>CP099839.1:35736815-36936815 GCA_030062745.1 Capitulum mitella
TTCATAAATCTGGCTGCTTAAAGATTTTCCTTTGTTACTGTCATCCCGAAAATGTTAAAAACATATTAAAGGAATGACTTGATTAAGATGAAAGTATATCTAATTAATTAAGAATGCTTGAAACACAATTTGTCACGTTTTATCCTCCATAAATTTATTTGACTGATCTGAAGCTAGATGATCAGTTTCTTGCATAATAAGGAACTAAATTCCCCTTTATTTCATTTTTGGTTAATATGACGCGCTTGGTACAAAACGGTAATTGCCGAAACCGACACCTGACATTGATTCTAGCACCATGTGAATTACGTAAGTGGGACGAAGTTGGACTTCGGCTTTTTGGCGCGCGGTCGTGAGTTAGACTGGCAAAAGGTCTGAGGTTAGGATTGAGAGCCTGCGGATTGTGTCCAGAAGTGTGTTTCAGACTTTTTTCTTTAGCTTACTCGAACTTTAGTTTTGTTTGGATGCCTGTATTATCGTGACTCTATAAAATTTTCACTCCACCCATTCAGTTCACTCCAAATACTCATTTTATATACACGTAACCTCATACAGAAAACGGGTTTATGTTTATGCCAGGTTGTCACAGGTATTATGCACTAAGGTTTGTTTTACCCATTTGCATTGAAATATTTGTAAAATTATGTAAAAGGTATTAATGTATTGTGATTGACTGGGCATGATGGTTGTAATAAGGTAATGCAGAAGTAGCCTTAAGCTCATAGTGTCTGGAATGTTTGAATGTATAGCATTTATTTGGTATGTCTGTAACACATTAGAAAATAACAGAAAGGTATAAAAACAAAACAAAAGTAAAATAGTCCCAAATTTCAGCCCTGGGCCTTCCTCAGGGATAGTTTTTCAAAAAGTAAACACACTAACACTGATGAGTACAAAATCTAACATGTCCATGCCAGAAACATAAATCCATTGCACTGGAGCACCACCACATAATGGATCTAAATTAATTTGATGGCAACAACTGGCATTATAGGCATTGTACAACTAAACTTTATTTAAACCATCTGCTGGTATGAGACTGGTGGCAACAGGCACTAGGATGAACTATTGGTTTTAAGGATAGGCCTAGCAATTACAAATTTTAACAGGTTCCACAACCCAGAATTCTACATGATCACAAGCCTGGATCATTTTAGTGGTTGGAAGTTTAGACATAATGTGGACATCTGTTTGAGGTGTCCAGAAGTGGTCACCCTGGGGCATGTTCCTAGTTGTGTTGTTTGCTCCTCTCAGATGTTCATTTTACAGCTTCCAAATTGTATGTTTGGTTTCCTCAGCATAGCTAACCACATGAAGAGCTCTCAGACCACAGGCAGTTTTCTAACCAGTGTTCTTAACATGGCATCTTCCTCCCCAAAACCCACCTCACAACAGTGTCGATGATGCTTTCCCCCTGGGTAGGGAAAAATATGGTAGGAGTTTAAGGCTACCTCTACTTTACCATATTATGTAAGGTACATTGGAGTGATTATGGCATTTCATATGGCTAACAAGATGTCATGTATTTTCTTTACAGGTTTTCGTAGTCATGTCATTTGATTTGAAATCGGAGGAAGATGTGAAGCAGTATGTGGATAATTTAGGAATTGAATACCGATTTGGGTGCTACAATGAAAAAAAGCCAGAAAGTAAGTTGATATGATAGCACATATGTCTTACTATGACACAATGTGGGCTACTTCATCACTTACTAATTGTAACTGTCTTAGCGCTGGATATTTTTAAAGGCTAATGTCAATTTTCCTTACTGCATTTCCTCCTGCAAACATGTTAATTCTTGGTTTTGGAGTTGGTAAGTATTAGAAACATAAATGTCAGAAAATCCAAATTTAGGCCAATTTATATGTGACAAATTTCACTTTGAATCCATGCAGCAGGGACTTCTCCCTAAGATCTGCCAGTGCACCAGACTGATTTAGACAAAATGGCATAGAACAAAAGCTGGAAATCTGAGTTATCTTTCCATGTACTGAAAAGTGTCCAGAAGTGTCATTTGCACCTCCCAAAAGTGTAAAAAAAAGGCCAAGTACTATTTGCCATCGCATATGTTGCTGCAGGCACTGAATGTGGCTCTGATACCTACTTTTGGTCCTGAAGCTAGTCTCCTGACAGGCCTGGAAGCAGTTTTTAAAGAGTGGCTGATGGATGGTCTGCTTCATCAGAGGCAGTTATGTGCAAAGTTTGGTTTTATTTTTTTCACTCAGTTTTGCAGGATTAGTTGGGTTAATTTCATTATCTCTGAATGAGATGATGGCTACAGTCTATAAGAAACATCAACTGTGGGTCCAGGAAGCCAGTATAAGGAGCAAATGTGACCTACTGGAAATGCCAATGGCATATGTATTTTACTAGACAACAGCTCTTATTTTCTTGTTTCCACATTTCATTTTTCCCAGATCTGCCCATGTCAGTGCATCTACAAGTATATGCTTTATATGTATTTGCCTTAAATTTCACCATTGGGATGAAATCAATAATGGAGATCACTGGTAAGTGTGGATCAAATTCTCAGCTTCTCAAATTTCTGCACCTCCGGACTTTACTCAGTCATTTTCTATGTTGCCAATAAAACCTTCATCCTCTCTAGCAGTGCTGTGACATCTAAAAATGTGTACTTATCCAGCTTCATCTTGTCTTCATCATGAAGAACCCACTTGCACATGTCTCATTACCCCATGTGATGTGCCCTGCATCTGCCCTTTGCAGTTTCTTAACACTTGATTCTATCTGGTAGTCACTTACAACAAATGTCAGTCATTAAAATCATGGTGTTGATAGGTTTATGTTAGGTATTATATTATGCATTAACCCAACAGCATCAGTATCTAAATGGGTGAGCACAGTTCTGAAATGACTACAGATTGGCTTGACATGCTTCCCACATACTCCTGTTCCATGTACAACATCCAAAATTTTGTGTAAGGTATAAAAAAACATAAGAAGGGAAGTCGCCATATTCTAACACTATATTTCAAATACTTTGGCTATGGTGTCAGAAAAACTTGCTGGGATCTGGATCCTCTTGCATGGAAATAGAGCTAAGCAGGGAAGAGGGTGTATGGCATTGGTGTCAGAAAAAATTGCTGGGGTCTGGATCCTCTTGCATGGAAATAGAGCTAAGCAGGGGAAGAGGGTGTAAACCATTTTAAAATCATTTCTTTATAGGCAGTACTGCAGGATTAATGCCAGATTTTAGTGCCAGATTTTAGTGCTCAAGATAGGTTGCAGCATCCCAGTGACTCATTGATCCTGCTGCCAGTGCTTACAGACCATTGCCTCTCTGAAGACTGAAATGCTTAATTTCATCGGTTTGGAAGATGATTAGGGCTGCAACAATATCATGACCTTTGCCTCTGCCATGGTATTCAAACTGATGTTGTCGTGACAAACTATTTGTCACACACCAGTGTGATGTGCTCAATAATATGACGCACATTGTTGCATTTATTAAAGAGGATAGTCCACCATTATTATGTTACTATTGACTGATGTGGCCAATTTGTAGACTGCACACTAAATCAGATTTTATTGCATCTTAGATCTGCAGACTCTGTAAATATCGTGTGTAAAGGGATGTACTTGATTATATTATAAGTGTTATTATTTGCAGCTGTTGTCTTCACACAAGGTTTGCCACCTTTGCAGCTGAAATGTAGGGAACAAATGGCATAATGCAATTCACGTTTTAAGTGTCGAGGAGATGGCGCGCCGGTCGCGGCATTTCCGGGCGGTTGCCAACCGTCATGTGGAATGATGAGATGAACAGTCACGGCGGACGTTGGGGCGGCGTGTGATAACATCTTTTCTGTGGACGTTTGAGACATAGTGAAGTATGTTCGTAATTCTCAACGTTACTGACAGAAAGGGAGGCAGTGCTCATGGCTGGACATGTCATTGAATGCGATGTTCTTGAGAGAAGAGAGGAAGAAATGGAGATCACTGCCTTATGTGCTCAGACATCTTTGGCAGTCAGCAGAAAAGGAGCGTTATTTGTCAGCAGTCTGTCAGTGTCCATTCCGATGCACTTATCATAACGGGGGTGTCGTTTTGCGTACATGATTGAGAGGGCCCAGCTGAGATGTCCAACAACTAAACCCCCCCCCCTCAGCGTGAATTTGTCAACGGATTTAGGCCACTGTTTTGGCCGTTAGTAATTTTCAGTTTCCCTATTTTTGCATTTATACCTGCTTTTGAAGTGGAACATGCTTTATATATATATATATATATATATATATATATATATATATATATATATATATATGTGTGTGTGTATATGTATATATATATATGTATATGTATATATATATATTATGAATGTTAAACCGAGGGGGATGGGTGTCTGGACCCGAGGATTCAGGGATTTTGACATTAGGCCCATGACAGTGATTGGAAAAAGCAGTCTAAAATCTTACGTGGACCCCCAATAATTTTCGAAAATCTCTGATACCCACACCCACCCGACCACACGCACACACGCGCGCACGCGCACACACGTACGCACCTATACGGGTAAGGACCCCGAAGTGAGGACCTCAAGGGGTCACCTCTTAATGAGGACCAATACGACTACCCTTCAAAATCGCGAGGGCATTTTTAAAATAATTTTCCGACAATGCTGTTACCCAGATATGACGACGGCAGCCATTTCAGAGGTCTCAAACAAATATCCAGGTGTCCGTTGGATGTCACGAAATGAGGACCAAATGAAGTGACCTCATTCTTACGTCACAGTTTAAACACAGCGTACTGGGAACCGGTCCTGGTTCCACGCCTAGTCATTTTCCATCACACCTGACCCGTGCCTGTTGTTTCTGCTGCCATCAGTCGAAGCAGTGCGTGCCGTCGGCCGCCGGTTTGGTGAACTCAGCGGCCGCATCATCGGTGTCCTCACTCAAATCATCCAGTCTTTTTTCCCACAAAGCCTTTTAGCTTATGGCCAGATCTTTAACTCCACTTCACGTCCCTCTTCCATGCGTGGTGTCTTAGACATGCCTTGGAACGCAATGAAAATTTCAAGTTTTTGTTTCACTTCGGTTGCCTGCTGTCTCATGCAAGCGTAGTGGGGAAACAGCCCCCTGTGATCGCGCATTTGCCCTATTCCCTACCCATAACGCCAGGGCGCATTCCCATATGACGGGGGAGGGGTATGCCCCCCCCCCCTCTCCCGAGATCTCGAGAGATACTGGACCGATTTCATCGTAAGAAATGGCAATCGATTCGCCATGACATCAGTACATTTTGAAAAAAAGATTTCAAAAACTGAAAAGGGACGGATAAAGAGGGCAAAAGACTGAAAAGGGTATATTTGACTTCTTAGAACTCCGATGTTTATGGACCGATTTTGACGCAGTCGGCATGAATCAAGAGCCAGTCGATGGAACTTTCCCTTTGGTCCATGCGTCTAAGATTTTGAGAACATTCATTGGCGTTTACAGGGCTTGGAAAATGGGAGGACTAAAAAAATGAACTAGCGGGAGTCAAAGACCTTTTGGCTTTTATTAGATATGTGACGTATTTTACTGTTATAGATTATATATTTTATGTTTTATAGATACGTGTTTTAGGTTTTATAGATACGTGTTTCATGTTTTATAGATATTGTTTTATAGATACGTATTTTATATTTTATGGATATAGCTTTTATTATAGATATGTTCAAAAGTAGAAAACATATTAAATGGTTTTTATAATGCTGGCATCGGCGGAGCCAAGGACTTGAAAAAGGGGAACTATTATGGTTGCAAGTTGATCAGGTCGATTTACGACCTTGCGATTTCATAAATGACAACGAAAGTAAAATTTCCCTCGGTCAAAATGAAGTGGGCCAAATCTGTTAAGAAATTCACGTGGGGAAGTTTTCGTTACCGGACACTCACTGCCCCCTCCCCCAATAATTTACACAAAACGTCATCCATGGATATGGGGCATTTTGTGGGAATGCAGGTGGTGGTTGGCGTTTGCATTGTTACAGTGTGAACATTCAGTCATTTGAAACTCTTGGTCAGCACTGAAATACGGAGGTTGTCAGCGAATACTATGGTTCATTTCGAATGTGCCGACACTGGAACGGCTGGCATAGTCGGTGGCGTTGCGCAGACATTCGGTGGAAGGACGTTGACACTGGACCGGCAGGGGTGCTCGGTGATAGTGCGCCGACAATAGCGGATGGCGTAATCGGTGATGGTGTGCCGACACACGGCGACGGTGTCCCGACAGTCGTTGACGGTGCGCCATCACTCGGCGGCGGTGCGTCAACACTGGATCGGCAGGGGTGCTCGCTGATGGCGCACCGACTGCGGGGCGTAATCGGAGATGGTGTGCCGACACTCGGCGACGGTGCGCCGACACTAGAACGGCTGGCGTATTGATGACGGCACGCCGACATTTGGAGATGGTGCGCCGATATTGGACCGGCTGGCATAATCACTGACGGTACGCTGACAATGGAACGTGGGGCTTAATCGGCGACGCTAGGTCCACGCTGTAACGGCGGGCGTACTCGGCGAAGATGCGCCCACACTGGATACCAGTCAGGGATGCAGGAGCGTGACGCACGCAATCCAGCAGTCAGCACTATGTTCAGGTTTTGCGGGCACTGATGCATCATGGAACATCATGTTACAATGTCAGGTTGGTGCAGGAGTACTTGTTGCTGAATGTTAGTGAGTTTGGCGGGTAATGGTGAAGAATAAAGTCTCTATGACTCTGGGCAGAAGGTTGTGAGTCATTGCCATATGACATCCTCATGCAGAACGTAATTTAACATTGGGCAAATAGGTGCTGCAAGAAAGAACTGACCTGAATGTAATCTTGCACCCAAACATTTTTGTAACCTGTTTGCACTGTCCCAACATTGCATTTCTTTTACCGGCTTGTGCGTCGGGCACAAATGGAAACTCAGGGCTCCGTCCCTTCCATAAAACTCCAGGGCGCGGGAATCGGTGAAGCGGGGCGGAGCGCTGCTCCTTCCTCCAACTTTTTTTGAAATTCATCGTTCGTCCTTTGAGCGTTGACTGGAAAAATTGACCCATAATGCTTCTTTGACCTCCCAACTGTGGAGTTCCTGCCCCCTGCCATTTACACTGGAAAACAGCAATTGTGGCATTTCTTGCATCAAGGAACTTTCCTCACTTTGTCCTCGTTCTTCATGGGCGGCTCCTTGCCTTCTGACGTGAAGAATCCAAACAAAACACCGACACCGTCCATTCCAACCCGTCGCCCCGATGTATGTGGCGCTGATCCAGTCGCCGATCATCCTACGTCAGTTGTTTACGCGGGTGGCCGCTAGAGGGGCCACTATCGAGTGAAATGGCGAATAACTACAAGCAGTAAACATTAATAGAATAACGAAATTGGAATGGAAATTGGTTGATTGTGCGGGTATTGCATCAGTCTTAAAAGTTCCAATGTTTGGACTGCTCTTCAGCTCACAGTATTTTACCCATTACTCCGAAGGAATGTGTTGCATCTTATAAGCCGTCAAGGATATCAGTCCCTTCTATGGCCTTTCACATGGGAAAGTTTCCGCTTGATTTCCGTCGTTTCCGAAGTGTTCTCCTGCGAATTTATTTCTTCAAACATGCAAAAGGAAACACTGCTCGGACACATGTTTACGTGTTTTGTCTGGAGAATGAATTTTGAAAATGCATTGTTTTTTGACCGGGTAAAAACGACTGAAAACGTATTGCCATTACTCCGTATTTGCTGTCAAATAGTTATTCGTAGCTGCTCAAAAATGAGGTGAAATGTATTCCCCATGAGGGATAATTTCGCTTCGCCGCTATCACACTCATGTTATGTATGTACGACGTTTCAGGTTGCCACTTGCTAGCGGATTACTTCGAAGGCATCAAAAAAGACTTTGAACGAGCTGCCAAAGTGTACAAGAGCACCTGTGATGACTACGGCTTAACCAAGAGCTGTCACAAATACGCCAGCTACGCATTCCTGGGCAAAGGCTGCCGTCAGAACCCGCCGGAGGCGCTGCAGTACTACACTCGCGGCTGCGAGGGCGGCGAGATGCAGTCGTGCCTGAATGCTGGGCTGATGCACCTGTCGGGCGCCACCACCAACGGCGAGGTCAAAGACGTGCCGCTGGCGATGAAGCTGATCGAGCAGAGCTGCTCGGGCGACAACCCGACCGGCTGCTACTACCTGTCCGGCCTGTACATCACCGGCGTCAAGGGGCACCACGACAAGGACATGGAAACTGCTTTCAAGCACGCGCTCAAAGCCTGCGAACTCGGCAACATGTACGCCTGCTCTAACGTCAGCCAGATGTACCGCAAGGGCGACGGCGTGGAGAAGGATGAGAAGCGAGGGGCTGAGTTTAAACAGCGCGCGGCCGACATGCAAGAACAGGTCAAGAAGAGCGCGCGCATCGGTTTCCAGCAAGGCACGGCGCCTTCGTGATAGTCGCCGGCCAGAGCCGATAGTAGATGCAGAGTCTAGCGCTTAGCGCACCGAAACGGCAGTCTTTTTTTGTTGACTCAAGGTCTCCGTTTCGGTGCCTGGGCAAACTGTGTGTCGGGTTGTGAGCACTGGTGTTCTCAGGTTCACTAATTCGGCTCGTGACTGATTCAGGCTGGCGAATGAATTCGTGGTTGGCTCAGGCTGATATGAGCAGTCACTTGTGTCGCAGCGTCCTGCAGGGCGCGTCAGCGCGTTCAGGGTATCTCTGATGGGTGTGTTGTGTCTTGGTTTGTCCTTTACAACGTTGCAGCCAACCCTCGACAAGTGTTACATTTTTCTAATGTCATTCGTCTCCAACACTTCGTATATTTCTACGATTGGCAGGGAAAGCCATACCATATTGTCACTAGCAGATTTTTCGAAAAGCAATCGGCTATTTGTATTAACTGTTGTTAACAAAGCTCCGTAACATGGGTGAAGGCATGATAGGAGCAAGTAAGCTTATGTTAGTGCTATGGAATGCGATGTTTTAGTGTACTCCAAATATATGCAGTTTTATGTTTTTAATTTTTTTCTCCTTTGAGTTGAAATAAATATTCCGGCAAGGCTGCCGTTCAGATCTCCAAAATGAAAATGTTCTGTTCCTAAAATCTATTACTTTTGTTGATTTTTTTTTACCGAAACTTAGCCCGTACGCACTGAGATAAATATCACTGAGATCGCGATATGTACTCCGTTGAACTTCTTAGACCTGTCTCTCAAAGTCCCAAAATGTCGTATAAACGTGTACCAGGCACCAAGCCAGATGGCTGTGTGTTGGAATAGCATTGAAAGTCCGATTCGTGACACACGGCTTTTACTGTCCTCGAGTCAAACACGATATAGCTACAATATTGGGTACAAAAGAAGATGCATGCATTCACGGCCGATTTAACTCTGCGATGAGGCGGTCAAAAAAAGGTACAGAGAAGGGAAAATACAACCATAAATCACGTTGTGTTTCACCATGAGATGTTTAGTTTGGTTGCAAAAATGTATGGTCCAAATCTCGTAACCGTCGGGCAGAGCTCAAATCGGTCACCGCTTGATTTAAAATCTCCGCCCCCTGACTCAGTCCGGATGGCCGGTGCAAGAAGGTAACAGCTCTATCCAGTGTTACGATGAAAGTCCTACCAGGAAAGTATTGAAGCGGACATTGATTTAGGCCACGACATGGTTAAAACACCAGCATTTCACGAAGTCGTCGCTGTATGATGTCAAAACAAGTTCATGACCCGGAGCCAGGCTAGGCCGTTTAAAGCGTCGCTAATGCACTGAAATTTTCTGGGACGTGAGATCACGAGGGCTGCAAGGCTTACGATCCCTTGGAGCATTTTTGTTCCGGGGTTGTTACTGGCCCCGCGAAGACTACAACCATGCGTAACAGTAAAACCAGACCGTGAACCCGTGTCAACAGGAACGAGTCAGTAAGGTTGTGACTAAGCCCAACCAGCAAACCGGTGCACCTTCGCGCCACCTCATCATTGTGCTCAGAAACAGACATGCACACGCCAGACGTGACACTGAGCACGTTTATCGTGGAGGAACCAGGTATGTCAATTTCGCCAAATTTTGATATATTTGTGACAGGTTGTATTGCGTTGTACTGTACTGCACACCGTTCGGACGTGTTCAGTTGTGAAATACATGTCGGGGCTATTAAGTCCCCGAGTCAGAGACAGGGAAGTTTACACAGGTAAAACACCCACACGTCACTCATCACGCCACTGGCCGGAGAAAGACAGAGGAGCAAAGCGAAGGTTAGCTAGGTGACAGTGGACCTGAGATGGGAAAGGACGAAGGCTTTGAACTGAGACGCAGAACGGGAAAGAGATTCAGGATGAAGCAGGTTGAAGGCGGCGCAGGCGCGGTAAGAAAGCGTTGGCTTTCCTACCTCTGGACCCGGGCGAGGGTGAAAGGAACGGTCGTCTCGCCGGGTATGGCGAGCACAGACTCCATTATTTCTGCCGAGCAATGAAACCATGTCCGAATACCTGGCCAAGTTTCGGACACGATCAACTGCTTTTTTCCGTGTCGCGTTTCATCCCGTTTTTCCCGAATTAGTTGGACAGGAGAGGCAAAGTGTGCTCCATGGTGTCCGTCATTGCACAGTCACCGCTCGTTCTCCGGCAAATCAAGGTCCGAACAACGACTGCATGTTTGACTGTACAGGTAAAGTCAACGTAACGCGACAAATCGCTGACGTATTTCGAGTGAAGAGTCCAATTCCTGATACCTTAACCTTATTCCCGTACCCATAACGGTAGTAGGCATTCCCGTCCGGGGGGAAGCTTATTCGCCCCCCCCCCACGAGATTTCGAGAACTATTCATCCGATGTTATCCTCGCAAACAACAACTGATTCGCCATGACATAAACTTTACTTTTATAAAAAGAAGTCTTCAGAATTCTTAACGGAGTCGATACAGGTGGGCAAAAAAGCCAGAAGGGGAGGGGATATTTTTACTTGTATACGACTGAATCTTCCATTTGAGAAATTGCATAGCAACTGACTCATGTTAAGGCAAATACGTTACTGCAATTGCGTTCCAAAGTTCAGTAGCAAAGTTTAATACTTATTAACGTTTTTGCCTTCACATGAGTCAATTGCTATGCAGTTGACTCAAATGAAGGAAAAAATGTACCAGTGTTAACCGCAATCCCACTGATGAAGGAAGACTGAGTTGCAAAGACTGAGTTGCACATACTGAGTTGCAAAGTTCAGTTGTAAAGTTCAGTTGCAGCTGGCGTATTTTCCTTCATATAAGTCAGTTGCAAAGCAATAAACTCAAATGAAAGAAAATATTCCACCAGGCCTACCGCAAGCCCACTAATACCGGAAGATGTCTCAGCGGCAAAAGCCAACGCCCAGAGCGCTATAACAGCAGTGTCATCACAGCATATGTCAATCATGCCCTGAAACACTGTTCAACATGGCCTCTAGTGCATTAGGAACTTCAGCACATCCAGCAAATCCTAGCCGACAACAACTACGACCAAGCATTCGTCGACAATCAAACTGAGAATGTTATCAACAAACATCTACACGCCGTCACAAGAGCAAAGGATTACTTTCAACTTGCACTACAAAAGCCAAATGGTAGCTGGCTACAAAGTGGATGAAAAGGCATTGGCAAACATAGTCAGCTGAATCTGTAAGACCCAGCAGCCCAACGACAAAATCTAGCTAAACATCAATCACCAAACACTACGACGTCTGCATTTGTCATGAAAAACGACATGTTCAACGATCCATCGCCACTCAAGCAGAGCAACATCGTGTACCACTACAAATGCAATAAGGAAGACTGTGCACTCCTGCCTAATAATGCGTTCATCGACAACACAACAACGTTGTAAAGACGTTGACGATGTAAAGACCTGACGATGCATCTTCCAAACGGCGGTGCTCTAACTCACACAAAACAGCATCACGGCACCCTCTTGACAAGATATCGCTGGTTACACTGCCATGTTATCTTAGCAAGGGCGCGTCGCCTTGTGGCGCTCGAATCAATTTTGATACGCGAGATGGATTCGGTGATTAACAGGTAGGTGAACGCGAGGGGCACCATTCAACTTTATGAAGGACCTCGACTGTCATAGCAAGAAACAGTAACGAATAGGTCTCTTTTGCAATATTTCATTGCGTTTGACATTATGCGTCCGCGATAAGGAAAATGTGTTCGAAGTTAGCATGAGCTGAAGCATGAGCTTCACAGTATCCGTTTTAATTTTAGTGTCATGGCATTTAGGAAATGCCCTCATTCTTGAAAATGTACTTGGAATATACAAAACCAATCGCATATTAGAGGGTATGATTTCAATTCTCACTTGTATGTATTCTAGCCTGGGAGAGATTCTACACAAACATACATCCGAAAACTGGGCAGCGTTGCGCAGGATTGAATCGCTAGAGAGGAAACTAACAGATGCCAAGATTTCTAACTTTTAACAATCATTGCATTAATAATAATCTGCCTCCGTCATATAGTTATATATGTATGCACATATGTACATACATTTCGAATTTAGACTTTCTTATGAAATTTTTTTGCACGCAAAGAGTCTTATGTCCTGATATTGTTTTCACTGCACCCGTAATCTGTATGCTTACTGAATGCTTGAGCGCATACTAGTAAAAATCTTACTTCTTACATTGTAACAGGGCGCGGATCCGCGGCACCATGGCGCTAAGACTGCGTTGTGATTCCTTCTTTCCGATTTTTTTAAGAGATTTCAGGAAATCTAATTATAAGAGGATTTTCGTATTCAGAGAGTCTTTGCCTCCCCCCATTCTCTTCCCTCTCTCGCACTCTCATTATTTCTCAAACTGTACCAAGACCTGGCGACTGGGAAGTCGTATTTAAGGTAGCACGATCTTTCGACGGAAAACGGTTTATCATCTCAGTGTGGGCTCTTAGCGAGATAACTTTCTTGTGCCTTATGGACAGATCAAAAGGTTCGCATTTCGTGAATTGGAGACTTATCTTACGACTTGTCACCATATATCTATGAATAACGCTCCGCACCAAGCGACATCAGTACCATTCAAACTTAAACCGCTCAGTCAAAAGTAATGATACAGACGTATCATTACTTTTCTTAACCATTCAGATTGTTGATAACTTCGTTTGAACCTGAAGAGGTGCAGTGATGTTTGAATCGACGAGGGAACACATTTATCGACCAAAGCGCAGTACCGCCAATAGAGCTAAAATTGTGATCGCAGTCTAATACATTGACCCATCCAACTTTCTTGGTTTGTCGAGATGTAGCTGAGATTCTTGGGCCCTGTGGAGTGGCAATGCGGTTTGAGCCGTCACCTTACTGAATTTCTCACATCCACAAAATATTTAGGAGTTTTCTCCTCTCCCCACTCATCACTGGCGCGACTTGCTCCATTTCAGATCATTGTCGATCAGACTAGTTACAGCGTAAAATCGCCTAATGAGCAGGGACGTATCCATCACTAGGGAAAGTGGGGAGGTCTCCCTAGAAGTTTGCAGGATCCCAAAAACTGCTAGGAATTTCCCTCCGCAGTTGAAGGAGTTGCGAGGCAACTTCGTAATTTTCTTATTGGTAAACATACGGTCAGGTCATAGAGAAAAATAACGAATTTCTGAGAGAAGAACGATGCGGAAATTTTCTCCAGAAAGGTGACATTATTTATGTCAGACAGCAACTTTTTTGAGTCCTTGGACGATATATCTAGCGCAATATATATACATACATACATACATATATACATACATATACATACATACATATACATATCATAGTAACGATCACGCAAGGTCGTGACCTATGAAAGTCAATATGAATCCAGTTTGTTGGGATCATTTTCATATTGTCATATCATTGCCATATCTGCATTGTTAGGCGAAATCATAAAGAAAAAAATGACTGGGGCCGTCACGTAACCATGGAGTAGATTTATTTAAGACTGTCGTACCAATTAACATATCCGACTTCACATTTCTTCTTTGTTGCCGATGACGTCTTTTGATTGGTTTGGTTTGACATATACTACTCGGTACCTGTGGATGCTAACTCATGCTCTGGATGATTAAAAAAATTATGTAGATATGTTGCATATTTTTCAGGCATGTCCGCATGATATCCAACCAAGATAAGATGTGGAAACCTAGTCTGGCCCAAAATGGCCGGAGATTTCCGAAAATTATTGAGGAGGAAGGTCCTCATATGATTTCAGACCATTGCCATAGGCCTAATATTAAAATCCCTGAATATTGGGAAGAGGTTCGAACTCCCCCCATCCTCCTATCATATATCTCAGGATCGCGAGCTATCTGACCAAAGCTCCTGAGACATTCAGCGAAAATAAAAGCAATACTACGTACTTTCTCTCCAAGGGCAGGGGAGGTGGTTGGAGCAAAGTGCTGATGTGGAAGAGTGCTCCAGTTATTCATTCTTTGTACGACGGAATGAAAGGAATCGGTACGAGATTGGTTATTGTATTATTTAACGACACTTTCGACTACCAGGGTCATTTCGCGTCGCAGCCTCACGCCGGTTGTCGCGAGAGACGGCGAAATATCGCTATTACCTGGACTCGAACAGGGGACCTTTCGGCCACAAGGCGAGCATGGTAACCATTACACTGCGCCGTCCCCGATCGGTATGAGACAGAACAGCTCTGCTGTTTACTCAGACCATTTCGAATAAATGTTCCGCCCAGATGAAGATTTTTAGCCCTCGCTGGGCCGGCCTCCGCATCCATTTTCGCCGGGCCGGGGGTTCATTACAACCCCCGAGATCTCAAGAACTAACAGATATTCCACAGGAAAAGTAAAAACAAAAAACTGGAAAACACTCGGCAAAATTGAAAGAACGCACCTAATCTTTTTCAAATTAGGTCAATGTTAAGGCCACTAGAGGTCATCTTAGGTCAAATTTCCATGTCGACATTTCTGTCGAAAAACGCCAATAAGCAAGGCTTGTACGTGTCTCAAAGGGGCTAACAATAAAGAGAGGCCTGCTTTACTCATGTGGACCGGAAAAGGGCACTTGAGTCAAAACTTGGCAATTTCAGAGAAAGTGCAAAATAAAGGCAAAAAATCGTCTTTTTGTAACGGCAGGAGTCTTATATGTTGACGTAATTCCATTTCGTTTCGTTTGTCTTCAGGTTAGTCTACGACATTTTCGTTTTTTGAATTTGCCAAATTCGTCCATTTCAGAGAAAGTGGAAAATGAAGGCAAAAAATTGCCTTTGTAACAGCAGGAGTATCATATGTTGACGCAATGTCATTTCGTTCCGCGTATGATCAGGTTAGTCAGTGAGATTTCCTTTTTTCAGACAACACTGAAGTAAGGTCGATTTCGTATAAGACAGACCATATTTCGGACGATCTTGCTCGTCCTTGGGTACTGGCCGAGTAAAATATATGGTCTCTTTTATACAAGATCGGCTTTACTTCAGTGTTGTCCGGAAGAAAAATGGAAAATCACGGCAGTCTCGTTCTTCCGAATGTGTAACCATGTTTCTTAGCTGGAATACGTCGCAAATGTATGTGACGTGTTTGACTCATATGAAGTCTGCCGCTACTGAACAAACAGGGTAAACCTATAAAACAACAAATTAGAAGCCAACAAGGTAAGCATAAGTGAAGGTACTGACGCCTGTGCGTCACGCGTTTCTGGTGTCTCTTACATCATCTGCCACATTATCATTGATCAGACTCGGTACAGCATTTTTTACGTAAGTCACTCAGACAACGGGCAGCTGGCATGGCCACAATGCAAAAGCCTAATATTTGGTCGGAAGTTATTTTCGCGACGTAGGGGTTTCTATTTTGGCGCCCAAAATACGAGGATCGGAGCAGTGAAAACTGTGTAGAAGAAAGGCATGTGCAAAACTCCTCTCATATGCGGCGAAACAATGTGTGTTCGCATTGCAAACGAGCAAAATATTTCAAAGGGCCAAATTAGGGCAGCCCGGGTCAAATGGGACCGAGTCATCCTTAGCAAATAAGTTTTTTTCATATACTAATGTTTCGGAAGCACACATAACTAACAATAAACATTCCAAGACGGTAAACTAAAGGAGTGCACTCTGTTGCGGGCCTGAAAATTCGGTGTGAGACGTGACCTGACCCAAGGTCACCGGTCAAAGAATACAATTATGTACGTAAATAACGTGAGATTCGCCAGGTATAGCGTCCTGGTGTCTCTTGTTGCTGTAGCTGCCGTGCGGCGAACACTGCACACGGTGTGTATCCAAGTTCAGAACCGTCGAACCACAGTCTCAATAGCAAACATAAAAAGGGCCGAAAGTTCAGCTGACCTGAGGCCAGGAACCTGAAAATTTCCGAGACATCAAAATAACAGAATTGTTCCATTTGTCATGTTCAGTAAATTTGCCAAGTTCCACGTTAATCGATACTTTTGAGAAAATATTATGCCACCATTTTTTTTTTTTTTGGAAGATGGTCTTCCCTGACCTCTCCTAGGTCAATGACCCGAGGTGATCCAGAGTTTAAAAATTGATACACAGCGTAAGAATGGGGCACAAAAAGGTGCCCCAAGTTTTGTATCTGCGCCTTTTAGTCTTTTGGCTGTGCTCAGGAAACCGAAATGGGGTTCTCATGAGGCCCCGGCCCATGGTAAGGAAAGGCTATAAATACTGATTTGCTGCTAGCTGTTGACCTCACAGAATACGTAGCCTGTTGTACCATACCAGGATACAATATAATCCAGTAAATGGTCTTATTCCAGCCGTTCCTGCCTTTGACCCTGACACGGCGAACACTTCTGCGTCTGCCACCGACTCTCACCATCGAGATGGACCAAAACAACTGCCTGCGTTCACTATCTCAAAGCATCATACTCGAAAAGGAGTTATACACAGGCTCCAGAGCAACTGGCACAAGGATTACCCCTGGATGCACTACTTTCCGCTGAAAAAGCGTGATCTATATTTACTACATACGCTACGGATAAATGAACTCGGAAAAGCAACGTTCCAAATCGGCCTGCGCCTTGGAGGGGTTCTTTCGTTGGAAAAATGGAAAGGCGCTGCTAGATGGACGCGACACCTCGAAATTCCACAAATACATCCCGTATCGCCTGGTTCCGGTGGTCGCAAACCAGCGCTCATGTTGCGTCATCTGTCGCGAAATCTGTCAGTTGTCATCTGTTGCGTCATCTGTCAGCTGTCGCGAAAGACCAGCAGCTGCCGTCGGAGTCTCTGGTAAAGATATTCACCAGTATCGTGCTGCTGGGTCTCCAGGGCATCGCTCTACGTGGCCACGGGTTAGAGTAGCGAGTCTTCCGTGAGCTGTTGGAGCCGTGGTCGGAGAGCAGCACAGTTCTGTCTCAGTGGATGAACCGGCGCGAGGCTTACTCTGGTCCAGGCACCCAAAACGAGCTTCCTGAACTCATCAGTCACAGTACTCCGTAGTACCACCACAGAAATCACCGATGACACGGGCGACCAGTGGTAAACATTCCCAAGAAACAGTTAACAAATAATAGAACTGTGCGGCCGGTATGGCTGAGTAGGACCTAAAACAACAAACTGGGCAAAAAGGTAGGCTTTAGAACCTTCAAAGCCAACGGTCATTTGTTGATTCTGAGGGTTCCAGACGGATACGAAATAACTAAAGAAATGCATGCAGTGAGGAAAAAGAGCAGCAGAAATAAATATTGCTAGTAAATATGCTGGTGACGTATTTTTTTTTTACAAATTTGGCACAGAACGCTAGGGCATTTGGCCTTAGGAGGCAAATAGATTAATAATAAATGAAGATAGAGACGTGGTGAAGGCTTGTAGTGCCCATTTTTCGTCTGTTTTCACCAAGAAGTCTCTGGAAAAAAAATGTTAAATTTCCACATCCCGTCGGTAATCATTTACAGGAAACAGATATTCTCGAAATACCAGATAACGTTTTCGGAAATATTTGCGCGAGCTGAAAGTAAACATAGCTGCCGGGCCAGATGACGTACTCTCAAGGATACTAAGGGAGACGGAGAAGCGAATAGTGGTACCAATGTGTGCACTCCTAAGCGGATCTTTACAGCATTCAGAAATTCCTAAGGACTGGAAAGGGGCAAATATTATGCCAGTTTTCAAAAGGGGTCACAAACAAGATGACGGAGATTTTAGACTTGCAAGCTTGACGCCTCTTGTGTGCAAAATGGTGGGAAGAATTGCCAAGGACTTTTATTAAGACTATCATAATTTGGTACGGGATACACTGCTTGGATTTTGAACAGGTAAATCATGTCCAGTGAATCTTCTGGAAGTTCTTGAGTGTGCAACAAACGAGGTAGATAGTGGTAATCCCCTCAGTGCGATATATTTGGATTTCAGTGAGGCCTTCGACAAAGTTTCACACAAAAGGTTATTGATCCAGATGGGTGTTCAAGGGATTGCAGGATAGCTTTACAGATGGATTAAACCTGGCTTTGTCAGAGAAAGCAGCATGTGACTCAGACCGTGTTTCCTCCGAATGTGAAAACATTGTTAGTGGGGTTCCCCAGGGTTCAGAGCTAGGTCCTTACTTTTTTATGATTTTTGTAAACGACAATGTGTTGGTATAAGAAGCAGCCTCCAAATTTGCTGATGATATGAAATTGGTCAGAAGAGTCGAAAGTGATAATGCTGAAGTGTTACAAGCGGATCTGAATGAGCTCATAGGGTGGGGACATATTTGGTAGATGTCATTTAACTAGGCAGAATGTAAAGTGCTATGACGAAGTCTCAAAGACAAAAAGCATATGTACAATATCGGTGATAATGTGTTGGGGAAAATTGAAGAAGAAAAGGACATGGGTGTGATAATAAAAAATTATTTTCAATTTTCGAAAATACGTCAGCAATCGTGCGTCTAGGGTGCTGGGTGAGATTAAAAGGAACGTTTCATATCAAAGTAAGGGAGTATTTATACGGCTTTATTGCGTATACGTAAGAGCACATTTGGAATGCTGCATTTGGTCATGGTCTCCACAGTGTAAAGAAGATATAAACATTATACAGAATGTTTAACGTAGGGCATCTAGAATGATAATGAGAATGGAGGGGGTGGAATATTCGGAAAGGCTCTTTACACTAGGCTTGCATTCTTTATATTACAGGTGCAGATAGGACTGATACGACTGATTCGACAGATACGGGCATAGATGCAGTGGCATGCTTGAGATATTAGGACCAGGAAGAACCGGGGACATAAATTTCAACTGGGAAAAGTGAAGGGCAATCCATTTAGTCGACGGGATTTCTAGAGTCAAAGAAATGTAACACTGTGTAACAGATTACCAGAGATTGTAACAGACTGTACCTCTCTAGCGCATATATCGTACCTCACCACGTACGTTGTTTTACAAAAATGCAACCTAGCAAAGCAGAAAACGACCATCGATTAGAAACCATGTGCCAAACGTGACTCCTCAGTAAGGTGTTCACGAAGCCCTGATTTTTGTTTTGCCCTGGTTTCTGTTTCCTGCTCCCTGTTCGGTAAAGAATAAACATGACCTGCCCTTTTTGGTCTTCATGCTGTAATTTATTCCACGAAGGATGAACATAGTGGCCATGCCCAGAACACTGTCGGGATTGATTATTTCGAAAGTTATCGTTCCAAAGCCGTCCAGTTCAAGGTTCAAGAAGCTTGATAAATAAATAGCATCGGAATCGAGCACGTGGATGCTTGATACGCCGGGAACACTTCTGGGGCGCAGTTGCCTACCAACAGGCAAGTTTTGAGAGAATTCTTGGCGTACTGGTCAGACCTATGCTCGATTCCAGTGGAATCAGAGTCGAACCCGGATTCGCTTCCATTTGGCCCGGAACTGGATTCGGAATCGATTCAGTTGGGCCATGCCTTGAGTCGGATTCGGAACTGATTCGGTTAGTCTGTGGAAACACTTGGATCGGAAGCCAATCAAACGGCAAAACGCCCGATTACGTTTTTTATCAGTGTAACCTACCACTGATTTGGTGTCAAAAAAGAAATATATAACAATTAACAGTCATGCATGTATAGATAGGCAGGTAACTGGGAATAAGGCTTTGCTCCAAAATATAGAACAATTAACATCAGATCAAAGGAACTTCAACTCAAGGCAAGACAAAAAAGTAAGAAAAGGATACACAGATATCACTGGTACACCAGTTTCTTGGGGACAATGAGTAGGTACTAGGTAGTCTTATCACACCTCCACTTACTTTTACCGCCTTATAGGTATTTGCCTGGTGACGAATATCGATTACTACTGACTTGAGGCATCTAGCAAGAACGCCAGAACTGTACGTCGTAAACAGTGTGTAAATAGAGCGGAAATATTTGCTCTTACGGCCTTAGCCCTATTCCCGGCAGGGGAGGGGCTGAATCCGCCGACGCCCCTCGGGTTTTTTGCTTGCCAATCCCATTCTTTTTGACGCAGCTTCACAAAACTTAGTGACCTTTCGTAGCTATTTTTTCTACGTACTATGGCAAACTTTCGTAATTTTATTCTGCTTGGGGGCGGGGCCAGGCAACGTTTTTGGGAGGCACCTCAGGCCATTTTTGGCCAAGTTGAGGATAAAAGAGAAATGGCTGTCAAAAGTAATGTTTTTAAGGTAAGGTAAAACTTAAAACCTTATATGAATTTATAGGTAAATAGTTGGGCAATATAGCAATGCAATTTTGTTCATCTAAAGTCACTTCACAAGGTGAGGTCGAGGTCAAAACTCAAAATTTGCTTTCATAGCAAACATGTCGGCGCTATTTCTTCAAATGCCAAACCCGGAATGTAAATGACTTAAAATGGTGCTCTCTACCAAGCTTCTGCGTGCCAAGTTTCAGCTTGATATCAGGTCTGGTCAAGGAGCTATGACCTAAAATGTCAGTGTGCTTACCCTATATCACAACAGCCGTAAACTGGAATTTTTGAAATAGAGTGAATTCAAATGATTTAAAACGTGTTCAGATGATATCAAATGCACACGAGACCACTCCAGTGACTTTAAGGTCATTGGAGGTCATTTAAGGTCAAATGTCGTCAGCTGATCTGAAGAACATGTGACCATGACATGTGACCCCCTTTTCATGTCCCTGGCACCGCCCATGCTAACATTATACAAACATAGTAATACGATTAGTACTTTTTCAGCATAGCATGACTAGTAGAAACTAGAAAATGCTTTTAACTTTCTTGTTAAATCAGTTTTTGAAAAAAAAAACTGGCCCTCTTATTTTCAAAGTTTTGCAAACGCTTCTGAATTTTTTTCTTCAAAATTTCTAATGTATGGACCAATGGTAAAAGTGCCATTCGTAATCTCTGGATTCATACCAATTTCATCAAAATCGGAACATAAGCAATTGAGTTATAAGAAATCCAAAAATATCCCCCATTTTGACTTTTTTGCCCTCCGGTACCCAGTCCTTCCTAAATTTTGAAACTTCTTTTTATACAAACGTAATTTACGTCATAGCAAATCGATTGGCGTTTGTTGCGATGAAATCGGACTCGAGTTCTCGAGATCTCAGTTTTTTCGAGTCCTCGAGATCGAGATCTGCCGGGAATCGGCCGTACCGTCTAGCCCTCCGGTAATAGGGTTGAGTCACAGGTATTTGACTGGCGACGAATGTTGTTGTTGACCTCAGGCATGTCTCAAGAACGCCAGATCTGTACAATGTAAATAATGCAGAAACGCCGTGCTGATACGAGGTACCAAGTCATGCTTACTTTCTTAGCTCGATTTTCTAAAAAGTGAATGTTTTGTGTAAATAATAAGAGGGGGAAGGCGCCAAGGGCCTGACTACCTAACCTTTCCCGGAATGGGTCTGTCAACGGATTTAACCGCTTTATTTTGATCGACATGAAGTTTCGTTTTAATTTTTGGTTATTATTTACTATCTACAAAATTTTCTTACCGTCCTTAAAACTGATACAAAATAATGGGGGAGGGGACCTGTTTAAATCACCTTTGGGGGGAAATCCACTTTGGAAGGCCATGGCTGCTGCCAGAGTGTAAACTGACTCCTGGTAGCGGTAGGTTTACCCACCTGATTACTAATATTTCGATATTTATATCTGTATATGTGTGTGATATATGTACGTATGCACGTATGCAGGCGTATATATATATATATATATATATATATATATATTTGTTGTCTGTTACCTTCATTTGTATAATTTCATGGTTATATTGCATTTACAGTATTTGTTTAAATCAGATTCGGATTTGGAGTCATTTGCCTCGTTATGGAGTCGGAATCGATTTCAGTCAAGCGGAATGAAGCACAAGTCTGCTACGGGTACGGTTCTTATTAAACCCTGCTGCTATCTTTCCCTAGGATTAGCAAATAAAGGTTCCGAAATCCTGGAAGATGTCGTTAACAGTTTCTAACACATGAGCAAATATTTACAAGCCCAGTACCATAATAGGTAACGAGCTTGGTATCTTGAAAGTACTCATTCGTTCCAGCCACCGGCTTAAGGACAATTTTTCGGCGATACGTCGCTAAAGTATTCCGGTATAGCATACAACATCCCGTTTAGGTGGATTTGCACAACAAAATAGCAGTGGTAGGCATTTGATGAAATGTCCACTGACCCCGTTTCGAACCCTTATTAACGGCTTATTGGCCCGCAACGACCACAGATGTTGGAAATATGATATTGGCAAATTCTTCTTGGTGACGCATACCCTGAATTTTTACGCTGGCTCATTTTCAGTTGAGAAAATCTACTTCGAAAAACTACGGTGTTATCTTTCTAATCCACTTCAGCTCATTACAGAGGAGTTACATGCAAAATCCAAGCCAACATGCCCCGCTTAAAATCATTAATGCTCTATGGATTTTTTTCTTTTTTGGCACTGGATCTTGCACGATAGGTTTTCTTAAGTTTCAAAGAACGGGAAATCACCCTTGCCGACGATTTTTGGGAGGCGTATTTTTGGGTCGGTCTGCTGCCCAGGATATGTCTGGTAGGTTTCGCGCGTCATTACGCATCGAAAGTTCAGCTTTCGGGCATCTCAAAAATAGACCCGGTGACAATGACGGAGACACCGGAGGCACCGGCCGCTCTGGCTGATGAGACGCCCATTCATACGGCTTCGGCAGGCCTAGTCGCAATCTCAGAACGATTGCGATGCCCCTCAGCCTCCTGCGACGTCCAGTGCTCGAGGCAGATCCGTCCAATGGGACTGCGAGTCATTCTGGCCGATCGTTACAGCGCAACAGCGAAAACGATTCTGCTCTCCTGGTCAACGTGTCAGTCTGACATACATCTTTTGCAACATGCTGCGCATTTTGGCCTCCACAAAAGCTAAAAAAGGAAACTGTTTGTAAAGCTGTTTTATCGCCGAAACGTTCCCACTTTTGCTTAGGCACTACACGCAGGGGTGTCGATTTCTGCAAATGATGATGGGGGAGGGGGGCCGAGGGCCGGCAATCTAACCTCCTCCCAAAGAATGAGTTTCTGAACGGATTTAGCCCACTCTGTTTTGACGGACGGCAATATTTCATTTTTCGCCTTTTTTCGCATTTGTGCTTTAAACACATCTGTATACATGTATATGTCACATATACATGTATAAATGTTACATATATACATAAATATATTATCTTATCCCTACCCGTTATTGGGTATACAAGAGTACCCTTTCCCAAACCTTGCCCAACATTAAGTGTATTAAGCTGGCAAATTGGTGATTACATGTTGTACATTGGCATGACCTATATCATTGAGTCTTGTTAGTTCCTGCCTACGTTTCATTTTTTAAGGAGCAAGAAAACATTTGGTGGGCTCAAATGACCATTGGAGGGGCTAAAGCCAGGACTGGAAAGGTTCCAGGCCATCCAAAAGCATACGAAACGACAACCTGGTGGGCGCTCAGTCAACTATTATGGGTGCCTAGTTTCACACTGTGGGTCCCCGACAACCACGAAGATATAGGAAGCCACGCCAGTGGTTGTCATCAGGTACAGTCATCTGAATGATGGTCTGCGAAAGCTATCATTGTGCCTGCTTGACCAGATAAACTGTCAACATTTCTTTCCTAAATGTTTTATGCCATTTTACACTTAATCATATACTTTCTACCTATCTAGTATATATCAGTAATATACCTTGTGGAGTGTAAGACGAGTGAGGCCTACTTCGTTGCTGCTTTTATGAGTGATCTCTTTCATTGTCGTGCATCTGAAACATTGCAAGTTTAAACATTACGCCCGCCCTTGATTGGGTTCGCCGCCATTACTGACCGACTCAAAAACATGCATGGAAAAATAGGTCTAACGGCGAAAACATTTCTCCAAGAACAGCTATGTGAAGGAAAACCTTGCATACCAAAACAATGCAAATGCAGGTACCTAAAATTCGAAGAATCGGGCTATTGACCCAGCAGTTGCAAACAAGGCCTCGTCTAAGGAATTTTGACGGGGGAGGGGCCGGGGTCTTCCAACCTGGTATTCCAGCAGCACCTACGTACGACGTTGGTGTAAAAACGAAACCACGAAAAACCAGCATATGTCTTAATGTAGCCACTAGGACCGTGTTTTTTTATTTGTTTTGATTGGCTTGCTACGCGGAACTGGCGTTTTTTTTAAATCATGCATTTTTGTCTTGAAAAAGATTGTTTTTTCCCAGTTGTTAACCTTTTTATGAGCCATAACCTCGTTTAAACTACACCAACCCAATGTTTTGACCCCGCCAGTTCTAAAGTGGCCTTGCATTTTACCCCGGGTAGCCTCAATGACATTCAGGTGCAGTTTCCGGGTCAAATATGAACGAATAAATATATTTTACAGAAGGGGAGCCACCCCGTTGGAGCTTGTCATTAATGCACAGTTTGGAAGACAAACGTCGACCAGATAACAATGTTCTGCATATAATGTATATGAGAACCGCATGCGAGATAAAGCAAGGTATATCGCACAACAGCGGCGTTTAACATGTAATTCCTCAAAAAACCGACCCCATTAACTATGGACGACCATCAAATTTTGTTTTGTCACGCCTGTTTTCATGCAATACAGTAATCGTGAAACTGACTTCCGCAAAACTCGAAGGGTTGAATCCCAGTCTGGCAAAGCCAATGACACATATTGCTACGATTCTGCAGTGCTTGACTGGCTGCATTCCTTGGGAGACACTAGGAACACCTGAATGATTCACAGATACAATATCAAGTTTTTTGGTGTCATTTCTACGGTACATTTGGGTTCGTACAGTCTTTGTTTTCTGTATTCCATGAGCCCCCTGACCTTTGTTGTGTGTAACAATCACGCTCCGAATAGGGACGGAGAATTTCGGGACAGGATTGTCACCTAAACTTTTCCTTCAATACGTAACAAAAAACCTTTCCCAAGGTAGATTTGCATTCATCGGCGCGTATCGAGACCAGACCATGCTCCTATGGGTTTTCTTAGCTTCCCAAGTCACTAGCGTCTGCAAAATAATATGTGAACGGTAACGAGGGTACAGGCGGTTTCGTGAGAGATAGGGATGTCTTGAAATGATGACACTGTGAGATGCATAGGGACACGAAACACTGTTACTTGCAATAAAAAAAC
The DNA here is from genome assembly GCA_030062745.1 of Capitulum mitella. Lineage (NCBI taxonomy): Eukaryota > Metazoa > Arthropoda > Thecostraca > Pollicipedomorpha > Pollicipedidae > Capitulum > Capitulum mitella. The sequence continues at coordinate 35,762,314 of CP099839.1, forward strand.
TGTACGCATCTACACTCCGCGTTGTGACCAATAAACTTCACTATGCAACATTAGAACAAAAGTATTGTATTGTATTGTATTTACAAATAGCCGGCCACATCCAATAAAAAGGGCTATTCTGTGGTTCTGTGGTTATTCTTCCTTTGTCATACAAGCAAGGGTACACGCGTAAAAAAATGAAAGAGATGTAAAATGTGGCAACCTAAGTACCACACTACTCGCAAGTCAAGATGAGAACATACACACACACACACACACACACACACAAAACCAGTACCATAGGCTCGACTACAAAGATCGCAAGATGTTGTGTTTTAGGGTATACTTTAATACTGGTAAAGAGGAATGTTGTAAATTGTGATGTATTAAAGGAAATTAAAGGGAAAATTGGTAATGGTTAGGATAAGACATTGTGCAAAACAGCTGCATTTCTTTCACGCCGCATGTGATGAATATATGCCTGTTACCACGTAGTATTGGTTTCTTGCCCGCGTTTGTTTCCGGAACTAGGGACGACACGGTTACCCCACAGAATCCCGTGTGGAAGAATATCGAATGCAAAAATACTGAGAACAGAGTGTCAAAAGCAAAATATCAAACAAGATAAATGACGTCAGAGAGTAACATCAAGCGGGAGAAACATCGAAAGACAAAATATCGAACAGGGATAAACATTCAATAGTGAAATTCCTCGAAAGGAAAAAAAATACTTGGGGACAAAATGATAGATGAACAAATAACCAACGGAAGACATGGAACTGGAAAAATATGGACCCCAGTTAACATCAGAACAGTAAAAAGAAACAATTGACGAAATATCGCGAGGTGACACTTTGTGTCATCATATCAGGGACGGTCATCGTAAACGGACGGGCATACAATGGTCGGTTTTCGCATTACAAAATGGGGAATGGGACAATATATAAGGTCTAAATATCTCAAAGGGTGAAGATTGTTCCAGGACATGAACCTGATGGTGAGGTGGTCAAGGCTTTCGTTTGTGAAGATCACGGAAGGAATTCAAGTCCCGGTTGTTCGAAATTTTCTCGTTCCTACTTCCCAAATTGTGACTGTTGCTGGCAGACGCAGTAATCAGCGCGGATCGTCACCGGAATCCGGTGGTATATTCTACGGTTCTTGTATCCGAGACGCTGGGGAAATTTTTTTTAGCTCACTGTCGTGCGTTGTTATTAGGTGGAAGAGCCCTGGCAACAGAAGTCAACGCCTATCCTCAAGAGACTGCTGGGAGAAGTGGAAGGGAAATTTTTGGAAGCCCAGTACTCGAACCCCGCATACCATCTGCGACGCAAAATGCTAGTATTTTTGCAGCCACACCAGCAGATTCGGTGGCGCAGCCAGGATGTCTGTCTGGTCGGTTTCGATCAGCAACCCCTTGTAACAACCGGAATATAATTTTAGCTCAATAGCGAAGACACTGGGGAAATTATGTGTAAACCCTGGAAAGTTTTCACGATGTTCCTGCTGGGATGTCCCGTGCAGTTTTCGGGAGAAGCCAGTACCCGTGCTCGCCGTGTTACGCTATTAGTTCTCTTGCGATATTTTAGCTTAAATATTCACCCTTTTCGTTATTGATTTCTGCTCTGACATTTTATCATTCATTCATCTATCATTTGGCACGTAGCCGGTTGATACTGTTACTGCCTGGACATTTTTGTTGGACATTTTGCATTGGATGTTTTTTTCATTCCATGTTTTGTTCAACGAAATAATTTCTGTTCGACATTAATCCCTAGATTGATATCTGGCATTCCACAGTTTTCCCTTCGAGATTACGCCCGTCGTTATTTATCTCCCTTGATATTTTGTGTTCGTTCGCTTGCTTGCTTGCAACGTTTTCCATTTGACACTATACGGTATTATGTCCTGTAATCGAACGACGCATGTCAACGAATTTGGTTCCTCTTCTATGAAAATGGCTGATCTGGGACCATTATGAATTAAAAGTTGCACTAAGAGGTGCCATAGGCCATGTGGGGTCAGGTATCAGATCATTTTGCGTTTTAATAAGTTTTAAGTATATTGGATTGATACGATTAAAACGAACTTGCACTGCATGAAAAGGCAAGCAGTCTGGAAAAACGGCCATTCTCAAGGCAAAAATACAGGGCCAAAAAAATGAATTCTTCGGAAGTAGATAACTTAGGAATAGGGCAGCCCTGGTTTCCGGGGTACGGCTCCATAAAATATAATCATGGTTTCGCTAGAGCCCGTGTTTCTGCGCCTCTGCCTACTATCTACCCGGCCCTTTTCTCCCTCATATTTCAGTCGCATTGTTTGGGGCCCTTCCCTTTCCGGCGTTATCGCAGAATAAAAAATGCTATCAGCATATGCCGTTTGAATACATAACCAGTGGTGATTCAAGAGTAGCAAAAAATTATAGACGAAGCAGAGACTACACATTTGAATAAATATTGAAGTATGTATAAATACCAGACACAGAAATAACATAATTAAAATAACGGATGGATAAATAAAATAATGGATAAATAAATAGAAAATAAAATAATAGAAATGTCGACACAGAAAACCCGGTGTTTGTTGTACTAGCATCCATATTTATTTTGCATCTTTGTTGCATTAGCCTGCATAACTCTGTCTGTAAGAACCAACACTGGTGATGCAACAGCCGCCGAAAAAATGCATGGACAAGGTATTTTTGCAGTGACTTTACATTTGAAAAAACGTTACGTGTCCACAGAAAACCCTGTATTAGATTTTATGATGTTGAGCTTCCAACTAGCCCCCCCCCAGTTGCCCAGTTTTGCCATAGCTGGGGGGCTGGCGACTTCACTGCAGGTAGCTGATCCCCCCCCCCAGTTAACATGTTAAACGAGGCCCTGGTTGCGAAGCTATCACCCTCCAGAAACCGTCATGACCGGGCCGGGCCGCTCAGTTTCATTTTTTCCCTGTTAGAGAAAGTATAACTCACTCGGCTTTCAGCCTCGCTAGTAATTACAGCTATTTAGCTATTTAATTCACAACGCTTCTCCTATCTGTGCTAAAACTGGCAGAAAATATGGGGGCTGGGGACAAAATCAGCCGTGAAGGGGACACGATCCACGTGACTCCTACAAGAGAAAGCAAAGCGACACCCATCCAATATGGAAAGAAAAAAATAGAACCATGGTGAATTTCCATCCACAAATTAAAGTAACTGATAAGTTACAAAATAATGTATTTAAGTAATATCCCAAGCCTGAACATGCAAGCTTTTGTAAGTCACTATTTTCAGGGAGAAGATGTTGGAACAGAAAACACCAGGCAAAAGCCATAAAAAACTGGAAAGGTTGAAAACGAATTTGTAGCAATGTTCGCGTACAGATGTCTAATACAAATTTCATGCAAATTACGCGGATCAGCCTCCGAAAATTGTGAAAAAAATACTGATGGAGAAATCAATCCATTTTCTATGGTGTTTCCTTCGACAAAAGTCGATATGAAGGTGAGCCAACACAAATGTCGCAGGTTACGGGTTTTCGTTTATTCTTAAGCTCAGTTACCTTATCCCTAAGTCTATGGAAAGATCAGTTAACAGGTAAAAAGAATGAGTGAATATAGCGTTCAATAGCCCCAAGTCTTTCATACGCACGCATACTAACTTACCCTTTCAGAGAAGTACTTCGCGATGCTCATCCCAGCCGTTCTGGTAACTACTCCATCTGATATAATGCGATAGCATACCATTACCGTGATCGGTCGCTCAGCTGGTAGAGCGCTGGCCTCCCCGTCCCGTCTTTCCGTCGAACCCGTCGGAAAGACGGGTTCGAGTCTTCCCAGCGTCCGATACTTGACCTGCGGTTCCGTTGGCATCTACCCAACAGAGGATCAAGCTGGCTACTACCCGGTCATGTTGCCCCCTTGGCGGCACGTAAAACCTACGCCACAAAATCAGCCGTGACCTGGAATTGCTCGATAGGGTGCAGGGGTCGAAGCCCGTGCAACAAGCTATAGGCTCCGATTCCTAACATCATCCCAGCAATCATGCGGTCCAAATTTATAAAAAAAAACAAAAAATGAGGCATCGGCCCTCCTGCGTCTTACCATATTCGCCGCCAGAACCATGGCTACCAGATCAATGCTGCCAGATAAAACGAGAAGATAAACCTTGGGTGTGATCCCGGTGATACCGTATGACGTCAACTAAATAAGAGAAAAACTTCACGCCGGACTTCATGACTTCTCTGCAGACCTGCCCCTGGTTCACTCGTGAAGAAGCTGGCTTGTCTCAGCAAGACGAACCATCTTATGAGCATTGTATTGGAATTTTCCAAAATGAAAGGAATGATTCCGATTCCGACTCTTTTGCTCCTAAAACGAAATGAATGCCATTTAGATTCATTAACTTCCCTAACGGAATAATTCCAGGTGCAGTTCCAATTCATTTGATGAAGAGTTGATATTAAGTTCCTATTCCAGTGAAATGGCCATTTAACAAATGCAGATGGAAGACATACACTGCACGTTTTTTGCTGCATTGCATTGCATTTTACTGCACTACATTGCACTCTTAACTACGTGTGCAAGCTTTTGAAATTCCACGCTCGCCACACTCAGTAATGGACTTTTCGGAAAAGTCTGTAATTCGCCGGTACAACGTGGCGGACAATTACAGGCTGTAATACGCAGTAACGGGCAGAGCTGCTCGGGATTCAGTTCGCTCAAGGTCACCTCAGACAGCGCTGCCGCGGCGGGACGGCAGCGCTGCATGCGCTGAGAATTGGCCGCTGGCCAAAAACGGGTGGGGACTCTGTCGCGGCCACAGCTGATTTACTGCCATACGCGGATGAAGTCTGCGCCCACGGTGCGCAGACAGACCGAAAATAGGAAGAGTCGGCGGCAACACACTTAAATGTGCCTTGACTGGGGTACCGCGTGGGCCAGCAAGATCACTATTTTTACACGTGATGCAAATGTTGGTCTCCTTTGCTTCTGCAACTCGCAGGTTTTGTACGCATCATCTTTTTCAAGAATATATTTTAACGCAGCGATTGGTAGCTTCAGCGCCATCACCGTAAGTTGCACCTTACTGTCCCACTGCCCCAGTCATCAGATTGCGGGATAGTGATTGTATTTACCAATTTGACACGTTCCAGAATTTCATGCGTAACATAAAACTGTTCATAACCGTGGCTTCAAAATAACTTCGGCGCTACTGCGTGGTAGCAACGTCGCTACGTTGGTATCAGATTCAGTATCTACAATTTGTAAGGCGTTCCGTTGATGGGAGTTGCATGGAAAGCCAAAATCCGTACATACGTTAATAAGTTCTGCATTATATTCTCGTTTGTCTATGGCGCCGCCCTTGACTAACGGACGACAGTGGATATAGACAGATAGACGAACGATGTTTATCAATTGGACAGACATATTGCTCATACAGGCTAACGATTTACGCAAAAGTGAAGCACTTGAATCGAAGTATCTTTCGGTAATATTTGTTGTGAATTATTGAATGAGTACACTAAACGCCACCGCACCCGACAGACCTCCGTATCCGTAGCAGCCGAAACCTTGTCGCCATATTCCGTTCACCGACCCTGCTCAGTCCCTTAATCTCCCAGATTTCAGGAAGTACGTTTGAAACGTTCTGGCTACCATTCGGCCTTCACCGTCGGTTAGTCCGGTGCCGGATAAGTGTTAAGTTTTTCCGACGACAAAATGGTGAGAAAGTCAAAATTCTGGATATGAGCAATCTCCGCAAACAGATGCCGTCGTAAGGTGGAGTAAACTGAGCAGTGCAAAACGAACTGACTGACGGTTTCAAATGGGTGGCCGCAGAAACATTTTGGAGATTCACCAAGCTGGATGCGGAACAGATTGGCGCTCATTTTCGACATGCCCACTCTCATGTGGGTATGGAGAATGTTACCTAATTCTGAGTCGCAGGAACAGCAATTTGGGGGGATGGTGCTGAAATATCGCAGGATGAAATGGTCAACGAGAGGTGCAAGGCGAACAGAGAGCGGTGGTGAATTCCAAAGTTGTGTTGTGGCCGGTACAAGGAATCCTCGGAAGGCAGTGGTGCAGTTACCGGGAAGAGTGCGAAAACAGGTATTTCGAAGATTGAGCCCTGTGTCGAATTCCCTTATTGGGGAAAGAATGGATCTAATGTAGGCCGGAATGTGTTACTGTGGCTCAGGTAACTTGTAAAACAGTGATATTTTGTGCATGACACGTCTTCTTGTGACTGTCCGATCAAGGAATCTGTTGGCCGTCAAATGCCAGGTAGTGAGCATGTAGTTTCGTTTGGTTGGTAAACGTTTGCTGAACAATTTTAGAGGCATTAAATGTGATGAACCATTTTTAGCCATATCTATGAATTTTATCTAGATCGTGTTGTAATGACTGCTTGGAAGGTGTCGGGCGTCTGATGAGCGTAGAGCAAAGCATCATCGGCAAAAAAAGAATGCCATCTGTAGTTTTTTTTCAGCTAGTCCGTTCAAATACATAAGGGCTAAAGGCGGGCCGATCCCTGATCACTGATTCCATGATCCCTGCGGGCAGCCGGCGCTTAACAAGCAGGCTGAAGAAATGGACTTGCGAACTTTTACCTGCTGTGTGCGGTGTTTAAGGTAGGATTTAAGCCAAAACAGAAGGGAACCGGTGGTGCTGAATACTGTTTCGCATTTTTTTAATAGTCCGTTGTGCCAGATTTTATCGAAGTATTTTGAAATGCCAAGATAGATGGCAGTAAAATCGTGACCTGTGTTCAGTGTCTTGAGTAGATAATGACAGAGATACATTAATCGAAGTTGAGTGCTATCTGTGATTGTTTGTTAGTAACTGATTTTTACACAAATGCCTATGAATATGCCTATAAACAAGTTTTTCGAAAATTTCGAAAACGAAGGTAAGAACGATATAGGCCGATAATATGTGGGATCATACGACGAGCGTTTGTTTTTAAAGATGGGTGGATTGATGTCTGTTTCCAGATGTTCGGAAAATACCTCAACGTAGTGACATGTTGAAAACGTCAGTGAGAGGCTCGACAATTATAATCGCTGAAAGCTTGATGATTTTCGTCGGCAGTAGATCGGAGCCACTTGATTTGTTCGGATCTAGAGCATTTGTGATTTTTAGAACTTCGTGCTGGGGAACAATAAGAGTGCTGAGAGTGGGCACCGGCCTGATATCGTGAATATGTGGTGATACGTTATGACTGCGCAGCGAAATGACCATTCAACAGCGTCTCCATGTCTTTGTCGTCGGTCATAGTATGTCCGTCGGGTTGTTCCAGTGGAGGTGTTGCCGTGTCCCGTGAGCGTTCAGTTGTGCTGCGGAGTATTTGGTGGTATTTGTATGGATTGTGTTTGTGTTCAAGGTGTTTGCGCATCTGCTGGTCAGTGTGTTGTTGTTTCAGCTGTCTGTTAATGTCGGTTACTGTGTTTCGTTGCTGTCTCCAGCAGCACCAGTCGTAGTCTGTCTGGGTCTGTTTGGATAGTCTGCAAGGTCTGTCACGTTTTCTGATGTTACGCCGCAGTTCACACGTTACCCAAGGTTTGTCGGCAGGTCGGGCTCGAGCAGTTTTCTTAGGTACGGCTTCTTTGGAAGTTTTCAAAATGCCACTAGTGAATTCTGAGGTCGATGCATGGATGTCTTCTATGTCTGTTCTACGTCTCCAGTCGGTATTGATAAGCAGTTGGATGAATCTAACAGAGTCGAGTTTTCCATAGTCCAACGAGGCTTTAAAAGCAGTCAGTGTATGGCCTGTGGGGATCTGAAGTTGAACAAAAATCGGGAAATGATCTAATTTTGAGAAAGAGGAAAGTGCGCTGCAGTCAGTTATGAGGTCGCAAGTATTTGTAAACATCAGGTCACGCAGATTGGTTGAATTTTCTGGCATTCCAGTCAGGTGGTCAGTTAACTGACGAAGATGAAGTTTTTCAACCATGCCTGGCAATCTTTTGTCAAATGATGTGATGCCACTGTGTCTCTGTTCGTGGGAGGTCTTCAAATATGTATTGTTTGATAAACTGTGTATTGTATATCGCTTGTAGATAGTATATATTAAATAAATACATATGTTGAAGTCGTCTGTGATTAGAACAGCCGAAGAATTGTGGGCGTAAGCCAGGCTGACACTTTGCATAAATCTATCGATGTACTCGTCAAATATGTCTTCCAGTAAATTTGGTGGGAGACAGATGCAGTATGTGGTCAGGGGAGTGTTGCCGGTTTTAATTTTGCGTCAGATCCATCCTTTCCCTTCTAATTCCAGATCACTGGGTCGACTGATGGAGAGGCGTGCTCGGGCATAGAGAGAGCCCCCCTCCGTATCTCGTCCTAAGGCGAGTGAAAGGAACGTGGAACCGGTTAAGGGTAAATATGCGGGGTTCCACGCTCTCGTGCAATTTTGTTTCTGTATGAGCTAAAATATCTATACTGTTGGTGTTTACAAATTGCTCAAGTTGTCAAATTTGTTGGGTGAAATTATGCTGCTGCTATGGATATGTGCTACTTTAAAGCTGTTTGTTCTGCTTAAACGCTGCGGTCCAGGATTGACATGAATGCCCACCATTACAAGCAGACGGTTTGGATTTATATACACACTGAAGAGTGCCCACTGGGAATTGGTCAAAGTATTTGCGTATATGAAGGGGTGGTGCGTGTTCCGGGCAACAACATCCATGGGTACCCATCCTTCCAGATCGCCATAATAATGAGTTGGGGGCCCCACGACAGGCAGGAGCCGGACAGCAGCCTCTTGACCTCAACCAAAAGAGTAGGGCGGAGCAACCGAGCGAGGGCGAACGACGGGCGAAGCGACAGTGGTCCGGGAGCTGGATCTGGTTCGCCGAGGCACTGTTCGCTGTAAGTGGCGGTGATCGGTACTTGAATATGACGAAAGAAATTATGGTGGATATGAGAGCGCACAAACACACACACTCATACATGCAGAAAAACCGCATCACATAAAAAAATACGAATAACGACGCGAGATGTAACAATCGTCACCCATAGCCAATAACAAGAGGAATAAATCCTAGCTCTTCATGGAGTAGCTGAGAGCATACACGCACTCACATGGACACAGCAAGGTTTCCTCACGCAGTAGAAGCACTAGCAGCGTGTCGTGAGTGCGGTGGGGGGGGGGGGAGCTGAACCCGCTTCACGCACGGTAGGGGAAGGCATTGGAGCGCAGGAGCGGGGCACGTCACTGGTGGACCAGTCTCAGAGGCGGGACCAGCGTGCAGGCGTAGCGGGCCGGCGATCAAAATGCAAGTTGGTTCAGGTGCCACGGGCATAGTTGTGAACAGCACCGCGCATGTGCGCGCGACGCCGCGAAAGTTTTTTGTTGTTGTTGCCACCTATGAAGTAAAAAACTGTATATTTGTATTTTATTTATGTATACATATGAATATATATATACATAGATATATAGATAGATGTAGGTATAGATATGTACGATATGTATATATTTGTACCATCGTTCTGTCGTATACAGTTCATGACACTCTTTTATCTTTTATTCCAACTGCCTTTTTTACATGCAATGTACATTTTAAGTTTTTTCTAATAGAAAACATTGGTCAGGCTCAGAGGAGAACTGGTAAGGCTCAGAACAATATTGGTGGGTCTCGAGTACTATCAGGCATATAGAAACCGAAGCAGTGCGGCCGTTTGACCAAAAAGTCTGTTGATATATTTCTTCCGATTTAAATTGTTTTGTGCCTTATTCCTTACCTTCTGTCTATCTCTTATCTATTACGGCCGTTCTTTTCGTTATTATTATCTATTTCCCCTATGAAAACCGGCGAAAGATATTGGGGGAAGGGGGGGGGGGCAAGATCGACTTTGGATGGACTGTGATTTCCTTTGCGGGGGAAATGCGCACACCGATACGCCTACTTATACCAGGGTCAGTGAAGCTCAAGGTCATCAAAGGTCAAGGTAAAATATCTTGCAACCTGGCCCAGATTTGCTTTGCGACATGTCGCTTTGCATTAAATATGCATTCCAAGACCCTAATAAAAACACGTATGCGCACATGGATACGCTTATATATACTAGGGTCATTTCGGGTAATGGTGATCGAAGGTCAAGGGCAAATATTTTAAGATCTGGTCCAGATCTGCTGTGCAATATGTCGATTTGTATGCTATATGCGTTCAACGACCCTACTAAAAGCACATTTGGCACATTGATACTCAAATGTATATGCGTATATACATACACATTCATACATAAATATAAACGCTGGAAGTGACCAAATGTACCTATGTTGGCTACCTTTACTGAAAATAAGCCAAAAGATGCGTCTAGCGACCTTATTTACACTCAAGCTATCCCGTGCTGCTCGAAATCTGATTTGTAAAAGATGAAAAAATGACGCCATAGGTCGATGACCTGACGTGACCTCGGCTCGAAATCCTCAATCACTGGATAGAAACTATCGTATTCGATGTTTTAACCGTCAAACAATTACCCTTTTCCGGTTTCGTTTGAAAAGTCGTACGGAATGGCCTGTACGAGAAAATGCCCAAAGTTGACCTTTTCGACCCCACTTGACCTTGAAGATATTGACCTAGGATTACGACAGTTGCGCACAATGTAAATCGTTGTAGGCCCATCCTGTCCATAAAATTTCATGTCTCTAGCTCTTTCCGTTTTTGAGATCGGAGGGGAGGCGCTTTGGTGCTCCCTTCCTGTACGCGTTAGCGCGAAACCCCCTTCCATTGCGCGGGTTAATTTAGCCGTACCTGAGGAGCATAAAAAATTTCTGCGTTTCTTTAGAGTGGTCCGCTATACGACAATGGGCTTTTCCAAGCCATGTATTTCTGTCTTGAAAACGATTGTTTTTCCCCTATTGTTAACCTCCTGACGAACCATAACCTCGCTTAAACCACATCAGCCTAATGTTTTGATGCCCCTTAACTAAAAAGTGACCTTGCATTTTGCCCCAGATAGACTTATTGACCTTTAGGTGTGATCTTTAGACCACATGGGTACCGAGAAAGTCATTTCCACAGAAGCCGAGTCAAGTCGCCGTAAGCATCTCGTCAATGCACAGTTCGGAAGACAAGCGTTGGTTAGATGACAAGATGTTGCTACATAATGCATATGTCAACCGCCTGTGACATGAAGCAAGGCATATCTCAAAATAACTTTTCATTTCAAGATAACATTTCATGTGATGAAGAAACCGACCCTTGTGACTATGCGCGACTTAATGCAATTCTTTTGCTACGTCTCTTTCCACGCACCATAGTCCTGGGTCATAGTCCATCATGCACCATAGTTCGAGCCATAGTCATGAAGTTAACGTCTGCAAAAGTCGGGGGATGCATCCCGGTCTGGCTAAGCCAATGACACATCATTATGTCGTTGCCGCCCTCGGCTTTGTTTTTTGACGATGTTTGTTCGGACGATAGGAGCACCTAAAGGATTAACAGTTACATTTATTAGGTCTTTTGGTGTCATTCCTACCTTACGTAATGACTGATCCTGTCTTTCCTTCCTCTATTTTATGACCTCCATGACCCGTGTAGTGTGCAACTTGTCAGTCGAGTTGCCTTCGCGCCGATCCCCCGGTCAGCTACGGCGCCGGCGCTCGCCGTTCTGGCCTTTTTCCCTTTGCCTGTCCGGTGTGAATGGACTGAGTAAGTGATGAGTGCGTGCCAGCAGATCGAATTTCAAGTCTCGTCTACCTGCGGTGATGTACGGACCGCAACTGCGCCGCGGCAACATGACTGCTCCTTACCGCTACTGCTCCGGCACTCCTCGGCCATAGATGGTCGGCTTCTGAAGGCAAGGCGCCTGGCACCTCATCGCCATGCTAATTCCAATGAGCCGTGATTCAGTTCGCCGCAACATTGTGATGCTGCTTGTGTTGCTGGCGGTAGTCCGAGCCGTGCCCTGCTCGCCCGCACAGAGTCCCGGGATCCGAGCTGCTTTGCGTGACTTCAACCTACTTAGGTCAGTGGACGCGAGCCCGGAATGTGTGCCTCCACTCGCAACCCACAGCTGTTGCGCCGTCGAGGACCGCGTCTGGTTGGCAACCCGGTCGGGTCGAGCCCAGTGTAAACGAGTGGCACAAACGCGCGGCTGCGCGCCGTTCGTTCGCTCGAACGGCCTCGCCTGTCTCAACAATGCTCTTTGCTTTCCGGCTTCTTTTTCGACGCATCAATCAGGCTTGACCATTGGCGTTGTAGTCGGAAGCCGACTAGTCTTGTCGTAAGTCGTATGTCTCGTCAGGCGTCAGTCGATCGTCTCCGCACGAATGCTGCAACTCACCGATTGGTGACGTTTCATGGCGTATTCAAACGTGGTCATTGACCATTGGCGATCAGGGATGACAGCCAATGAGCGATGCTGTGAGTAGGTGGCCTTTCAAGGGAGCGAGCTGCCCACACGTACAAGCCTCTTCGACAGCAGTTGCCAGCGTGCAGGGCTTCGAGTCAGAAGGTCCCTGGTTCGAATCCAGAAGTCGAATTAAATATTTTTAATTAGCGGGCTTGCCGGGGCCATAGCTAAGACGAAGTGTGATATACTCGTATGTATGACAACAACAATTACGTGACGCCCACTGTCAGCTGTTGCAGAGCGCGGTCGCCCTGCCGACGCCGCGGGCAAAACCGCTCATGTAAACTGGCCTTGAGGCGAGGCTGGCGCGTACCCAGCGCACGGCGCCCGGGGGAGCGGAGGCGGACGTGGCTGGCGCTGGGATCCGGCGCTGAGCGGCTCAGCACTATTGTTTGGCTTTATCAACATTCGGTCCCTGAAGCCAAAATTTCTGGAACTCTCACAAGAGCTGAACTTTTTTAATTATTACGTCATGGCTCCCACCGAGAACTGGCTGAAGCCATCGAGCCCCAGCCGTTTGTTGATGCTGTCCGGCTACCATCTCATCCGCTCTAACAGCACAGTGGCACGTGTTAACGGCAAAGCTTGCAGTAGAATCGCTCTCGCAGCTTACCAAACTTACCTCGGCGCCAACCAAGGTAACTTGGTGTGCCTATAGAGACAACCTGGGTGATGTCACAGGTTTATGAACGCCATTCGGCTGAATGTGTCAATCAAGGTAACTTGATGTGCAGTGGCGCAGCCAGGATTTCCTTAGGGGGGAGGGGGGGCTCAGTGTGAACTGAAATCATACGAAAACCGCCTGCCGGGAGGACGACGTGCAATGCTTTCCACAAAAAATGCGGGCCTTAGGGGGAGCGGGCCCCCGGACCCCTTAGCTGTGCCTCTGCTGATGTGCCTCCTAGGTCAGCTTATGAACGGGGCTCTGAACGTCTTTCTGGTCACTCACAGGTATCAAATCACAAAGAAGTAAGAGGTAAGGACGGAGGTGCCGCGGTGCCAATCACGCTTGGATATGGCAGCCCGTTGCTGTTGAGATGTATACCATAAGTTTACCAATGTCGAACTTTGCTGTGAAATCGGGTGTAATGGAACCGCGTTGATGTTTTTCGTAGAGACTGAATAAAATGGCTCTTGAAAGCAGAGTTCCTGCAAAAACTTTAATATTAGTAACGATAAAACACATCATTGCCTGGGCACACGCAATATTAAGCAGAAGATGATTCAAGGAACATGATTCATGATAAGTAAGCATATGTGTCAGTAATTACTTTGTTTCGTAGCTTGCAGATGTAAAATGTAGCCATAGGCGTCAGTCTGCATACTTTTGGGTGGGCTGTCGCCCTCCTCCCTCCCCCCATGGTACTCTCGGCCCCTCCCATACTTTTTACTCTCAGATCGCCTTACACATATTGGCTTTAAGCATCTCATAAACAGTGTATTGGAATTGGAATAGGAGTAATGGAATCATTCCGGAATTATTCCACTATTTTGGTGAAATCAGCTGAATTGGGAACCATTTCTCGCAGGTCAAGAAGGAACTAGAACGATTCCTTTTATTTTTGGGTGGAGTTGGAATTAAAGTGGTTTTAACAGGGTTTAATGCATTCCCAAGAGATGCCAATTGTTTTGTATCTTGATGCTGACAAATTATTGACAGATCCGTGCCATCCGAAACGTTTATTCAACCACAACTGTTTAAGAGTGATGTCAGTGATGTCTCGTTCTTATTCTTCTGGAAGTGCGCGGCTCTACCGTCGTTGCTATACAACGGCGACATGCTGGTGAGGGCAGAGGGCGTCAGTTTTCGCAAAGGAAAGGATAGTGATTTTCACGTGTTTTTATCAGGGTCTTTAAATGCATATTCCATACAAACCGACATGTTGCAAAGCAAATCTGGATCAGGTCACGAGCTGTTTGGCCTTGAACTTTGATGGCCTTGACCCTTATTGACCCCGTCTTTGGTCTTGGTACATGCATCACGTATGCCCGAATGACGTTGCGTGATTGTGTTCAAACGATAATCTTAGGTAAAACGTTAGTCCTTACACAAAGTTCGCATTTGTCAGCGACAACCGTCGTTTTCGTTATGTTTGCTGGACTTCAAATGCTTGAAACCTCAAAAATCTCCGGCCGATTTTCGATTTTCCTGCTTCATTCGACGAGTTATTTAATTGCCATAAATGTCACAAAGTAGTTGCAACCAGTTCCGATCCGTCCTCGAGATATTCAAGAAAAACAAGTGGGGTGGGTGGGACAAAAAAGACTCCCCTTCTAGTGCGCGTGTTAAGATATCTTTTTTTCGTGATTTCATTTTCATACCGTCTTAGTAAGTTGGTGTAAGTGCTATTCCAAATTTGAAGACATGATCCGAGGCCCCCAGTCAAAATTTTTAAGACGAGGTCCGACTCACCAGGACGGGAGACCAGTGCTCTGCTACCATCTGAACTATCTATCTCGGTAGCATTCGGAAAGTTTGCTCTCAATCGACTGCCATGCGACTTTCCACCTTTCGACTTACTCATTTAGAGTAATTCACATTTCGATTAACCGACATTCGACAGATTAGCATTCAGCTTACCAGCGTTCGGCTAATTTGCATTTCGGTCAAATGAAATTCGACTAATTGATTTTCGGCAGCTTGATATGCCGTCAAATACCATCCGACTTACTGAAAGTCATCGAACTGACACTCGACTAACTGGCACTCGTCAAATTCTCATTTGATTCATTGACATTCGTATAACTGACATCAGGCTATTTGACATCCGCCAAACTGACAATGGACTCATTGGCATTCGACAAATTGATATTCGCCTAATTGGCATTCAGCAAGCTTACATGTCGACAAAAAAGTATGTCAATTTGCCCTTCGACTGTCTGCCTTTTCGCTTTTTCACGTCTCGGCAAAATAACATATTGGCAAACAGTCATTTG
Organism: Capitulum mitella; assembly: GCA_030062745.1. NCBI lineage: Eukaryota > Metazoa > Arthropoda > Thecostraca > Pollicipedomorpha > Pollicipedidae > Capitulum > Capitulum mitella. The sequence continues at coordinate 35,777,578 of CP099839.1, forward strand.
ACCTTTTCGCATTGGACAAAAAGGCATTCGACCAAAAACCGTTCGACTATTTGTCCTGTAACCCGCCGGCTCCGTGTGCCAAGTTGTGGAGGAGCTATAAAAACAGATGCAAAAAGTCCTGGTCAAAGGAAAGCCGATGTTCCTACTTGGTGACATGAACATAAACGTCTCCAACGCACGTGCTTCCGACGTTCGACGCTACGACGCAGCCCTCTTTGAGCTAACCCTGATCCAGATTATCGACCAGCCTACTCATCAGCCGACTCATACAGCTCTGGACCATATGATAACGAATGTCAAGGTCTCTACTTCCAGAGCTGAAGTACTCGGCATCGTTAGCAGCGATCATCGGCCAATAGCAGTCAGCGCCCCTGCCGGTCGACTTCGGAAGCTGCCGACAGAGCGCACCACCTGAAACTGGTGACGCGCAGATCGGGATGCTATCTGCCTAGACCTGTTGCTGTCTGACTGGACCGCTTTAGACACCAACGACATGAACGAAATGGCGGAAGACTACACGAAGACATGGCGGTCGGTCATAGATTGGCACTGTTCGGCCCCCACCAGATGCTGCCGCCGCCGGGTCTGCCCATGGATTACCGACAACCCGGAGCTTAGCGAAGCGATGTCAGAGCGGGATGAAACGTACCGGGCCTGGCTGAAGCTGCGCACGCCTGAGTCCCGAGCAGACTTCTGTCGTCTCCGGAACTCCGTCGAGGGTCGGCTGGTGCGGGCCCGCTGAGGTTTTGTCAGCCTCTGGCTCCTGACCTCCGACCGCCGAGGGTTCTGGCGTAACTTGAAGAGTTCTCCCTGACGGCTTCCATCTCGGTACCCATAACCGAGAGCGAACAACGGATAAAAGCGGACCGCTTCTACGAGTTCTTTTCATCGGTGGGCTCTCGAATCGCAGCCGACCTGAGGAATGACGCCATTGGCGACCGGGCCCGCGACCGCCTATCTTCGTCTAAGCGGCCTTCCAGCTCCGACCTCCCACCGGAGGTCGCGAAGGCTGCGAGGCGCATGAACTTGTCTGGAGCGGTCGGCTCGGACAATGTGCCACAGCGTGCGATTAAGTTTTGCGTCACATTGATAGGCCCTTATCTCTCGTGCATTGTTAACCCGTCTGTGACGGAAGGTGTTTCCCCAGAAGTGTGGAAAATACCCGAGGTTGTCCCGATTTATGAAGCAAAATGTGACCTCAACCAGACCTCTAACTGTCGACAGCTGTGTGCGATCGACTGTCTCGGCATCTCTCGAACCACAACGTTCTGTTTCATCACTAATACGCGTACAGGCTATGGCACTGCACTGAGGACGCCGTCCTCGACGCTGTCGAATTGGTCAACCAAAACTCAGAAAGCGGTGAAATTTCGTCAATCATTGCTGTTTACCTCAAGTAAGTCTTCGACAGCGTCGGCCACGGCGTCCTTCTAAACAAGCTGGAGTGCTACGGGGTCGAGCAGGGGATGAAAAACTTACATCCTGGGGACGACGTTGGCGACCACGTACCATACGCAGAGGGTGGCGAGAGAGGCCAATTTCATCATTTTCCTGTTGTGAGCTATCGCGTTTTTCATTTTCTCCGTTGTGTGCAATTTGAGCGAAATGTTGTCAGACACATCCATCATTGCTGAATATTAAAAACAGCAGCTGCGAATGCAGTCCCTGGCTTATATACCAGGCTTCCAATTACCTACCAGACGACCCGATGGTATGGTACTAAATGGCGTTTCGCTGCGACCACTGCATGTTAAAGCAATGACATCCTATGGACGCCAAAACGCTAACGAATGGCCATTTAGTAGACCAGTGGTCTCTGAAGAACTCTGGCTGTCACTAAAACCAAGAACGACATTAAATCATGTAACAAAAAAAAAGAATGGAGTAAGAAATAAAACGTGAAATAACATAGGGAAGTTTTAGAAATGATTCTAATTTTTGCTATGTTATCAGCCCTTAGCCCAGTACACAATCGGACAAACAAACGAGGCGAAGAGACAGTTTTTAAACTGCACAGGCGTGAGTGGCACGAACAGTGGCACCCTGTTTGACCCAAATATTTGTTGTCAGATGTTTTGTAACTGGAGACCTTTTGTATCAGCCAGGGACTGCATTCTCAGCTGCTGTTCTTAATATTCAGCAATAATGTATGTGTCTGGTGGCGCGAGGACGTGGGTCGTCAAGGCCATAAGGAAATGCGGATCGTGTGATAGAGTCGGGTCAGCTCGGTGCGTTTCTTTTGAAGGGCAACAGCGGTTACGTCATTGCCGCAGCATCTGTTGTGTAGTACTGGTTGCGATGGAACAGGGACAATGACACGGCATGATTCAAATGTCCATGACTCGGCGATAGTTCGTCGCAGAACAGTGCAATTAGCGTCATTCTAAGGAGAAATGTCCCAGCCTTCATCAATAAGCTCATTTTTCTCGGCGGCCGAGGTATGACCTTTGCCGTGACTAAATCACATGGAACATTTTTGGCTTTGGCCATGTTTGCCCTCCTTGATCTTCATGAAAACGTAGCACAGTATGTCCCCAAGTATCTACGATAAGTGGAGCAAAAACATGCTAGGGAAACTGAAACGTTTTCAGATACCTTGACTTAAGTGTTGTCAAGTGGCGCTTGAAAAATACGCCCTGAGGCTACTTGACGAATATCGACTGATTTCGTGCGTCCGTTTGTCCGATTGTTATACAGTTTGGTGTGCACAATGTCCTGCATACCTGCTACACATCAGATTACTCTTAAATTTCTTGACAAGAAAGGTCAAAAGTCATGGCACCCCACCACGAATCGACCCCTGCCATCCATACCTGACATACCCGTTCTTCACATTTGTACGAAAAGGAGTTTATCGGAGGTTCTTTGGCCTCTAAGCCAACTGAGACAACTGAAGTCGATCATCGGGCCTTTTGAAGGTCAACTAAGGTCACCAACCTCGACTGACCCTTGGTAACTTTTTGGCCGGAGGCCACTCATAACATTTTTAGGCCACTGATTCCAAATTTCACGTACAATGTTCACGTACTGGAGTTTGCACGTATCGTATGTTCATTCTATGTCTGTCAGAGGGCGTTAATTTTTTAGTCATGGCGTCATCCTCTGGGTGTTGAAAAGTTACAAATGAAATGACGATTTCGTATAGAAGCAGATAGAAATGGTGATTCAGATACATGTCAGAACTCAGAGACGTGAACAATGTGTGTTAAATTTGAAATCATTGCCCTACGAAAGCTTCGAATAATCCGAGGGGTCAACAGTTTATCCAAGGTCAGTCGAAGGAAATGACCCAGGTTGATCTTAAGAAGGCCGACTAAGATTGTCTCAGTTGACTTAAAGGCCCAAGAACCTCCGGCAGACTCCTTTTCGTGTAGATGTGAAGAACGGGTATGTCAGATCTGGATGGCACGGTTCGATTGATAGTAGTTGTGCCATGGCCTTTGACCTTTCATGTCATTAAATTTAAGACCAAGTAATGTGTAGCATACACACAGGACATTGTGCACACCAAATTGTAGAACAGTCGGGCAAACGGAAAGCACGCAATCAGTCCTTACGCGTCAGACAGCATCAGGACATATTTTTCAACCTCCACTTGGCAACACTGAAGCCATGATATCTGAAAAAGTTTGAGTTTGCCGATAATTTTTTTTGCCACGTTTATTGTAGATATTTGGGGACAAACTGTGTTACATTTTCACGAAGATCACGGTGGGCAACATGGTTACAACCGAAAAGTTTCATGCGACCTAGCCAGGTCAAAAATCATTCCGAAGTCATCGGAAAAATGAAGTTGTTGATGAAAGCTGAAACATTTCGCTTTCGAGTGGCGTTAATCGTACCTTTCTGCGGCAATCTGTCCCCGAGTTATGGGCATTTGAATCATGCATTGTCTGTAAAAATCAGTGACCATTCATGACCTGTAACTTTCGATCTCAGAGACCACCCGGGGGTAGAAATTCATGGCTAGCAATTTTTTTATAGATGCCATGAGCATACGAAATGCCATCAAAATCGAAAGGGTTCAGGTGAATTCCTGTGCGATTTGACGTGGAAGGGCCTATATGGGATTCAGTATGGTGTTACTGTGGCATCATTGGTGCTTTTTTGTCGTCCTTTGCGTCGTGAAAACAGCTGTTAACGTTTCAGCTTGATAGCTGTGGGACAGGCAGTTCAGATGCAAATGTTGACGAAAAGTTTTGCTACCCAAAGTATTCCGGAGGATCGGGCGGCGTCACAAAGCCTGGATCAGCATCCCGCAATGTGGGATGCTGATCCCGAGTTGTGGGTGTTGCTAAGCTGCACGGTGGATGCTTGGTTCTACCTGTTCCACCTGGTTCTACCTGTTTGTGGTGCACGTACCACACACAGCGTGTGATATGCATAGCGCACATCTCAGAATACACTCTATAGCTGCTTGGTTGTTGGTTGTTGGTTGTTGGTTGTTTAGCGGATATGAGCGGATCGATCCGAAGTAACACAAAGATCGCCGTATGATGGTTAAAAACCGATTGAGGCTGACCATTTCCGGCTACAAATTGACCTAAAGAAGAGCAACAAAAGAGATCCTTGAGAGCAGAAACAGGAGCGAGAAGAAGGCTTTATGGAGGATTAAGGTCCTAAGTAAGAAGTGCAGGACAGAAAGCTTTACATCGGCTGGCTGTTCTGCGGCCACACGACCGTCCTGGGCGCTTAACGTGACTAGGCTAGACCCATCTTCTCAGCCAAAGTACACGGATTAGCGTCACAGATACTGCAGTGGTGTCGGTAATCAGTAACGCTTCAGTGATGATGTAGGGCCCCCGGTAATGGAGTCGATCGTCCTTGTCGATTTTGATTGACTCCAAACGATGCTGGACTGTTCGCCTTCGGGTGGCTGGTCGTTTGATCATTCCTTGAAGTAGATGACTTGCTGTATGTGTGAAGTTTTTCCCGGTCCCAGACACAGAGCCGCTGTTTTCGCTCCGTCCCCTTGAGCGTGTTGAGCCTCCCCCCATGTGACTGCAAGCTGGGGTCAAGGCGAGCAAACGAACGTGTTTTTGATATTCTCTTGTATGATTTGCTGCGTTTGACTGTGGATTAGACTGTTTTTGCCCGTGAGAAGTAACTTGTACCAAGTGACTGGGAAACAGTGTCAGAAAAAATACGTGGAAGTGGACATATTCTGAACGGCCGGTCCGGAACCTGTGGTGGAGGAGCATGTGTGCAAGGTCAACCCGGAGGCGAGTAGTAAATTTTATCTGCGGTCTACTGGTACATGGAAATTGTTATCTCTCAGTAGATAGTAACGCCATGGAGTTACTCTTTCTGGGCGAGTAGACTGAATGGGTAATTGCTAGTCTGAGGGTATTCGAAATGGGTTGCTACAAACACAAGAGTAACGCTTTCGGATAAACTCGGAACGTCAACTGTTAGTCAATAACGGACGTATCAATAATCCATAAAAACAATAGTCAACGATGGACGACTAATACTCGCTGATACCGAGTAAACCAAAAGACTTTACCCCTGTTTTGGGATCACTTTAAAGCCATCTGACACGTCGTGGACGGGTAACGTACTCGTTGCTAACGCATAAATGGAGCGGCTCCGGGGACCGCCAGCTTGCGTTATCATCACCCAACGACATCATAAAAATCCCAGTACAAACATTCAAGACTCGTATTCGTTACCAAAACTACTCCTGTCCCGTTTTGTTATTTTATTATGCATCACTTTGACTAATATGTCAGCATCACGCCACAACCAATGCATCACTATTTCGGTGCAACATTGCAACAGAATGGATACAGTGTGATTGCACATCTAAATAAACATGGGACTCTTTATAAAATGGCAGAATCAAGGCCACAGTTCAACTTCATATGAAGCGCACTACGTAGACACATCGGAAAATGTGCGGCGTTTGTGACGAGCCCAAGACGGGCACAGAAAAACACTGCTTTACACACTTGAGCAAGCGCCTACGCCAAGCACAGCGTCAACACTTTCGCAACAATAGTTTTGGTGACAGCTTATGCTCTGCCAACTCAACAGACTGTTCTACTTACGCAGGTTACCAGACGATCAATACTCGAATCAATCGGAAGCACCTCACAGCTCACTCGCGTTTCATCACTCAAAAAGTAGATGCCGGAGGGTTATCTCTCCCACTCCACGAGTCAAATGTGTCACTCGTAACACGTCGGGTCGAACTCGGCGCGACAGGGAAGACAGCACTCGTGGCCGGTGTTTTTCTTATCGCTGTCGAGTAAATTCAGGTGTTAATTGAAAACCCTCCGCAGTTACCTTCGGCTGCTTCGTAAAATTTATGCATAACCTTTGTACGCAGTGTTAATTCGTCCTGTGCGGGTGAAAATGTTTTCAATTTGGGAATTGCTCCTTTTTTCACTTGCCTGATGGGTTTACCCTCGAGGCATGGGTGAATTTGTTTTCTGTGTACGTCGCCACAGAGTTCAATGAATCCTTCCGATCCTTTAATAAGGCAGCATAGGGGCGGCAGACTGAGGCGGCCGCCCAACCGGTTCGGGAAGTGGAAATACGAATGATGTATGTGGCTTAGACTGTTTTGTCGTATGTTGTACGTTTTCTGCTGATTGTTGGTTGCCATATATTTTCTGGTATGTTCCCGCACCACTTACTCAGCCCATGATGGGGAGGAATGCGACGTATCTATCTATCTATCTATCTATCTATCTATCTATCTACATATATACGTGTGTATGTGTATATATATTCCATTACAGATGTGACAGGGTCGAGCAATAATACACATTGTGAAGGACACAAGTGTTACACTATACATCTAGTGCAGACAGCTTGGTTCATGGGAGGGGGGCCATGGCCCCCTCCTGGCTACATCCCCGGAGCAGGGGTGGTGCTGGTTCCCATCAAGTGGTAGGCAATTGTGTGAATATAAAATGCCAGTTTGTGTGTGGGGGGAGGAGGAGGGATGCGTCACACATTCTTCGCAGGTCCCTGACCGGAATGCACACCATCGTACACTCTTTGTGCAGTTTGTTGTTCTAAGCTTGTATTTATGCAGGGTTCCATATTCACATCAAGCTGCTGTAAGCTTAAATACCGGGATTCACACCTTCGCTGGATTCCAAACTGTACGACTGTGTAAGTGTTAAAACCACGCATTCCTCAGGAGTTTTTATCACCCTTGTTTTCATCTTGTCACAGTCTGCCACATTTTACTTTTGGCTCTAGCTTGAGATCCATAAAATAAGAAATATTCATATTTCTCCATGTTCCTTTCACAGCATGCTCAAGCGGCACAGGAACTCCTGCACAGTTGGGGGAGGACACTTCTTTGTGCCCTGAAGGTCAACATGGATCAAATGAGGCCATCAAAGGTCATTGGCCTTTGATGAGCTAAAATTTCCTTATTTTTGCCAGGTGAGATAGGCCTATTCTTGGGCTAAATTTGATTCTATGGTCTATTTCTACACTGCAAAACAATACATTTTTATTTCTAGGCAGACAGTTTTGGTTTGGTGGGAATCGTGTGTTACGGGCAACAGGTACCCATATCGGGGATCATGATCTGAGCGAAGATCATGCTTATTCTGGTAATATAATGCTAGCATATGTCATTGGTCGTATTTATGACAATATCTGAACATGAAAACCTCGTAGAAATTCGCTGGAATTTAGCCTAGCCGCGCGAGGGTTAAACCCACAGAACAATGCGGCAATTTAAAACAAGTTTTCCGCTAAAAAAAGTTGTCTCTGGATTGCTTCCGCGTGATTTGCGAAAAAATTCTTTCGAGTCATTGAAGATGTTCCGAGTCGGTTACAAATAACAGTAATGTCCATTTCTATAACAATGAGAAATAAAATTACGGATTTAAACATCACCTAAGTGCTGACTAGGTTTCTGACACTTCCTTGCGTACCAAGCAGACTTGTGCTCGACGTCGTTTGGATGATCCGGATCAGGATCCAAATCACAGTGACTTGATCCGCGTCAGCATATGAATCACGGCTATTTGTTAAATTTGATCCAAATCAAATACGATTCACGCAGTCACGCAATTTCCAAAATTGCCAGATATGAACTCATGAACTCTTTGTTGATACAGATCATTTGTTGATTCAGAATATCAGTTACATATCAGCGTAGTATGATATCATGTATATATATATATATATATACATGATATATATAAGTGTATATGTACATGTATACCGAGACATATACATATATCTATCTATCTATCTATCTGTGTATATATGTATGGATAGATAGATAGATAGATATATACGTATGTATGCATAGACCGTATTACACCGTAGGTCTGCAGCACCTTCATTTTTCATGTGGCGTCGCATCTCAACGATCGAGTCATTCCTTGTTTTGAACCGATTGTTGGATGTCTCCTAATCTCCAGCACGTTTTTCTGTGTTTGATTTAATCCCGTAATAATGCACAATACATATATATACATATATATATATATATATATATATATATATATATATATATGTGTGTGTGTGTGTGTGTGTGTGTGTACAGTCATCGAAATAGCATGGTTAAAGAGTTATGAATTAATAGCATCCAAACAAGCATTCGAAAGTCTCGTCGTCATCGACTGCGTGACTTCATTTGTTTGTTTCGCCCGCTCATTTCGCCTTAAAACCAGTTTCGGCTATAAAATCAGGACTTCGAACATGATGATTTTCGTAACAGCGCAGAGCCCATGATGGCTAAACCAGCCGCAGGAGCACTCCATCGCCACAAAACAAATGCATTCTGAGTAAGAAACACATCACTTGGTTAACTGAACCGAATCTAGATTGCTTGACAGTGAGGCGTTAAATGGCTACTAAACAATAGATCAACCAAATGCTTAAGGCTCCACGCAATTCGGTACCACTAGCGTAACCACAGAACTCCTCTCAGACGTGCACCAACGCGAGGACTGCCGCGTTCTCACCAACGCGCACGTCCGCTGCGTCTTCTCGCCTGTTTGTATATCCAGTGTATGTATATCCAATGTATATCCAGATCTCATTAGAAATGGTGCTTCGGTGGCACGGTCTTTGCTTACGTACGCCAGAGAACGCTGCTGCTGACGGCCGACCGTTTTCGGCGACAGATATGCTTAGCGGCTTGGTCTTCGGAAAAGTACTGCACGAACGTAACCTCACGCCAAGTTTTTGTGCGGGCATATTTTTAGTCCATCCTGAAGATCGTTCTTTAGTCTTATGGGTGCTAGAGTTAGTCATTGCGAGATCCCTTCTTCGAAAACGCTAAGTTGGGCGCTTTACTGCACGAGTGCCATTCATATCGGTTATTTTTAGCCGGAAGTATTTGTCATTACTGGCGACGGAAGTTGGACACATCCCATCGTCTGTCGGTAAGTCGAAGCTGGATCAAACAAGCATTGTGCGGCTGCCTGCTGTTCTATTTCTGGCTCGTACCAGGTCCCAATCAGCGGGACACATTCGGCAGATCGTGGCCGCGCATAATGATGCAGTATCTGACTCTGAATAGTCTTCGGAAAACCATCAACGAGCTAACGCCGTCCTCTGTTCTGATTTTTTTATCAACTAAATCCAGTTTCGTGCGTTTTCCATCTGTCCCTGCTGATCCAATCGGAATGTTTTCTCAAAAACAACAACGGCGGATTGTTACGCGTCCGCAGTCCGGGCAGAACTTGGCTCTATTCACAAGTGATTTTAGAGGGACTTGAAGCTGGTAGTGCTCATACACTGGAGGGATCGGTCCCGACAGACATGTCATAGTCCGGGACCGTGATTTATGGGAAGACAGCTCCGGATAATTTAAACATGAACATCTGAGCATTTTCATGTAACGCTGTGCGGTTTACCGTCGATGTCGATCGCCGGTTTCTTCCGCAAAGCCGGCGATGCAAATTATCTCGTGTAATATCATATAATTGTGCAATTTGCGTGGGAAAGACGCAAAGGGACGTACAAATGACTTCTCTGACTTACCAATGACTCTGTTTGAAACTTTTGTCGCGAGATGCCCGAATGGCGTGCATTGGTCACAAACGAAATTTAGACTCCGTGAAACTCCGTAAATCAGTGTCGAAACAGCTCGAGCGTTTTAGGACCCGATTTTCTCAGAAAGTCGCAGTCCGCGCCTTTTCCACCATGTATTGAGCCATAAACTTAAAAACACACCAGTTCCAGAGAGCTTCTTTCTACGGCACATCGAATGCAACATCGGCTGGAATGGTTCAATGGCGGCAACCTGACGAATGAGCGCCATTTTCACGAGTAAGCGGCGGCGTGACGAAAGGCTGGCCCAGAGCAGTGCTCCGTTTCAGGCTCGCCGCAGCCAGCCAGGTACGCCGGGCCTCCTGACCAAGCGTCTCCATTACATCGACTGAAAAAGGATACCAACAGTGTCCGTAAAAGAGTACTGAGCGCAGGTGGGTTATCCGCGTCTTAGGCACCCTCACTCTTCGCGCCCTTGCATGTTATTCCGTTTAGTCCATAAGGTCCATAATGAAGTCGATTAATGGCCGGTTGACAAGTCGCCCTGCATGAATGAGAACTCATGGGCGTACTGATTGGTGTTTCGCCCACTTCATTAGTCAAAGAACACAGCCGCTGTTGGTATAGTATGTGGACTTGGCAAGCGCCGGCTGTAATTGTCATGCGGACATCGACACACATGCATTTATCCGTGGCAGAGTTGCGAACCTACCTTGACAGGGTACAGGAAGGTGGTGACCTCGTCCGAACCGAGCTCGTTGTTGACCCGACACCGGTACATGCCCATGTCGGCCCACTGCAGGTCCTCAATCACCAGAGTTCCGTCGGCTGTCACCTGTCGAAGGCAGACAACGGCTCTGAGCAGCTCGGTGCCGGCGATGCAGCACGGCTGCCGCGTACGATAACGGCGCCGAGCCGTTACCAGCAGTCCTGCAGCCATTAACGGCAGCCGTCCCCCCGGAAACTGGCCTACAAAAATCGCAGCCCAACAAAACACCTGAACCTCGAGACACATGTCAATAGCTGTGTTTCCGAAGGACGGTTTGGGACTGTTGTTATCAGAACTGATTACCGTGTCGGTGAAGATGGTGCGCGCCTGCACTACCCGACCTAGCTGAGAAAGAAAAACGCTTCGGACGCCTTACCAACGCAGTCGGTTGAAATATACGGGCCAAATTAGCGCTAACCACACACGGCCCCGAACCCTGACGCGGGAAATCATCCGCACTGGCAGCCATCGGACTGTGTCTGCTACGGCAATTACTGATCGTGAATCAGCCTGAGATCGCGGCCTTTGAAATTCTGACTAGCTTCTGCTCAAATACACTCCCTTTCACCATTCAGAATGAGACTGAAACAATCCAGACACATTCTGTGACAATGAATGTCTTTTTGCGGATCGAGTCAACCGGCCCTTTTGGACGATGACTGGACGAGTCGAGTAAGGCCGCCCCGGTGACCGTGACTGACCTTGACCCGGCCGCCGTCGGTTGAGACGGGTCGGTCGAATTTGGTCCAGGCGAAGGTGGCGGCCGGGTACCCAGTAGCGGCACAGATCAGATGCACTCGGTCCCCCATCCTGGCCGCGGAGGACAAACTGTTAGCTGGCAGACCCTGGATGGCGGGCTGCGCCGGACGAGATGGACGTGCTACCTCTCGCAGGCAGGATTTCACTGGACTGAGACGGTGACACCAGATATTGCGCCTTATGCGGACATAAAGGATGTATAGGATCATTGCTGGTACAACCGGGGAACACGACACAAGGCAGAAAGAGTGGTGAATGTGACAGAGAGAGAAAGAAGCGAAGGAAGGAACAATGAAGAAAGGGCGAGAGAGCGAGAAAGAGAGTGTGTGTTTGAGGGAGCGAGAGAGAGAGAAAATGAGGGAGAGATGGATAGAGAGAGAGAGAGAGAGGGGGGGGAGAGATAAGGGGAGAGAGAGGGAGGGAGGAAAATAAATATTCTGAATAAAGCAGACACAAGGACAAAAAGGAAAAACAGCAACATGCTACGTTGACGGAGCTGGAACATTGTTATTGAGCATTATTTTCTCCTTTGCCAGGTGCTGGAACATTATTTTTGTAATGTTCATTGCTCGCATAAAATCGCTTGGAAAATCTGGACCATGCCGGCTGCTAACCATGCTCCTACCGACGCCCGACTCAGCATTGAAAGAAGCTGTTTGCAACAGGCGATCTAAAGTCAGCAGAAGTCCACCCAGCCATTCTCAGCTACCGCCCGCGGAACAATCACCGGCGCGTGAAGCTGCCGTTCGCCATGACATGGACTTACCTGGCCAGCAGTTTGGAGCGCCACTGCACAATGCGAGCCGGTCGGAACGGCATGTCCTTGGCTTGTTCGCAGGCGAACATGTCACCCTCGTCCGCGGAGCCTGCGGCAGAGATGGTCAGCTCGCGCAGCCGTCATTGCCAACCCAGCATTTCGGGCGCGCGAGGCAGGGCTGCTGTTTCTGGATGCTGCTCTGGCCTTTGAATGACCAAGCTTCGAAATTATTTATTTTGTTCCGCGGGTGATTTAGAGGCAGAATGTCGTTAACATAACCAGCACTATAAAAGATGATATTCAGATTATCTCATGATTATGAGCGACTCCGTATCGCGCAATATAAATGATCGTGGCAGAAACCTCGACTTTCAGGTCAAATGAAAACACTGATGTCTTAAGCATTCTCGCATATCATGATCCAGCTGTTCATGTTGCAGACCGCCATATAAGTAGCTACAAGCATTCGTTCACGACATTATCTCTCCACACACTATGCGAGACCGTCGGAGGCAAATATCAGTCCTCAGAAACCGACATTTGGCAACAGGCGAAAGAGAGGGAAAGCCAATCGTCGTGGTAGACATTGCTTTTGTAAACGATTGAGCACGTGCCTCCGACTGCGCAGTTTGCATACGATGTCATAAAAAGTCGACATCCTTTAAAGCTATGATCCTCATTATCATCTGTGTGACCAAGTAAGGTTCAATGACCACTTAACAGCTCGTTCATGCCCATCACAAGGTGCAAAATCACCTCACTGCAATGTCAGTCACTTGGCATGGTCTGCGTCTGCTTTGTGTGTTTGTGGCACTGACACACTATGATCTGTGAGGCCTGGCTCGACAGATGCTCACCTGCTACATACAGCTGGGTGGAGGAGCTGGCCACGCCGTGGGCTGACTGCGCCCGGCACGTGTACTTGCCCTGTGGACCGTCGGTAGGCCGTAGTCAGCCGGCGCCGGCTCATGGTGCCGGCACATGGCTCAGGCGCGCCGCGGGCCCAGCCTAGGTGCCGTCGGCATTAGAACTACTGGACAACAACCGTTATACCGAAGTAAGCCGAGTTCGGTGCCAATAAACAATTTATGTTATACGCTCTTGGAGTGTTCGACAGCAGCAATAGCACTCCTCGGAATAACAAGAGAGGTGCTCAGTAATCTTAGTCATGCCGGGCTTCCGGGAGATCACAAGGCCTGGTTTTGGTTTAGCCAGCTGTATTCGCAGTGTATCGAGATAGGGTGAGTGAGCGACGGGCGCCGTTCCCAGCTGGCCAGCTGACCAGTGGCTCACCTGATGCCGCGGTGTGACACACTCCAGGTGGAGACGAGACCACGTGGCGGCGATGACTCGGGACGGACCCTCCAGCAGCTCTCCCACGCTGTTGGTTTCCTCCTCCAGAGCATCTCCCAGCAGCGTCTGGAGAGAGGACATTCTGAGCTGGTGTGAAACTTGCCGTGGTCCGTCCAACCGTCCTCAGCCCGCTACAGTCAGCCAGCGCAGAGGTGCATCAGCAGCTCATTCTCGGTGACCCTTTCAACTCCCACATACTTCTCTATACATACATAAAGCAACAGACCGGTCGGATATCTCTTCCATTGCTCAGTCGGTGAATCTCCGAGCGGCGCTTCCTGAACAATAACTAGATTCAGACGGCCAACGTCGTGTGCAGTTATGCCGAATAGCCGTCGTTACGGCTCTGGTAACGCGAACGTGCGTGGACGCGAGGGACGAACAATTCCATTATCAGGGAGCAGGAAGCGGAATTCGTAAGTCCATTGCCGTACGTCCTTATGCAGCCTCCCACGTCTTGCGCGGCATTGAATGTTTCCGGGCTGCGGTGCTGAGATTTCACGGGACCATTCGCCGGCTCGCAGCTGGTCCCGGCGCCGGAGCCGCGGTGTCGGCCCACGCCGGCGAGACTGGCGCGGCGTGTTCCGATAAAGACGCGGAAACGAGCCGCCGCCTTTCATGGTGCACTGAGGCGGATCTGGCGCGCCTCGCCAGTTGGCGGCGGTCAATGAACCAGGGCCTGCGCGGAGGAGTGCTGGGGTGTCTGAAGTTGGTCTGAAGCGTGCATACGCGGAAGTGCCGATGCTTTGGTCGGGCTGAGCTAAGCATGTCTTTCGAAGAATTTCGGGCATTGTGATAGTGCAATGCAATGTTTGCAGCTGAAGCAAAGCAATGCAAGGTTTGTGCATTGCTTTCCTTCAGTTTAGTTTGCAGATGATTGTAAACGAGCGTCAGAACAGGCGGTGGACTGTTCACACTCTTGGGGTTCCCGATTTGGGTGAGAAACCTTTCAGTCTGGAACAGATTCAGATTTCAGATTCAGAAACAGGCTAGATTTAGACTCAGATCAGGAGGAAGTTCGGATGGCGCTGGAACTAAGATGCCTATTAAGTGATGTTATATGTGTTAAACTTAGATGGGAAATTTTCACCTGATGTTTATTACCGTTAAATGACAGTCTATTCCACTCATGAACTGTCTTCATAAAGTAGTCAGGATACAGCGTCGCTGTAGTCATTCATAACAACGCCGAAAACGCATATATTTTACATTTCAACTACTTGTTTCGTCATTTTTCTTCTCATTCCTTTACAACATATTATCGGGAACTGCAGTGAATCCATTTTTGATTGTATGGCCTCTCGATTTTTATTTTTACTCGACTTTACTTTTACTCCACTCGATCTTTACCTTAACCGTTGGTCATCATCTCGTTTAAGTCATAATAGTTTTTTTCGGCGCGTTTGTTTGTTAAACAAGTTTTGCGAACGTTGCATTTTTTTCCGGAAAAAATGTTAACGTAGGGCTAGATAACGTACTGATAGATAACTTGTTAACGCACTGCCTTGTAAATAATGGTGGAAGCATATGCAACGAGATTCTAAATAAACATCAACTGAATTTTGCACGAACGTTTCTGGGAGGCCAGCCTCCTTCCATAGATCTATGCAGCTCGTGGGGATTATCATTTCGAGATAAGTGGAGACTAACACGTTGTCGTTGACTTCATGAGGCACTGCTGAGTAAAAATATTACTAAAGTGTCCGCCTTTTTGTCTTTTGGCCTTTTTCTGAAATCTGGCAAGACTTGGCAGGTTGTTTATTACATGCTAAATACGACGTATTAAGGAACTCAGGGTAGTGTTTTTTCCAGGAAAGACTTCGAGGAAGGTGGCAGAGGCTATCACCAGCGGCGCGTGTTGGCGGAGGACTGTCTTAACTCGTGGCTGCTTTGTGATTGGTTTTGAATATAAGATGCAGAAACCACATTAACTTTTCGAGAGACCTTCGACTGACATTTCGAAAAGGAGGCAGACATTCTGTCACTGTGGAAGCAAATAATTTCCCCAGTAATGGCTGCATCAGGCTGGTTTCGACATGAAACAGCTCAAATGGGCGGAAGAAATGGACAAATATGGATGCTTGCTGTTTTAACCACATAACGCTCACTTGCCGCCGCGAATACCCGATTGGTATATCCTGATGACGACACATCCACTGTTACGGCGATGAGGGGACTGGATATTTTGTCTGCCTCCTGTCCTTCTGCTGGTCATTAAATCAAGTTGTGTCGCCATTACCGGTGTGACACACGACGTCGGCTCTCTTTTATAAGAATTAATTAAAAACGGATGGGAGGTCGTAGGTTGCTGTTACATTATTCTTTTATTTACAGCCTTACTGGTTTTCGTAGTAATGAAATGCGTTGCAACATGCCATTCTTTTACTGTACTTAAGGCTAAATCGCAACTAGCCTTGACCGCAAGCTGCTCACATGTTGAACAAATGGGGAAAAGCTGCATTCTAGTCATTCAGTGGACTGGGGCGTGCATATGTCTCACTGTCCCCGTTAAACGCAGTCAAAGCCAAACCCCCGTCCGAGATAAGTCTGAAGCTCATTAGACTAGAGAGGCTAACGCTTAGTCTCACAGGGCGAGGCTGCCCAACCGTCTGACCGAATGAGGAAATCTCCTGAATGATCGAGTAAGGCTCTCTCTCCGTCCAGTGTGCAGTGTGCGGGCCGCGGGGTGTAGAGTGCGGCCTCCCTCCGGACCAGGTTACAGGGTACACGGTGCTAGAGCATCACTGACCTTTTGGAGGAGTAAGCTCTGAGAGTTCTGGGTACAGAATGCACAGCGTAGGGTGCTTCACTGACCTTGTGCAGGAGGGTGCCGTCCCGGTACCAGTCGACGGTCGGCGGCGGCGAGCCTCGGAACTCACAGGCGAGCGTCAGAGAGCCGTAGAGCGGCACAGTCTCCAGCGGCGCAGGGGTGGAGCCACTGTTCAGGAAATCGTCTGCGAGCAGGACCGAGACGGCTCTGTGCGGGCCGCCGCCAGCAAGGACAAACCGCACCCGGAATGGTCTCACCGGCCACGGACATCACTCGCGGTGCTATGCTGCGATTCGCGCGGTGATGAACGGGTCAGGAAAACAGGAAACAGATCCGTGTCATTCACAGTCACCGCCGTCTAGTGAAACATTTTTTAGGTTTCCAGGGACGGCCGAAAACCGAACCACATCCTGACCAGCGGCGGCTACATGGCTCGGTGTTGCCCGGGATGTGGCACTCACTGAGCGTCAGTGGCCTGGCGTGGCGGTCCATGTGTTTGCCCGTCTGAGCGGCTGACTGCGAAAAACGAGACCGCGGCGTCAGACGCGGCCACGGGCAGCCGTGAGTGTTTCGTAGCACCAGACCGGCCCAGCGAGCCGACGGGAAGACTTGTGCCACGGCGCATATTTGGCTCTAATCTTTTAGTAACATCACGAGTTTATTCGCCTGAATTGTTCAACGACACGTACAATGCTGCTACTTTATCCTGTTGCAATCACCGACAATGTAAATTCGGCCATGCTTCCACAGAGAAGATGCTCCACGTGCGAATGCGGAAAGATTTGCAGTGGAAGTTAAGCGGCAGACAAGCTGCTTTCTCGTCTTTAGAGAACACAACATTCGTGGCTATTGCAACTGTAGGTCTCCGCAGATGGAGTGGGGGCAGATGAAGAGACGGCACTCACCGCCCGCATTGTTCCGGCCAGACCTGGCTTTGCAGTCGCTGCCGGCAGCAGGATGCCAATGCAGAGCACCAGTATGGCGCCGACCCTCGCCGCGCGAACCATCTGAAATGTAGACAGTTTCAGTAGCATCAGGCTTTGGAGTCGCGCGTCGTGCTGCGTAGGTCTCTGCCTGGTTTTCGGCAAGGCTGGGGATTGCAATATGCTAAGCTGCGAACACCGAAGGTACGGCCGGTCTTTTTTAAAAGACTGCGGCGTGTCCTCCCTATGAGAGCGCTTCACATTGCGCGTGCTTGTTGACGGGTCTTATCGGTGCGCGGTAACTGGAAGAAGGGTATCAGTTTTGTCGAGACAAAAACGGCCAAGAATGATCACTAGTTGTTGCTTCCACGATATACGTAAGAGAGGAATTTTCTAGATACATTATTGAAATCAAGTTTTGCCAGGTCGGACAAAGTTCTCTGCGTTCCGGCTCTGTTTATAAAAAAGAGCCCATTCGTACAATGCGTACAAGAAACTACGTGTTGCAAAAACCAATATCCGTTTCTTTGATCGTCTTCGTTACATCGATCTGACTACATTCAGGCTAAGCAATCCGCTCACATTTTGCGCACATGCCGCTTAATGTAAATCTATGTTCACAGCACTTTGTAGACGGTCATCAGCGACGTTCAGAGATGGTAAATGTATCATCACTAAAGCTGTTTACATGACAACACTTTTTATTTGCATTTATGATTTCATCCCAATGATTACTGGGTTGATGTGAGGGATCGCAACCCACGCTAAGCATAACTTGTTGCATGGGCTTCAACCCCTGCATACGATCGAGCAATTCCAGGTAACAGTTGATTTTGTGGCGAAAGTTTAACGTGCCGCCAAGAATGCGACGCAACCGTGTGATAGTCAACTTGACTCCACGTTGACCAGTTGCCAGCCGACCCGCGGGCTGGATATCGAGCGCCGGGTGACTCGAACCTGTCTTACCAGTAAGGGGAGACCAGCGCCTCAACACTCTGAACAATGCACAAGTTAACACAAGCGTGAGGGGTTAATACTTAATATAAATACAACAGTATATAACAATGCACAAGATAATACTTCAAGGTCGCTTGTAAATCCGTTACGTTTAGTTCTCTGGCGTCAGTTATTCGGAACTCTTGGACTATCGGCGCTATGTTTTGGATGTAGAGATTTATGCAGTCATCTTAGGATGTGGAACGAGGGATCACGGAAGAACATGGTTTGTTGCACATATCTGATGCCTGCAGTGTGCTCGCGTTTCCACGTAATTATGAGCTCTTTGACCTCACCTGAAGCAGTTTGACCTTTGTCAGTGAGGAATGCCACCGCGTTACCACATTTTCGAATATTTATCCTGTGATACTGACGAAACCCCGTGTGTCGCAATGACAACTCGAGGAAGGTGGGGTCTGACCGTCAGAAGAAAACGGCGGCAATGTAGTGTTGCAATGCAACCCTGTGGTGTTACATCTAGGGCTATTCTTTTAAAATTTATCATACCCTATAAATCTTAACAGTTCCCCTTAGCCGCTTAAACCGTATTTATCTGAATGATTCAAACTCACACTGCGAATATCGAGCTGAAGTTTTGCACAGATCTTTTATACTTCAGGCGTTTTCCCAAATACCTCGTTTCCTTTGTGTAAATGTACTTTGTTGAAGATAATCATGCCGAAAGAAGCAAGGATAAAACATGTGGAATAATTAACAAATAACGAGTGATGATTTATACCGCATAATCACGTTCAAACACCCTGGGAAATGGCACAGGCTGATCATGGTCCATCGGCCCGAGAACAGTGTTTGTTTATGTCAACGGCGCTCACAATAACGAGATAATTAATTGCCTGTCAGCGGTAGCCACCTTCCCAGCAGCTCTGTCAGTCTTCAAGTGAACCCTCAAACGTTGAACGATACCGGCGAAGCATGTTGGGAGGTTCGTAAGGTCACCTTTTCTACAACGGGCGTGAACAGTGCAAGGACAGAAACACATGACGAGATGACATGGGAGCATAAGTGCAGGATATTACACTAGAAATATTTTTGAAATGCTTCGGAGTGATCCTCAACCCTGCGCACTCCTTTCAAACAGAGAATATAGTCATAGTCATAGTCAATATAGTCAATAGCCATGCGACTTCCATGCTTGTCCGTCGTAGCACTATGCACATGCAGAGTGGCGGCCCAGGCGGCGGCTCCCAATAACGGCAGCGTTAGTTTCAACAAGAGAGTTTCTAAGCAACATTAAAATCGAAGAGGGTATGACTCCGCCCCTGCTGTACTGTGTCGCACCATACATTCCGCTATGGGTTTTCTTTCAGCCGTTCACCAGCATAGGAACAGGAGGAAGGGCATGACCCCAGATTGCTATAACTTTAACATTAACTCTATGGAAGGAACGTCTTCGACCCCCACTCTTTCAGGATTCTCCAACGCTCTTGCAGCTGTTCCTTGATCTCTTCTCCTGTACGGAAATCCCCTACATACCTTGCCCTGGATAAGATACATAACACCTATGTATTGTGTGGAAACGAGGGGATGGTAATTTCTTTTTGTACGCCTTTATTTGCTATTCATTAATTTCAGTCTATGGCATGCATGAGATCTTTGTTGTCGTAAGTATGTTTCGAATGCAATGGTGCTCGAAAGTATGAGCATATCATGTTTTGTCATTGAACGATGGCTCGCAATGTCGTTGCTCCCATTTGATACTGACATTTTTTCCAAGTTCTCAGTTGCATCAACTCCTTTCTCTGTAGACACAAAGCGACTCTAGATTTAAAACCTGCTATATAAAGCATAATTTCACACTGACGCAGAATTACATATTTTGTACATACAATACTAGTCCAGACTAACAGACGGCATGCACAGCTCAGCCAGAAGAAAACCCAAATATTAATATTCCCTTGGTAAAATACATCCTTGGTAACTGAGCACAGTCGCGGGCAAGGTTGACAAACTGCCGCCTCAAGGGATTGTTGACTTTCTGCTGAAACTATTCCTCGCTAGAAAGACTTCACCTTCACCGTTCACTTGCGCTGCTGCTCAAAGACAGGACAGCAAGACAATGTTACGCTGGATTTGTGGACTCGCCGACGTTCAGTGTCGGGCGCAGCGGTCCTTTGATGTAAGCGGGGGTGAAAGAGACGGTACACTGACCTTGTGTGTCGGCTCGAATCCCAGTCGGTCGCAGACGGGTGACAGGGCCACGCTGCCGCCGCCGGAGGCTGTCGAGTCCGGGCTGTGATGGAGCTCGGCCGGGCCGGTGCAATATATAGCTGGCCGGGGTGAGTCGGGCGCAGGCGTCACCTGGCCGGCCAGAGCGCGGCACTCAGGCGGCCGAAGCCGTCGGCGCGCTGCTGCCGCCATCTTACGGCAAGTTTTTACACGTCAGGTGCGGCGGGGAGGCTGAGCGACGGCTGGAGGCGAAGCAATTATCTCTGTTAATGAAGTTTCCGCGCCAGTCGCGCCGAAAGAAGATAATGGGTTTTGCCTGCGGTCTGCAAAACTACGCGCGATGCTGCGTCAAGAAACACATGAAGAAATAAACCTGGAAATTGCTAATAATTATTTTTTAAGTACCATGTCATGCTTTTAATGGCTTCTGATAACATATCTAAATACAAAAGTATCTAGGGCTTATCGCCACAGACGCAGCCGGGGGGAGGGTGCCGGAGAGCCCGGCCGCCCCTGAGACCCGCATTCTTAGTGAATCCTGTTGCACATCGTCTTCCCGGCAGGCGGTTTTTGTATGATTTTAGGTCACACTGAACTCCGGGCCCCCCTTAAGAAAATCCTGGTTGCGCCCTGCTCATCGTTTACTTTGTTAAGCAAGGTTTCTTAACTCCTCTGTACTCCCCAGTCTGCAGCGATACTGATTCGAGTCAATCTGCCTTTCGGTCGTTTGCGTGTGTGCTTTTCTGCAATCTGATCATCCTGGTATTCAGGCTTATCAGATGTCTATCCATTCTGATAAGCTGCATGTATAGCGACATGGGGTATACCCTATATAATTGCATTTCAAAATAGTTTTTGTGCAGCGCAGAAATGAAACTTTGCATATGGTGCTAAAAGTAAAAGTCTGAATAATGGCGCAAAATAAGAACACAAAATAAAAAAGCGAAATTATGAAAAGTGAAGCAGTGCCGTTTTCCCAATAAGTACTTCCCATGTGCTCGCGTGCTGTTGCCACTGAACGTTCCTACGCGATTTGGTGTATAATTTCCTGTGAAGCAATACACTTCGGAGTTGCTCTGGGTCTGGTTTGTGCTTGATTCACCCCAAGCTAGTCGATTCACAATCTAATTTACTGGGCTGAGAATCAATTCCGATTCCAATTCACGGCCGCTTTTAAAAACATTTGAATCGATTCACCTCCCAGCGATGATTGAATGGCAATAAATCTGCCACATAATCATGATTCTGACTCACTGCGGTTTCAAGTGAATTTCTTTTTATTCTGATTCTCGACGCAAGTGCAAAATTACCTAATTAATACAGAACCGATTCGAATCGATTCAGAATAAAACGCCGGCCAAAGCTCTTCGCCTGGGTTGTCGTAACAGTTTGCTAGAATGGAAACTATTTTGGAAGCGAAAAGTTGTCAGTTTTTTGCTTAGCGGGTCCCAGGTTTTCAGCCGTGCGTGCGTTACTCGGTTTATCTGTGTATGGATTTTGCAGCGGGTGCAGACGGCAAGCTATTTTTTTCCAAAATCCGCGTTGGGACATGCAGAATTTTGCAAAACGATGCATTGCGATCAAACCACAAAAAACGTGATGGTAGGTGGATATTTAGTACATAGAAATGGGCTGCGCGTCGATGTAATTTGTATTCCAAAAGACCTACAGCCTCCATACGATGTTAAATTATTATTTATGATTACTATTATTATTATTATTATTATTATTATTATTATTATTATTATTATTATTATTATTATTATTATTATTATTATTATTATTATTATTATTATTATTATTATTATTATTATTATTATTATTATTATTATTATATGAATATCGTGATCATTTTACGACTACTGTATTATATTTAATGATTATTTTATTTATTCTGAGATCCTCAAGAGTGAGTGGATGATCCCCTTCCCGGTGGCGTGGCGCCCGAACTGTGCGCCAGAAGCAGTTGGCGCTCGGCACAAACGACAGCACATTGAGCTACACCGTGGCGATTTTTCTCCAAGTCTGCCTATTCTGTCGCGATTCCCCAACTCCCTGTTTGGTCACCACCTGAGTGCCGCCCAAGCAGAGATCAAGGGTGATGAGGCGTCCATCAGTACGTTGTTTTGTCGGGTCTTGTGTACTTGTTTAAGTTGTTCAAATGACAGTGATTGTTTTATGTTACGTGCATTAGTGACTACTAGCCTCTTGTTTTTATTTCTTTTGACGAGAGGCCGCGATAGCCGCGAGCCTATTGCGGATGGCTTTAATACACGTCTGAAGTCTGAAGTCTGAAGTAGTTACGATCTCTGAATCGCAAGCATCAACCCTCCCGCAGTGAGACGAAAATAAGTGGTAGAGCGAGAGACCTTCTGAAAGGACGTTTTGAAAGGCACGTGCGGACCCGCTCTCCCGGCTTGGCACTCGGCCTCAGAAAAGATTTGTTGACAGACAGGAACTCAAACAGGCGCATTTCAGTCACATAAGATACAGATTAGGACTAATTCGCCGTTCCCTTACGGGTGTTCTCTCGACCCCCACCCCATGATCCGTAAGAGAGATACGGAGGTGAGAATGACACTAGTCAAAAGATCGTCGAATTTTATGAAGAATGAAGGCATGTTTGTTGACTCTGAGCCGGTATTTTAGGGTCAAGAGGTCAAACAAGGTCATGTCATGGCGTCCAAAATCTGTTAGCAATAAATTTAAATATGACGGTCTATACACTGATCCTCAGCACTAAACAGCCCAACAAGAGCCAAAAACGTTTTTTTCTTCGCCACTTCGCCACTTCTTCAAGCCCTTCGTTACTCCTCAGGTCATATCAGACCAGGTCAACAGCCATTGAAATACAAAACCGATTTATGTCAAAACTGTTACTTAAGTAAAGTTGTTTCAGACATACGTCTTGGAATCACCATTGCGAATGTTTGGTCAGATATGGCAATTTTTATCAGACAAAAAAACATCATAGGTTATCTAAGGTCTTGTCGGGCCAACTAAGGTTAGATCTTACATTTGTATTTCGAGACTGGGTAGAGATATGATGTCAGACAAACGATATTTGGTCGCTACTATCATGCTAATGTGTTCTTGAGCGGCACGAAAGTCAAAGACAGGTCATATCAGGCCACGTACAGGACGATATCAAACGAAGTGTGTCTGTCTCGCTGGAACAATTACGGTGCCACAGAACAAAACAAAGTACTGAAACACGCCAGAAAAAAATGAAAACAGCCTAAGGCCCCTAAAATAAAATGACGTGCTGACAGTTGCTGAAAGTTGCACTCTCTTCGTTTTTGCACTATGTTTGGAGAACCTGGGAGTGGGTGTCCGAGAACTCCTCATCGGGGGCGCGAAGGTTGAGCGAGGTTTCGGAGTCTTTCTGATGTAACGGAAGACAGCCCACATTCAGCCCAGATTCGGCCCAGCCCAGATTCGGTAGGGAATTCCCTTTACGGACCGATATCTCCCACAGAACTTGAGAAACCTGGCCTTGCCACATATCAACTGAAAGCACTCGTTAGTGTTAGTGAGGAACATATATTCGTCTCTGATCCGGTGCCGAGTGACTGACTAACTGTAAAGGCTGCAAGAACCGAGGCGATAGAAAAGACTGGCGCAAACGAGGTCGCCAGTTGTCAGACTATCACGCCAGGCAGTTAGAAATCTGCTACAATGCCTACGTGGTTACAGTTTGCTGGATATGCCTGGCACGCGATCTGAGGAGCTTGACTCTTGGCAACATGTGTCTGGCTCAGTCTGCTACTGGCGGATGTATCGGACGGCGTTTGTGACATATTGGCATAGGTTTACAAATAGGTGAAGTTGTGTTGAAGAATGAGAAAGAAAGTAACTAAACAGTAGCGCCAGTTTCGTGGCTTCCAATCTGGCTCATGTCAAAATCAGCTTTCAGTGTCAGGAGCCGATCGAGGGTTGTGCATACACTGGCATGGGCTAGATTTTTGCGTAATAATAGGAATGCCAATCAAATGGAAGACTGGTTCAGTGCAGGGAGCCCATATGAACTGGAATATGAGGACAAGAGCTAGAGAAGTGTAGAGAAGTCTAGAGAAGTATGACCCGAACTAAGTTCATGACTTTTTCATCAGTCATAAAAGCTCAACGGAAGAACGCAATCGTGTCTGAAAAAGGAACAGAGGATAATTATAATGGGTGGTAGGGAAATATAATTTGGTATGGAAAAACAAAGGCATCGAACACTAAAATTTCACACTGATAATGTACAGGGGCGCAGCCAGGATTTCCCTAAGGGGAGTGGTGGGGGACGGAGCTCATTATGAACTGAAGTCATACGAAAACCACCTGCCGGGAAGGCGATGCGCAATAGTCTTCACAAAAATGCGGGCCTGAGGGGGGGGGGCGGTCCCCAGGCCCCGTTGGCTGCACCTGTGATAACGTATTAAAATGGTTTATTTTATAAAGCAAGAAAACACATGAACGGGTTTAAATATTGCTGTGGAACTCCAAACCAATGATTTCCTTTCATATGGAAAGCTCCATACCAAAGTTATATGTACAAAAATACGTCCGTGGTATCAAGAAGCGTCATATTTCATGTTCGGAAGTAGCCCTAACATAGAAATGTAGGGGCGCGGGATGACAGTGTTGAGTTATGGCCAATGGCGAACTCTGTAGGAGGGTCCGGGGTAACGAAACCATTTTTTGGAGGGGGGGAGAACTGAAGAGCCGAGGAGGATTTCTGGGAGTGAGATAGTATTAGGAAAAAGTGATGTAGGTTACTGTTAAAAAAAAACTGTCACCCCAGCGACAGCCGGTGCATGAAGTTGTCGCCTTGTGGGTAACCAATGTTCAGGTCATGCGCTACCTTGTGCTCGGGTCGCTTTGCAACCCAGTTCGTTCTGTCGCCACCACAGCACGTGACGTATAAACTCCCTCTAGCAGGGCTGATGCGCCAGTCGTACATGCTTGACACGAATTAAACTGTCGCAACCCTCAGCGAAAGAAGCACTTCCACGCACCGTCTCCTTCGCTACACGCCGCGACGACAACACACGTGTCTGGTGTCCATACGCCGACCTGCGCTCTCTGTAGAGCAATTTCACGCCTGTCTCGTATCGTTTGTTCGCACGGTGACCCGGCACTCTGTTCGCGCTCTGATTCAACTGCGCTCGGGTTCAGTCGCCCGTGCTCCGGTTCAGTTGTCCGTGCCCGGGCTCAGTCGTCCGTGCTGCTGTACGCCGCTGCCACCGGCTGCGTCTCGAGGCTTCTTCATGGCGACGATGGGGGGGGGGGGGGCGAGACCAGACGCAACTGACTGGTAATCGATCGTCGCTCAGAGACGTTCTACAGAGCCTTCCTTAGCAGCCATTGTGGTGATCAATCATCAGTCGCGTCCCCTGCTCAGACTTCGTGGAGCAGCTGCACAGCGCGCAGGACAAGAGCCCGGATCGGGGTGGCGCGCGGATGACGGCTCGGACGCCAGTGGTGGCCACTAGTGCCCGGGTCTGGTGCGTTGCTGCACGCCGGCGGCTGTTTTTAGCCGCACGTCATTGGTGGCGACAGACCCCTCAGAAGCCGTCCGACGTTGGACGCATTTAGATTGAAAGTGGCGCACTGCCTCGTGCCGACGAACCGGCCGGACGAAAGCCGGCGACAGCTGAATGGGACAGCTGGCGGAAACAGCCATTAAGGTTCCATTGGAAGTGGTTCAGTCTGGATGTGATTTTGTGACACATCGACTGCTTTGGTCATAGAACATCACAACCGTTCGCGCCTGGTGTTTCCATGGCGACGAAGTCTGCTCGATCAGCCAGCATTGGTCGGATCATGGTGTTCTGGCACCAACTATGGCATGTTTCCGCTTAACCACACGATTATTCTCTAGAACTTTAGAGACAAATACCAATGTGAGCTGTCTTACGGCACGTAAAAATGTTAAGCGAGACGTTTATGATTTGTTTCTCAGATGGAACCTCTTGAGAAAAAATGCTTCACCTAGAATTCCAAAGAAATTTGATGTGAATATGTATACTCCAGTGTTCTGATTCGTATGACCACAGGAGCTGATGTTCTGATAAAAGCAATGCTTCCAAGTGTTACACACAAACATAACTTTACATTGTCCAGACCATGAACATAAACATAAGACTAAAACCATCAGCACCATATGCACAAGCAGATTCGGCATTTCAAAAAGGTCAGAAGAATTGTTGAGGTAACCACATCTCTGACCACTCCCTCAGCTGACCTGCTGGTTGAGCTCACAGCATTCGGGACGGAGAAACTCGCCCTGTGGACCCATTTCCGAGAAGTGGTAGGAAACGTTTGCTTTATTTCGCAGTCATGGTGCATCTTAGAACACATTCTACAAAGCTCTTGCATATGCATGCTCCTGAAGTTTCCAGCGTCGGCCTTATCGAATTTTGTACCAACAGCGCTTCACGAACTTGATGTATTTCGAAGTGCGGCGTACTGGATTTCTTTTCAAATTCGGAAGTATGTTTTAAAATGTTGTCTGCCACGTTTTCCTTCTCTTCATGCGGTACGCACTACAAAGGAATGTTTATCGATATGTTTCAGTGTTTTGTGAGATGATTTTTTGATTTATTGGGATTACTTAGTGGTAATTTATAGGAAGTTATTTAGAACATTTTCGAGACATTGGCGGCCTAAATTTCACGCTAGCCCATCACATCGTCCGATGTCATTTCTAAGCGGTTTCAAAATCGTCAATGTTTTCGTTTCATTCGTGCGTTAGCCCGGCACTGCCTGGCGTGTTTTTTTTTGTACCTGTAACCGCATGGGGATGCCAAAACAAGCACCTCCCTGCTACCTCAGGATATACCCGTCGGATGTAAACCGGTCTACCACCAATGGATAGCCCTGAGTCTTGCAGTTCAGAAAAATACTATGTTAGTCCTGGCCACGTGACTGATGGCGCCGCAGGTCACGTAAAGCGCATAACACGACGTCCGACAAACTGACATCGGTTTGTACCTCATATCATCGGTAACAGCGGTCTTAGAGCCTTCAGTTGGGTATCGAACGAAAGGTCACGATCTGTACAAGAGCCTGAGGCTCTCGACTGCCCAACGACACGCTGGCCAAACGCGCCGTCGGCGAAGGGTCCCAATCGACAGACACAACAAAGCTATGCACCTCCCGCCACACGGTTGTTGCATGCAGCCCGGTTGGCTGATTAATCGTTCACCGTAGAGCAGCCTCGGCACTCCGCAAGAAGGAAGTTTCGCATTCGCACGGATGTTTATCAGGAAGTTCCCCACCCTCTAAATGCCGCAACCCTCTTTAGCTCTACGCCCAAAGACCTACCCCAGAGATGCCACCATGCGGAGTGCCTCGATGGCCGGGTTACAGCCGAGGACGCCGCCTGGTGACACAGCCCTTGCTGCCACCTGATGGCCGCACCGGCCGCGGCTCTTACTGCCCCCTAGCGGCGGCGCCCCCAGGTTGTTCGGCGCTACGGCAGGACGGATCCGCTCACGGCACCGTGACCTAATTGTCTTTACAGATCTTCAGCATCAAATGCAGGCCAAAATTTAAAAAAATGTCAAGTCAAGGTCAACCTAGGTCAGGCGAAATATTGGCCTTACTTCCCCTCATCATCGGGAACAGCGGTCTTACAGCCTTCAATTGGGTATGAAACGAAAGGTCACGATCTCTTGCATCAAACGCATGCCGAAATGTTGAAAAATCCCAAGTCAAGGCCAACCTAGGTCAGGTGAAATAGTGGTTTTCCTTTACATGCCAAAGATCGAGATACCAAAGATTACTCGGAGCCACTCTGATCCACGTGACAAAAAGAATGAAAGTAAAACCTTCTTATGGTCAGTTTTGCATTATCTGCGTTTCATACAGTAAAGGTCAGTCCAGGTCAGGTGAGATTAGGTTCCATTACTCTTCCTGACAAAGAGCAAACATTACTCGCTGTGATTTTTAACTGCGTCAAGTGCATAGCTGAAATGTCATCTCGTGATAATTTAATATGCTCTGTCTTCTCTTTAGCGGGTCAGAGTCAAGCCAGGTCAGGATAGATTGTCATTTCTCTTTTCTGACTAGGAATAATATCTTCTGTCTGCTACCACAGAATCATCTTCCACAAACAACGTTGCATTTCATTTCGTTTTAACATCTACCTATGGCGTGATCTGACATGAACTCACATTGCATTTGGTGGACCTTTCTGAGAGCCTGATATAGATTTGCTTGTCTGGCTTGAACGATGGGGAAGGTCAGCGGAAACCGCTTCTGTCACTCACAGTTCAGATCAATCCAACTGACGTCAGCATGTGACGTAGCATTACCTCTAATGTTGACGTGTCACGGTTGTAAATCCTTTTAGGTTGTGTCCTATGTAAATACAAGCAATCAATGCGTTTTATTCGCCAATATTATAAAAAACGGAGCATGTTCGCGCCACCAACCGAGGAGGCGAAAACATATTCTTAAAACACATTCTACAAAGCCCTTTCATATGCATACGCCTGAAGCTCGTAGCACCGGCCTTATCAAATTTTGCACCAAAAACGCTCCGGAACTTGATGTATTTCGAAGTGCATGCAAGGGTTTACTTATAACGTCATATCTCCATATGTGACCTAACATGACAATGGTCTTGATGTCAAAGTATGTAAAATTGATTGATGGTTATGTACTGAAAGTTTGGTTGGGATGTCTGACGGTTCAGAAGTTATTCAAGAAAAACCGAAGTGGGTGCCCTATTTGACACCCGGCAGGCGGTGCCTAATTAAACCAGGGGCGTCGATTTCTGTAAATGATTGGGGGGCCAAGACGAGGGCCCGACAACCTAACACTCTCCCAAATGTGTTTTTCACAACGGACTCAGCCTACGTTATTTTGACTGACGGAAATTTATGATTTTTTTTGTTACCAGATTAAATAAAAAATTGCATTCATCCCATGTATATATATATATATATATATATATATATATATATATATATATATATATACATACATACATGCAGAAGACAGAAAGATAGATACATCGCTTTAAACTTTTTTCATTACTTTCTACCTGTCCCTTATCTATTGCGGCCATCTTTTTTGCTTATTATTACCCCTTTCCCTTTGAAACTGGCAGAAAAATTGGGGGCCCAAATCAAAACTGCAGGGGCCCAAATCGACATTGGGTGGACCAGGGCCCTTTCAAAAGGATATAAAGTGACAACCTTGGGTTAAATCATTAGCCCGCGCCCGACTGACAGTCGGCGCCGACCACCCTCGACTGGGGGAGGGGGTGGTTGACCGTCCCCTCCAACTCACGAACGTTGCTGGTCTCACAATGAAAATGAGCACACCTTTGGAAAGCTCAAGCAGAACTCGAAACTGGTTTCATTTTTCGTTTTGGATAATATGTAAGCCATTTACGTCCTATCTATTTTTTCTCACAACCGACTGCATGAAACTGAGAAGCGGTCTGGATCTCAAAGGCTGTAATTAATAGTCCAGGCAAAAGCACCAATGAACAGGTAAAAGACTGTAGATGCCGATACATACCTAATTTCTCTGATTTGTTTAATATGTACATCGATACACTGAGTTAAAGACACGGCGATTTTCGCGCCGACTGGTGGTGAGCGCTGTAGCCGAACGCGGTATGAAATTAACGAGAGCTAATTTTAGCATATCTTTAATTTTGCAATATAAGATTTTTCACGCGTTATCTCTTAATCCCAGCATTTTTGTGATGGTTTCTTATGCTTAAATTTTGGGAAAATTCATTAGTTATCAATCTGCATGTTTGGCGGGAGTTTTATTAGCGAGAGTCTGTTGAATTCCAAAACACGCAGTTATCTACTTTTCGAACTTCTTGATATTACTCGCAACTGTGCGAGCTAGTTCTATTATTTTTACCCGTTCTGAATAATCCATCGCCGATTTTGACAACGGCGCATTTTTGCTGACAATTGCTTGTGAACTTTGTTGAATGTTGCTTGACAACTTTTGCTTGACAACAGTGACTTGCTCGTAGGTCAATGGCTGGAAGTCATTGATACTTTGTCCATCGACGGTAAAGGGATGTATGCATCACCCCACACTAAAAATATGATAAAAATCCTTCAAATTTCGAAAAAAAACGACATTCTCGAAAACGTGGGTTGACCGTTGGTCAATGGTCCGGAAAATCCAGAAAAGTCTGAGATAGCAGATTTGTTGCATTTATCAAGATCTCTAATCCCGGAAATTTTCATTGTGGCATCATGTTTCCGGAAAAAATTAGAGGGTCCATTTCACCTGACCTAGGTCAGACATCTGACTTGGCCTGAGGCCAAAACTTTGGCACAAGGTGTAAAAATGTTCGGGTAAAAGGTACGCAAAGTTTCGTGGCGATGCGTTCGTTTGTTCTTTCGAAACCCTGGAAAAACCTCGGGGGGTCAACCGTCCTCCAGTCGGGGCGGGTTAATATACAAGAAACCACACATTAGGTAACGGTGTCGTTCGCTGCCATTACTGAGCGCTTCCAGAACACCACTGAAAAAACATATGAGGGCGAAAACTGTTCCCGAAATAGTGATGCGGACAAAAGACCTTGCTGGATAACGCGTGGCAAATGATCAGGCAAAGCGCTGAAAGCATCGAGTTATTTTCTGATGAAAACGTCCTGATTCGGTGCCCCGTGGTCGCAATGTTCTTAGCATGGAAAAAGCGCTATGGCCAGCTCAGTTTTTCCCGGCTAGCTGAAGTAAGACTTACTCGGTATACGGCGTCGCTCGTGACAACATTGTATCACCCAAAAGTTCGTAACATTTTATTGGGCAGCAATCAGTTTGTACGATATCATACAACAACCCATTAACAATGTACAATATCGATCGTTGTATGCCATCCTCTTTACATCAATCACACAAAAATGGCTTGAATGGAATGAGTATGGTGGCGTCAGGGCTCTCATTTGGCAACTGGACATTGCTACGCACATAAACAAAATAAAATATCCCGCGTGCGACAACCAAAGCTGCTTAGGCACTTGAGCTCGCAATATTAACACCTGGCCCGCAAAGAAACAGGCGCGCACCGCCACAGCACCTGCCTAACACTCTGCCGGCGGATGGCCGGACTGACTGAGGCCCTTCTGCGCCGGCGCCTTCTGCTTGGGCCAGCCGAGTTTCCCGGGCCGCCGGAGCGTGCGCGCCCGGTCCGCTTCGTCCTTGCCACCCAGCACCTGGTCCATGTACTCGGCGATCTGGTCCGTCTGGTGGCGCGTGCTCACAGAGATGGCCTGCGGCTCAGGCTCGAAGCACGGGTTGAACACGCCGAAGCCGTCGCCGGCGGCGGCAGCGGCGGTCAGCAGGTGCTCCTTGCTGGCGGCGCGGCTGAGCGCGGCCGCGTCCTTGTGCACCTCGGCCGCCGCGTAAAACGAGAGTTCGCCAGCGCGCGGGTGCGAAGGCGAGTAACTGGAGTAGTTGGAGTCGGTCATGGAGCGGCCGTCGCCGTCATCGCGACGCGAGAGGTCGCTGCTGCCGGACGGCGACGACTTGCAGCTGCCGCCGGCCAGCTGCTCCAACAAAGAGCCGGGATGCGGGTGAGGCCCCGACCACGGTTTGGGACCGACCCGCTTGGGCGGCACGGGTGGCGCCTTCGGCTTGAAGTCCGGCTTTGTCGGCATGGCCACCACACTGTCCCCAGACACGGAGATCTTGTCGAAGTTACCGAAGTCGTCGGCGGCGGCGCCGGCCGCGTCCACGTCGACGCCGCGCTCGTGCGCCGACATAAGCAGCTTGGAGAGCGGCGGCGCCAGGCCGAGTCCGATGCTGCGCTCGTGGTACACGTCCGTGATGGGCAGTTCGCGCAGCCGACTCATCTGGGTGGCGATGATGTGGTCCTGGATGCTCTTGTGGCCGAGGTTTTTCGCGCTGAGCTCGTCAGCGCCGCGCATCAGTTCGTCCACCGGCCCGGCGGCGGCCCGCTGCCGGCCGCTCGCCCCCGCCGCTGCCGCTGCCGCCGCGGCCGCTACTGCCCGCTCGCCGGCCGCCAGCTGTCGGTCGTTGGAGCGGTCGCGGCGGGCGCGCTGGGCACCGCCGGCGACAGCGGCCGGCCGCCGCAGCTCGGTGCGCACGCTCAGCTTGTCCAGCTGGCCGCCGATGGCGGCGTGGTTCAGCTTGAGCGTGGTGGAGGCGCCGGCCGTCTTGTAGACGCTGCGCACGGGCCGGACGGCGCCGGACGCGCGGCGCGGTCCCAGGTCAGAGTCGGAGCTCTGCGACTCGAAGCCCGAACTGGCGTGGGAGCCGGTCTTCTGCAGCAGCCGAGCGCCACGGTTCAGGCCAGCGCTGACGTCGGCGACGACGCGGTTCAGCATGGCCGGCTGCGGCTGCTGCGCCGGAGGGGGCGGCGGCGGCGGCGGGGGCGGCGGGGGCGGCGGGGGCGGCGGCGCGGCCGTCTGCCGGCGCACCGTCGCCTGACCGTGCTCCCAGTCGGCCATGCTGCTGGCGCTACTCGAGCTGTCGGGCCGTTTGTCGCCGCTGTACAGCGAGCGGATCTTGCTCTGGTGGCTGAGTGTGAGGCTGAGTCGCGGGCTCGGCTGCGGCGAGCCCGTTTCGGCCGGGCTCGGGTGCTGGCCGCGCACGCCGCGGAGCCCCTTCTGCACGACGTCCACCGGACTCGGCGTGAACGCGGCGTCGCTCTCGCGGCCCTTGAGGTGCGTCGGGTGGTCGAGCGTGCTGCTGCGCGCGCCGTCCGGCTCTCCACGGCCGCGCACGTAGCTGCTGAACGCACCTGAGCCGAGCAGCAGCGGCCGCGGCGGCGCCGAGCCGAACGGCGCCGTCTCGGGCGCCGGCGCCGGCACCACCGGCACATCGTCATCACTCTCGTCGCTGGTGTCCGCCGACGAAGAGAACTCAATGTCCAGACTCTTTGGCGCCTCTTGCGTGTCTGTCAAAACGACCAGCCGTGTAAGACCGCGTATCGAATGACACAAACGGACATGGTGATTGCGCGAGCGAAACAAAAAGAGCAAAACACATCGGTACAAGCCCGCTTTTCTTTTTCGTGGTGTAACGAAGGTCATTCAACGTTATATTTTGAATACTTACATGCCATTAGGCAAAACCCCTATTTCAATATAAAACTTAGAAGACCCGAACTTGGGAGTTCTCTTGTTCCAATTTATTTCATGCGATTTCTCACTCTGTTCCGTTTAAAGCAATGTTGCATTCCCGTGTTACACAACGTACCAAATAAGGCTAGCAGGGCCTGCAGGGCGAACTGGATCTGCCGCTTGTTGGCGTTCTTTCCTGTCCTCAGATGCACCTCGTCTCTCCCAACCTCCATCAAATCGAAACCTGGCGATAAACGACAAAAAGGTATTCAGCTCCATTTGTTAGGAAGGTGCAACACTTGCCGCATGCTTCTTGAGCAATGTCAAAACTTCAAAGGTACGCTTAGCAATTATGAAAAATCTAGTCGAACTAAGATGTCATTTAGGAGGCGACTTGTAGTTTTCAAGGTCTATAAGTAGCTGAGAAGCCCAAGTGGAGAACGACAATGATTAACGACATGCTGCCTGCACGCGCTGGCCACTCTGTTACCCTGCTTTTTGCCAGAGGCCCAGTTTGCACGGGAGACCGCCGTTCGCGCGACGAACCACTCCAGCTGACGCCCGCCAAAGACCACGATCTGCCCCAGCTGTCCGACACCAGCACTATCTGTGCAGCACTGACCTAGCGAGGCGAGCAGCTCGTGGCAGCCGGAGACGCGCCACAGCCGGACGCCGACCGTGGTCTCGATGGTGTCGGCCTCCGGGTCGGCGGCGGCCGGCTGCGCCAGCACGCCGCGTATCACGCCGATCACGTCCTCGGCCTGGTCACGGTGCGCCAGCAGCTTACAAAGCGCGGCCAGCGAGGCCGGCGCCAGGCCCAGCAGCGCCTGCAGGCTGGCCGAACACTGCGTCAGCCGCTGGCCCGGATCCGACTGCGGGAAAAACACCGAGCTCGGGATTCCGTTGGCGGCCGGCTCGAAGCGGAAGCCGACCGAGATGAGCAGCTCCTTCCAGCCGCTGAGGCCGTTGACCTTGCTCTCGATCGACTTCTGCGTGGTGTACATGGCGTTCTTGTGGCCGCGGTGGATGCGCTGCAGCGACTTCTCCATGAGGTGCAGCGTGACGCGCAACGCGTCGCGGCATTTGTCCGGCTGCTGGAGCAGCTCGCACAGCGCCTGGCCCATCAGCGCCACCTTGTTGGTCAGCTTGACGTCGGTGCCGACCAGCAGGTAGCCCGCCCAGTTGGCCGGGTGCGCGAAATGCTTGGTGTTCTGCACCGTCTGCATGGCGTCGTTGAGGGCGCGGCTGACGCGGGCGCCCTGCGAGTAAAACACGTTCGGTCAGGCACCTTCCTTTGCTCCGCCACAGTGGAGAACAGTTAACACTAGGGCAGAATGGAATTTAGAACTAGCCTTGTTCAAAGGTCAAGGACTGCACACTTCTTAGGGCAGTTCCTGTCATGCAACGCCATGTATTTTAAACGACAGCAGGAAACGTTTCCGTATGGGTGAGCTGACAAGCAAGCCACCGGCCCACCCACTCACGAACGGGGAAATTGCCACAACAAACAAATCACGCTGGGATCGATAGTTCTGAGTGGCTCCCAGCAGGCAGCGCTTTCCCTTCAGAAGAGTGAGGTCACCTAGAGAAATGACCTAAAGGTCGGTTCATCCGGCCGGTCCGAGCGGTCACTGCCGCCGCCCGAGTCGCGGAGAAGCCCTCACCTGCAGCAGGGACGAGTAGAACGTGCGGTACAGGATCTTGACAGCCGTGTCCGTGACGGGCCAGAGCGAGACGAGCACGCACTGGGCGCCGGCGGCCAGCAGGGCGCGCGTCAGGCCCACCACGCCGTCCGAGCTGGCGCGGCCGTGGTGATCGCGCGTGTGGCACGAGCTCACCACCACCAGCTTGGCGGTCAGCTTGAGGCTGAGGATGTCGGCGGCCGTCAGCAGGAACTCGGAGAGCGGCGGCAGGTCGATGGTCGAGGCCGCCTCCGACTGGTCGTCCTCGAGCATCGACTCGGACTGCGAACCGTGCGACGAGGCGCGCTTCGAGTGGCGCGCGTCCACGAACTCGCCCGGCGACAGCACCACGGCCGACAGCTTCCAGGACACGTGCGTGGCGAAGTGGATGCACTCCATCTGGGCCAGCTGCTGCAGCAGCGCCTCCTTGGAGGCCGCCGCGCCCGTCACCGGCTCCGTCTGCAGCATCTCGGCCACGATGTTGGCCTCCTGCTCGGCGTACGGGATGTCCGTCCAGCCCCACTGTTCGCTGAGCGCGCTGGGCAGGCGTGGATTGCCGACCACCAGCGCCGACGTCTGCTCGCTACCGGCCTTGGCGCCGCGCGAGCGCGCGTTGGTGCGCAGCGTGCTGATGGAGGGCACCAGGATCAGGTTGTAACGCTCGCAGAGAAACTCGCTGCAGTCGGGCCCCTTCAGCACCGGGAACGGCACCAAGTACAGGTCACCCTCCAGGACCAGCATGAGGTCGCGCGGGTAGGCGTTCGACGGCAGGTGCTCCTCCATGGGCGCGATCAGCAGCTCGTACAGCGAGCGCAGGCACTGCGGGCCCTGCCAGGCGGCGCGCCGCGAGCGCACTGAGCCGGCACGACTCTGCGAGCCGCCCGCCATCGAGCCCGTCACGCTGCCCAGGCTGCACGAGAACGCGCTGAACATGCTCGACAGACTGTAGTTGGACGAGTTGCAGACGTGGTTGCGGTTGACCATGCGCAGAAAGCCGGTCTTGTCGTTCTCCTGGTTGAGTCGGTCGCCGAGCTCCTCCAGGTGCTGCTGCCACATGTCGCCCGCGTCGCTCTCGTCCCGTTTGGCCATGCCGGCCGTCTGCAGCTCCACGCCCAGCGCGTCGCGCACCGACTGGATGTACGACTCGAGCAGGGTGCCTGAGGTGCCGGCTGCCTCGTCGGGCGCGTCCTCGCGCTGCGCCTCCGTCTCGCTGACGTTGATCTGGTGGAACTTCACGATGCCGCGGCCAGGCACGATGAGCCAGCTGTAGAGGAAGCCGGCTGCCAGACTGTAGTAGAGCACCGTCGCCTTCTGGCGGCCCACCGCCTCCACGATCTGCTCCACCGAGGTGGGCGTGTTGTCGTCGACGCGCGTGAACCGGCTGCTGCTGAAGCCGCTGTTGGAGCGCTCCAGGAGGAGGTCGGCGAAGGCGCGCGTCCGGCTGCGTTCGGCCACCACCAGCGCCTCGTCGTGGCAGCCCAGCGTGACGAGCACGCGCTGCCGACAGGACGGGGCACACGGTCAGCACGCTGCACGTGTTAACAGGCCACGTCACATCGTCAACAGGCTGCACAACACGTCGCGATGTCAGCGGACTGCGGAAACTGACAGCAGAACATACCGCACGTCTTAAAACTCAAGTGTCATACGCTAACGGATTCATTTCATTCGGATGTTTTGGCTGCTAAAGATCGCGATGGGTTGCATGAGAAACACGCAAGGATGTATGAAGAAAATTTAGTGTTCCTTTTGGACATTCAACTAGGTAGCCCCGCCTCAACCACCTTTCTGCTTCCGATGCTGCTCTGATTACCCGTTGCCGGAAAGGAACCCAGCCACGCATTTCCGACCACTGTGTGCTCCCGTTTGACCCCAGCCATGACTGCCAGGTGCCCGGCAGCGACCCAGCGGCCACGCACCTGGAGCGCCTGGAAGGCAGCCGTCTGCAGGTCGTAGAGGCCCAGCCGGTGCTGGCTGGTGCCGCGCGCCTCCCGGCGCACGCCCTCCAGCAGGAAGGCGGCGCGCTCGAGCTGGGTCTGCGCGCCGGCCAGCTCGCCGTGGCCCCAGAGCGCCAGGCCGAGCCGGTGCCGCAGCCGCGCCTCCTCCTCTCGCCGGCTGAGCTGTTCGGCGATCTGCAGACCCTGCTGCAGGTAGGCGATCGCCTGCGGCGTGTTGCCCAGCGCGTGGTGGATGCGGCCCAGGCTGGCGTAAGCTGCAGTCTTGGCCGCCTTGTCGTTGATCTGCGCGGCCACGCTCAGCTGCTGCTCCAGGTGGGTGACCGCCTGTTCGAAGTTGCCGAGCGACTCGTGCGCGGCGCCCAGGTGGCCGTGGGCACGCGCCTGCCCGGCCGCGTGTCCGGAGCGGGCCGAGATGGCCGCGTCCAGCTGGTGGAACTCGAGCGCCGCCTGGAAGTCGCCCATCTGCTGGTGGACGGCGCCCAGACCGCTGGCCGCCTCTGCTTCCACCACGGCGTCCTGCAGCTCCCTGAAACCACAGGCCAGACCGCACACGTCAGCAGCGGCCACTCCCCCTTTCATCCGGAAGCCCTAGGGTTTCAGCTTTCTCATCATTACGCTAGTTTAAATATTCATGTCTCTGTGAATCTAGAAGCCATTGCAGCGTGGGTATGAAAAATGCAAACGTTTTTGACTTGCCTTACACATCCTTATTAAAACGTAATATCTGCATCCAACGCACTGCCTGCACAGAGCTCATGAAGGCGAAACATACCTGGCTATATTGAGTTGGTGATCCAGACATGAGATGGCCTGCTCAAAGTTACCAAGCTTGCCATGGATGTCTCCCAGTTCGCCATAGGCTGATGCCTTGGCCTGTGGGTTGTGAACCTCATGCGAGACGACCAGCCGCTTTTCGTAGCACACCAGGGCCTGCTGCAGGTTTCCAAGGCTCTTGTGGCTGCCTCCAAGGCCTCGGTAGGCTCTCTCCTGGTCTTTGGTCGATTTCAGCTTCAGGGATATGCTGAGGAACTGTTCGTGGCACTTGATGGCCTCCTCATAGTCACCGATGGCGTCATAGCAGTCGCCGAGGTTGCCAAACGACCTGGCTTTGTCCATCATGGCCGAGCCGGTGGGGATCTGCTCCAGGGTGGCCAGCTGTTGCTCGAAGTAGCCGATGGCGTCCTCGAAATGAGACATGTTCAGGCGCGCTATGCCCAGATTTCCGAAGGCCTGGGCTTCCATGATAGCGTCCCGGAGGTCCTTTGCCCTGAATATTGGAAATCACATATTAAGACCTGGGCAATGGAACATGAAAATAGTGCGAGGTTTGATACTAAGCAACATTCATGGCAGGATAACGATACCAATCAGGCATCATCATCTTTCATTAACTTCTTTGTCAGGAACGATTTTGCTGGGCAGTTAAACGTAACTTGGCGCTTGTATTTTCAAATACTACCATGCAACTTCAAATCCAGGAATCTCATGAGTCACTCGGGTTCTAATCTGTAAAAACCACTGGCCCTCCACATCGAGGCAGAGTCCGCGCAGACGCCACTCACCTGTCCAGCTGCTCCTCATAGCACTTGATGGCGTTTGTGTAGTTGGCGAGCGACATGTGAACGGCGCCCAGGTGTCCGTGCGCTTTACACTCTCCACGCAGGTCGGCCATCTCCTGACGAATGGTCAACTCCTGTCGGCAGCCAAACGCGGCGTCAGGAGACGAGCGGGGGAGAACAGCCAGAGGCGGCGGCATGGAGGGAGTGTGGACAACAGCCAAAGGCGGCGCCAGGGGAGAGTGTGGGGAACAGCAAGAGACGGCGTCGGGGAGGGAGTGTCGAACGACAGCAGAGGCGGCGTCGAGGATGGAGTGTAGGAGACAGGCAGAGGCTGCGTCAGGGAGGGAGTGGGAGGAGGACCTCGTCTTTACGCCCCTGCTCCGGCCGACTCGTCAAGGCGTATGACAACGAGCAGCCGGTGTCGGTGTCTGGGAAGTGGGGGAGGAGCACCCGTGGGCAGAGCTCTGTCCTAGTGGGTCCGTGGTGGTGTGAGGTAGTTGTCAACCTTTAGGTCAAGCTGGACCAGTGACAAGAGGGAAGGATGAGCTGTCAAGTACACTTGAACTCTGCGGTGAGATTCGTCTGTTTTAGATACACGGCGTGAAAGCAATGGTTTGAACAATATGCCCTTCGCCCTTGGCATTTTCCCATCCCCGTCGGCCTCGCGGATGATCATTTCTTTGTGCGCAATCGAATGGAAGGGACTGGCTGCGTTTCACTGAGGGATAATATCAGAGACGCTATTCCACTCTTTTCTCAGATATCACACAGCTTTTAGAGATCTCCGAGCGCCCAAGAGAAATATGTAGTATCTCTTTCGTGTCGTTGGTCTGAATAAAAAAGCAACCTGTCTGGTTATCTGAGTCTTAATATCTCGTTTCAGCTCATGTCCTTGCGATGACAAGCAAAAGGATTTCTCCTGTTACATGAGTGGTCCCTAGTATTCCATTTTAACCGTCAGATGGCCCTTATCTTCGTGTATGTGGGCCTCAGCGTGAATAGGTATTGGTTTCCTGGTTTATCTCAGACTGAAGAGTCCGTTCTACTTTTTAACTTCTCAAGCAGCCACTGGTGACTCCCGACGCTGGGTCACAGTTTTACTCGACGATTTCTGTAGCCGTGTACAACAGACAATCACCCTTAGTTTGAGCCCACGCACAGCGCGAGACAACAACCGTAGTGCTACCGCTGATAAAAACTTCACTGAACGTGGTCGTAGAGGGAACATTTTTCAAGGCGCACTTTCCCGGAAAATGGACGATGACTCGGTGGATGAGCCATAGATGTAATCCCTCCAAGGTTTCCTCTGACAAAAGGCAAGCACGGCCATGAAATGCTGCCCCTTTACAGCTCCGGTTTTTCCTTCAATCCGGCTTTGTGTGCGCTCCTTTCAGTTGGCGGCAAAAAGAGGCGCGGCCGGCCGGCAGGGCCTGTGCATTGGCTCGGACCCTGTCCTTTATTAACGCCCCGGGCGGGCCGGGTGCCGGCCATCACATCGTTCCCGATACGGCGGGGCGCTGGCCCAAATACCTGGCCAGACGGCAGGCCCGGGGCGTGGCCCGGCCCGGCATGGCACGACCAGACCGGGCAGATGGGCGCCACGGTACCGCCAACGCCCACCAGACGGCGCCAGTGGCGCATCGGTGCCGACGAGCTGCCGCCGAGATCGGGCGCTGCTCCGGGAGCCTCCAGGCACGCGCCAGCAGCGGGCGCTTCAAGCAGCGCAGTAGGCAGCGCTGCGACAGGCCAGCTATGGCGGCTGGTGCTGGGAACGATTTCTGTGCTCGAGCTGCCTGGGTAACTCCAATGGTCTCAGCACGGCTATCCGGTCTCGAGGCTTTTATGGGGTGGTCGGCCACGTTCCGAGAAGCTGCCTGATAATAGCCGTATCGAATGTCGATGCCAGGCATGGCAAGGTCACAAATGAATCACGCGGGATGCAAAGCCAGCACGCCATTTACATATGGAGATGTCCCACACCAGTCGTGTTACCGGATCCTGATAAACCCGACTGGAAGATTCTCAAGGCTTGTAGGCTGCAGCCTGGCGGATTCCTAAGGCTTCAGAAGACCCGGACTGGCTCTAGCCTGCCCGCGGTTGCCAGTGCTGCGACAGAAGAGCAGGTGCCGATCCAGAGGAGCAAAGGGATACCGCTCTAATCTCCTCTGGAGGGAGAGTCTGAGGACTCCTGATGGGTGTCAATCTAAGAAATTGAAGAAAAACGCGCAAGAGCAGAAGGCAATACGCAGAATCGCGATTCTCGAACGGGCCTTCAATTCTCAACGATTGCACACTTATTCACTCTCCTCCTCTTGGAAGTTCTCCGGATCCGCCTCTGGGCGGTAGTGAGAGATGTCAGAGACAATGGACCATTGACAGCAACACAAAATGGAAGTATTTTGTCTAAGACGCTGCCGTGTCTTTCAGAAAACCTGATTCCGAGAGCAGCGCGTTCTGGGGGACTGCAAAGCATCGCTGCTGGCAGGCGACGGGGCTCGGGAGTGCTGCTGCCATCTGCCGTGAGAGGCTCGGGAGTTCGGCCATTGACGGCCTTTGGAGGCTCTGGGTTCCGGCTCGTGATGGCCGCTGAGGCTCGGGAGTCGGCCGGCCGTTGACAACAGTTAACTGCCCGGGAGTGGCACGTGATGCCCGGGAATCTAACCGCCGACGGCCGCCAGTTTTCAAGCAGCGCTCACAGGTGCGGCAGATGCGGCAGCTGACGGCTGTGCGGGCGCCGGCTGTCCAGCGGCCGGCCCGGCCCGCCGTGTCGGGCATAACGCCAGCAGCGCGGCGGGCGGCGGCCCGGCTCCAGCCAGCCCGGGCGGCGGCGTCTGCGCGTGACCAGCGGCAGTTTGTCTACAGCCCCGCCGCGTCTGGACGCCCGGCGGCCAGTGACGACAGCCGTCAGTCCGGCCGGCTAGTGACGACAGCCGTCAGTCCGGCCGGCCAGTGACGACAGCCGTCAGTCCGGCCGGCCAGTGACGACAGCCGTCAGTCCGGCCGGCCAGTGACGACAGCCGTCAGTCCGGCCGGCCAGTGACGTCAGCCGTCGGCCCGGCTCCTGTCGGCCGGCCCATTCAGCTCCGTCAGCTCACGTCACCTCACGTCCACTCCAGATTTTGAGGATTTCCTCGGCGTCGAGGCCTTTGATGACTTCCCAGGCGTAATACGTCTAAGAGCTTGTGTACGCTCTGGATATTCATGTATTATGCCCATTCATTACGGCATATTCTGTTTCACTCAGTGGCTGTCCCGTTCGGTGCTTAATCTTCAATTCGTGACTTCTGCTACAGAGCCGTGGGAGCAACCACCTCACTCCGTTCGTCTCCTCTGCGCCGGTGCCAAGACATTAGGCATGATAGCACGACCAATTGAGAGGCAATTACTTCAGGCATCGACCCGTAATAATTGGCTGGCATTCGGCGCTTGTCGTGGCCCGGCGCCCGGTACGGCCTCTCTCCGGCCGGCGCCGCTGCAGCCGGCGAAGATGGCGCGCCCGGCCGGGGTCGGCGCCGCCGCCGCCGCCGCCGCCGCCCGACATTCCTCAGCCAGCCACGGCCAGTGTAATTACGGCGTGTCGGCGGCTGGCAGTTTGCCCGACACCGATTTCCCGCATCACTGCAGCGGCGGCGGCGGGCCGCGGGCGGCCATAGCTGGCCTACAAACTGCCGACCTCGGTCCGCCGGCCGGACCCCGAACCGCCGAGGGCGACCTCCTGCCACTGACTGCCTGCAGGCGGCAGAACTCTGTCCGGCGGCCAGACTTCGCATCTCTACAGAGGGGACCAGGAACCGCCTCTATCCGGCCACTGCCGGCCTGTAGAAGGCAAAACTCCGTCCGGTGGCTGGACTTCTCCCTAGCTCTGAGGAGCCAGACTTCCCAGTTTCCACGATCAGCTAGGTTAATGTATGACCGGGTGCGAATCTGCAAGACAGATTTATCTAAATCCGACTGGTAGCAGTTGCTCATGTTGCCCATTCTTACTGTGGGTCTCGGTTAAATCAACACAGAAATTGGGATCG
This sequence comes from Capitulum mitella, assembly GCA_030062745.1. Lineage (NCBI taxonomy): Eukaryota > Metazoa > Arthropoda > Thecostraca > Pollicipedomorpha > Pollicipedidae > Capitulum > Capitulum mitella. Next base: position 35,820,351 of record CP099839.1, read on the forward strand.
CAAGACGGCAAATGATGATTTCTCAATAGTGCCCAATACGCCCGACTATGATATAAGCTATGATTTCAATTTCTTTACATGTCTGACGTCACCTTATTCGTTTCCGTGTGAAGTGTCGGAAATGTTGTGGGCGTAGGCAATAAAACCCGGCGAAAACCACACGAAACTTGCAGATTTTGGGGCATGCCGTTTTAAAGAAGTATGTGTTCTTAACGTGGAAAATAAAACTGGAATTTGTCGATTACGGGGTAATTATTTCTATACCACTATGTGCGCACATAATTCATGCAAAGTGAAGGCAAAAAATAAGTGATGCAACGCTTTCCTCTGCTGCTACCATTATTGCATACGATCCAAGATATGTTCTATTAATGGAAACAATACGCTGTCAGCAGGTCCTTGGAACACCACAATGTCACAGGTGCATGAGGGGTGGGTTTAAATCGTCGTATCATGGCTACTTCAAACATTTTCGCACAAACACACGAACGTTTTTCTGGCTTGAATGGATGGCTGTGATGACAATTTTTTTAAGCAACAAGGAAGATTCTCAAACTCGTCTTGATGAACTTTAAGCAGCATCCAAGAATGTATCGCGAGCATTATAAACAATCTTTAAGCACGCAGCAACATTCCATGCTGGAATTACACCGAACCAGCCATCCTGGCAATGCCAAGCGCAAACGGACCGTAAGTGCTCTCAGAATTTTACTGATGCCTCTTTATTATCAAGAAATAACGTTACTGGCGCGATTAATATATAATAAGATGACAATAATGAGACGGCAAGTTGCCGGTCCCAGTGAATTTCGGTGGTCTACAACATCCTTACCAGCAGTCATTTCATCAAAATGCCTCCCATTTCGTAACAGCCCGGTGCCAAAGGACAGTTCGTTCTCTGACCACCTCAGCGTGCCGCTGCAATTGCAGAGTTAATGCTGCTTAATGGAATGGGCGCATAACAGCGCAGGCCGACACTGACCGCCGGTCTTACGGAGGTGATATGTTCCATTACTCGTGATTACGACCGAGTAACCGGGCTCTTAACGTGCCTGGCTCGCCGCAGCCGGTAGTTGCGCGTCTAGCCGTGACCCGCCGGGTCCGGGCCGCCCGCCCCATTCAGGGCCGTACGCTTTCATTCAAATCCAGGGGGCCATTCACTGCTGTGCGTCTGCAGCGCGCGGCTGGGCCGCGGGCAACGCCGGCAAGGCCAGCCGGGGGAGACGGAGAGCCAGCCCGGCGTCCGGGGCACATCCGGCGCCCGGCCCCCGCGGCCGGCCAGAGCGTCGTGGCCTCCTGCCGTGCGGCGGGCGGCCGCCCGGTCCGTCCGACGCACGGCCCTCCGAATACCAATTAGGCAGCCCTATACGGCTCGTAAGCGCTGACAAACACGGGCCGAAAACACGCGCAGCGAAGATCAACACGCCGATTACCTGCGTTCAAATACGGCTCAAGTTCAGACAGCCTTTCACGAGACGAAAATGGCTGGCTGGCTACGCAGGCCGGCGGCGGCGGCGGCGGTGCGGCGCGGCAATGAGCGCGAGAAAAAGGCTCCCGCAAGACCTTGCTACACAGTGCCCTTCGCAGATCCCACAGCCAGCGCTTCAAGAACGAAAGCGACGAGATAATGCATACACAGCAACGGCAATACGCCGCTGAAGGCTGTTAATAGCCATTCAGTCAAAGGAGTAAGGACGGCGCCCATCAACAACAGTGATTACCTGGTAGCAGATTATCCCCCGTAATTCGAAGAATCGTGCTTGCTGAGTGGAATGCAAGGCCGGCCGGGCCGGATTGGTATGCAAAGCTCGTGGAGAAAAAGAACTAAACGGTAAAACTGGAAGCTTTTTAAGGTCTCAAATTATCTAGAGGTTATCGCATCATCGGAATCCTCTCTACGACGGGACTTATCTCGGGTACGCACGCGTCGGTTCGGCATTTGTGTTTATCTCATCACTTTTACAGGATTAAAACCCGGCAAACGTCATTGTCTTGTGGAGCTTTGTCTTCAAGCTGACATATGACATCATCGTTGTCTGACAGGCTCTGGTTTCGTCTAGGAGCATTTTACACCATCTAAAGACGGTGAAACAACGAAAATTTTACAAAACGCCCTTGCAAAATTGGACCATTGTTGGATATACGAGGTATTTCCCAAGCAGTATAGATGAATTTAACTATGAGAACAGTGGGCAATCTTATTTTCCATGGGAGCGTCATTGGCTGCTTTGGATATGATGGGTTTACCTCAAAGTATACAAGGATGAAAATGCTTTGCATTAGCGTGACCAGAATCAAATCTTGCCTTACACACTTACGAATACAAATGGCTTACGTTACACATCTATGGCAACAAGAAGCCTGCATTTTGTGGCGCACCCATTGTGATATTTGGCTCAGATACCCATCGGCTAATGGGGTTTAAAACAGACCTTGACGCCTGAAAGAGCAGATGAAATCATAATCGACAATTACAGAAACCCTCTACGCGTATCCAAACACCAAGACCAAGGTCGCGACACGACGTCAGGTCGCATCCACCGGCCGCTGAACTGACCTGAGTATGAAAGCCGAGCGCCTTGTCGAACTGGCGCAGCACGCGGTGCGCCATGCCCAGGGCGCCGTAGGCGCACGCCTCCAGCTGGCGGTCCCGGCTCTGCTTGGCAGCCGCCAGCTGCTTGTGGTAGTAGGGCACCGCCTCGTCATACTGCTTCATCTTCATCAGGGCGTCGCCCATGTTGCCCAGAGCTCGGAACGTGCCCTGGGTGTGCTTCAGCATGTGGGCAATCGCTGCGAAACCGAGAGAGGGCGCGGCGTGAGGTCGGGCCGTCCGGGGTCGCCGACGTGGTGCCATGCCGCCGTCATTTTCCGCTTAACGTGAGCTCTTCAGTACCGCGTGCGTTCTGCCGTTTTCTAAGAAACCATAGTGATTAACCAGGCCGCCGGGCGGGCCTGTAATCTTACTAATAAAGCACGCTCACCTCAGAGACCCTTCGATAGAAATGTAAATGCACCGATAGGTGATGGCTGAATAGTTCAACTGGGCAATGCCGCACCCTCAACAGGTGTGGGTCATAACCATTTCTCCAGTCTCAACCACCTGTAAGAGCCCAAAAGGAAAGCCAGACATCAACTTTTTCCGTTATTTAGATATTAAGAGGCTGGGGGCAGTGCGGGAGACATTACAAGCGTTACTCACCGTGGAAGAACTTCTGGCATTCGAGGGCCTTCTCGTAGTTTCCGAGCGCCACGTGTGCCAGGCCGAGGTTGCAGTACGCGCGACCCATGCTCATTTTGTCCTGCAGATCTTTGGCCAGCGCCAGATCCTGGTCATAGTAGCGCACCGCTTCGCTATAGTTGGCCAGGCAGTAGTGCGCGTAACCGAGGAAGTGGCACGCCTTGGCCTCGCCCTCCACATCCTGCAGCTCCTGCGAGAGCATCAGATACTGCTCGTAGTAAGGCACCGCCTGGGCGAACTCGGCACGGGAGCTGTGGCAGTTGCCCAGGTTACAGAGGGCGCACGCCTCTCCGGCGGTGTCTTTGAGTTCCCGTGCGATGTTCAGGTGGCCGAGATAGTGGAGTAGCGCCATCTCGTGAAGGCCCAGGGCCTGATAGGCCACGGCCAGGTTGCCGTGGGTAGACGCTTCGCTGCTGCGGTCGTTGACCTCCTTGCTGATGGTCAGTTCCTGCTTGTGGTACTTGATGGCCTGCTCGTAGTATCCCATCGAGCTATAGGCGTTTCCGATGTTGCCGTACGCTCGGCCCATACCGGCGCGGTCCTGTAGTAGCCGGGCGATGTTCAAGTGCGCCTGGTGCAGCTTCAGCGCGGCGTCGTGGTCACCGAGCAGCTGGTACACGATGCCCAGGTTGGAGCAGGCGCGGCCCTCGGCCGTGCGGTCCTTGGTGCCGAGCGCCATGTCCAGCTGCTTCTCGTGCCACTTCTTGGCCTGGCCGTAGTCGGCCAGGCAGCGGGCGGCGTGGCCCAGGCCGGCGTACGCCCGCGCCTCGATCGTCCGGTCGCCCAGCTGCTGGGCGATGCGCAGCACGTGGTTGTGGAACGTGATGGCCTGGTCGAAGCTGCGCCGGTAGTGGTGAGAGCTGCCCAGGTTGCTGAAGGCGCGCGCCTCCTCCACCTTGTTGCCGAGCTGTTTGGAAATGCGCAGGTGCTCCATGTGGCAGTCGACGGCGTTGTCGAAGTCGCCCATGGCCAGGTAGACGGCGCCTACGTTGCCGATCTCGCGCGCCTCCTGCAGCTGGTCGCCCAGCTGGCGCACCAGCTGCACGCACTGCTTGTGCGACGCCAGCGCGTTCGGGTAGTCGCTGATGGCGGTGTAGACGTGACCTGGGAGCAGCACCGGCCGCGGTCAGCAGACAGTTTCGACGCTGCGGTCACGCCGGGCCGCCGTCACTGCGTGAGTCGGACCGCATTCCGACAGTGCTGAATAATACATGATATAAAAATAGGCATAATCTCGCAGCCCTTCATTACCATGAGCAATTATGGCATGTTCGCTGTTCGGAGCCCGAGCGATTATGATAAGTGGAAGTTGCGGACTCAGTCGATTAGCAGTATCGATCTGGCGCTGGCGCTGTCACGGTGTCATCGTTCGGTGCCGTGCGTCGCCAGAAGTGTTACCGACTCTCCTGGCGGATTCTGCCCTCGTCAATGTCAACCCTATCGGTCACATCTCTCGCTGACGTATGCAGGCGCCTGCGACCGCTTCTTTCTGCTGGGGCGCCATCTGCCGCGGCTGAAGGGTGGATTTGGGGCGTATTTTAGCAGTTTGGCCGCCCTTCCCGATAGCGATCAGGGCGGTCCATTGAAACGTCCGGAAGATCGCTAGCTACAGACAAGTGCCGGGACTGGCCCAATTTCCAACGCTAAAACGACGGGGACCGCGCAACGCTCCTGCGGTCGAGGTCAGACTCATCACGAAGCACGAATGATGTTTGAATGCAGGATTCTTGACGACTGGGATGAATTAATGGCCTGCCGCGAGTCCCCGACGGCAGCGGTCTTCCGTTTATGGGCAAAAAGGCGCGGTCCCGACGTGGCTAGTCTACGCTACAACAGGAGCAGCCACAATTAATCCCCCCACTAACGGTCGCACAGTGAAATCCGGCATCCACGCCTGACAATAAAAACACGCACAAAAACCGGGCCAGAGAATGTACCATCTGCGGACCCGGCAGACGCGGAAACAGCATCGAGAAGGCCCACCTGCGAGTTCGTTAATGGATGCTGGTGGTGTTTATCAGCGTCAAGGGCCGAGGTCTCGGCGGAGATTGGAGGCTGGGAGGGTCGGCCAGGGCCGGTCCGGCGGCGGCTGCCGGGCGGCCCGGCCAGCCGCCAGGGGCAGCACCGACCCGCTGACCGCATCAGCGCGACCGGACGGCAGCCGAGGCGCCGCTCCGGACGACCGCCGATCCGACCAGCCGCGGCATTCGGCCGGCGTTATCGAACGCAGCGGCGCATGCGCATTAGACCGTTTTTGTCACGGGCCGGTTAATTTATGCCGGCAATGCTATCGGCCGTCGGCCGGCGAAGGCGACGAAAAAGCGGGCCGATTCCGCGCCAGTGAATAATTTCCCGTCGGTCGGCGCCGGTCGAGGCCGCGGAGGGCGGCCACGGCCGCCGCGGCCGCCGCCGAGTACGTACCGAGGCTGGTGAGTGCCGCAGCCGCCGCCTGCGTGTCCTTGCACTTCATGGCCAGCACCAGCTGGTAGCGGTGCGACGTGAGCGCCTCCTTGAAGTTGCCCTTGCTGAAGTAGGCCGAGCCGAGGTTGCCGTGAGCGCGACACTCGCCGGCGATGTCGCCCAGCGACTTGGCCACGCTCAGGTCCTGCTGCATGTAGCTGATCGCCTGCCGGACGAAGACACGTCAGGCGGCTGCAGAAGGCCGCAGAGAAAATCACTTTGACACAGGTCAGCCGGGTCCCTTACCAACGGCTGTGGGTTGAACTTTTCTTTCTCTCTTCCCACGCAGCATAATGGAGCGCACATTTAACTTCGGACGCGTTGGTTGGAACCTGCAGTGCCTGCCGTGATTAAGCGTGACCCAAAGGACATTTGGGTTACACCATAGCAACATTTGTTGTAAAAATTTAATCTCAAAGCAAGCTGAGCACGTAAAGTTACGTTTATCGCGGGACATAAGCCTACGAGCGTCTTCAAAATTCGTCCGACAAAAATCGTTCTGGAGTAGTTTCATTCCATCAAACGCCATAAAACTAATGCTATACTACTGCATGACTATTCATAGTTGGCAGGCTGCTGCCCTGCCCGCCCCGTGGGCTGATACGGCCTGATGCGGAGCCTCTCTGACCAGCACAGAATAGAAACACCGGGCCGAGCCCTGCAGTGGAGAAGGCAGCAGCAGGCGCGCGAGCGAGCGAGCGAGCGAGCGAGCGAGCGAGAGAGAGAGAGAGAGAGAGAGAGAGAGAGAGAGAGAGAGAGAGAGAGAGAGAGAGAGAGAGAGAGAGAGAGAGAGAGAGAGAGAGAGAGAGAGAGAGAGAGAGAGAGAGAGAGAGAGAGAGAGAGAGAGAGAGAGAGAGAGAGAGAGAGAGAGAGAGAGAGAGAGAGAGAGAGAGAGAGAGAGAGAGAGAGAGAGAGAGAGAGAGAGAGAGAGAGAGAGAGAGAGAGAGAGAGAGAGAGAGAGAGAGAGAGAGAGAGAGAGAGAGAAACGAGGTCACGCGCCCTTTGGTAGGGTGAAATGGAGCAATTGGTCGGGTGCTGTGCATTCTAATGGTACATTAAAACCAGAGATACCCATACACCACGCGAGGCATGCAACTTGTGCTTTCTATTCAGCCACACCCCAGTCGACTTTTGAACCAAGGAAGGACATCACGATGGAAATCCATTAAGCCCAGGCGAAGAATAACGCCGTGGCATTACTATTCCCAGCTATCACACTACAATAAATCTTTACTGCATGCGATGTTCAGGAGGCCCGTCCGGCATATCGGGCTGCCTTGGCGTGAGTCCCGGAGCTGACAAGCGTATGCAGCAGGCCAACACTTGTCGCTGCTGTATCGGCAATGTCGCCGCGAGCGCCGCCCTCGTGGGCGAGCCAGCAGGCCGCAAACGGCGCGGTCACACCTGGGCACCTGCAGACAGGCGCTGCGGACCGCTACGGCCGGGCTCTGGTCTGTGACGAATGGCCCAGCCGATCCCCCCATCTGACCGGCCTCCGTCGTCACGTGACCCAGCACGTTCCAGGCGACCACCTATAGGGTTGGGTCTGTAGGCATCTGTTTTCCCGGTTTGCAACACCGCCGTTGGTTAGTCAGTGATGAGTAGGGTGGTTGGTGGTTGCCCCATACCCCCGCTCTTTTCAGTCCTGAACTTGTCGCTGAGATCCCTGGGAAGACGGGTAAGGGGAGGGAGCCCAGAAGTGCAGAGATTGATTTTTTTTTTTAATTTCTCGTTTCTGATTTGTCTGCGCTGCAGAGATTGATATCACGCTCAGAGCAGCGTCATGGCGTTTCTCCAGCATGCATTGCGATTTTGTTCGGCAGGCAGCAGAATACGTAATGCGCGGGTGCAGAAGCCGAGGAGAAAGTAGGCTTCACGTGATGGTCACATTTTTGGGTTATCATTCAGATCACATCGCTCCGTGGGTGAATCCACGTGTAACTTCACAATAGAAAGGAGTGCCCTAGTGCTGGTGTTAAAGTTAAAAATATAAATACCTAAATGAGCCAAAAAGTATTACGCAATTGTTTCGATTACATATATTTTTTTAGCTGCGAAAATGCCTTCAACCGGGTAAAAAAACTCCGGAAACTGTATCCGGAGGCTATACGAAAACCGGACGTGAGAGGGCTCCCTTGTCCTAAATAATCGAATCATCAATCCTCCTTTGTCATGAGTCTTTCCTTTTTCAGAGCAGTCCTCGCGTGGTTTCAGAGGCTGGATGCTATAGACGAGGCGGCCCACGACGTTTCTTCGTCGTACCACCGGGCAGACTTGGTCAATCGGTCACAGGTCCGCGTGCTCGCCGGAAAACGTTTCGGCACCTGGCCTGGGCTGCGCAGGGATTTCACGACCGCCAGTGACGAAAGGATGATGACGTATGCCGAAACAGCCTTTTGTAATGCTGATGACCCAGAGCCGCACAGCGGAACAAATGTCACTTTTGGTGCTAATCGAAAACTAATCGGTCCACAAAGCAGGTAATGAACGGTAACGACGGCTCCTTTTGACTGTCACCCGAAGATCGTAGGTGGCGCAGCGTTCACAATGAACAGGAATAAAGAAGAGCATGGTGTCCGCACACAAAGATGGCTTCCCATTAACATTTTGTCGGCGTCCGATGGCGGTAATGAAGAACAATTCCTTCCATCTCTGGACAGACGGTGCTGCTCCTGGAGAGGCCGTACTGTGACCAGATCATTACCTCCACTTCGAGATGACGTAAAAGAGAAAGTTCCAGTGCTGCGATTTCAAATGAGTGCCGATAATTCTAGATGTACGCTTCGTCTTATCTCCTTCACACACGTGTGTTAGGTCTTCAATTTTAGGGCGGCGGTCTCATTAGAAACAAAGAAATCGCTTTTTTGTCCGCCGTCTAGGCGCTAACTGGACTGCTTTGAAGAATCGTTCACGGTAAACGCTGGGGCGTCAGCAAGGCGGCCCATCGCCTAACTAATAGCGTCAATCAGTGAAGCAATCGCGACCCCTGTTGGCTCATGGCAGGAAGGCCTGGGAGGAGGAACTACGCTGTTGGCCCAGAAACATCTCTAAAATAGAGAAAGGGGAACGAAGGAGAGAGAGAGAGAGAGAGAGAGAGAGAGAGAGAGAGAGAGAGAGAGAGAGAGAGAGAGAGAGAGAGAGAGAGAGAGAGAGAGAGAGAGAGAGAGAGAGAGAGAGAGAGAGAGAGAGAGAGAGAGAGAGAGAGAGAGAGAGAGAGAGAGAGAGAGAGAGAGAGAGAGAGAGAGAGAGAGAGAGAGAGAGAGAGAGAGAGAGAGAGAGAGAGAGAGAGAGAGACGGCAGGGCAGACATTTTCGGGACCGGCATCTGCGGGAGAAAAAGCCGGAGTCCTCCGTGTAGGCAGCGTGCCTCCCATTAATGTCGGCATGCGATGCATCAGGAGCTGCCATTATTTCCTATTTAGCGGCCGCGGCGTCCCCTGCGAGATAACGGCCGGCTCGACTGGCCAACAAGCCCGGTGCTTTCACCGCTTGACATCGCATTCCATAATTTAATTGCTCCAAATTACCCCGGGCGTAAGCGTTTTAGGTCTGAAGTAATCGCTGGCACCAATGTCTACGATGAATATGAATCACCCTGACCAAGCGCGGCTCTTCCGCGTAAATTGCGGTTCTGACCACAGAGAGGAGCTAAGTCGCAGACCCTGCTGCCTCGATCTCCGGGCAGGCGCTCCGGTATATTAGGGACGCCTCGAACGAAGTCTGAGAAACAGCGCCTCAGACATCGCAGACTGCGGTGACAAATGGAAGCCGGTGGACGCGGGCGGCGGCTTACTCTGACGACTGGACGGAACACGACATTTTCACCTCCGTTTCTCGAGGGAGATTATGTCTGACTCACGTCACTGCCAGCAGAGGCAAAACCACGCGGAACATCAGCGCGGCAGCACCCAGCACGTGAAAGCAATAGCCTGGCCCTGCGACGGGAAACACACCTTATCGAGCGAGTTCATGGCCCAGTAGGCGGACGACAGAGCCGAGAACACGCTCCCTCTCAGCTTCAGACTGCACGTGCCGATCTTGAGCGCCGACTCCAGCACGACCACGGCTGCGCTGTACTTGCCGGCCGCCAGCAGCTCCTGGCCGATGACGGAGATGATGACGAACGGCGACATGTCCAGCCGCATGGCCTGCAGCTGCCGGTACGTCGGCTCCAGCGTGGCTGTGGGGAGCGCAGGTCAAGGTCAGGCCACCGCGCCAACCAGGGCAGAACTCTGGTTCTCGGCGGCAATCGCTGTCATTACTCAGCTCGTACTAATGGGAGTGTGATTGATTCTCTGCCCGGAAAGGCAGAATCGGAGTGATTTATACCAGCGTCAGCCTCATTCCCTATGAGAAGCTTTGATTGGTTTCATGACCTTGTCAGAACAATAGCAGGTGGCCAAACATAGCTGAATGCTGAATGTGCGTATTCGTACAAAAAAGCGTATTACTGTCATTCTTCATCCTCATTAAGAACCAATTTCCTTGATATAAAAGTGACAAAATTACCAAGTAGTTACAAGGTCACCTCTTCGTGTCCCCGGCACATGCAGAACTGCATAGCTCGTTTTAGCACCCAATGAGCGCGTGTAAGGCAGCAGACCAAAATGAGAAAATCCGCATGATCCCATTAATATTGGTACACTCCCTTTTCTGGCCATATGTGTAAGCCATTCCGAAGTTCAGAACTTTACGAAAAAGGAAAAAGCAATCACGCTAGAAAAAAGCTGTGCTGAATCAGCGATCCAATTACAACCGGCGGCCAGCGCGAGGGGCATTCTTTCCTCCTGCCCCAGTCGAATTTACTGCGAATGGCCAAACACCAGTTACATTATCATAATGTCACATAACTCAGAGTCCGAGAGAGGACGGCTAATTCGGGCCGGGCCCGCCCACCAGCCGACAGCGCCGGTCGGCCCGAGGAGGCAGCGCCGTCCGCTGTCCGGCCGGCAGCACCGGACAGCAGCAGCACCCCCCCTCCGACACCGACCTGACACGAACACGGCTGACATCCACCTGACACGGGCACGACTGACACCAACCCAACACATGACATTCGGGCGCCGGTCTCCACCGACTGACACTTGACTGACACACCTGCAACCGTCCGTATTGACACTGACCGGCCGCTGCCACAGCGACCGCCCCCCTCTGCGGTCATCGAAACGAGTGGGTGTTCAGCCGATTCCCGTCCTGCATCCCTGCTGCGCAGTACACAGGCGAGACAGTGCCCATGGCAGGACACCAGCTGATTCTCAGCATGGGTCGGACGCGACATGACGAAACCTCCCGATCGGACTTTTAGAACAGAATTTCATGGGAGACTCGTGACGGACTACAGGGAGGGTTACTGCCGCTACATTGAGGAGGAAGACTTGGCGACAGAATCGTCTGCGACTCCAAATCCACTTTCTAGCTGCACCGGCTTCCCGTAAAAGTGCCGATGCTAAATACGGAGGACGCCCGGAACAGAGACCGCGGTCGCGTCGGTGCGCGTCCGACGGACTCTGCCGCTAACAGACAGGACACCGGACTCTGGACTCTGACCGGACCGGAGTGGCGGACGCCGGCCCTGGACTGGGAGTGTGCGCTGCGCCGACGGCCGGCTGAGCACCTCTGCCTGGTGGTGCCGTCTCCCGGCGCGCTGTCGGCTGCCGCGAGGTGGGCCGAGTCCGTCGGCGGCAGACGCCGATCGCGTGCCGGCCCGGCCCGGCCCGGCTCGGCCGGCACCCTGTTCCAAGTGGACCGGGCGAGGCGCCCGCCGCCACCGTTCGCCGACTGGTTCCGTTCACCGTGCACGTGACAGCTGGCGCCATTAGCAAGCGGGCGTCTCGCCACGGCGCCGTAGAGCCAAGTGAGGAGTTGGTCCGCTGCAGTCGCAAACGAAAACGCCAGGCTCTGGTGAGAATTCAACAGCTCATTGGGAACACATGCCTTGGAATCATTCAATTAACTAGCCTGATTAACCTAACCAAACTAATTCAACTTAACCTAACCAAACCTAACCTAAATGCTGATGCCGACGGAGATTTGATACCATTATTACTATAGCCTCACGTCACAACCTTGGGAATACCATACGGCGTTCTTCAGTCACATGAAAAATTGTTTTTTTACATTTGCTTTTCAAGGTCAGTAACGACTTTACGTGGTGCCTTCCACCCTCACGCAAATCTGCCGCCATGCAACCGACGGCAAATATTCAGTTTGGGAAGATCGTGTCTTTCAGCACATGCTGCTGGTTTCCTCTGTCGACTTTCCACTACAGGAAACGGAATATTTCATCGTCGTTGATCAGCATACTATATGACGGACTTAAAACTCACTACTGTTCCACTGAAAATTCCTTTCGCTTGGCGAAATTGCAGATCATTAGCGTACTGATTAGAAAACTGATCAGCCGCAGTTTCACCGGAACGTATCAGTTGCCTATAGGGAAGAGATCAGTTTGTATTTTTTTCCTAGTCACTCTTCCCTAAACATCTCGTAACCCTTTCGCCGTCTAGCCTGGTGACAACCAAAGCCTGCTACAGTGTCATTACACGCATACACCTGTATTAAGCGCTAATGGGCCGAGCGATGCTGGGGTGGACGGCGTTACTCTGCGATCGGCCGGCGGACCAAAAAATCGTCCGTCCGGTCGCCGAGGCGCGTCAACAGGTAAATCAGCCGACCGGACGGGTCGTTAGCTCCGGCGGCAGATCAGTCAGCGCCGATTGGAGACAAAAGCGCCGCAACAATAGCGGCGCCAGCGGACAAAAACGACCGATCGCGGGCGGCACCGGCACCCGGTAATGGCCACAGCCGGCGGCCACAGTTTTCGCGTTCGCGCCGCCGCGGCGCGGCGCGAACTCCTCGTTACACCCCCGACTGGACGCGTCGTAAACGCCATCAGTCAGACATTGTCATCGCGCCGAATGCAATTACTTGGCCGACAAAAACGGGTAATGCGCTTTTGATGAGTGTTGTGTCAGCGGTGAGTTAATGGCGCAGACGCTGCCGGGCCGCCTTCATATGCAAATGGCGCCGGCCGGGGGGCCTGCCGCGCGGAACCGCCCCAGCCCGTCCGTACACCGGCCGGGGGGACCGTCCCCAGCCCGTCCGTACACCGGCCGGGGGGACCGTCCCCGGCCCGTCCGTACACCGGCCGGGGGGACCGTCCCCAGCCCGTCCGTACACCGGCCGGGGGGGACCGTCCCCGGCCCGTCCGTACACCGGCCGGGGGACCGTCCCCAGCCCGCCCGTACACCGGCCGGGGGACCGTCCCCAGCCCGTCCGTACACCGGCCGGGGGGACCGTCCCCAGCCCGTCCGTACACCGGCCATGGAGGAGGGGGACCGTCCCCGGCCCGTCCGTACACCGGCCGGGGGGACCGTCCCCGGCCCGTCCGTACACCGGCCGGGGGGACCGTCCCCGGCCCGTCCGTACACTGGCCGGGGGACCGTCCCCAGCCCGTCCGTACACCGGTCGGGGGACCGTCCCCAGCCCGTCCGTACACCGGCCGGGGGACCGTCCCCGGCCCATCCGTACACTGGTCGGGGTGTTCACGTCAGTCTGTCACATCCGGACGCGCCCTGACCCCCCTACTCGGCAGCGTCGTTTGCACTACGCTCAACGACGCCACAAAAAGACAGCCGCTTTGTTTATGGCCCTGTTGTTGCGATTGTGGGCCAGATAGGTGTCCAGCATCCTGGACAGCGCCATTACCATTGTCCGGGATAGAGTGCGATCAGCACGGCAGTCCGTGCCACCTGCACGGCGCCCGCCTGCTGGTCGACGCGTGCCGTGAGACGGACTAAGCCTAGATACGGCACTGGCATCTTCCTGTGCGCCGCTCATGAGACATCATTGCAGAACGTACTTGAAGAACTTAGTGTTGGTTCCTAGCAGCGTGAATTCTGTTTCACTGGTCAAGAACGGCAGTTGCATGAAAACGTACGGTCTGTTGTAGCTTGACGTCCTACACCAACAGCTTTGTGATTGTCATTTATGAGAAAATTGTCAGGAGGCCATAGATACCGAATTAATCTGTCACGGGCACTCGTCCAAAACCAGCCAGCGTGATGATAACCTCCCATTCACGCAAGTGATTGCCATCGCTGGGAACAATGTTGACAGGTCATGAATACCTATGACGCAGCTATGCCTCAACCCCTGAGTATTTCAATCCCAGGCTAATATTCCCGTCTCAGAAAATACAATTCAAATCGTCAGAACATCCTCTGACATGCATGCTTCCCCGCAAGAAACTGACTCTGTTTTCCTTCTTCGGTAGTTAGTACACACGGTCCTCATCTATGAACGCTGTGCCAATAGACAACGGTGACCAGTCGTGTCAGGTGGTCATGCCCGGCCTGTTTGGCGCCGGAACACCTACCTCGGAGCGGCGACTTCATGGCTGCTTCCACCAGGCCGGCCAGCAACTGCATCGACTTGGCGTCCTGAGCCAGACCTTGGCTGAAGGCGGCTAACGCCTCGCCATGACGACCCATGCACTGCAGCGCCACCCCCTGGCGGTAGTACGCCTGAAACGAGACCATGAACTTAGTCAGCTGGTCAACCCGTGACACCGGGACAGTCACAAGTTCAACAGCTGGGCCAGTCGGCAGGATCAACAAGAGAGGCCTGGCGATAGGTCAGCCAGGGGGACTGGGCCAGTTAACGGGCCAGCCGGCGATATCAGGCCAGTTAACTGGTCAGCTTGGGCCGGTCCACGGGCTGAGTTAGTGAGATGGTCATCCAGGGCCAATGTGTCAGAACACGGATGCGACGCAAGTTCCGGTACGCATATGCTAAGTGAGGTGGAGTAATTGCAAGGCTGTGTATAGACCTTGTGACGGTTGCCATAAATAGAAAAAATACAGGAACAAAAGATAAACTGACGCAAGCTTCAAGACCTTGAACTTTGTTCAAAGTTCTCTTCAGCTGTGAGGTTACGTATGCTGAAAATTGAGTTGAAATGTTTCTTGGAGGCGAAAAGACCTTCCGCCAACATAAGAAAACACAAAAAAACACTTCGGCAAACTGTCTACAGCAAGAGCTCATGTTGTCCATTAATCTCTCAGCCAGTACCCACAAAGAACAGCAATAAAATGTAATCGCTGGAAAACCATCATGCTATACGAGGTCAGACAAAATACCTGGCCGCATCACTTTTCCCCACTATAACAGTTCGGGGCCCCAGTGAGAAGAAATTCCACCAAAAGCTTAAGCTTTTTACGGCCCACGGCCTCCAAACGCCGCATTTAGAAATTTGTTCATTATCCACCCCGTCAGAAGACACAGTCGGCCCGCACTGAGGCTCTAGGGAGCAGCCAGACGTCCGGCGTCATTGCCAGAGCGAATCTGAGACGGCGCGGAGTACCGATAGAGTCGGCGACAGACCGGCTCACAATGACCGCGACACTAGGCACCGACCGCCGGCCGAGACCGGCCCCATCGGTCGTCAGGATCGGTCGCCCGGCGTCCATTTGGGCAAAAATTCAACACTCCCCCCCGTTCGGGGCACGAGTTCGAAGTATGCCTGAACGTCCCTGTTCGGGGCAGAAGTTTAGAGCAGGCCTGCTCGGTGCGGCGTCGGCCTACAGTCGCCACCGCACAGCTCACGGATGATCATCAAGAACAGATTTAAAATCATTTAAAGAATGGTAACAGCGTGATCAAAGTTTTCCATGTATCCGGATACTGACTGTCAGCTCTCTAAATCTTCTGCCGTTCATTCTCAAACCAAATATAACAAATCAATCAATGAAGTGAGAATCATTTACTTCCAATATGCTATATTATTCCACACAGCCTTGAAAGTACGAGTTTAGTGTATAAAATACGTAATTATACGTGTCTGGGTATAACTATGTCCATAAAATGCATACTACTTGCGATTTACAAAATATATTACGTAAATAAATGTAATTTAGGTGCATATCGAACTTGTGGCTTTTCGTACGTTACTGACACTATTTTCTGTCTCGAAAACCTCTTATTCATCTACATGAGACACAAATGTGGCTGGTTACCATCTCTGCTGGGTCCTATTGCTGTTGTTCATCGTGCCTTAACATAGCCGAGCTTTTCTTCCGCTCCATAACCTGAGTTCAAACGATCCTTCAAGACGGTGAAGGCCACGTTGCCTTCTTTTCTCTTACGGGCCCATAACCTAACCTAGCGTTCCACCTAGCGTTCCCATCCCGTCTGACAGGCGGCAAGCGCTCCGACGCCGCCCCCACTGCAGGCTGCAGGCGTAGAGAACCGCAGCTTGCAGGCTGATTGTGCCGCAGAAGAGAGAGCACACCGAACCAAGTTTAAATGGCCGACCGGGCCGCCGGCGGCCAGTGGGGCAGCCATTTGCCTGTCTGAATGTTTAATAATTTCAGGGTCGATTGCTTCTGTATGGAGAGGAGCGCTGTGGGCCAGGTATGCCATTAATGAGTGTCTGCCCTGCGAGAGTCCACAGACGGCGGAGTCAGCTCTGATGCCCGGCAGTGGCCGGTGGAGCGGACGCGCAGATTCACCCGGCACATTGGAGTGAGTCAGTCGTAACGTCCATTGGCTGGTGGCCGACGGAGCGATTATCCCTGTCAACCGGAAGCCAGGGAAGGACACGGTCAAGTCCATTGGCGAACAGTGGAATAGACTGTCTGAGACTGAGGCCACAGCAGCGAGCTAATATAGCAATCAGAGGTTTGAACAGTGGGCCATGAGGCTCGTAAGAGGTACATGGAGCAAGCCACCATCAGGTCAAATCAAAGGCCATTAGAAGAGCCGTGAGGCCAACTGCGTGCCGGAAAAGCGGGTGAGATTCCAAGTGGCCTGTATAGTGAGTATGGCCAGTAGGAGGCCATTGAACCGAGGTCTGTTCGACAGGAGGCCAGTTACACGACGCGTGAAGCCAACAAAAGGCCACCGTAGCGATGGGCAAGGCTCACAGACCCGTGTAACTTTGAAAAGACAATATGAGACCAGTATCGGGAGGCCAATGGAACGCCAGCAGAGCGGTGCGGAAGGCCAATAGAAGGCTGGTGCAGCGGGGCGGGAGACCAATAAGAGGACGGTGGAGCAGGTTCGACGGCAGATCCTTGACGAGCAGCCTCGCCGGAGCCGGCGCCGCACCAGGCCGCAGCGCCGCGCGGGGACCGGCCGCAGTAGTTTTACGACACACGAAACTGCTCCGGTCATTAGCGCTGCAACTCTCCCACGCCGGCGGGGCCGGGACAGCAAAACCCATCGAACGACAGACAGACAGACAGATGGAGGAGGAAGCAGCGTCCACAAGGCTTCCGCAGGGGAGCAAGCACCTCCAAATCACGAACGAGCGATGGTGATCTGCTCTAAACACGTACATTGCGTCGGGCCGCTTCCCAGCCAATCTCCATCACCCCTTCTGTTGGTCCACGGGACACCGGCATCGGCCGGCCAAACCTCGGCCGGTTGATGCCAGGCCCCAGACGTCCGACGTACCCGCCTGCCGGCCCGGCTGCAGCAGCGGCGGCCGCCCGGTGAAGTCGCTCCCCGCCTGCCCGGCGACGCTGGGAAATCGCCCAGCTCGTCCGGACCGTGGCCAGCGGGACCGGCGGCTGGCCGGGGCGCAGCGTCTGGCCGCCCTCAGCGGGCCAGGTCGGGCCCGCAGGCGGACGCCCATCCGGCACTGCCGCAGAACACGGCCGAACACCGGCTGGCGTCGCCGCCGCCGCAAACGGACGCGCCGTGCCGCGCGGTCATCACCCGCCGAATGGGACCAACGATCGCCGGTGAAAGCCCACAGAGCGAGCGGAAGATCGGGCCGCGCGCGGCTCAGTCGGCCGGCGGCGGCGTCCGCCACCCGGGGCGGAGCGAGCGGCGTCCGCTGGGCCGGCCGGAGGACGCCTCACAGCCGATGACGCCCCCCTGCCGGCGCCATTACGCCCAGCTGGGTCCGGCGCCGGCGCGCTGACACATTCCAGGCGTGCCGGCCAGAGGTGGCCGCGCCGCGCAGCCTCTCAAGGCTGCCGGTCGGCCGTCCGAGCCCGGTCGGGCCGGGCCGGGCCGGGCCGGGCGGCCGGGCGCTCGTTTTTCAGCGGCGCGGCCCGCGGACGTGAGCCCGCTGCAGGCCAGCCGGCCGGCTTCGGCCCGCCCGCCCCTCGACAGGCCTATAATCAGCGGGCGGTGGGGCGCCGGCGGGCCCGTGCACGCGCGCGCGCCCCGCCGGCCGCCCCTGGCCGGCCACAAAGAACGCCACGCTCCGACGGGGCAGCGCCGCCTGGTAATTACGGGTCGAGCCGGCCCGGCCGGTGCCGCGGCTCGCCGAGTCCCGGTACACAGGCCTGCCGGGCACGCCTGACTCACAGGCCTGACGTAGGTGCCCAGTGCACGGGTACAGCGCGACGACACGGTGAGGAACACGGCGTACGGCGCAGCAGAAATCTCGCTGTCAAGAAAATCTTAGCGCTACATGTAAAGGAGCTAGCAACAGAGGAAGTGCGCCTACACATGTTATACGATGCAAACTGGTACAGAGCTCAAGTGTAAAAGCATACTTATATGTAACTTTATTCTGCAGTGACTGCAAAACTTGCAAGAGAAAAATATGGTACTGAAAAGAAACCAGTGAAAAGCAGTGTCGAAAAGATACCAGATTTAACTGTAAAGATTGAACTTTTAACGTAAAAGTGCAGGACAGAGGCCATGTTCGAGGTCCTGCTTGGTACTTGCGCAAGCCGTATGCTTGCAGCCAACCACAAATGCTGTTTGGGAAGGGTCGCAAACATTCGCAAGCACATCGAATTCAGAACACAATGTTTTACATTATATCTTTAGTTTACGATGAGTATTTACAACATTTTGCACTGAGTCGAATATTCCACATACACAATCTGGCCTGTCTGGCTTGCGGTTGCTTGCGTAGGTTTACCTGTTTCAGCGCAAGCAGCGCAAGTTGCTTGCAAGACTTTGAGCTTGCGCGCCGTTTCTCGCCTCAGCGTTTGAATTCCATTGGTGGATCTCTGGCTACCGGATTGCGCAAGCAGCCGTCATCAGGACCTCAAACAGGGCCAGAAAGGAATAGCGAATGTGGAAGAGGGCGTAAGAGAAAGGGAGAGTCTGGGAAAGAAACAGACGGGAGATTTACTTGCTATGCCCTTCGTTTGCCTCAGAGAGCCTTAACAAGGGGCTTAGTGAGGACGGAGCCGCCGGCCATGACAGTTATTTAGCTACCAGTCGGTTATTAAGCCGACAGCACTCTCCACGTCTGGGAAACAACAAAAATAAGGCCTGGGATGGCGCTAACAGGCACTCCTGGCAGGCGGAAAAACAGCTGACGTCATCAACAGGTTGCGTAAGGTCGCCAGATGGTCCATTCGCATCCATTGTCGTAACGTGGCCTCGGCGAGGATTTAGGCTCGCTCTTCAAAACAGCTGCCGCACCTGATCAGGCTGTCGAGCTCGAGGGCCCAGTGGTTACCCACTCGAGTGAAGATCGTCGACAAGAGCGGAGCCTCTGTCTGCACGACCGACGCCGCCGCCCGGCCGGCTGGAGTCAGGCTGCGAGCGGGGGCGGCCATCCGCGGCGGTCGGTCGCCGTTTTACGAGCCGCCGGCGGCCGGCGCCGTGCCCACCAGAGCATTCCGATTGAGCCGGGACAACTGCGGCCGGAGGGGGTCCGCTTGACTTCGTGTCGCCAGCCGGCCAAGGACGAGCGCACCGCACCGACAAACGACGCTCGGCCACGCAGCTTTGTCAAACTAGGCCTGTCAAACACTGGCAATTACCGAAACAATTAGCGCTTAATTGCCCGTGTTTATTTACCTGAAATTAGTGTAAATGAAAGCAGAACGCGGGTCGTCCGTAGGAAAGCTTATGCAGACGAAGGCGCTAGCAGAGAGGCACTTACAAAGGCAACTGCGTAAAACTCAACTTAATCGTACCAAAAATCAATTACCATATCAACGAATTAAACGATCTAATGGGCTGTAAAATAAACTCGATAAAGGACAACAATTAATTGTGTTACTACGTGTAGCGTAAAGATCAAAGGAAATCTGAATACCGGGGCTTTAGGGGTGAACACGCTTCTTTCCATAAAACGGCAACACATGCAACGTTCACTTCCGTAAAGGTGGGGATGGTCTTCCCTGTTCCCCATTCGCGCCGCAAAGGCCTCGCTATCACTCTTACTGAGACTAAATGACCACGCAAAGTGACTAGCATCGTTCACCTGCGGAAGGCACACTGAGATTTACGCTGAGGGCTGGGTGGGAAGGTCTAAGCGGTGAACATAAAAGAAAGCAGGGCAGACAATCTCACTACAGTCAGCCCAAGACACGCTTGGTGGTCTCCATTATGATTTATATTGCGGCCCACTTACTTCCCATTTCTCAAGTTCTTTGTCGGTACGCCACGCTGTTGTTGCTTCGGAGTAGCTACAAACATCCTTAATTGGCGTCCGCCTCGATTTGTGTACATCGAACACGTGCCATTTTCGAACATTCATCAAGCTGGCCGGTATGATCCGTGTATCGTTACTGTTCTGCGGACCGTGGCGCCACTACGTCCGGCCATTGTGCCCAATCGGCACGGCGGCTTCCGTCGCGGCGCGGCGCGGCGCGGGCCGGGCCGACCCGTCTGCGGCCGGCCGCACTGTTTGTCGGCGACCGCAGCCGTCATTACGGCGTGTCCGTGTCCTTTTTGGCGGCGCGGCGCGGTCTTCCGTCGTTTGAAAAACAGCCGCCGGCGTCCGTGAGTCAGCGTCCACGTCCGTCAGCGGCCGGCGGCCGGCACTCGGGCCCGGCCCGGCCGGACCGCGATTAATCAGGCCGGCACTAATGACGGGCCTGGCCGGCCGGCACCGACGGCCCGGCCCGGCCCGGCCCGGCGCCGCTCCGCCGGCCGGCGCACAACAGGCGGGCGACGCACTTTCTAGGCCGCTGCCGGCGACCGCCGTCGCCGTTAGCGACTCGCCAGTGAGCCACGTGCCCGGCCTGGACGAGGGGCTGGTTTGCAAATGGGGAGGTGAGGTCATGGCTGAGGAATTTACCTCATTGTCAGGTTTAACCAAACGTTCAAAAATTCAGCGCACGAAGGACATGCCGAAAATTAATCTGAACAACTTATGTGTTTCTGAAAAAAATATCTGCATAACTCTTTAAACGTGTTTATACATGTCGATATTCGACATTTTCTGTATTCATGATTATGCTGCTATGATCCTCTATCATACGTCCCTCTATTCTTTGTTCCTATATTCTTCATTCCTCAATATGCATTGGTTTTAGGTTATGCCTCAGGACCGTTCTAACATCCAGTCGCATCCCACGGCCGCCCAGCTGCACGGACCCCCGGACCCCTGTCCGCCCCGGAAACCCTCTGGTCCAGCTGGCGGCCGGCCGGACCTAGGGCGCCGCACTCCCGGAGAACTCGCCAAAATGATCACCGCCCTGCGCGGGGACAGCCTGGGACAGTGCGCGCGACTCGGTCCCAGCCGCGGCGCTGGCAGGCCCGGTCGGCCTAACGAGCGTGCCGTCCGTTTGGCCGGGCCTGGGTAAACAGATAGCAGCGAGAGCGGCCTGCGATTACCGGACTGTTTTCGCCGGCCATCGGGCGGCAGGGGACCGGCCGGAGCGGGCGACGCCCGGCCTCCGCCGACCACAGCCCGGCGCCCGGCCAGGACTGTGCACTGCCACCGCGGCCGACGGCGGGCCAATCCCCGCCCGATCGGCGCCTCTCACACTGCGCCCCGTCCGCGACTCTGGTCAAATGTCAGGTCGACGTCGCGTTGCGAAACCCGGCCTGTCACGAACGCATTGGGAATCTGCGTCGGCGACATCGGTGAAAGGTTCCGCGGGGACAGCAGACGGTGGGGACTTTGAGCAGCTGCTGACCCGCAGAGACCCGACCTGTCGGCACGCGAGGCCGGGCGCCCGCTGCGTGACGCACGTCAGAACCGTCCATCCTGTGTGCGGGCAGTCGGGGCCGCCCCGGCACAGTCCGCGGTCCCTCCCCGCCCCTGATCCCCAGCCAGTGCGCCGCGCTCTCCGCATCTCCCTGCCGCCGAACACGGGACGTGGGTCGGCTGCAGGCCGCGGCATCGCCGGTTCGTCGCACCAGCCGCGCCCGGGGGCCGGCAGTGAGGCAGGCTAGCAGACCGTCTCGCCTCCGTGCACTCCAGGACTGACACGCCGGCCACCGGCGGCGGCGGCGGCGGCGGCGGCGGAGCGTCTCACTGCCGGCCGTCAGCCGGCCGTCGGCGCGGCGCATTGTGGGCGGCGCGGCGGCCGACAGCACGCCGGCACATGCAGGCGGCGGCGGCCCGGCCGCGCCGATTTGTCTCCGTCGCCGCGACAGGACGCGCATGCAGATGGCGCCGCGGCCGGGCATTGTATGCTTATTGTGGCGCCGCGCGAGAGCCGGCCACATTCCAGGCGGCGGCTCGTCCGGCCGTCAGCAGGCGGCCCGCTGCCGGTCCGCTCCGGCGGCCATATGCCGGCCGGCCGTGTCTCCCGCTTGTCGGCCTGATGAGTCCGCGTGATGCGTGCCTGGTCGACGTTGGAGTCTCCGGTGTTGGCGTTTTGTCCGTGTTTTGTGGTCGCCGTTTCCCGGTGGTCGGGTGCCAAATTGGTGTATTAGGAGTCCGCGGAAATTACCGCTACGCCATTCAAATTTTGTACTGAAATGGCGTGCAGCTGAGGCATGAGGAGCACCAAAAAGGGTACAGTATTGAAATTTGACTTTGTCACTAAATCCCTTTTGAGTGGGCATTTAGTTCTGAATACTGGCATGTAACAACTTGTTCTAAAACCTGCTCAAACTACGGGTTATTTATGCATACTTAAAATGTAGTTTTCTCCACTATGAGGAAAAACTACTAGACCGTACAAGAAGCACAGCCAGATTTCCCCGGCTGAACTGAGCAAGACGACATTCTCAGGAGGATTTACCGGTGTCATGATATCTCCATTCAAGGCCAGGCAGTCCTGTTGGGAACGTCGCGCTTCTGTATAATTTATATCTCTCGGATATCTTCACCTGCCCAAAAGTCGCCCATACCTGAGACACAAATATGACAGCGGCGTTCCGTTGACGCCCGGCCGTCAGTAAAATGGGTCCGCTTTGGGCCAGGACAAACAGCCAGCGACCTGACCTCTCGGAATCGTGCCAAGGGCCAATTGAGTCATGAGGTCTAAGCGGATTCTTGCCAGGAAAAAGTCCCTGGTTTGAATAAGCAGCACTGAAGCTGTTTGCGAACAAAAAGCGCCGTTGCCGTTTCTTTGCGGCGGCCGCCGACCGTGCCATGACATTTGGCTGCACGGTAAATATCGCCGGCGACCTCAAACTGACAGGGGTCAACTGACAATTACATCTCGGCGCGTGCAATTAGTCTGTCCGCTCCTGAAGAATGCGCCGGTAATTAGCCCGTCCGAGTGCGCCTTGTAATTTTAGTAGCGGAGCCACTGAGGACGGCCGACCGGCACTCTGTGTTTTCCGGCGGCGGCGGCGGCTCGCAGCCCCGCACAGAGCCCGCTGTTTATTGGTGGGAGCCGCGCGGCCGCCCCAGGAGTCGGAATGTCGACGCCGCGACTGAGCAGGAGCGCGCTCGGCCGCCGACGTTCCGCCGGCCTCCGCGCCGGGGAGCTCTTTTGTGTTCGAGCTGCGTCTCGTCAGGCCGCTAGGGCCGCCCTATAGACCTCCGCGGGAGATTTCACGCCCCATCGTTCCCGCTCAGAGTCGGGGCCGGGCGGCGCCGCTGGGTCCGGCCGGCTCCGCCCGAGAGGCGGCGTTTTTGCGGATCGCTCCGACCTGAGCCGCGCTCAGCTCGACCGGCCAGCCGCAGAGTCGCTACCGAGGCCCGGCTGGGACGCAGACATGAGCGGCCGTTACCGCCGGAACGTGAGGCCGGCCGCGGCCGACACTACCGAAACGTGCCGGGGACGCGGCGGCCTGACCCTGCGGCCGGAACAATGGCCGATCGCCGATCGGAGCGGCGCGGCCACGGCGTTTTTGCCGGGCTGAGGCGGCGGCGCGGCGTCCCGGCGGCGTGGGGCCATTACAGGGGCGGACCGTGCTGCACCGGCCATCATTTCGGCCCCATTATACAACTGTGATGCCGACTGGCGCGGCTTTTTCCCGCGCTTTTTACGCCGCCCGGACAATGGCAGATAACGCCGTAAAAGGGAATGACTGTCCGGTCGTAAAGGTTTCGCTGATTGTGTCGGAAATCGGATCGGTAGACAATTGACGCGCGGCCGGCCGGCGCGTCGACGCGGCGCGATCTGTCTCGATGACGCTCGTCGCCGGTGACAGGCGCTCATCGTCGTGGCCCGTGCGGCGATACCACAGAGTGCACCCCTTGATAACGGCCGGCCGCGCCTGGAAACGGGCGTCGTCCGTTTCTCCGGCCAGCGATAGCGCCCGGTACAAACAGCGTAGCGCCCGGTACAAACAGCGTCCGTCTCACGCCATCATTATCCGCGAGGAAACCGAGAAATTCCACCAGCCTCTAAACGCGTCCACATCGACTGGAAAGCGTTTGGCCGTCTGCCGGCGGGCTGACGGCGCGGCGGCCGGCGGCGCTCCGGCGTGCTCCCACACGAGGCGTCCAGGCCGTGGGACGTCGGGCGCCGGCCGTCGGGGCGGTTGGCCCAGGTCGGGCCCGGTCGCCGGCCGGCCGCCGGCTCGATAGCATCGGCCGGCGCCGGCCGAGAGCGGCCCATCCCGCCATCTACAGCGGCCTAATTAAGATCTGTCATGCACGCCGTATCGGCCGGGCCCTGCGGTGGCGGCTGCGGGCCGCGATACACGCCGATAGCGAGCACGCAAGAGCGCCGCGCGCCGCCGCGCCGCCGGCTGGCCGCATGCATAATGCCGTGATGAATCGTGGGGCGTCCGCGCCTGGCGCAGCTGTCCGGCTGGACTCATCACGCCCACCGGCTGGACAGGCGGACAGAATGGCCCGACAGAGGGGACAGAGTGGCGGGACAGTGGGGGCAGAGGGCCGGACAATGGGGACAGAGTGGCCGGACAGTGGTGGCCGAGTGGCCGGACACTAGGTACAGAGTGCCCAAACGGTGTGTGCAGAGTGGCCAGACAGTGGGGACAGAGTGGTCGGACAGTGGGGGCAGAGTGGCCGGACATTGGGGACAGATTGGCCGGACAGTGTGGCCAGACTGTGGGGACAGAGTTGTAGGACAGTGGGGACAGAGTGGCCGGACAGTAGGGACAGAATGGCCGGACTGTGCGGGGGGGGGGGGGGCAGAGTGGCTGATACCGTGTCCAGTGGCCGCACAGCGCGAATAGGTTGGCTGGATGTTACGGAGAGAGTGACTGAACAGAACAGGCGTGGCAGCAGGGCAGAGCAAACTGAGTAAAACATGGCCGGAGAGAATAGCCGGACAGGGGATACGGGGTGGCCACAAAGGGCAGCTGTCGTGGTCAGACGCAGTGGACAGAGCGGTTGGATAGAGTGGAAAAGTGGCCAGACAATGAGGACAGCGTGGCTGGACGAAACAGACAAAATGGTCGACAGGGCGGAAAGTGACCGTAAAACAAGGATTGGTCATCCCTAGACGGCTGCAGGACAGAGCGCAGGGAATCAGCGGCGGCACAACATTAACGAACAACTGGGCAAAACGAACCGCCCTGTCCTGCCAGTAGTGCTGTTCGCACTACCACCATTCCGTCCCGCAAACCATTGTAGCGAGGAGGTTGGAGGCCAGCTGCTCAACAAGGTGGCGTATTCAGGAGCGCAGTCCTTAAGCGGAAAGCAGGGAACGGGTGGACAGGTGTGTTCATGTGCCACAAGGAGGCGAGCTCCAAGAACGACGCGGTCCCAAATTGGCAAATGACGCCCGACTCTGCCTGTATGGTCCAGTACATGACAAAAGTGTTTGCGCCGCGTCCATTCGCGTGCTTCTGACGACAAGGTCATCACTCACGCTCGCTATCGCAGCAAAACAAGTCTGTTCTGACCAAGCGAAGGGCCAGTTCTTCCCATCTTGACCGCGGACGGCCGAGTGAAAGTAAGACAGAACCCACCGCAGCCTTGTCCGCACTCCGCATGGACGCGGGCTTCTCCTTCCAGTCACAACGAAGCGCGTCCGGCAGCGCAGCATTGCGCCCGTGGAGCCTGCCAACGCCTGGCCGGCTACTGGAATTCCGCACGCGGCCGGGACCGCCGGGACCACCAGGGCGAGCGGGGAGGCCGGCCGCCGACAGGTCCCAGGCCTCTGCCGAACAACACGGCGCCCCTCTGGCCTCAAAAACAACAGGCCACCTCCCGGCCCAGTCGGAGCAGAGCCGCCTTCCACGGACACACGTGGTCCGTAAGGACGAGGACATGGTGGATGTAGAGTCGACTACGCCATGGAGACAGCGCAGCACGCGCCGGGACTTGCAAGACCAAAGCCCCCGACGACGCGAACCGCCAAGAGAGCGCTGCTGGGCCGCACACAGCCGCGACACGAGCCGAGTCCGATCTGACTGACGCCCGCCGGCATACCTGGGCCTTGGACTCTGCGCTCTGCGACTTGTTGCTGGCGCGGTCCAGAAGCGCCGAGTCACTTTGTGCGCAGATGCTGTGCTGCTCCGCGTCGACCCGCTTTTTCCGCAGAATGCCGCGCACCGGCAGCACGCCATAGTCACTGGTCACACTGCGCGACATGACGGCCGGTCCCGGCCGCTGGCGCCGTCCGAGATCACTTCAGGTCAGCTCGGGCCACCTCAGGTCGGCGCCGCTCACCAGTCGACCCCACCCGGCCATACGGGCGGCGGGCGCCGTGCGCGCTCGCTCGCCGCCACCGCACTGCTGGCGCGCACGCGTGGAGGCCGCGCGCCGCTCCGTCCCACTCCAGCGCCAGCGCGCGTCTCCGGCGGGCGGCGGGCGCGCGCGCCGTCCGCCGCGTCCCGTGCCGCGCATTCCAGCACGGCCGGTCCGCCGGCGGCGCCCGCGCTCTGCCGGCGCCGCGCTCTCTCCGCCACGCAGCCGCGCACGGCCACGTGGGGCGCGGCTGGCGGCGACCGACGCCGCCGGGATCCGGCCGGCACCGGCACCGGCGCGACGGCGGCCGCCCGACCGACGCGGCGCGTTCCTGGAGGCTGCGGCGGCCGGGCGGCCGGGCTGCCGGACGGCTGGGCGGCCGGCGCCGCGCCGCAGGGCGCCCGGCGCCGCTGACCCGTGCCGCCGTAAACAGGAGGGCTCAGCGGGCGCCGACACTCGGACGGTGCGCATGGTAATTTGCCACCGAGTCGGCCGCCTGCCCGAGCGCTGACCTAAAAACAGCGTGCGCCGGTGGCGGCGTGACGCGCTATCGGCGGCGGCGGCGGCGGCGGCGGCGGCAGAGCTCTCCGGCTCCGTCCGCCCGTGGTTAGTCGGTCGGGGCG
This sequence comes from Capitulum mitella, assembly GCA_030062745.1. NCBI lineage: Eukaryota > Metazoa > Arthropoda > Thecostraca > Pollicipedomorpha > Pollicipedidae > Capitulum > Capitulum mitella. The sequence continues at coordinate 35,847,393 of CP099839.1, forward strand.
CGGCCGGCCGGGCGGCGCCCAATTTGTCAGCCGCGACCGGGTATCTCCGGCGTTTGTGCGCTCGCACCATGTCGCCGCAGATCTCCCGGCCCGACACCACCTAAGCGGCACGCAAATAGACCTGCCAGCACCGCAGCGCGGCGCATCTGCATATATTTTCAATTATTCTCCTGTATTTGTAATGAACTCAGCCGGGCCCTGTCATTATCGCCGTCCCGAATCGAAGGTTCGGACGAGCGGCAGCGGCCGCGCCATGCAGGCCGGCCGCGTGTCCGTTACGGCCCGGCCCGACACGTGCGCCCTCGGAGCGTCACGAGCGCCGACAGCGGGCCGCCTCCGTCCGCGTCCCGGTGCCAGTCGGCGCAGCTGGCGCCACCGACCTGCCAGGTCGCCGCCGTCAATGCCGTCAGAGGCGACATTCACCTGGCGCGGCGGAGGCGACCTCGTCGGCTGCTGGTCTGGCTGCCGACCGCTGACAGAGTCCGACAGGGTGCGGCGCGGAAGGTTCGGGTCGCGAGGCGGCCATTACAGCGGTGCCGACGACGTCCGGCGGCCCGTCATGGCCATTTGGGGCGGCACGACTGCAGGCCGGCGTCGGCGCGCCGCAGTCCGACCTCTGCCGAGGCGACGCCGCAGCCCGGCCGGAATGCACCGCCCTGCACGCGAAGCAACGGACTCGAATCAGAGCGCGCCGCCGGCCGGCCTGCCGCCTGGCGGCGAACGGACGAACCGCGCGACGAGGCTGCTGTCGTCTCCGCCGGGTCCGTTCAGTTTATAAGGTCCGTTCAGCGTCCTCGGCGATGAAGCTCCGCCCGAACGCCACAGCACCGCCGCCGCCGGAGCCCGGACGAGCGAGTCGGGCCGCGGCTTCGTGCAGACGGCAGCCTCCGCTCCAGGTCATCCAGGTCATCGGAACGGCCTTCTTGGAACCGGCCGTGGTTGAACGAGCCGGTCGGCGGCTCGGCGGGCTGCAGCTTCTCTCGGCCGTTCCGCCGCCGCACCGGCGCTGCGTCCTCCGGCCGGCGCCAAACGGCCGAACAGCCGGCCCCACGGGCTCCGGCCGGTGCCGCTCGAAATACCCGGACAGGCCGCGTCGCCGCTGGATTAGTCACGTGACCGGCGGCATAACACGGAACGGCATTCCGATTTGGCATGAAGGCTTGTCAGGCCTGTGATGAGGCGATTAGCCGGGTCATACATTGGCGTCGGCGAATGTCGCGTCCAGCGCTGACGGGAATCCTCCGCTTGATTCATGCGTCCCCCGCCACGTGCGATTGTCACAGAGCGGAATGCAGAACCGGTGGCGCGATAAACGACGCAGACGACACCGAATCTCAAGTGACGTCACTGTCATACAAACCTGTTCAAAACATAACGACATTCCCGGGATTTTCGAGCTCAGTCTCGTCGATAATTCTCTCCAGGCCTGGGCGGACCATTGTGCGGCTGGAAGCCGCAGTATGAGGAATGGACGCGAACGAGACCGCCCTGAATCGGACCCGCGTCCCAACCCGTAATCACGCCCCAGCATTATCCGCGGCCGCGCGTCCAGCGGGTTCGCGCAGCCATTTATAATGGCCGCACTGGTCCCATGTCGCCGAGGCGTCAACGCCCAAATAACAGAGCGGAGAGCAGGCCGCCGAGCCGTCGGTCGCCGTCTAACGGATTTCCAGATCTCAGATGAGCGCCGCGTGTGGCTGGCCGGCTGACCGGCGCGGCGCGGCGCGGCGAGATTAACACCGGCGGTGCGCAGGTGGTCCACCTGTCCGGCTGACTGGGCTATCCCGGGTCCGGGCCTGCCCACCCACAGCCTTCTGTCTCCGTCTTCAGCGGACCACTTCCGGGAGGTCTCGGCCGCCGGGCTGCAGCGGACTGCTCGAGCACTGCCTCGCCTGCCCCTCCCCCCCCCCGCCCTCCCTCCGGCGGCGCGTGCTACTGCGGGCCGCCACGCCGCGCCGCACAGCGCCGCTGACAAATGGCGACGACTGGTGGCAGGCGCCCACGACCTGGCCCGGCCCTGGCCGCCTGCCATAGAGGGCGCCATCGTAGATCAGTGTCCAGGGCTGAGCGGCTCAGGCTGACGTCGACCGAGACGGAGCCGTGGGAGAATATATCATACACGGCCAGGGCGATTCCCAGGCGTTCTGAGAAAGCTGCTAGAAGCGCGGGACGAGAGAAGACTGATGCTGGGTAATGCCAGCGGCGAAAAGGGTGTCCGTTTTGGGTGTGAAACCTTGCGAGACTGCAGACAACGCGCAGAAGTGCAGTTTAATCAAATGCTCTTGCACAGAGCATATTTCTTAGTATCCTGTTTCATTTGTTTGGCGACGTGCTCGGGCTACTTTTAACTCCCTATCTACCTCTCGCGGTCGACAGCCGTCAGAACAAGGCCAGACTGAGTTCCCAGCTGTCCATCCCCGTGAACGGCACGTAGAGAGGAGTTCTCGACCGTCAGCCGAGGACGAGGAACGTTTCCCGACCGCCGTGGCCCGAGCCGGGTGCCGAGCCGCGCCGCGCCGCGCCCTCTTCTGGCGGCGGCCAGCCCGGTCTCAGTCGGTACCGCCGGGTCACGACCTCTGGGTGCGGGCTGACCTCTGCGAGTTGGCTGACCGGCGGCCGACTGAGGCGCTGTCATTCGGCCGCTCTCTGGCAGAGCTGAGCGCCCCGGCCGGCGCAGGCAGACGAGCACTCCCGCCAGCAGCCGGCCGGCTCGCCGCCGACTGCCCCGAGCATTGTGTGTGCAACAGAATCAGTTCTCCATCGAGCGGACCGAGCAGACGTACAGGAGCACTCTCATGAGGAGCGAGTCAGCGCACCGCCGGCGCAGTGGGCAGACTCATCCGAACGTGGCGACGAAAACCAAGTCAAGCCGCCACTGACAGTTCAGTGGACCGTGAGAAGCCCGCTGACTGGCCGGCGGGGCGACCATGAGAAGCGACCCGGTCCTTCGCTATGGCTCTAGTGGAGCAACCGTGAGGAAAACGAGTATGACACATGGCCACCTAGAGAAAACCACAGGCTATACTCCTCGAACGATCAGCTACAACACTTTATTCACTTGCCATATACATTTATGTCAGTCACTTATTGTCTGACCATATACTGAGCATGCCATTTGGACGAGTCCCTTGACCAGCAGCACAATGCGCTACACAACAACCCCTTCGACGAACAGGAGTCGCCGACCTCTGCGGTGGAACGGTTCCTTGCTGGCGGAAGATGAAAAATCTCATAGTGATACAATTTTAATTTACCTTAATCGTGGTGTTTGGTAACGGTGCATTCTAAGGCACACCCAGTCAGGCAGGCAGCACGTCATCCGGGCCTAAGGACCCGATAGTTTTTAAGATGATGAGACTGAGAACCGTGGGAGCCAGTACATTCACCTTAGCTCTACGGCTAGAGAAGGCTCAGTTCTACAGCTTTACTGCCGGCTTAGCGTGATTTTATTCAATAGGAGACCACTAAATTGGGCTACAAAGCCACAGCGGCCCAATACTATGCGGCCCGAAAGGCATTCGATAGGTGCTTACTAAGCGATGGAATCACCAAAAGCGCAATAACATCTCGAAATAAAATATGAACGGGAAAAGAAATCGTGCCGAAGCATCTCACTCAGACTGGCAGAAATGTCACGGCCTTGGCATACTGGCAACAAACCGGGGAAAAATACTGCATCCATTGTTTAAGTCATTAACACACGAAACCAAAAATACTATTTACTTCCATTTCCAAGGCTACCAACTATTCTTTTCCGTAGCGGCAACACTTCTTGTTCCTGTTCAGGAGCTCTAACCAGTTGCATATAGCACCACGTGTCGTCAACTTTCGTACACAAGGACCCCGATAAACTTGATGGCAGTTCAGACTACACTCATGTTCTATGCATCACGTTTTCGTAATGCCATTTCCCAGTTCAATGTGACTGGCGATTTGTTTATCACGCTGTTTGCCACAATGTAAGCAGAGGATGTCAATATAAGTAGCATCCTTTTCGTCTCCGACGACGCCTGTCTGGCACCACGGACGAGGCAGGCTCTGCTTCTGGCACACCAGCTGCGACCGGCAGCCATCCAGGGTAGCTGTCGAGACGAGCATCGCCGACCGCTGTGCGCACGCAGAAGGATGACGCCCTACCACGGCCTCCCGATTGCGCAAACGTTTCTTACTTGAGACCAAAGTCACAGGCGAGACAATTGCGTTGCGGTTCATTCGAGCTGCCTCGAGTTTCGTCTCACGACTTTGCTCCTCCCCGAGTTTTCAGGTCACCGCCTGGAACAGCGGCGAGCTGCGAAGATGCCGGCGCTGGGCGCGGCCGCCGGCTGCCGCGTGTTGTCACGTGCGACCGGCCGGGCACAGCGCGAACAAAGCCCGGCTGATGGCGGTCATTAGGGGTGGAGCCGCGGGCCGGCCGGCCGGCCGGCCGGCCGACGGAGGCGGCGCCCCAGCCGGCCGTCCCACCAGACAGAGTGCTCCTCTCACGCCGGACAATCGAGCGACGCAGCATTCATCAGGACAGTGTCCGGCCGCCCCAGAGCACCATCAGCGGGGACACAGCGCTCCACTCCTAACGGGACATCAGTGAGTGCGGCTGCTCTCACCGGAACCCCAGCGGGCCATCATCACTGTCTACTCACTACCAGTAGTCCTGCGAATGGGAAAGAAGAGTGGAGGGAACAGACTGACTTATTATTGAGGCTTAAGAGTGCACCGACTTTCTGGTCATATGGCGCCCAGTGGAGGAACAGAGGAAGAGGGGAGATGATGAAAAGAAGGATAGATGAAGTTATTTTACGTAAAACGAGAAAATATTCACAGACGCGGAAGGACAGGTGCAATGGAGAGGCACGTAACAGGAAGAGACGGCCAAGCGAGAGGGAGAGAGCGCAGGTGAGAAGACTCCCACCTCGGCAGGCTGCAGCCGCCGCCGCGCCCCCAGCATACCGGCGTGCCGAACGGTCGCTAAAAAGGTGCTGCTTTCAAGTGGCGATGGCGCGCAGGTATGTAGCCAATCACGGCTGGTGCAAGTCACTGCGGCCGATTCGGTCGGCGAAGGCGGCCGCTGCGGGCAGGCCAGGAATCCCCGCAGCCGCGCCGGACCAGGCCGGGCCGGGTCGGGCTTCATTCAGAGCCCGGTGCCGCTCCGACGAGGTGGCGGCAGCGGAAGGAGCCGCGGCCGGCCACCGCCGCCGCTGCCGCAGCCGCCAGTCCCCGGGCACCGCGCAATCGCCCTGCAACTGGCCCCCTCCGCTCGCATTATGCATGGAACAATTACCCTCCCAAGGTCTTCGGGATAATAGAATATAATGAATGGGTGCAGGGAGGCGCGGACGAGTATCGACAGGCGGCGCAGACGGCCCGGCCGGCCTGCCTCTGCGCCACGTCCAGCGGCCGCGCCGCCTTTGTTGGCTGTCGGTCGGCGCGGAGTGGCGGCCGGGCTTGGCGCGCTGTTTAGCCGGCCGGCCGCGCTGCCAGCCAGGCCCCTGGACACGCCATCCATCAAAACCGGCCCAGCCATTATGAATCCCTCCGTAATTGCCGCCGTGTCATTGAGATAAAATTGCCGCCCCGTGAAGGACAGGATGGGGGTCGGGGCGGTCCGCGCCGGCGGCCAACGACCGGGCGCCGGTCGCCGCGCGGCTGCGCGGCTTTGCCTCGATTTCACGGCACGCTCGGCTTCAACGGGCGCCGCATTCCACCAGAGCGTTTTGCCGGCTCGGTGGCCGAATGGACGGCCGGGCCCGACCTGCCTGTAACCGCCGTGAAACGAGCCCAGCAGCGGCAGTGCGCCGGAGAGGGCTGGGGACGAACAAGAGATGGCGCCGATACGTTCCAGCGCCTGCCAACGGTGAATTCCCGGAGCCTGTTCGAAAGCTCACTTCCTGACTTGCTCGATGACGTCCTACCCCCAAACGGCGTTCGATAATAGTGCCGTTTTCGCCGCTAACCTCTTGTTAAAAAACGGCCTGGCTGCGGCATGCCGTTCGCGAGCAAGAGGAGACCGCGCAAGTCAGTAAGGCAGTCCTCGAACGCGGCCACAATCTGGTGCTCCCCAGGTGACCAAAGACTAGCCCGAACGTCACTGGGCTGAGCGCGGTAATATCGCGGCTTTCGGTTGTACTAGACGGCTACGGACGGATTTTCCGTGTCGCGTGGTACGGTAAGCTGCTTTACGTAGTCTGCTGACAGCTCTAGCTTTGCCCGCCAAGAGAAGCAAAGGTGTTTGTACGTGCAAGGCCTCGCTAAAACCCAGTCGTCAGCATGGCTCTTCCGTAAAGGCAGCATCCAGGAAATATCTACGATTCAGAAACACTGAGCATGCTCCACTGAGTTCTGATAATTCCTCCTGAGAACGCCTGAAGACCACTGCAAAAACATTTTCATTGCAAAACGTAATAAGTAATGACATTAATGATATCCAACGTTACGAGTGTTACCTAACGGCAACATGAAGAGAATGACCGGTTTGGGAACAGCCCGAACATGGCGGCATATACAGTCATGTTGTCAAACCTGAACGGGCAAGCTATTTTCCACCCGTGTCTTTTGCGTTTTGTTAACATCCTCCCACGTACATTCGTTCCTTCGCATTTAGTCGTCATGGTCAAACTGCAACAGCTAAAAAAGTACATTTAAAATCAACAGCCATACATAGCATCCACTGAATACTGGGGAAAACCGCTTCACATCCGGAATTACGTAGTAATTTCGGTATGACTGAACATTTTTTGACTGACATTTCACAACGTGAAAACATAATACGTTTTCTAGACTTTTATCCCAGAAACTCAGCGTCAAAGAGCATTAATATTCCGGCAAAGACCTTTCTCGTAAGTTTGAGTTCATTAAATTGATTATCGAGATGCAGATACAAAGCCAACTCATGTTGCGATGAATACCGACGCACCAAGATCCTGCTTTAACCTTGCTGAAAACATCCTTCACGAAAATTCCCAACCAAAAACAATGAACAAAAGGCAAAATCCTACATCGAAAAGAGCAAAAATCAAGATACGTTAAGGAAGACTAGGATAGCAAGGAAGGAGAGAACTTGATCGGAAAGTCAGAGCAAGAAATTCAACATAGTCCCGGAAATGAGCGTCATCCTCCAGTCAGTTTTTCATCTTTATGAACTGTGGTTTACTACAATCCCTAAGTTAGAAGACCACCAATAAATCAGACCCACGTGGGTCTGATTTATTATAAAGTCTCGTGCAGGTTTCCCGCAAGGTAGCAATCGATACTTAAATTGCAACAAACGTACCAGAAAAGTAGCTGTGTGTATATAGGACCCTGAGTTCTATCCAAAAAAAAACAAACAAACAAAAAAAACAGTGCATTGTGAGACGATGTCTATTTCTGACGTCTGCAGCCAGGTTATCTCAATTTAAAAACACCATTAGAAGCATATCACTTCCTCCGAGTGATCGGTGCTTGAACAATACTTTTCACCTCACATTATCTTCAGGTTTAGACTTGCACATAAGCTGATGATCAAACGCCACTACAACACCAGTTTGTGTGTGTCGTGATGTATATTTGTTTCCAAGTTCCCAAAAGTAATGAACAGCAGGCTATGTTACCATTGTTTTCATGTTTACGTCAAGCATTTGCCACTTACGCACCATAGTTTCTCGTTTTTTGAATGCTTACAAGATTGGGAACAAACAAACAGAAAAAATAAACTATGTACTATCGCCAAAATGATGCCGCACGTTAAAGGAGGGATATTTCCACTGTAAAATTATGTGAAGAACAGGCTTATCCTCGTGATTAGCATTGAGGTCAAGACGCATTCAGGAAAGTCTGCGACAGATTTGGAATCAGCCCTGTGCATCACTGCACCTTTTCCTGCATCGCTTCGTGCGATAACCGCGCTAGGCTGCCGCCTGTTGCGTGCTAGCGACTGTCCGTTGTTTTTCCTTCAGTGAGCGGTGGGCGTTGCTGAGTGTTTGAGACAGGCCCGGTGCTCTTTCCTTCGTCGGAAGGCCGGCTGAACATGCCTGGTCTGCTGTGAGGACACGATGCCGTTGACACTGGGTGGGCCAGGTTGCAGGGCTCGTGATGTACAGTGCGCAGTCTTGACGGCTGCGGCGATGTGACGGGGCTGGGGCCAGTGACCCATGTAACCTCCCTCGCCACGCCTTGATCGGTTATCACAGCTTCTGTGGCCACGCAATCTCATTGGGTAGCTGCAGCAGTCCCGATGCTACACTTGAATGGCCGAGATGTACGATTCCAGCGACCAGTGCACCTGACTCAACACGAACAACAGTCACGGTATGTTTTATGCCTGCTTCCAAGTTGCATCAGCCTTGGCTACAAAGAACCTTTTTTAACACCAAACAACTTGAACAATCCGTCAGCCTAGAAAAACCGTTTCCGGTTGTCATCAGCAGGCATTGTTTGATTTCGTTTCTTCTCGGCAGCCGCACGTCAGTTCGTCGCCATTAGCGTCGCGGCCGGCCGTGTGCTGAAGATGATCATTAGGTTATGGCCGGACACGGTTTTTGTCCCGATCTCGTCTGATTACGCGGGACGCCATTGTCAAGAGGGACACGGGGGTGCGGGCCGCACAAAAAGACAATTGTCTCGACAGTAAAAACTGGCTGGGCCGGTGTCCGGTCGGCGGCGGCGCGGCGGCCGACGCCGACAGCCGGCGGCCGCTCGCTCCCCCGGCGCCGCGGCCTTGCTAATTGTCGCCAGGTGCGGTCCCCTGTCTCCGCCCGGACCACCGGCGGCGCCGTCCGGACGCGCTGCGGTCACGCCGCGCTCCCGGCTACCGGCTGTTCCGCACCGGAGCGGCGCCACCCGCCGCCGGCCGGCAACGCGCCGCCGACGCCGACGCCGACGGAGCGCGGCCGATTACCGACCGAAACAAACGCGTATCGATGGCGCCCTGCAGGTGGCGACAGCGTCGGCGCTGGCATTCCTGCATAAGCAGCCGGCTGGCCGGCCGCTGCACGGCTTACAGCAGCGGTGCCTCACACCAGGCCGGTGTCTGACAGCGCTGGGCGCGACCTGGTGCCGTCAGCGGCAGCGCGGCCCAGCGCCGGCTCCGGCGCCGCGCGGGCCCGGCCGCCTCGTCCCGAACGAGCCGTACTGAACCGTAACAGCCGCGCGCCCACAGGAATGTGATATAGGGCCTCGGTTTTTACAGTATATCAATGGTCTTATTTTCCTGAGTGACATTAACAGGCGGCGGATCGCTACTCGCAGTTGGAGAGTGAAATCAACGGCGCGCCGGCCGGCCGAGGTCGGCCGTCGCCTGTCAGCGCCGGCCCGTATCGTCTCCGTATAAGCGGAGGCGACGCTGAGCGGCCGGCGGGAGGCCGCGGCCCGTTGTCGGCACGCACGGAATTCGGCGCCACAATTTGTCATATCGAGTGTCGCGCGAACGGCCGCCTTTCGGCCGGGCGGCGGCGCTTGTGGCGCTCTCCGAGGCCGCCTCGCTGCCGGTTAACTGGTTAGCTCTTGGCGTGATACCGGGTCCGACCCGGAGCTCCGCATTTCCGACGAATATTTGTCAGGCGCACGAGCTATGTGCCTGCCTGTCGGAAGTCACGTTTTCCGTCCTTGGCCATAAATCAGACGTTATGAGTGCAGTCATCAGATCCTTTAGCAAGGAGTGATGTCGATGGCCGTAAAAAGGCAACAGAACTAAGGAACGGAACAGGGTCGCATGCAAGGAAATTTGATTGGCCGACGATATTCAAGACCAAAATGTTTACAAATGTTACAGAACTGAAGGGATCATTTTTTAGGACATGATGTATATGTTGCGTTACGAACCTGTTTTGAAACATTCCGTCCGTGGATGTAGCTCGTAATTATTTCGGGCTATTTTTCGCATCACTAAACATAGGTTGCTCAAAGTCTTATCCAAGCCATCCGGAGAGAAGAACACTAAGAGGATCTGGAAAAACGTGAAAAGATACATCTTTCTGCATCTGCCTGCAGACGAGTTTCCCCTGAGCATTGCAAATAAAGTGCATCTACTTGTAGCCAACGTACTAAACAGCCACGTGCAACAGATGATTAAACGACGGCAAACCTTTTCCACAATAAGTCACAGAATAAAATTACGAACATATCCATAACCAAGGTTTATTGGTCGTATTACATTCAAGCTGTATTTCGTCTACCACGCCATATCTCTGCATCTGGGTCAGTTATGGACGTGACTTCACTGAACACCGTGCCGGGCCCTGGAGTCAGCTGTTGCGTAACGCCAAACATGCGCCTGGACAACATTCCTAAGCGGCTACATTGATTACCAGATGCCCTTCATGCGAATGGCCTCCGCGGTGTTTTCATGGCACATTCCCCACATGTTAAGTCCATGACCCAAAGCAACACCAGTCGTGGACGGAAAATCCAGAAGATCGTGACGAAAAGTTCAGAGGTAATGGAGCGATATCACGGCGGCGGGTGAAAATCGAACTCATACAGTAAGAGCAAAGCTATACTCATTCCGAGCTATATGCACGCCGCGCATGCGTAATCCTGCTGCAGTTTGGTTCCCGAGGGAAGTCCTCCACGGCTGGCCGATTTCATTTCTGAGAGGACTGATCTTGAGTCCAGTAGCACCCCTGGTGTGACATGGTGGGGAGGTGAAAACGAAAACTTCAGGGTTAAACCCTGCGCCATCTTCTTTTTCTGCTACCTTTTAGGTATCGAAGGAAAAAGGTAATGTACATGCGTCAAGTCTGCAGCAAATTCCAGCTCGTCGAACCGTGTATCAGAACTACTGCCAACAACACCTGCTCGCCACCGTTTTATCTCCCTTGTACACGCCTAATTGCTGCACATATCCGAAAAATTTCACTCGTTCATCCTGCTGCCTTGTGGTTTCACATATCGCAGAGGTCGGCTGCCTGCGTGCAGGCCGGCTGAGTGCTCCAGATTCAGGGAAACCCGGGAGCGCATGCCTCTCTCTCGGTCCGGAAGCTGTGAGCCCGCCGGCGCAGGAGGGAGCTGCTCGCCGGACGGCCGGCAGGCGGGCGGCGGGGGGCCGGAGGCGGGCGGGCCGCCGGCGGCTCACGCGTCCCCCCCAGGCACCTGACGCCTCGCAGAAGGGAAGTCATCCGCAGCTTCCGTGAACCGGAGCCGGCGACCTCGGTCCGGGGGCCGGGGCCGCTAACGACCTGGCGCACCGTGCCGCCGCCGGCGGACCGGGCCGCCGCCGCAGCTTCTCAAGACAGCTGGCTCGGGTGGGACTGTGGAGGAGGACGCTCTGGTGGGAAATGTAGCTCAGGAGAGGCCGGGGAGGGCGACCTGCCCAGACAGATGGCTCTGGGGACGGTGGGCAGGACGGCACGATGGAGCAAGGAAGCTGGCCCTGGTGAGACAGCTGTCCCGGTTGGCCCTGGTGAGACAGCTGTCCCGGCCGGCCCTGGTGAGACAGCTGTCCCGGCTGGCCCTGGTGAGACAGCTGTCCCGGACGGCCCTGGTGAGACAGCTGTCCCGGCTGGCCCTGATGAGACAGCTTCCCCGGCTGGTCCTGGTGAGACAGCTGTCCCGGCTGTTCTGGTGAGACAGGACCCGGCCGGCTCTGGTCAGACAGCTCTGTCTAGCCAGCATCCCCGTCCGTCCGAAGTGTACAAGCGGAAAAGGGCAGCCGCATGAGCGAAACGAAAATAGCTAATCCTCACGCACGAGAAACAGACTACTGCCTGACGACTGCACGAACGCCTGGTAATGCCGACGTGGCCGCAGAGAATTCCTGCGCACAAGTGCAGAAGCACCAACGAAATTGTGGGATTTCGGAAAATGATCCCTTTGTGTTGTACCTTTGCGCTGTACAATTAAGACTTAATAAAACTACCCGGTAACTCTATCAGCCATACAGAAAGGTTCTTTTCACTCCACCGCGTGCGTTAAAAATCACCCAAGTAACTTTGTAGCATAGTTCAGGCTCATGCCATCGACAATGACCAGTGCAAAATTACCTGACACCAGCGTACCACACAAACAAACCAAACCTCAGACCGCGAACATCATGTCAAAACCAGAGCAATCAGTGATGCGACCCCAGAGTCCTTCACTCCCAGACGGAGCGCTGCTCCGGAAAAAAATTAGCCACGTACATCGCTGCGAAATACTTCAGGTCTCCACAACTGCAGGGCACGGGAGGCTCCGCAAATTATCGACAGACCTGGGTGACCTCAGCTGGGTGGTCTGAGTGTGACGCCTCATTTGGTGGTGTAACTTTCCGTCCGCCAGCATCACGAATGGACAGCCGTCAGCTGACGAAGCTACCACGCCGTGCACAGGGTGTCGGCGGGCGTGGCGCCATACCGCTCACGTGTTGCCCGCGGCCCGCTCGGTCGTCCGACGGTTACACCACGACCTGCACCGGGGCGGCGGCAGCTCACTCGCGCGGCATCCGTGTCGGCGGACGATACGGCGGCGCCCGATCGTGCACGGATCCGCCGCGGGCCGAGCCGGAGCGCCGGGCCGGTCTGTGTCGACACCGCATCCATAATGCACCGGGCGTCTGCAGGCCCGAGAGGCCGGCGGCTCCACCCACGGCGCGGCGGCGGCCGGCCCCGTCCGCCGATCGCATTCTCGCCGAGAAACCGGGCAGCCGCCGTCCGGCCGGAGACGGCCCGGTCTCACCGCGCCTCCGAACGGCCCGAAAACGGATCGTCAGTGCAGGGCAGCTGCACGGCCCGGCCCGCCCAGCTCCGGAGGTCGCTGGCGGCCACTGGAAACGAGTCTGTCCGGAGAGTCTGCCGAAAACGCACCGCGACGTGTTCTGATATAACTGGGATAAAAAAGCTGGTAGATGTGTGAACAAAACTTAAGATGACAAATGTAAGTTAACTTTTAATAATCCCCACAGATTAAGAACGTGGAACAAAGAGCATGCCACTAAGCATGCTCTGGTAAGCCGTGATAAACGCCACGGTGAAAATTAAATAAAGCGTTTTTACGCGTACTACATTTCGGTCAGAGAAAAGAGTACGATGTCGTCTTTTTTCTTGTAGGAACTACCTGTTTAGAGTTTCCTACTCTGTTTTCCCATCTTTCTGTCTTTTCGGTAATGATGATCCAGGCCCATCATGATCGTCGCTGAATGGAAAACACTCAGATGTGGCCGATAAAAAAGCATAATTCGAGAAATTTAATAAATCCTCAATGTTTAGATGTACTGACCATATGAACATAAGGAAAACCCATCAGTGGGTGAAGCTTTTAGATGTACAATCTGGAAACATCTTTCATTTAAAAGCATCAATGAAACAAACGTGATGTCTATAAAGACGCCAAGAACATTCCGTGAAGAAATCATACCTCACCAGAAATGCTAAATTTTTGAGGAGCATTCCGTCACGTTTCCCGCTATAAAACACTGACAATTAGGTCTAGACCTGACCTTGTTTGCCTGATAAGAGGAGTTGGAAATGTTTTACTGCACTTGTTTACGGTCCTTTTATAGCCGGGAACCGTACGGAGTCAGCTCCAATAATTCGAATCTTCCCGAATGGTCCGATTTGTAAGTGATCGGAGGCACAGACGGAGGCATATAAGATATGGTGCAATAGACCACGACTCATTTCAATCACCACAAAAAGAGGACTGATGACATTCATGTTAATGTGTGTTATTGTCCATATGCTAAAGGAAATCTCTGAAGACACTGTATTAATATGTACATGATATTTTATGTTCCATCGCGGACGGACCACTTGAAACTGGACTCTACAAATGGAATATTTGCGCATAAAGTTCAAAAATGACCAAAGAGAACGCCAGTAGTCAACTGGTCTTCTCCGTCCGCGTCTCAGGCCCACAGGCGGGCCGGGCAAAAAAAAAAATGGCGGCCGTGACGAACCGACGTCGGCGCCACAGCTAGACAGCGATAAAGCCGACTGTAATGGCGTCCGACAGGCGTTTGGCGAAGGTCGGCGGCGGCCTGTTCCCGGGCTGCAGCCGGCCGGCCCGAGCGACCTCTGGCCGCCACTCCCTCACGGCTGCGGCGCAGCGCCGGTGGCAGCGCCGACCCACCTTGGACCAGTGCGGACTGAGTTCGGCCGCCTTCAGCCCGTCCTGGTGCGCCGCCTGCAGCTGGCCCAGCTTCACGTGCGCCGCCGACCGGTTGGAGAAGAGCACGTGGTTGGCCGGGTCCAGCGAGATGGCCTCCGTGTAGAGCCGCACGGCCGCCTCGAACTCGCCCGCCTGGCAGGCGCCGTTGGCCAGACGCACCTTCTCCAGGAAGAGCGCCCGGCTCGTGGAGGAGAGCTCGACATCGCTGCCGAGCTCCACCTGCGGAAGGCGGCCGACGGCGTCAGCGGGACGCTAGGCGCAGCCATCCGGCTAAACGGGCTGCCGAGCTCCCGGGCTTACCGGGCTACCGGGCTAACCGAGCTACCGGGCTAACCGAGCTAACCAGAGAGACGGCCGGGACAAGGGTCTGAAGAGGCCATGTCCAGACGGGGGCCAGCGGGTCAGGACCGGGCGATCTGCAGAGCCACAGCTGTCAAAATCGCATCAGACCTCCTGACAGAAGAGCTTCAAAGGGCTTACCAGAACATCACGATTATGGGGACCAATACACCAGAATACTAGGCCTGTTAGCACTGGGTAAACAGCGCTAACAAGCGACCTGGGCTGGGTACGCTGGGTAGGCGACACAAGCACACTACACGCAAGAGGTGGACCAGGCCGGCAGAGGAAAACAGAAATCACATCAGCGGGAGGAGAGATGCATCAACTGGGCACTAAACATCTCGCAATGACTTCGGTTCAGTTGAGTTCAGTTTAGTTCAGTTTATTTACGAATCTTTCCAACGCGTGGATTACTGTTTGATTCGAGTCAGTGCACTTCAGTGCAGCACATGCGCAAACGTCATACAAATAAAACTGGGCAGTCACATAGACACTTCAGAGCCTCTAGCAAAGTAATCAATGAAATCTAACGGGTCATAACGTACAAAACGGCACGAGCATACCGGATGGTTTCAGTGAAACATGGTGCAACTAACACGTGCTTGAGTACGTGAGTCGATCATGTACCAATCCAGCGTCGCGCGTCGCAGCCACTTGTTTGATATCAAATACAGGAAAATAAACCGACAGGAATTATGCTGGCATACATCAATGCTCTGAGGGTGGCACTGCAAAGAAACACTAACTTTTTGACAGCTCCAGGTCGACAGATGTTGCCAACATTAAAACTAAGGACAAAACGGAACCACTTTGTAGAACAAGTACTACGTGATAGAAGTCACCAAATGTGGATCATTACGTCCATCAGGTGACGGAAACAAAAGTATGCCGATTGGGGATGCATGCGCGAGTGTACGGAACCACATTACGGTACAGGGTTCACATCTGACGCTACGCTGTACGCGGGAATGTGCATTCAATTAAAAGTGAAGCTTAACCCATTTCCCGGAGGGCTAGACGGTGTGTCCGATTCCCGGCGGGAGGCGGATTCGGACCGCCCCCTGAAATCTCGAGAACTACACATCCGATTTCATCGAAAAAAATGACAATCGATTTGCCGTGATGTAAACTACATTTCTATAAACAGAAGTTTTCAAAATTCTGAAAAGGGTGGATACAACGGGACAAAAAGTCAAAATGGTGGATATTTTTGGACTTGTAACTCTGTTGTTTCTGAACCGATTTTGATGAAATTGGCATGAATCGAGAGATTATGAATGGGACTTTTATCATGGTCAATTGTGAAATTCTGAGAAAACTCACAGGCGTTCACAGGGTTTCGGAAATCGGAGGACTAGTTTTTCAAAAACTGAATGAACAAAAAGTTAAAAACACATTTTCAGCTTGTACTAGTCATGTTGTACTGCAGAAGTACAAATCGCACTACCATGTTTGTAAAATGTTAGCATAAGCGATTCCAGGGACATGGAAAAGGGGGAACTGTCTTGGCCATATAGGATTATTATTATGAAACCGAATTTTCACATTTTACCTTGATCTGACCTTTTGAGATGACCTCAGATTAGCAAAATTTTATTTGTGTGCTTGCTCAACTATTTACCTATACACCCATATAAAGCCCCAAAAACGCCATTACTGGCAGCCATTTGACTTTTAGCCTCAACGGGGCAAAAAATGGCCTGAGGCGCCTCCCAAAAACGTTACCTGGCTCAATCCCTGAGCAAAACAGAATTACGAAATTTTGTTACAGTACGTAGAAAGAAAAGGTAAGAAAAGCGACCAAGTTTTGCGAAACTGCGCCAAAAAACACTGGAATTGGCAAGCAGAAAACCCAAGGGGGGGCGGATTATGTCCGCTGAGGGGACTAGAGTTAATGATTGCTGAAAAACTGTTATTAAAGGCTTCCAAATCTGCAAAACTGTCGGGGTCATAGTCAACAAACTCTTGTGTCAATGAAGACTGAATATTCACCTAAAAACAAATTAATTAAGTGTGCACCAATGGCGCCACCAACGGAGAGGAGGCTGATGTTTTTAAGGCATTGTTTCAACGCAACATCCAAATGCGTAATGTTAGATCCTCCAAAAATGGAAAGGAAAGTTCCCATCCTTCTTTGGTGACGACCGAGCCTGCGTTGAATCGTGAAAAACTGCAGAATCGTGCACTCAGTTGCAAATGCCATGCAACTCCGGATTCTGATTTCATTATTATAGACATCAGGAATGATTTATGTCATAGCAGCGAGCTCGCTACAATTAGCGGCGTGATTCGACCGCAATACGAGCATTTTTAAGCACCCATGACTCCGTACCTCTTGGTCAATGATGGACTGAACAACGCGACGCATCCTCGCCATGGAACACACGGCAGCACACAGTCACGTCAGTACCGGGCCATCACACTGCTCTCCGGGGCAGCACCACACACTAGCTCAGCCCTCGGGACCCCCTTCACCGTGCACTGGCCCTGCACTGTAGCGGCCGCGACCGCCCGCCGCCGGCACCACACAGCGCCAATTACCAAACTCCGACACCTGGCGGAGCGTCCTCCAATGACGGAACGCTTGCACGGTGGGCCCTGGATGCACCGTGCACCGTGCATTGTGTACAGCGGTCCGTGCACAGTGCACGCCGTTAGCCTCGTCCAACTGAGTCATTGGTCGTACAATGATGGAAAATCCAAGGTGTACATGATTTTATTCATGGCCCAGGCGATTTCCACCGCAATGCTGTGACGTGACTCATTCTTCTTGCAAGGCTTCCGGTCGTCTTTGTGTATACTATTTCCTTGAAGCTTCGCCAGTAACGACTCTTTTATAATACGATAAATGACCTTTTTGCTACCTTTCGTGGAACCCCAAAAATTTATCCGTGACGTCAATGCCATAAAACATAATCCCACTCAACGTCGGCATGTCTATAAATGAATTCTGACAAGTAACTTTGTGGCGTAGTGCGTTACCTAGTTTTATCCCATTCTGCCTTCGCCTGTCCGAGGACTGGGATGGGTAAACAAAGGCGCATATGGTGTCAAATAGGTTGCACTAATCAACCAGCCTGAATCACCCATATCATTATTGATGAAGCGTATAATCTGGCATGAGCTTCCACAATATCATCCAAGCTCCCCAGTCAATACTGACACGCTGCATCTGTTGCTTCAGGTTCTCCACTGTTCTTCGTGTCGGCCTTAGAATAAGCACAACGGAATGAGCAAGATTTGTCACCCAAAACGCGGCCACCCACGGTCAACAATCATCCTGTCACCAGCAAGGCACCAGAAAAGATACAGTTCCTCTAGAAACCGGAGTCTTCAATTGCCCTGTTTCCCGGTACAGCGGGACTCGAGGTCAACCCGGCGGCGGCAGGCTGCCCTCTGCAGTCGCCGCCGGCGGGGGAGGCGCCACCACCGCGTCAACCGCCGCCGGCGCGCCGTCTAATGCCTGTTTGTGTTGGCGGCGCCGGCCGCCGCGTGGCCATTGAGGTCGGCGCCGGGTCGCGGGGTCGTGGACCTCGCCCGGCGACCTGCAGTTCATCAGTGATACTTTCATCACGCGCAGGAAGAGTTGCCGCTTAGACCACCGCCGCGTGGCGAAACGGTCCGAGAATGTCTCTATTGTTCGCTACGGATCGACACAGCCAGAATCGGAAAAAAACACAGTCTGTTTTGAAATATGACCCATCAAGGTTTCCGAACAATCTAAAAACGGCACTGAGGATTAAGAATACAAAGTTCTAGGCAAAACAAGTCTGCGCTAATTGCAGACAAACTTCTTCTACGGAAATGTTTAAAATACCATTCAAAAGATGTCAAATGGGATGCCACAAACATGGCAATGTAGCAGTCAAACGGCCAATTTTGTTACAGTACGTAGAAAGAAAAGGTAGGAAAAGCGACCAAGTTTGCTATGTATGGGCAATGCTATGTAATTTTTACCGCGCATCTTGAACAGTGACATCCAAAGGCAGCGTAATACCTAAGCCAAATCAAAATGCCTACCACCTGATATTTTAAACGGGAAAAGACAAAATGGGTTGAAACTGCACTCTCCACTGCACCATTTCGAGATAAAAATTTCCCCCGCTTCTGCCACAGCTACAGCTGTGAAGAGCAGTTGGTGAAGTTGTCTGCAGTTTGAGATACACCGATGTAACTTTGTAAGTCGTCAATGCACTCTACACACTGGGCAATAACTAGTGCTATTTAGGCCTTCTGGTAACTATTTGTCACAGCCTGGTAATAATTTCAGAGTAGCTTTATACAAGCCTTATAGAAAAAGAAGTTGATCTGGACTGTGATGTAAGACGCGATCAACGCAGATATCATTTGGGCTTTTTATTAAACTTGGAAGGTTCCTATCGTCCATGATAATGGGACGTGCAGAAAATGGATGACAGGTGTTCGGAGGGGATAAAACGACTATCTTGACGCTGCAACGTTCCGTAAGGGGAACACAGACGTTGGTGTCTCACAGTTTCGAAACAGGCATTTAGTTTAATTATTATCTGGTATCAAAGAAGACTTTGATCAGAACATTCAATGTCTCTCAAAACAGCCAGATCTAAACTGTGTGTTTTGAAGTGACTGTTTTGTGTTCCAAATTTTCATGCAGTATTGTATTTACCGTACTGAGTAGGCTAGCAAAATGTTCAGTTTACCTTGTGGAGTGGTGGTCGCAAAATTGGTTTCCCTCAAGACATTCTCAGTATGCGTTTTCCATTCGCAGATGATACATCACACCTTAGACAAAGTACGGCGTGATAAATGATATTCGTGATTTGAATATACGAAGACGTGGCAACCAGCTTTCCAATGTGATCACTTAGCTCCTATCTATTCTTTGAGCATCTCTTTACAGTTTAACTGCTGCAAATTCAGTGCACAAAAAATCTGCAGCATTGCAACACAAAATCAACGTTACCTTTCGTCTAATTGTAGTTACTGCAGCACGGGAAACACGGCTCTTTTACTAAAAAGATACCCCTTAAAGGGAAATTCTGCGTTTCATTAAGAGGTATCGCATTCGTAGTCTACCTGAAACTGTTGCATTAAAAGGGGTTTTCCTGTTTCGTACCACCTGTATTTAAGATTACAATCTGTGCCACCAATGCTTCACGGTAATCAACCTTGTGAATGGGATTGTGCTCTTACCGACTGGTCCATCGCAAAAGGGTTTGGAAGAATTTTCCACGCGTTCCAAAGAAAAGTGCGAAATCCCAGAATTAACCTTTAAACATGCTGAAATGGCATTGCTGAAATTATGCAATTTCACTGTAACCGTGCGTCAATGCCCTGACGCTGCACTTCCATAAGATACTCAGTCACTTCTCGTTAACCCCAGTGGATGACAGCGCCATTTTTTGCACACATTTCAACTATCTTTACAGCAGGTAAAACAATGAGAAAAACTGTCACTGATGCAAAGAAAATGCCTTACCTTTGATAACACCTCAGGTTACGATATGTAAATAGATGATTCAGGTTTCCTCTGAAAGCAACATCTTCGGACCAGCACTTCAATGGGCACGGAACTAGTCAAAACCATGCGATACATTTAAATTTTCCATAGACAAAAGGGGCTGTGGAATGTTCATTTGGGGGGGAGAAGGCTCATTTTTGTAACCATTTCTGCACGCACAGGAAAGTTAAGTGGATCAAATTTCATGACAGCTGGGACATAGCAATGGAATCTCGTCATTCATCTGCATTTCAGTTCTGGCAACAACACTGCCAAATTTATGCATTTTTCTTTCGTGACGCCCAAGGACGGCGAGACCGGGGGGCCGCGGGAGCAGCTGTTTCCTACGAAATTTGTACATTTAGCATCACTGTTATGGCGTTGCCTAGAAAGAAACAACATGACACATCTTTTTTTATTCTTTTCGGAAAACATTCCGATGTATGTGCCGTGAATAGTGGCAAATCAAAAGTGATGCGGGATACGCCCGAAATGCGAGCGGTAACTTCTACGCAGTTGCGGCATATCATCCATGCTATCCACCAGTAAGCGTTGCAGTCTCCAGAAACAGAGCTTCAAGGAAGCAGTTCATGAATTACACATTATCGTTCCAAGATGAAAAGACAAAGCAGGCATGATTCAGTCCTTTATGGGGCGTTAGACAGCCGCACGTTAAGACCCAACATTCGAATAAAAATGGGTACGTTAGTCACGTGACTGCTGATCCGGACATCCGGAAAAATACTGAACGAGACGCCCTCTTCGCGAGTTACCGACATCCCGCTGGTGACTTCGTACCCGGGGCGGAGTAATATCTCCGGTCTATAATCCCCCACACCTGCACTGCTCTCACAGCTGGCAACTATGTTGTGTGCTGGCTGGACATGATTTCATTGGGGACAGGGCGCAGGGTGCAGGCCCTGGCCCGCTGTGAAGACTCTGCTGGTCGCGGTGGAGCCCGAGTCGGTTGCCGGGAGTCAGGCGGGGTTTGGGCTCCCTGCCCGGGTCTGCAGGCCGCTGCCGGCCGGCGGCCGGGCAGGGCGGGCTCGACGGCCGGCCGTGCCGCCGCCGGCCCCGAGAACCGGTGTCGGCCGCCTCCGGGGCCGGGCCCACACCGAGCCGCGCCGGCCGGAGCCTCCCAGCCGAGCCGCCGCCGCGACCCCGGCGCTGAGGCGGCCGCCGACGACGACGGCAGAGTCCGGCGACGCGTCGGCAAGGATCGCGGCACTGGAGACGGCGGGTCGGGGGACGCGGCGGCGCAGCCAGACGGGGTCGGCGGGTTCGCCGCCTGCGCTCCCGGCAGACATGTCAGCACTCACCTCCGAGTAATCCTTCTGCGACATTGTGTCACACAGCCACGCTCGCGCCTGTCCGGTCACATGGGCGGCCACTCGGTCGATCGTCGGGGAGCGCCGCAGCGGCGGTCCTGATCACGACATGGCCGCGCGCCACCTCCGCTGTCACGGACTCTGCGCCATCTTGGTCTGAGCGTGGCGGCGCAGGCGGCCGGGCGCGGTGCTGCCACCTGGGTGCGGGCGCCGCCGCGGGGGGGGGCGGCACGCCGGAGCGAACAGCGCCCGCCCGGCCCGGAATGCGGCAGGTCCGGCCGGCCGCCGCGCGAGAGCGCACAGTGCAGCGATCGTAATGACCGCACCACGATAATGGCGCCACAATGGCAGCGTGTGCAAGAGCCGGCGCGTCATTAGTCTGGGACGCGGCGGGCGACCGGGGCCGCGGTCTGGTCGGCGGGATGGCGGACACTTCCGCCGCCGCAGCGCTCGACAGACTCGAGACTCGGCGCAGACGCCGCCAGGACGGTCGAAGCAGGTGCCAGGGTGACGTAAAGCAGACATATTTTCAGTACCTTTGAATGTTTGAGGGAATGCTTTAGAACGCAGGCAACAAAGCTGGTGCGGATGAACGCTATCGTTAATGAATCACTCACAGCCGTACTACAGCTCATGTAATTGCTAATTGCCTACGCAACTACGGATTTTTTTCTCTCAAAAACTATTGGGAGATCTGGCTAGGATTTCAGACCGTTTTTTGATCATGGTCATAAGCTTAATGTAAAATCCTTTGAAAAGTGGACGTCTAGAACCTCCCAGCCCGTAGGATCTTCAGCCATGTCCATGCAATGAGTGGGGTCGGGCAGTTTTTTTCCGCAAACGCCACGGAACTTTCTTCACACGGATTGCGTGTGCATCCCTGTTTGTGGAACACGCATACCGTACACTCTCCACACATCATGTACTCAGTGCCGATATACATATACACATGTAGCCATATAGGAGGAACACGATACACTGCTTTACCTGCAGTGCTGGGTTTTACCAATATTTTTTGCGTTCGATTATTCTTATCAAACTTTCTTATCAAAACGGTAGATTGCAATCCTCAAGAAACTAGAACATCGGTGGTAGTTCAACCTGTCCATTATTTCCACAAAATTAAAACACGTTCCTTTGACCAACAGCACAAGTTCTCATTCGAAGGCAATTGGGAAAAACTCCGAATCAGGAAAGCCTCACGCGGCTGCCATGTCAAACTGGCAGCGCGCTGTTTGGTGGCGATTTTGACGCGTCAGACGAATTGATTATTCAGTGCCATTTCTGTGCATAAACTCAGTCGTGCGGCAGTCCTCGCAGATGTCGGATACACTCCGCTCCGCTCCTGGGTCGACTGGGTCGACACAAACACTTAGTGTCTTGTCCACACTTGACCGCGCTTTCTGACAGTTTTTTTTCTTTACATTTCCGCGTTTATTTCTGCGATCCACTAACTTTAAGGGTTGGCCTGCTCTCCACTTCAAGTTTTCTTTTCTGAGTTGTTCCTGAACTGTTCTATCATGGACAAGCGAGGGGAAACGGAAGAACGACTCTGACTCAATAGACTCGAACTCAGACTCTGACTTCAGCCCCTCTGCAGCCATCGACAGTGGTGTTTGCAGAGGCGTAACAGATAGGACAATGCACACCCAGAAAGACGATGACCACGGCTTGAGCCCAGAACAGATCTCTACACACGAACACACTTCGTCTGCCGCGAAATCGGATACTGACCTTAGCTCGAACTCGGCCACTGTTCAAGACCGCACCACTTTCGGACACTGACGCCTCACGTTCTCGTGACCTTGACCTGCTACTGACTGACGTGACCTTGACCTGACCTGAGTCCTGGCCTCACGGCCGTGGCAGAGTGCCAGGACCAGCCCGGCTGGAAGAGTCAAAGGACTTATCCCGACTCGTCCAAGCAACCAGGGCAAACGACATGTGCGCTCTGGCAAAGGACACCGGCAGGGCAATACGCGATCAGACGCACGGAACACCACGGCCGGCCCGACAGCCCTACCTGGACCCGCTCGGGTCATACGTAATAGCAAAACCAACAGACTCGAACACCAACATCCAGAAAATCAACGTCTTGGCGCCCCCAAAACAGATAGGAACAATCTGTGGTCCAAACATTCGGCTTCACATCTGAGCACCTGACGATGGTTCTGCCATCATAAAAGCAAACAACCGCCACCAAACAAAAATGCTCCTCAAATAGACTATTTTCTGCAACAAGGCAGTGATGGTTACCCTTCACTCTACTCGAAACTCGTGCAAGGGAACTGTGTTTGCACCTGAACTCCGCTTCATGTCTGAAGCGGAGATTCAACAAGGTCTGAGGGACGAGCTGGTCAGCCACGTCCATCGACTGACGATCTTCAGGAAAAGACAGCGTCAGGACGCCAGTCTTCTTGTCCTCACGCTCGAAACTCCCCGTCTCCCTCCGAAGCTCCACGCAGGCTATCTCTGCTACGAAGTGCGCCCATTCATCCCCAACCCTCTGCGCCGTTTCAACTGCCAAAGGTTTGGTCATGGCTCCCGTAACTGCAGACAAACGGCTCGCTGCTCTCGCTGTGGTGGCAATGCGCATGAGGGCTCCCTGTGCTCCAAAGTGCATCTCTTGCGACTCTTCAGATCACGCCACAAACTCAAAGAAATGTCCGTCTGAGTGACAGAAGAGCGCATGTGTGAGCTCAAGACAAAAACGCATATTTCATATTCAGAAGCACAGCGTCAGGTACAGTCAGAAAAAAACGAACTCAAAAGACGTATGCTCAAGTCACATCAAAAAGCACAATCTATTCTCTACCTCAGACTGACGACATCCCACAGTTCCTCCACTTCAGCGCTTGAAGCCTCTATGTCGCGAATCTAGCCCTGTCGGCTCCCAGTCCAGTCAGACGCACACAGTGACTGAAACCAAGAAGAGGCTGATGCAAAACAACATGCGAGAGGAACATCGGCAACAGCCCCGCAACTCCGGGACAGTTTGTCGAAGGAGATCGCCGCAGCCTACGTTCCGGTCACATCCACCTACACAACACCCTCGTGCTGAGGCTCTACCGCGGACTCCGCGGACGGTCACTCAACCTCCGTCGCCCCTACCCGGCCCCAGTCGCCCCCAGCGCCGCTCATCCAGTCATGGCAGGACTTTCAGGGATTCAGGGATTCTTTAGGTAACTCACACCCATTGCCACTTCTTTCCAAGAGACAGGGTTTGTGCCTTCAGTTCTACTCAACAGTAATAATGACCTCTATTTTAAGTGTCACTGTCGTGGTTTACTTAGCAAATAGGCCGAAATCAAACCTTTACTGATGTTTCGTTCTCCTAATATTATATGTTTGCAAGAAACATTTCTTCACAGACGACCCGTACGACTTCCGTCTACCCGGGTACTCTATGTTCGCAAAATGTGATGACGTTCATAGATGCCATGGTAGAGTTGCCACATACATTTCAAACAAATACCTCACAGACAGCTAGCGGTTCACACAGACCTACAAGCAGTCGTCTGAACGGTTCTCATTTCAAACCGCCGTATCAGTGTGCTCTCTTTATCTCCCCTCCCCCAGGCGTACCTGTTTGTCTTCAAGACCTCACTGATCAACTTCCACCGCCATTTATCTTGTGTTCGGACGCCAACAGCAAACATTTTTTGTGCGGGTCTGTCCTATGCGACAGAGAAGGACTAGTCTTTGAACAACACATTAGAATTAACGCTTTACATGTCTTGAACAATAGTTCTCCAACACGGTTGGATGAATTCTGTGGGCTGGTCTCACACAATGATATTTTGCTATGTTCTAGCGGATTAGTTCCTTTTCTATCATGGGAAATGAAAGAAAAGGAGCTAAAAATGACCCTCTTTCTAGTGACCACTTCCCAATAGCAATTAAATACGTTGACGGTGCAACCCAAACAACACACTTCCAGTGCGATGCTCCAGCAGAGTGGAACGTTAAAAAATTTGATTGGGACTCCTTCCGAGCCGAGTGTCAATTCGTCGCAGAATTCACAGATGTTGACTCTGCGTGCACAAAAGTAACAGAATGGATTATTCCCGCTGCGCGAGCCCATATCCCAGCGTTCAAACCAAAAGGGAAATATAGGTGTCCTTGGTGGTTTGACGCCTGTAAACAGGCAATTTCAGCGCGAAAAAGATCATTACATTCCGTCGAAGCAGAGACAACCCCACCATTCCCCTTGACCACAGAAAGGAAAAAGCCAAAGCTAGACGAACTATTTGAGAAGCTAAGCAGCCCAGTTGGCTACAGCTCCTGAGTAAATTCACCACCTCCACACCCTTGCACAAATTACGGGAAACTGTTCAAAGTTTCGTACATCAAAGAAGCTTTCAGCGTCCTCTTCCGGTTCTAAAAATCCAATGAATCCAGGTAGATAGCCCAAAGGAAATGGCCAGTAATCAGGGTCAATTTTAATTCAACTGTCGTCATCCACAAACTATGACCCAGGATTTCGTATCCAAGACACTCTTATGACAAACAATATGCCGGACTTTGATTTCGATTCAACCAACACAGAGCCACACTACCATCCTCTGTCTTTGCACGTGCTAAACTCATCCATGAACTTACCAGGTTCATCATCGGTGGGCCCGGATCTCATTCACTTTGAATTTCTCAAGCAGCTTGACGACACCCAAAGAAGCAAACTCTTTGCTTTCTTCAACTGTGTGGACACAGAACAGAATCCCCACGACTTGGAAACACGCTTTTGTGGCTCCTCTTTTTAAACCGGGAAAACCTACAGACGGACCTGGGTCTTACCGACCAATGCAACTTACTTCTTGTTTATGCAAAATCATGGAAAGAATGATGAACTCCAGGATGTTGTGGCACGCCGAAAAATTCCAAATTTTGTCGAAATACCAAGATGCTTTTCGCCATGGAAGAACCACAGCTGACCATGTACTGCGCCTTGAATCAGTCTCACGCGGTGGCTTCTTCGCAAGAAAGTTCACCGTGGCAATTTTCCTTGATGTTAAGTACGCCTTTAATACGGTGTCCCGGGCAGGTCTTCTTACCGAACTCCATCATCTAGGTTTCCGTGGACGATTCATGCATTTTATAAATTCTTATCTGAGAGGCCGGACACTACAAGTTAACAGCGGAACCCTCTCGGACACATTCCCCGTGGACAGTGGTGTGGTCCAGGGCGGGGTCATTCCTCCTCTTGTTTTTCTTTTCAGGATTAATGATATCTTCGACGAATGTCCAACTGATGTGTCTCATGCACTGTACGCAGACGACTATGCTCTGTGGGCAACCGGAAAAAAGCCTGCGGTTGATTTTTCAGACACTCCAATCGGCTCTTTCCCGAACTGAAGACTGGGCCAAAAATGGGATTTCTCATTCTCTGCACTGAAATCGAAAGCAACAGTTAAAAAATAAAAATGCATAAGAAACAAGCAGTGCAGACTTCCGATGGATTTTCTCCTCAATGGGCAGCCCATGGAATTTGTGGAGAACGTCAGATTGCTAGTACACCTGGATACCAAGTTAAATTTTACCACTCACGTCCAATATCTTAAGGCCAGAGCGATGAAAAGAATTCCCTTCCTGAAATGCATAGCTGGTTCGGGCCTCGGGGCAGATAGAAAAACTCTTCTTCGTATGTACTTCGCGCTGATCAGACCAACCCTAGAGTACAGTGCACAGATCTTTGACCAATCGTAGAGGGCCCGTCATTCTTTAGAGACCACACAAAACGCTGGTCCAAAAATCGCACTGGGTGCTCTGCGTACCTCACCGGTTGAGAGTCCCAGAGTTGAGGCTAACGTGCCGCGACTGTTGCTGAGGAGGTGGGAGATGACCACACGTTATTTCCTACAGATTCTTAGCGACCGAGAACATCCTTGCTACCATTTGAGACACTTTATGGAATACATCAGACACACGGACGAACAAAGAATTTATCGACTCTGTGGTTTCCCTTTGTCACTACGTTTTCATAAAACTTGCAGAGACATAGGCTTCTTGGTACCGACCAACGCGAGCAAAATTCAAAGTAGCCACCATCCTTAGACCAGCTCGCAGATCAGTTTCCAGATGCTCATCTCACAAAATAAGAACATCTTGGATCGTAATGAAGTATGGGGGATGTTCCTGCAGTTTGTTAAAAATCATCTGGACTACCACTTTACTTTTACCGACGGCTCCAAGAAACACCGCTCAGTAGGGTGCACTTCTGTTTACAGACAAATCAATGGACGACACAGATTACCGGATGAACTTTCCGTTTTCATTGAGGAACCTAGCGCAGTTCATCGGAGCCTGAAATTTGTTCAGGCTCAAGGCATCCGGAAATCGGTTATCTGTTCTGACTCGCTCTCCGCTCTTCAGGTCCTACAGTCTTTGCGCAGGCCGGACCTCATTGCCCTCATATTTCACTTGTATTGCGACATCATAGAAGAGGGTATGACCGTTAGATTTTTATGGATTCCCAGTCACCAAGGCATACGTGGAAACGAAAAAGCAGATATGCGAGCAAAGGAAGCCTTACGGATAACAATAGTCTACTCCGTCCCAGTTGGTTACAGATATTTTTTTCCAGAAATAAGGAAACTCGTCAATCAATATTTCGATGCATATTGGCGTAGCCGTCCTCGTCCAACACTTTTAAAATACATCAGAAATTCGGTTGCTGAATGGGATACCAGCTACCGTCAAAACCGCCGGGAAGGAACTATTTTGGCACGTTTATGACTGGAACACACAAGACTGACTCATTCACACATAATAAATCACTCAGACAGACCATTATTTGTCCTATGCCACTCATACCTTTCAGTATGGCGCATACTCTTTGACTGCCAGAGATACCAGAGCGAAAGAGGAAAACTACGATTGACGTGCTGAAGCTTAAACCTACCATTCTCAGTAAACGGTACATAAGGAAACAACGAACCAGTTAGAAAAACCCCGATGTGTTTCCTGAAACAAATCCGCCTGTTCTCGCAATTTTGACGATACATTTCCCTGCATATTTCTCTCTCCCACTGTTTAGTTAAAAACATGCGCTGTTTAGCAACCAAGGTTCGTGTTAAGTAACTCCTCATACCAGCAGACCCTCCAGACAAGATTCGACGTGGACGCTTGAGCCCGAGCGGCTGTGCGCCCTAACTCTACAAGAACAAGAACAAGAAAGGCATAAAGAGCGCTTTGGTGCTTTTGATGTCAAGTCGTCTGTTCCAGTTAGATCCGAACCGTGAATTTGCTGCAAGTAGTGCTTAGTTTGATTTGTTGACTTGCAGTAGCAGTAGTAACAGTAGCGCGTCAACCGACCTGAGAATGAGAGCTGGGGTATGGGCGTGCAATGATTAAGCTAGCCGTGGCCATGGATCAAGCATATCATGGTTACCAGGCTTACACACCATGACTGTACCCAGTAAGGCAACTGGGATTTTGGTAAGAGTGGGTCAAAGTTAAAATAAAAAGGCTTGACAATGTTCAAGATAGGCAAGATGTGAGTTGAGGTCATACTGTGCTCTCCTGCTATGCACAATAAATGTTTAATAACCGGACGTAAAGACTGTACTTTTGTTTCTGATTGGCGTCCAACGCATGCATAGGCTGACAAACAAGGAAAAAGGGTATTTCATAAGAGTCTCATATCAAAATCCCGATTTTTTTCGAAGTGATACTTATTCCAGTAATATTGCAATTGACATTTTCGAGCGACAGACATATACAAAATGTACAAACATCAGCGATAACAGTAAAAGTCAAAGCACTCTCCGAAGTAAACAAGCTAATGCTTCCCTGACTGTACTGAAATATTTGTGCTACAAAATAAAAATGATTAACATGATGTTTTTATTCGAGGGTTGCGGACATAGCAGGGTACACGTAACCTGACAAGTGGGAAGTGTGGTCAGCTTCCTGCGAATGGCTCATACCAGGAACTGAGTCTTTTAGGCTCAGTTAGACGTTGAGAGCCAGATAAATGTATGCAGGTGTTTGGCGTAGTTGATGCATGTTCCTAAATTACTGCTGAAATGCTGAGCCATGCTATAACTAAATTGAGCCTGCCGTATGAATTTGTTTTTCTGATGGCTTGGTGGTATATGTGGTGGGCATAATACAACAGAAACAAACGAAAAGAAAGAAACCCCTACAGTGCATATTAAGGCGACCAAAATTCGGACAAAAACTGGGTGTATAAATGCAAATATAAATAAGTTAGATAAAACACAAAATAAAAAGGCTGGTAAGCCATTATTTCCATTGCCGTGGCGAAATATTCCAGCTGTGATGGTGTCTCACCCGTTGTGGAACCCTGCACTGCGTGTACTTGCGTGTAACTGGATTTTTTCAAATGAACAATAGGCGTATATTCTATTTTTTTACTCAATATCTGTGAATAATTGCAGGATTTTTGGTTCATTTATCAAACATCCTTATGGTTATTTCGATATAAGGGCATGGGCGCAACAACAGTATCTGATTTTCAAGGCTAATGAAGATGCATTTGGGAAAGGGTGGCTTCTGCGATATATGTAGGCACATGGTTCGGCGAAATCCGTCAGCTGCCAATGTCAGACTGCACTAATGGTACTTAAGATAGCCCCAGCTTCAGCTGGGGCTATCACAGGAGTTCCCGTCAGTGTTGATGTATGAAAAAAACACAAATTCGTGCCATTCGCGAGGCGCAAGCATCCAAAAACCTAACTGGGCATCTGTTTTGCAGGCTTGCTTACTACGAGCGAGGCCGAAGGCCGTAGGAGACTTGCTTCATCCAACAAAACACAAAAAAAACAGCTACAAGAAACAAACACATTGAGAGACCTACTTTGCTATAACGCCGTCTGGAGCTCAATAATTTTGCAGTTACTGGGCAATGAATCATGAAGTTTCCACCGGAACATAGCTGAATTCACTGGATGTTTTGTATTTGCATTTGCAGTGCGTTAGTTTGCAAACTCTTTATTTCATCTAAATATTCCGGAATAAAGTTTTCGCTCTAAGACCAATTTTTCCACGGGCGTTTTTGAACCACTTAGTAAATAAGAGCGGAAAACATCACGGGCGCTGGTGACATCTAAACTTGCTATTCTTTGGATGCAAATTATTGAAATAAATAAAAAATAAGCTAATGTATTGCGAAATGCGTACGGAACAGTGTTGCGGTCAGAAGCGACGAAGTAGGCCCCGTTCGCCATAAGTATCACAATACGCATCACCAGCAACACGCCCGAAAGGCGTCTTGCCGGTGATGCTCTCGTGAGAACATAATGTTTTGAGATGGCCATCAAAGACGTAGGAATGTTACTAATGAGTAACCTCGCGTCAGTTGACTGTAACATCGGCCCTGACCCAGAGCCGCAAGAGGACTATTGACTATATTTACATGGTGTGAGTCGCATCAAGTTCAGGATGAGACGAGTGTGGCATGTGCGCTTTACTGTGCTCGGAGTACATCCCTGTCACTTACTCATGCAAAATAAAAAGGTGTAAAACCATTGCAGTCTGGATGTCTAGTCCCCGAAAACCAAAAGGACTTTCCGATTAGTCTGAACCGCAGCCGACGTTCCACACAAGTTCATAAACTGAAATCAGACATCAGTTACGCTATTGGTTTACACGAAGGACATTAAAAATAACAAACCTAAGTGATCAATATACGCGACTTTTGTGACACGATAAGCTTTCTTCTACAGTTCTGAGAATACCAGGCTGATGATTATAAGATCCAGGTTGAGAAATTAGAAAACCCTAGTTGTGCAAACCAACACAATCGTCAAAGCAAATACTAGACTAGATCAGATGAAAGCTGTGGATCTTCAACCAGAAACTTGTGGCTTTGCTTTGAAAATTATTACGTGTATGCTGAAAGTTTGCAGGCGCAAAGATGGCATCGTGACCAAGTCCAACTCACCGAGATCTTGTGGACTATAGCAGCTGAAGCATTGGAATTACATTTTGTCAGATCCTTGTATGACGTCGCCTATAAAGATTTCTCAATGGGGAAATAAAGCTGGATGATGCAGGACTTCAGAGTCAAACTTCTGCTGCACGAAAGTTTCAAACAAGGTGCATTGACCAAAGATATCGACAGACATGCGCATAACATGGATCATGGGTACCTAGAGGATTTCGCACGGCTGGTGTAGGGCGAGAATACTAATTTTTTATTTATTCTATCGCGAATTTATAGTGTTAGCTGACACCTGAAAACCACAAGCCGGGCAAAACTGAAGTCCAGAAATGCATCAGAATGGACATATGTAAATCAGAATGGACATATTTGAAAAAACGGAGTTCCTGCGTAATCTGTTGTTGCTTGTCGGCTTACAAGAACTACTCTCGATAACCTTCTCTTGATGTTTATTTTAGGGAGACCTGGAAGTGATTTGTTGCAGCAACTGATCGTCACTGCCCAGCACTCGATTTGCATTTGCTCCCGTCGTATAAAAAACGTATAAAAACCGTGCATTTTGCATTGATTACAAGAATATTAAATTTTAGGATATAAAATTCCAAATTTAGCATGGATATCAGAAATGAACAGGCGAGGTCGTGCATCTCATATCAAATATAACAGCACTTTCATTGTTGATATTTCTCGACAGTGAAAATTCTGTTCTGAAAATTCTGCATCGGCAGACTAACGTCAAGTCTGTTCAGGCTAAACTCCATAAACTTAGTCTTGGACGTCACTGATTTTTTTCATAATCCCAGTGTCACGCACGTCTCAATTTGAACCGTAAGCGTCGGCTTGTAAGTTTGTTTGCATATGACCTCATGTATGGACTCGTGTAGACGTCTGCGATCATTTCACGTCTTGATTATCGTCGAGTTGTCGGTCACCTTGATATCCCGATTAACGACCGAATAAAAGACGACAGTTCGCTCCATGGAAAAAAAAACGACAAGGAGGCCGGCAAAAGATAACGCTGAGGTCGCTTTACCGGTATATATATATATATATATATATATATATATATATATATATATATATTATATATATATATCACATTACGGAGACACGAATTAAGCATTGAAACTAATCGTTTCGAGCCATCTCTATTTCTTATCAAAGCTTTACATACACACAGCATCGAATCCGTTACACATGTTCACACAATATTTTTTGCAGGCACATGGCACAGTTCAACTGGAGTTTTCACCACAACATTCCGCTTTTATAACGCCCGCCATTATTTTATTGAAATAAAACTGACCAGGTGACGTATTCGTATTTTCTGTCCTGCTGATCAATAACGACTTCACAATGCGTTGTTTGATATGGCCATCCGAAATGAACACAGTTTTTGCCAAATCAAAACCCAGCGAATGGTGAAAATTCCAAACATGATAAAAATAGCACTTTTTCGTTTACAACTCATATGTCTCTCCAGTGTTTGTGTGTCCTTTCCGCTAAGTCCCTGCCTCTCTCCCCTTCATAGGCTCTCTCAGGACATGCCTCACATGGGGGTCCTGACCATAGACACATAGACACCAAAGCTTTCATCACTTTTTGTTTTGTTGTTTATCAAGGTTTTCTTTATCGTGTTGAGTTACATGAACGCCACTCCCACACCTTGCTTGCAACAAGCTTTTTTAAACCTTTTTAGACTTTCGATATGCGACAAGACTAAACATTTTTTGGTGCATTTATTCGAGTTCAGGGCAAAAGTTAGTATCGCAGAAGTCCTTTGACAGAAGTTCGTCGTGCTGAAGTTCGTCGTGTAAAAATTCCTCTAGGGCAAAAGTTCGTCCAGGACAAATGCCGTCGTGCAAAAGTTCGTTGCGAAAAGGTGCGTCTAGGGCAAAAGTTAGTCGAGGGCAAAAGTTCGTGGAAGACAAAAGTTCGCATAGGGCAAAGGTTCGTCTGGGTCAAAAGTTCTTCTCGCAGAAGGTCGTCTGGGACAAAAGCTCGTGTAAGGCAAAAACTCGTAAAGGGCAAACGTTTGTCTAGGACAAAAGTCCGTCAAGCAGAAGTTTGTCTAAGAACAGGAGTTCATCAAGGGCGAAAGTTCGTCTACTACAAGTTCGTCTCACTAATGGAAAATGTTCGTATTACAAAAGGTTCGTATGGAAAAGGTTCATAAGGGAAAACGTTCGGAAGGAAAAAGGTTCGTATTCAAGGGTTCCTAAACATAACGTTCATATCAGAAAATATTAGTGCTGGAAAAGGAGCGAACCAAAAAAGTAACCCAGCCTACCCTAACCTAACCGTTTGCCTTAGACGAACTTTTGTTCCAGGCGAACTTTTGTCCGAAACGAGTTTCTGCGAGACAAACTTTTGTCCCAGACGAACTCCTGTCATAGACGAACTTATGTCCAATACAAACTTTTGCTGAACGAACTTTTGTCCTAGACCAGCTTTTATGTTAAACGAGTTTTAACGAGACAAATTTTTATCCTAGACGAACTTTTGTCATGAATGAACTTTACTAACGTTCATGCAAACTTTACTTTGTCCATACGAAATTTCGCGAGCCGAAATTTTGCCCTAGGCAAACCTTTGTCCCTACGACCTATCACCCGAAGAACTATTGTCCGACGAACTTAATTCCGACGAACTTCTGCCCGAAAACCATCCATTCTCTCTCTATTTTTGGCAAAAACGCTCGTCTAGTCGATAAATGACTTTATCAACAAGCGACCCGGAATATCATAGTCCTATGAATGACCGTTTAATATTTCTTATTTCCTTCTCGAGCATTTCCAAGTTACATATACTATTACCAGATACTATTATCAGAGATCAGATACTATTATCAGATACCAATCCCGATATCGCTAGATTATGATCAGGCAAAAGTTCTGTCCGTTTCGGATGACTTTATCAAACGTCTTATTGTAAAGTCGGCATTGATCACTGCCACAGGAAATATGAATATGACGCCGGTAGTGACGGGTATTATAAAGTAGTAACGGGCATTATAAAAGCGAAATGCTGTAGTGAAAGCTCGACTGAATTGTGCCGTGTGTGATAAGACAAAATGTGAGAATATGTGTAACAGACTCGATGCTATGTGATTGTGAGACTGATATGGAGCTGCGATGGTTCAAATCTCTTAGTTTGAAATGCCGAAGTGTAGTATTTCTTGAAATATTAATGCACAACTACATGCATTTTTCTAATATATATATATATATATATATATATATATATATATATTCGTATACTTAGGCAGTACATTTTCTTTTAAGGGCACATTATGGCAGGGGCATGGACATACAGGGCTAGAGTGGGAAATTTTAAAGAGATGAAGTGTCCCTCTCCGATGCAAGATTATGTTTATAATGTCTCACATATAATATACATTGCACGGCAATTGGTTATGTGCTGGGCGTATGCAGCTAGGCTGAGTAGTGATATATATATATATATATATATAGATATATATATCACATCTTGTTTTACCTTAATGACATTTAGAGGCCTTGGTACATGGAGGCATTTGGTGCTTGGAGTTCTGCTTGAACGCCCCATTTTTATCGTGAAATTCTAGTTCAATGTAATTCAGGACCATACGAATTGTCATTTTTCAGCTGGGTCATTAGCATATTACGCCCAGCCTTATAAGCGCAAAAATCGCTTTTAAAAATTCAAATCATTTGACAAATGCTACAATCGCAGTAGTGAGCGAAGCTATTTTTTCTAGATTAGGCAAAAAAGGAATAAGACAATGCGATGCAAGTAATATTGGAAAACATCCATACTTCTTTTTTGCAGGTGGTTCCACCATTCCACGAGGGAGCGAGTTTGATTTCAGGGGCATGCAGGTCTAGAGAGGGACTTCTGAAATAGCTGAAGTCCCTCTCCGATGCAAGTTTATATTTATAGGGTCTCACAAATTACATGCATTGCACGAACATTGTTTATGTGCTGGGTGTACACTCAGCAGATGGGCTGGGTAGTACGATGTTGAAATATTCGGTGAGTATGAAGATCCAATTTTGTTTTCGCTAACCAATTCACAATGAATTCGTAACATTTCATCGCTTCAGACGTATAATTGTAACCTTCAGTAAAACAGCATTAGCCCGAGACTTATAATTTCCATATATTTATCTTCCTACCTGAGTTATCTCATTTAAGTCATTCTGGACGTGGCAACACCCTCATTTCGCAATGGAGTTCGCGACAGGCCTTCGTAGAGAGGCATGCATCCTGTGGCTGGGGATAACATTGTCATGTTGTTCACTAACCCAACAGCACACGTCGAAGAGGCTGGCTGAGAAGGAAGAGCATGTGTTGCGAACTTTAATGATATAGTGACGCAGAAGAAAGGTGCCCTTCACTTTCAAGATATGATGGCTTCGCAAGCAATACTTGTGGACTGTGAAAACGTAGCCAGATGTTGGAAATAAAACAAGTAACTTTAAACACATTCTGCACTTCTGACCTACGCCATTTGACATTTGTTGCGTTAGACGAGGCGAGTGGTCTATCCGCATATTCCATACCTTGTTTCTCCAAAACACGGTACAACTTTGCAAAATAACGTATTCACATACAAAAGTCTTACGGTGTGGAGAAAGTGCTCGTTTCGCTTTGACTATTTTTTCAAACCAACATTGCATACTGCTCATCTCGCAAACTATTCAATGGTGAGTAATGCATGCAAGTAGCAGGCATTGTTTATCAAACTTGCGGTCCGCATTTCTAAACAAAATTTTTGTCCTGACCTAACCCAGTGCAAACCAAATATAGACTTGCTCAAAGGACGTCATACAAAGTCATTCAGTAGAGTCACATGTTCTTGGATTACAACTCTCCTGCATTAAAGGCACGCATTACCTTAAACATAGAGGTTAACATCACATGATCTTTACGCGCTTGAAAGCCTATTTTATTGCGCTGCAGTACCAGATCAGTACGCATATCGTACCTGACGTGTAGACATATATATATACTGAGGCTCATGGTCAGAGCTTTGAGGGAGAGCGGTATAGAATGGCCTGGATGCCCGCAATTCAGGGATTTTAACGTTAGGCCTATGTTTCTGTTCGTGCTTTTGGCAATTACTGGAAAGAAATGGTCTGAATTTCTTCTCATTCCTCTTTCAATAATTTCCAGAAATCGAAAATCAACATCAGCTCAGGCTACAACCAATTTCAGCTCTAGAACAGCACACGTCTTGGCCGACCTATTTATGTCTATCAAAACATATACTTTGGATGTTCTTAGCTTGTACGTCAAATCAATGACTCCAAACGAATGAGAGGCGTGGGGAACAGTCCGACTAGTTGTGATAAAGTGTGTCGCCAAAGACAACATTCTCCCAGTTCGAATGTGGGAGCGCAAGTCTGTACGTAAAGAGCGTTTGGTTGCGCACCCAGCAAAGGAGAGTACCCGACAACTTTAAGGACAATTTTCACGTGCAACATCATAAGTGTGGTGCAAAAAAAGCGAGGAAAGCAGCTTTCCTGGTCCTTTCACCGCTAGTTTGCTTATGTTAACCCTATTAACTATGTTTCCTATTCCCATACCCATAATACTAGGGCGCATTTCCGTATAGAGCGGGAAGCTTAATTGCCCCACCGCCTGAAGTTTCAAGAACCACCAATCCGATTTCATTGTAAAAACAGCAATCGCTTTCCATGACGTAAACTACATTTTTATAAAACAAATGAAAATGTTCCGAAAGGCTGGTCAGAGGGTATGAAGTCAGAAAGGAGGTGCTTTTTACTTGTTTTAACTTCGATACTGATGGACCGATTTTGATGCAAATGGCATGAATTGAGAACAAAACAGTGGGACTTTTGCCTTTGGCCCATGCCCATGGATTTTTGGAAGAATTCGTAGGCGTTTCACAGGGCTTGGAAAATGGGGAAAATTGAACATATTTTTTGGCTCCTACTATTGATGCTGTACTTAGGAAGCACACCTCACATTACATTGCATAATGCTGGCATAGGTGGCGTCAGGGACTTGAAAAAGGTGGAACTACCATAGTCGCATATTCATCAGGCCAGCGTACGACCTTTGACCTTAAATGGCCTCAGAGTCACATGAAATGGTCTTGAGCTCATTTCGTGGTGTTCATATACCTTTCAAACCATTTAAATCGATTATATTTTCAAAACCCTTGTTTCTGAACGTCGTAATACTGGGTAGGTGCGCATTTTAGGTCATAGCTCCGTAGCCCGACCTCATATCAGTCTGAAACTTAAAAAGCAAGTAGAGGACGGGTCATATCGCTCTGGATTTTGCGTTCTCAAAATTAATGCCCAAAATATTTACATAAAATGAAATTTTGACTTTGACCTTGAGCTGGCCTTGCATAGTGACGTCAGGCCAAAACAATATTTTTATGGCTTGTCAGTTATTTACCTATGTACTCATCTGCATATTTAAATTATTTATTAAAAATTCGCCTTTTGGCAGTCATTTTTTGCGCTCTCCCTAGTCAGAGCAAAAGAATGAAAATAAATAAAAAGTGGAAATGAAATCAAGAAATGCAAAAATACGAAAATTTGACATAATAGCTAGGAAGAGCTCGTGGGAAAAGGCATCAAGTTTCGTGAAGCTGCTCCAAAAACCCTGAAAATGGCGAACAAAGAAAGAGGACTGGGTTTCTTGCGCATCCCCTTACAGAAAAAGAATTAATGACACTGCTTGCACCATTTTTTGCATTTTTGGCAAATGCCAAAACAAAATGGCATAATGATGACACAGTCGTTTTGTTCAGCTACTCTGCGCAAATTCGTTAAATATTGGTGTTCGCCGGCCAGGTTCACCACTCAGAATGACATTCGAAAAACGTCGTCTTGGTGCGAGGGTGGAGGCCTGGGAGATAGGAAAAACTTAGCGATATGCCAATGTACTGTTACTTCATGCAAAATGTCTTCATTCATGCGATTTGCAAGGTGAAAATGATTTCCTGAATACCCAATGTAAGTTTTGAAAAATGTTTGGGCGAGGAGGGTCAATGACATGCAGCAAAAATGTTTTTTTCACGCAGCCAATTTATGCAGTCGCTCCAGTATAAATTTGCTGTCTCTACAGACTCTCCAAGCCACTATAGACTCTCTCATGACCTCTCATGACATACATACTTACACCACCTACCATCACCTAGCACTAGTGTATAGGTGAAGGAAACTCGAAAAACAGCAAAATGATAGCAGGGTCGCCTTTAGTCGTCATTTTGACACGATCATGCCATTTTTCACCAAAATGTGCACAGTTGTTGTGCTGAGGGGTATCACATTTCCAATAACATGGATATCAGATGTCCAATTTTGAAAACCTGAGGCGTTACTCCGTTTGGTTCGGAGTTCTATGGCAAAAAATAACGACGTCCCCTGTCCCAGAAGCGGGGGCCAAGTATGTATAGATAAACTTTAAATTTTTCTCAGTTTTGGAAGGGGGGATTTAGGTCGGTAGCCCGTGACTCGTGATGCTGCCGACAATGCCATGGAGTCGATGCAGCTCCGACTGCAATACACACGACGTAAATGTAACGGCAGCGCCATCTATAACACTTTTGGAACGTCATCTAGGATCCTGGGTTCCATTTCGGATTAGCTATCCTTCCGAAAAGTGCACGACGGTGTTTCTGCATTTTCCAGTCGTTCGGCACAATTCTCAAAGAAATGGCGTTCCTGGTTAGGGTAAGTTACATTACTGCTCTTACAAACCAATCAAATAACGGTTTTACGTTCTTCAAAGGATGCGTAACCTAAGAAATATCAGCACGGCATTCATGGTGTCTGGATGCATCCTCGAACAGACTGAATCTGTCTTGCGCGTCCTGTATTATTGCGACCCATCCTACTGGATTTACACTTTATATGTAAGACGACTCAGCGCTGTATCCGTCTGACGTTCAAAGAATCCGAATGATGAGAATCATGGACGTCTTGTCGCCCTACCTCCAGCTAGGTTCTGGACCTCAGTTGTTGGGATGGTCAGCAGCATCAATCTGCACGTGCACATACATTGGGACAACTGGCGGGGAAAACACGAACACAGCTTAGGTCAATGCCGGGAAATGATGCGATATGGTGGTCGTCGTTGAATGTTGTCTGAATGACCGGAACCCTCGGTTAAGGAAATGCAGTGATTGATATCTTGAGCGCACCACCATACTTTGAACTACACCTTGTCGATTGGTAATTATGGTTACCGAGTCGAAAACTGTTACTGTTTCCCAATATACCCAGTTATCTAATGTATCCAATCCAAAGACCCAGTTATCCCAATGTATTCAAAATACATAGCTGCGGTTTTGATGAAAACTGAACAGCATGCTACTAGCAGGCCCTGGGAAAAATGTCTTTAAATGGCACCGCTGAAACCCCGTGACAAAAATTGTTCAGTATTAATGGGTTACGATGGTCCACAGCGATGTAATCTCATTGCTTGAAAACAGTTCAGCCGCGGTAGTTCGGAGCTGATGACTGTGACCACGTGAGCCACAGCCCCAGCTGATCAGCAGCTATGGCGCGATTCTTCGCGTACAGATGAGCTCATCAGACTTGAAAATCCACTCACGGTGTCGGACACCGTCTGGTACTTTGCCAGCTCCGTGGTCGACGTGGACACTGCGATGGACTATGGGCCGGTGTAGAGAAAGGTACGAAAGATGGACTATGGCCCTCGCTGCCGACATCATCCCGTAGTGAGGGCTGTACCGTTAATATAAGCCGAGCTGCCAATTCGCGCTTCTTATTACTTTCAAGCTAGAAGTCCATTACTCGACAGCAGGAGCGAATGAGCTTCCAAAAAGATGTGAGGAGGTACAAAGATGCTTTTTCTGCTAGAGCTGTCATATTTCCAAAACGTGAAGTGGCATGATCTCCTACCCCTCCTCTCCACTCCTACGCCTATAGAAGGCAGGAGTGCAGAAACGGGAGGGGGGGGGGGCACCTGCCCCCAACTTTGGGTAACATTTAACATTAACCCTAAGAAACGAGGCAAAAATCACGTTTGCTCCCCATCTCCACAGATGTTCCTCCGCTGCTGATGCAAGGTATGTCTAACACTGCAACGCCGAGACCCGTGTTTACAACGGGACGCAGTTTGGCAACGGGACGCAGTTTGGCAGCCAATGTTCGAGGTAAAAAACTGACTTACAAGAATGAACATACAGGTAATGTTTTTCATGAGCACAAAGATATATTGTGGTATATTGGTAACTGAAACAACTTATGAAGATTATCTTTTGATTTTTTTCAAGTTTGCCGAAAACTTTCTCATAGTCTACTATTACATATGGTTCATGGTAGTATGTAGATTACGTATAGTATATGGTATATTACTGTATATAGTTTAGTATTATTATAGTTTTTATGTAGTTCATGGCCCATTACCATGCATGAATTTGCTATACATTTAGTTATATACATTACCTGGCCCGCAACGCCTTTTTAGACTCAGTTCCTGATATGAGCCATTTGTAGGAAGTTGACCACGATCCCCTCCTGGCACGTTACGTAATTTAGAAATGTTCCGTACCTCGGATATATTCGTCGCCCTCGAATAAAAGCATAGTATTATTAATTTTTATCTTGTAAAACGCATATTTGAATGCAGTATGGGAGTACGGACCTGTTTACTTTGGCCTTTACTGTTATCGTTGATGTTTGTACATTCTGTTTACGTCCGTCGCCCGAAAGCGTGAATTCCGGTTTTACTAGCGCAAGTACCCGCATCGTCTGTGGTAGAGTCAATACCTTTCAAGAAATTGGGATTTAACACGGACTCTTAAAAAATACCCCTTTTTCCTGTGTTTGCCAGTCTATGCGTACGGTGGACACCAGAAACAAAAGTCCAGTCTTAACGAACAGTTGTACAAAGTTTGTTTGTATAGCAGGAGAGCACGGCATGGCCTCAACACACATTTAAAAGAAAATGCTAGCATTGATTTCCCCAGTTTCCCATCGTTCCTATTAAATCATCAAAACAGCAGGGCCTAGTTTTCCTTCGGATTGACTCCATGAGCCAATGAGGGCCCACTGTCATCCGTAACATGAAAGCAGATGATTTCACAAGAAAAACGAATATGCAGGCATTCGCATCCAGGAACTGTCCGCAGCCGCAGCATGGATCAGGCACAACAAGATGCATAGCCAGAGTGGTGTCGGAGGAGTGAACTAATTCCTCTCGCCCTTCTATGGTCACAGATTTCCACAAATTGGCGTTTACCACAAATGATTTATTAAAAAAAACAAATATATTTCAAGATAAAAAAGCAACGAATTTTATCGTCAAAATCATCACGTGTGTTAAAATTCATAAGGAAAATTTTCCCATACTTGTAATAAAATGTACTGTCAAGCCTTCTTATTTTAAGCTTTGACTTCCGGCTGCGTTACTGGATAGGACAAGATACACCTTGGGCACAACCATGCATAACCATGGTGTGGTGCGCTTGGTAATCATGATATGTTTGATCCATGGCCATAGCTAGCTTAATCGCTCTTAGATATCCCAGATCTTACTCTCATGTCGGCTGACACAATATTGCAAGTGAAAAATGGAACTGAGCACTACCTGCAGTAAGTCGCGATTCAGATCTTGGCACAGGCGAGTTGACACCGCACGCAGACGCTTGCAGGCACGCGTAGTTCATGTACTGCTTGTAAGTTAGGAAACACAACCTCCTGGGCTCAGGAGCCAGAGTCCTGGGTCAAGTTTTTTGTCTTGTCTGGCGTCAGTCAGTCGTCTGAGTTCATGTGCTGAAATGACACTCAATAATTAATTTGTCTTATGCGCTATAATCAGCATCAAATAGCGCACAGCCAGTTCGATATGACAGCCATGTGCGTGTGTCCCATTGGGAGCTTTTTTCCAAATGGACCCGGAATGAGGACTAGTGCTGTTTGCCAAAGCAATATACTTTAATATACCGAATATAACGAACACGTCGAACTGTCACTGGTGTTGTGCTCTCTTTGGATTCGCGATCCATCATTTTGGTAAGAGACTTTCACAAAAAGAACCAGCCGTAAAAAAAAAACATTAGTTAAACCCAGCGCTAGAAGTGAGAAAATGACTTTGTGCCTCAATGGAAGAACCGCCACTGACTGCATGAGTATGCATTACTTCTTCAGCACCATATGAGTGCAGCTGTGTACTTCCTTTCCTATCAGCTTCATAAATATAAATGCATACAACCGCCAGTCATCAAAACAAAGTGCCAGAGGAATCCAGTTGCAGTGTAATGACTCAGTTGTCATTATTTTACAAGATCGCTGGTTATTCCCTTCGCATCTCCTGATCCTAAATAGCTCGGATTCAGAATTCATGTCTTTTGGAATTAATTCAGTGAACATTTCTAACTGGGCAACTCCACCATATGACTGTACCATAACTATGATGTGGAGAAAACATCTAACTTCAAACATAAAACCATTCACCTATGGTGATGATGGAATGATTAGATTAGAATGTTACTCGGATGGCATTAACCCTTGCCCGGCGGGGTTCGCTTTAGGACCCCCTGCGGTTCTCCTTGAAGAACTTTTTAAACGGCGGGAGACAGAGCATTGATTTTTGCAATATTTGAGTTTCTTTTCATGCATACACCTGAAACAAAATTTTTAGAATTTTTCATGCAATAGGTCGTGATCTGTGGCTTTTTTGTCAAGGCCATGTCAGCCACGTTTTTACCAAATCGAACAATACATTTCATTTGTTCGAATCGGGTCAAAAGTCAAAGTCTTGTTTCATAGCAATCATTTTGACGGTATTTTTCCAAAAGTCGGACGCGGAATATATATGACGAAGGAGGATGTTCTACTTCTGTACCAAGTTTCAGACTGCTAGCAAGTCGGGCCACTGAACTATGACCTAAAATGTCAGTGCGCGTACCCTTCATTACAACAACCGTAAAATGGAATTTAAGAAATAAAGTGAATTCAGATGAAATGAAACGTTTTCAAACAATACGAAATGCACCCAAGATCATTACATGGTCTAAGGTCACTGGGGTTATTTAAAGTCAAAGGTCGTAAGTTGATCTGGTGAACATGTGACCATTACAGTTCCCCTTTTCATGTCCCTGGCAGCGCTTATCCTAACATTTTACAAACATGACAGTACGATTTGTACTTCTGCAGTATAACATGACTAGGAGAAGCTTAAAATGTGCTTTTAACTTTTTATTCATTCAGTTTTCAAAAACTAGTCCTTCGATTTTTGAAATCCTGTGAACGCCCATGAGTTTTGTCAAAATTTCACGATGGACCAATGGTGCAAGTCCCGTTTATAATCTCTCGATTCATGCCAGTTCTATTAAAATCGGTCCATAAAGAACAGAGGTA
The DNA here is from genome assembly GCA_030062745.1 of Capitulum mitella. Classification (NCBI taxonomy): domain Eukaryota; kingdom Metazoa; phylum Arthropoda; class Thecostraca; order Pollicipedomorpha; family Pollicipedidae; genus Capitulum; species Capitulum mitella. Next base: position 35,890,851 of record CP099839.1, read on the forward strand.
CAAGTCCAAAAATATCCCCATTTGACTTTTTGTCCACCTGTATCCACCCCTTTCAAAATTTTGAAAACTTCTGTTTGTAAAAATGTAGCTTATATGATGGCCAATCGATTGCCGTTTGTTGCGATGAAATCGGATGTGTAATTCTCGAGATCTCAGAGGGGCCAAATCCCCCCGCCGGAAATCGGCCATACCGTCTAGCCCTCCAGGAATAGGGTTAAGCCCAAGCAGGATAACAGCTTCTGTAGCGTTCTCGGGTTTCCTCGGTCCATACGCGTCCCCGCACGAAATGCATCTCTGGCTCGAGTGATGTATTTTGGAAACGGTTTCTGCGAAGTCAACAACGATCATGGACACATTTTCCAAAAACTTAGCTATCGTATACAGCATAAAAATAAACAACAAAACAGCAGACACCCGGCATGAGATAATCAATACAAACGATTGGAAAAATGCAACTTGACCAGCGGAGAGCGAAGCATAAGTTAACTGCCTGGTAGCCATTATGACAAGGGCTGCTCACTCTAGATCAGCGCCACCGCGCGGCTGCCCATCAGCGACGGTAGACAAAACCCTTTTAGATGAACAACCAACACAGTAACTGCTGTGAGTAATCAACGGCATCCTGAAAAACGTTATTGCCACATATACAGGCGAATAATTTTTAAACATAGCGAACGTAGACGATCAACAGCGATGACAATATATATGACGGTAGCGGAGCCACGAGAAACCAGACTAAAGAAAGAAACAGAAAAGTAAACTATCACACCCTAGTTTGTTTTAGTCAAGCCCAAACAAACTGCATGGCAACCATCTTCTAAGCAAGCACCAGTAAAGAGGAAAACACTAAATGCTGCCAAGCCACGAATAAAGTGACAAACAGGGTTTCTTGGTGATCCGAAACACCCGATGAACACTTAAATGCCGCGTGAACACAAGTCTGTCTGCCCGAACGGACACAAACCGCAATAACGTCCCACTTCCACGACCACGTCAAAAAGAGTGGCCGGCCGCCCCCCGCGGCCAGAAGGTCGGTTCGGTCACGTGAGCGACCGAGTCGGGCGGGGGCGGAGCCAGAGCCGTGATGCCCGGGCGGCCAGCTGCGGCAACAACTTCAAATAAGCACGATTATACATTCAACGGTCATACCTGAACCAAAATGAACAAAAAACATCCAGCTGTCTTCATGAATTATCACAACAGTGCACGTATCAATCCATGATGAATACCGAAACTGACTGTTTAGAAGAAGAAACCACCCATTATTTCTGTTTTTTTCCTTTTGCAATTCATACGCCGATTCCGCGACCCTACCTGAAGATGTGTCAAATTAGTCAACTGCCTTAAGTTCCTATACATCCAAAGAAATACCAGGTTAAATGTGATACGTCCATTGTTCCATTTTCCACGGCCAAGCAAGAGGTCGGCTGTTTCCGTTGACCGTTAGGGCCGCTGTCATCTTTATGGCTGGCATAATGGTATATGCGGCCGTTGGTTTGTATACGATTAGATGCTACGACAGAAACGTGATTTTTTGACGGACTGATGAAACAATGATTAGGAAGTGAATGTGCCGGTGCGTGTGGCATAATTTATTAAACCTTCTTGTGCAAGAATTTCACTTGGTTCATTTGAATCCTACCCAGATCGAAAATAAATGCTTCTCAAGGTGAGCTGGCACCTACCATCAAAGCCCCAAGCAGACAATGACCATCTGAATCAGTGAAATATAAAATGCAGTATTAGATGGTGAAAAATGCCTTGCAGAGACTGGTCTGCTTTGTTGTTCTGTACCCAGCCAATAGAGTGCATGGATTTTATTAAAATAAAGAGCATGGTCCAAAAAACCCTGGGATTATGGGCAACGAACTAAAATGTGGTATCATGGTAACTGGTCCTCACATCACATTGTTTCATTCTTAACCCGACCCCAACTGAGGGCGAAGGGGTGGTTGACCGCCTCCCCTGAGGTTTTTCCAACTTTGTGAGGAAACAAACGGCCGCAGCGTCACGAAATTTTGTGTACCTCTTCCTTGGTCATTTTTACATCTTGCGCCCTAGTTTTGACCTCAGGTCCAGTCAGGCGTCTGACCAAGGTTAGGTCAAATGGAGCTATGTCCAGAAAAAAATTAGCGCTCTGTAACTCAACTAGATGCAACTTTCTGGTCATTGACCTAAGGTGAGACCTATTTTCAAGACATGTCGTCGTTTTTCGGAACTGACGAATTTTCATGGCATTTTGAGTGCGATGTGATGCAGACATGCAATGGCCGTCATTGGACAAAGTATGAATGACTTCCAACTATTGACCTGAGGTCAGGTTACCAATAACTGTTCTGAGCCGAGATGCATCGCTAACAAAATTGGTCATGAGTGGCTCCCCGGTTGTAAATGATACAATAAAACTCAAAAAGTTTCGAAAATTGCATATTCTTGAAATAAGCAGGTTTTTGCAAATGAAGTTCCGCCAGCTGTGCAGAATGAAAATTACTGAACTGTTTGAAAAAGTTAAACACGGAAAACCACAACAAGAACTACTAACATTGACAAACACAACTTGGCAAGGCTTATGTTACCAAAATAAAGAAACGCTAGAATTAGTTGCCGTTAATTCCGCCCCACGTTCCGCAACGGTGCCCGCGCTGCAGTGGCGAGAAAATCATCATGTCTATAACTCAACGTCTCCGTAGATAAACGTATATTAAATAAGTCAGAGAAACGTGAGGTGCATCGAAATTCGCAACTTTCACCTGTTCCTTGGTGCCTTTACATAGACATTAGTAATAAAAGCCCTTGAGATCGAGGCCATTTCTCGGTTCCATGCAGTCGTCTATGAGAAGACATATATAGCGCATAAATGGCTTACAAAGCTGAAAATGAGTCCAATGTCAACCTCTGTTCGTTACAAACTTTCCAACGGTGCCCTTATTTTTATTGCATGATCAACTGTTTGCGAATTAGGGAGACGATCAACCCCCCCCACCTGGTCGGCGTGCATGGTGCCGACTGCCAATAAAGTAATTGAGTGTTAGTTAAGCACAGATTTTAAGTAATTCCATGATACATTTTCAAGCATATATACTTGATGGCACTGCAGCAAATGTCTCATTTTGCGACAGAGAGCTGGAATTCCCAGGTATGAAAATACGCCCAGTCAATCCTTCCGCGTATTGACTGGTTGAATACACAGTTCTTTGGCTGCATAGGATGTGTATTTGTGGTAACCATTGAATTTCTATTCTAACAGTTGATCATTTCCATTTCAGCCGTTGTATAACATGTCAAAATGACCTCATGCAGGATTTTCATGCCAAAACTATGGTGATCTTATTACGCAGTATGCATCAGCTCGAATACCTGCTGACACAATGATTTAACACAGTAACGGTTTGCTCTACCGAATGGCCTCAGCAAAACTGGAATGCATTTGCTTTGTGCATCCTGCTGGAAAACCAACCTTCATTGCCCTGATTCGTATCTCTTCTGCCTTGATACCTTGTGCTTGATCAAGATCCCTTCAGATCCCAGATCCTAAGCTTATATTTTGTTGAAGGATCCTTCCAGATCTAAAATCCTCTTCAGATTTTAGATTATTAGTCTGATACACCGAAAGATCGCGTCAGACCCTGGATCCTTTGGGACCATTTTGTCGAAAGACCCCGTCAGATCCTAGATCCTATAGAACCATTTTGTCGAAAGATTCCTTCAAATTCTAGATCCTATGGTGACATTTTTTTTCGAAATATCCCTTTTGATCCTAGACCCTCTTGTGAGAGCCAGGCACATGCCTGATTTAATGGCGCAAAATTGTCACAGATGGTTTTGCCATGTCAAATGGTGTTCGTCGGATGGAATATTACCGCTGTTTTTATTTAATATTTACACTGATACGCTCGTGTTAGCACTAGTAATGTCCAGTGGCAACCCACGTTGCCACTATCTAAGCAGCATAAATCATTTTCATGTGTCGACGATGTGGTTCCTGTCCTGTCGCCGCCACCTTTCGGTTTGCACACTTTGTTCAATACATGCCAGAATGTGCCAAAAGACGTGATGTAATGTACAATAAAAAGAAGACTTTGTGCGTAGTTATCCCGCCCAAGTTGTTTAAAGATATGGTGTAGTTCACAATGTGTGATGCACGTAAACGAATAGCAATACCTTGGATTATTTTCGTTTGATGGGTCATGTGACAGTTCCGAGATTCAGTACCGATAACGTCCGTTACGCTGTCGAACGAATTCTCGTATCCGTAGGTTTTCCATGTGTCCCAGCCCCGCCAAAAACTATTTGTTTACTTATATATACTATACTTATTGCTCCACTGTTCACCAGCGGCGCGTATGTAATGCGACACTCCTTAAGAAGTTCAGGGTATGCCTGAACAATGTAGCCCGGATAGTGTTTGGTTATGACAGAATTCGTAGTGCTTGCGCAACACCTTTGTCAGAGCACTTTGATGCTATGAAACGATGTATGTATAGAAAAGCGGCTTGGGCACCGGCAGTGGCACCGCGCTTCGTGCCACCGTATCATATCATTCGCTGGCAGTAATTTGGGAGCATTCGTTGTTCAGGATCTCCAGGAATCGAACATCACGCACCCTGTGATGTGGTCTAATAATTGGACCGAGGACCTGTTAACACGCGCAGTGGAAGGGGTTCCACAATGACGCGCACTAGAAGGGAGCCCAAAAGTGCTCCCCTCCGATCTCTGAAACAAGAAGAGCTTTCTGTAGTCTGGTATCTCTTTGTTCTGTTATCGTCGCATTCGTCATTTATCATCATCCTCGATTGACTGTGTCCGCTATGTGAAATAATGACTCGCGTACATTTGAGCGATAGTGTTTATCAAGATTCAGTTATTAAGCAGAGTGGTTACCGAGCTAGTTGTTGTTTGTCTGAGCGAGCTTCGTCCACTGTCGCTGTTGGGCGGCCGCGCGGTGGCGCCGGTCTTGGGGGAGCTCTTGTTTGACGGCTGCCAGGCGGCATATTTAAGTTCCATTCACCACTGCTCACGTTGCTTTTGCCATTTGTTTGCACTGATTCTCTCACGTCACGTGTAGGTCTTTTTGGTCGTTGTTGTCATGTTGTATACGATAGTTTAGTTTCAAGGGACTGTCATTACGATCATTATTTATTCTTCAGAAACCATTTCCAAAACACATCACTCGTACCGGAACGCGTACCGACGACCGAGGAAACCCGAGAACGCTACAAAGTGCTGGGCAACAACGATACAAAGTACGTAGAAATTCGTTTAGGACAAAAGATCGTCTGGAACAAAAGCTCATCTAGGGCAAAAGGTTAGTATAGGTGAGGTAAAGTTAGGTTAGGTTAGTTCAGGTTAGGTTAGGTCATTATTTTCTTTTCCGATACGAACTTTAAGTTCATGAGCCCTTGGTTACGAGCCTTTTTCCTTACGAACGTTTTCCCTCACAAACATTTTTCCTACGAACCTTTCCCATATGAACCTTTTGCAGTACGAACTTTTACTATTAGCGAGATGAACTTGTCCTAAGTGAACTTTTACCCTTGACGAACACTTCTTCTAGCCAAATTTCCGCTTGACGCACTTCTGTCCTAGACAGACTTTTCCCCCATCCGAGTTTTTACGTTACACGTATTTTTGTCCTAGACGAACTTCTGCGAGAAAAACTTGTGGCCCAGACAAAACTTTGCCCTAGACGAATTTCCGCAAGACGAACTTTTGTCCTAGACGAACATTTTTCCTCGACGAACTTTTGCCCTCGACGAACTTTCGCCCCGGACGAACCTTTTCACGACGAACTTTTGCACGACGAACTTTTGTTTTAGATGAACTTTTGCGCGACGAACTTCAGCACGACGAGCTTTTGTCCGTCAAACTTTAGTCCTACGAATTTTTGTCCGACGAACTTCTGCGATGCGAACTTTTGCCCTAAAACCGCTCTGATCCGTTCTCGAGATTCTCAGGTGGGGGTACACAAAAGTGCCCCTTTCCAGTGCGCGCGTTAATACAGTGTTCTCTCTCTCTCTCTCTCTCTCTCTCTCTCTCTCTCTCTCTCTCTCTCTCTCTCTCTCTCTCTCTCGCTCTCAGATCCTGGGACTATTTTTCACGCAACACAGTAACCAATCACCTACAAAGTTTACGTAAGCCAGAGGGGGAGGGTCCAAGTTTTCCTAGGCTCCTGTTTTCAAACCTTTATGAAAATTTACCTACGTAAATGGTGTCTGTGTTCTGTGACACGTCAGATTCAGCTACAAGGTTAGTAAGCTACAATAGGGATGCACCGGATATCCGGTCCGGCCGGATATCCGGCCGGATATTAGAGATTATCCGGTATCCGGTATCCGGCCGGATATTTTTAACCTCCCGGTGTACAATCAAGACGTTGCTCTAATGTCTGCATCCAAAACTGTTTCAGGGGAAACGTGGCTTGTTGTGTTACATTGTCGATGTAACTGGCAGTTCCAAGTCGGTCTGGAGACCTTGGAACCAATTCTTTTCTGTATTGGTCCGAGAGGGTTCGGACATATCTTGCAAGAATGGTACTCAAGTTCAAAACTGTGAAACAATAGCCAGCATGCGGTCAGCAGCCCATCTTATGATTTCCTTTTTTCGAAATATTTCTTATCTTTCTCAAATTCTGACACAAATGCATTAAGGAAAAATATAAATTGTGGACACTGGAAAATCAGACAGTATTTAAAGTCATACTGTAAGCACATTTATTACTGTATGAACATTAAACTTTTGCAGAAATGTAGTCATAACCGTTGCGGTCAGTTCTTGCTCAATGGATCATCTCCATCACCTCTCATCTGTCGGCAAGACGCACGCGCCTGGGTACGCGCACCAGCATTTTACGCGGTATCTCTAGGTCCAGAGCAGCGATCACCTGGCTCATCCAGCGCTTTAGGGCGACTTTGGATGTTACGTACCAGTCTCCCTGATACATCCTCTGCTTAATGATGCCCCAGATGTCCTCAGTAGGACACACCTGGTGTACACAGGGGGACTACTGTCACGCACTACATACGGCACTCTGGCCTCTTCCAGCAACTTGAGCGTTTTCTTCGCATAATGAGCGCTGGCCAAGTCTGGCCAGATCAACATGTCCCTCTCGAAACAGCACTCATCCAAATATGGGATGAGCACATCTCCTACGCACTTCTCACCGTACATGGTACCATCAACATTACCCATACCCGGCATGACAGCCGGCTTTGTCACACCCCTGAGAGAGATGGCGGGCCACACGAAAAGATTACGGGGAAACTTGCTCTCTGGCCTCAGTTGTACTTTTGCTGGACTTCTGCTGGACGTGCTCCAACAGAGTACCCAAGGTTTCCTGACATATACCTCTCGTGGTAGGTGAAGTAGCTTTCGTCGTCCATGGCAATGCCCCGTTCTTTCCGATTTCATGTGTTCCGCGGGACAGTTTCCGGATGCGGGTCTTTTGAGCGACCTCTTGTTTTTGGGTGACCTGGGGTGACCTCTTGCTGTTTCGGTACCGAACCTTGTTTGCCACCAATATTTTTTTGTCACGTACGTTCTGAAGATTCCAAACCTTCCAGCCGGAACACGTTATGACACCCGTTGTTTTTACAGCTCGAATCAGCTGTAGCTGTCTTTTAACACGCGCAATGGAATGGGGTCTTTTTGTGCCCCCCACCTGTTCTTCTTGAATATCTTGAGAACGCATCGGAGCTGGTTGCTGTTACTTTGTGACATTTATGGCAATTGAATAACTTGTCGAATGGCGTAGAAAAATTGGAAATCGGCTGGAAATTTTGAAGTTTCAAGCATTTGAAGTCCGGCAAACATCACGAAAACGACGGTTGTGGCTGACAAGTGGGAACTTTGTGAAAGAACTGGCGTTCTACTTAAGACTGCTGTTTGAACACAATCAGACGATGTCATTCGGGCATAAGTGATGGACGCACAAAGGCCACAGCCAGGGTCAATAAGGGTTAAGGGCATCAAAGGTCAAGGTTTGTGACCTGATCCAGATTTGCTTTGCAAGATGTCAGTTTGTATGAAACATGCATTCGAAGGCCTTAATAAAAACACGTGTGCGCACACTGATACGCTTACATATTCCAAGGTCAGTAAAGGTCAAGGTCGTTAAAGGCCAATGCCAAATATCTTGTAACCTTGCTCAGATTTGTTCTGCGATATATCGATTTGTATGAAATATGCATTTAAAGACCCTAATAAAGACACGTGTGCGCACATGCAGACGCACATGTATATGCCAGAGTCATTTCATGTCAAGTTCATCAAAGGTCAAGGGCAGGTTTTTGTGACCTGGATCTAGATTTGTTTTGCAATACATCGATTTGTGTGAAATACGCATTCAAAGACCCTTCTAAAACACGTTTGGCATATTGATATAGACATGTAAATACATACATAGCTATACATACATACAAAAATATAAACGCTGGAAATGACCAGATGTACCGATGTTGGCCACCTTCATTGAAAATACGCCAAAAGATACATGTCGTGCCCTCATTTACTCTCAAACTGTCCCGTGTTGTTCAAAATCTGATTTGTAAAAAATAAAAAAATGACGTCACAGGTCATTGACCTGGCATGACCTCGACCCAAAATCCCCAGTCAAGACGCCAAATGAATGGAAGTTATCGTATTCCATGTTCTAACGGCCCAACAAACACCCCGTTTCGTTCGAAAAGTTGTACAGGATGTCATGTACAAGCCGATAAAGTGTCCAAAGTTGACCTTTTCCACCCAATTTGGTCTTGAAGATATCGACTCACAAACTGTGGGCATTTTTTACTAATTTTTTCATTTTCCCATATTTTTCTTTTCTATTCAGTCTTTTCGGTTTCATTATTTCAATAGAAATAGTAAATAAAAACATGTAAACATAATATCCGGTATCCGGCCGGATATCCGGCACCCCGATCCGGCATATCCGGTATCCGGCCGGATCACAAAAATCCCGATCCGGTGCATCCCTAAGCTACAAGCTACAAGGTTACAAGATTCCCGGAGTGGTTTTTCTCTTGAGGTCTGAGAATAACAAACAAGCGGTATGTTAAATTCTCTCCCTTGCAGTCTGCTGAACCTCCGGCCTTCTGTCTGTCTGCATGGACTGGAAATAACAGTTCTGTACTCTGTGGGAGTAGGAGCCTTTTTCAAGAGTCAGTCTTTTTTACATCGTTTCTTTTTCATGTGACACGAGGTCACATTTTCAAAATGGGACATCTCTAGACTCAAGTAATCGACCATTCATAATTCATCTGGTCTAAAAAATGTGCGCGCGAGGAAAAAAAACGACGGAGAAAGTCGCTGTGGCCTGGTGGATCACAAGGGGCCGAACAACAGAGTCGGGTACATGGCAAGCACTGGGCTCGTGGCTCGTGTCTCAGAACGGGCACCTATATTTGGCTCGAGACCGAAAGGATCAGCCAGTCACGGGGCGGTCGTGTCGTGGAGTTGCACGGCACCATGCGGACTCTCTGTCGCTATCTGGCTCGGCGTGTGGACCAAAATTACGGCATACTTGGGAACAATGGAGTCAGGTGGCCAACGTCCGGCAAAAAACTCGGCTTACCATGGACTTTGGTCTAAGCGCTATCCACTCCAAAACACCGAGGCAAGATTTATGGAAAACCTTCCGGGGATGTTATTCTTTTTAATGTTCTAAAATAGTTTTGCCTGACGACGCTGGCTGACCTTATCAGCCACCTTATTAGGAGTCTAATTTGTCCGCTTGTGCCCATGTAGATATGGCAAAAGAGGGCTGAAAACCTCCAGGTTCCTCACGCCAAGTACCTTCCGAAATGGATCGGGACACTCCTCAGCTGTCACGTGCTTGTGTGAACGTATAAGTGAACTGAACGTTTTCGCTGACATTTTCGTTAATGTCCGGCCATAAGAGGTGAAAGGGTCTCGCTGCATCCCAGCGATCGACTGGCGTGCGCAAATTTCTGTCTTTTCGTTCGCAAGACGGGGAATTTAAGTTACCTTCGACCAATCATTCCAGAAAATTCTCGAGGGTTTAATCCGCCATTTTCCCACGTAAAATCGCGACGTTTCTTCTGCATTGTCGACAATCCATTTCCGCAGCGGCTTCAGTCTGACGTCATGCCCCAGCATCGTGAATCACATCCGTCTGCGCCCCAAACAAACATTTACACGACTGTTTTGCACGAAGTTTACCCAGTTCATGTAGCTGGCCCAGATCCCGCTGACTACTCAGCTGGATCTGCCAGCGTGTACCACCTCCCGCAAATCCGGGCCCCTGCCCTAGCGGAGGTCAGGGATTGCGTTCCCACCGATCCCCAGCTCAGAGGCATGAAACAGTTTACGTCACACTCATGGACGTTGCGTGTAAATCAACGTCACGCAGACTGTGCCCTATATCACCGGCCGGCAACATGGTCTTTGCCCCCTACTTTTCGTGGAAGCTGACGCCAGTAAACTAGCCAAGCTCTCCCAGCCGTCCCAGCCGAATGATCACGCAGTGGATCGTGGAGGCCGTGGGCGTGGGCGGTTCCTCTGTCCGCCGCTAGGTGTCAGCACCGTCGCAGCGTTGAGCCGGAGGCCGGCGCGCCCCTGCACCACCACCTGCAGGTGATTTGACCGGGCGGCCGCCAGGTGTCCGTGACGTCAGAGATCGGCTCGGCGTCGGCCGGCGGTCGGCGGGCGCAGCAGAGTGTAGACTACGGCGGAGCCGAGGCGGCGGGCCGGGGCCGGGCCGGGCCGGAACGATGGCGATGCGACTCTGCACGGCGATCGCGGTGCTCTGCACACTGGCCACTGTCACGCGGGGTGAGTACGGCTGCCGGCTGCGCCAATGCCGCGGCCTATTTGGCGCGCGCCGTGCGCGGCCGCTGGGCGCCGCGTGCAGCGATAGGCCCCCGGCGCTGCGTCAGTGAGAAGCGCAGTTTACCTGCCGGTGAAACCCGCCGTCAGCCACACGTCAAATGTTGAGACGAAACGTTCCGACTTTCATATCGAATGATGCTGAGATGGTGGAGGTCGCTGGAAGTTTGCAACGGTGAGAAGCAGGTTGTGACCTTGTACTGTAAATGTCGCTCATTATGCACTTACGTGCCACTGGTAACAATAGCGGTGACTTCCGGTTCAGATACGCAGTACAGGCTTCTGTGCCGCCGTACTATTTGCGACCTTTTGGGGAACATTCCAGGGTTTTCCACCAATGGCATCGTGCAGGATTGCCTCCAATCCACGGGGCAGGGGAGGGGGCGACCAGCTCCAGCCCACACGTCAAAAGAGCAGGTTTTCACCCACATGAGCTTTGCGGCAAAAGCCTCAGCACAGTTCATCGTTTGGTGGAAATGGTGTCAGATAATAGTAGGACAACGTCTCTGTGTCGTGGCTGTTTGGCGTCAGTGTTCCTTGGAGCATTATGCGCGATGTGAAAAAGGAGCATCGGAAGAGTTTTCCGCACATGTGCGAAATGTGCAAAACTGGCGCTGTGACAGAGCTTTGTCACTGGGCGGAGACTACGAAGCACTGCATTGGCATTGCAGGGCACTGCAGGTGGACGCTCCGCAAGCTGGGCTGTATGCCGTGGACTTATTGATGGATTTGTGGCTTCCCGCGCGGCGGGATCTTGCAACATGTCGTGTGCAAATACTCAACTCTTCCTGTGCTTTTCCATTAGTTCGTGGGGTTCCTAGAGGATTAGAAAGTGTGCACTAAAAATACATGGGCCAAATGCTCCTAGTGGCATGGGAATTCGGTGCTTTAGATGCTAGGCATCTACGCTACATCGTCAAAGGAGAGGCAACGCGATCACAGTTCTGCCCGCACGTCGTGTTGGCTACGCCTTTGCCGTTGACAGCATCGCAACAGACGATTATGGGCGGTCAAGGCAGCAAGACGCTTTAAATCACTGCGGCACATTTTAAGCATTGGCTCTGCAAAGTATTACCATTGCACTGGCGGAGTACTTTGCAGCAGAATATTTGCAGCCTGCCGCCATATGCAGGTGAGGTGGACGACAGGTTCGGGTCCTGCAGTGACTGGTCTGGAGCACCTCCGGGACTGCGGACGTCGTGACGTCGGTGACGTCGCGGGCGTCAGTTGGCTTCATCGTCATTAATGCTGTCGTTGCATCCAAAAGTCCTCGGTGATCGTGTCCGCTGGTGGCTGCATTATATGAGGTTTGATTTGTTGAGTTATGAATAAGATCCACATAGCTTGCTCGGATAATGTTCAGGTCAGAATTCGTCTTCTGCAAAACTTTTGTATGGACTCTTAACTCCACGTCCGATTCGACAATACTGAGTATCGGCTGAGGTAGTGGCGAAAGTGTAATGTCATGTGAAAGATACGAAATGACCAAATGGTAATCAGTACGACCCCCTACAAGTCAACAGCCCGCTCCCAGCCGGCCGGTCAGACGCGGGGTGCCGACACCATTCGAGTTCGCCTCTCTAGGACAAGGAGGCTCTTCCAACTGAACGATCGACCACTGTATTCCCGGCGTACCCACTGGCATTGGCTAAAAAAAATTGCTTTTCTGCCTCAGAATATAAAAAGATAGGCTGTCTCAAGACTTTGACAAATTACGGCGCACCGAGACTTTTTGCCGCAAGAGCGCATCACACACCACGGGCCACGGGCCACTTTTTGCTGGTAGCCCGTTCCTCCTCGCGTGGAACCCGGCTCTGCACGATTAGCGCTGCCTCACTAGCAGCGGAAAGTCCTCGCACCAGTTTTATTCTTGCATGATTTTTTCTTGAGACGGCAGCGACTGGAACCGAAATGTCTCAGTATGGAGCCATTTTGGAACACGTACCGTGCGCAGGACTGTGAACACTGACAAGGCTAATCCTGACAGTACGGCCCACATAGCAACGATGACGGATCCAGGCGGCTCTGGGAGGCCAGCCGCGCTCACGGCGCCAGACCTCGCGGTGTGACCTAAACATGGCGCACCAAGTCATGCACGTCAGCGGACACTGAGCGCCCGGCCCGGCCAGAACCACCGGCCGCGACACCGGATCGTTCTGGGCGTTACTGGCGGTCATCGACGGCTCGAGCCTCGCTGGCTGGTGCCGCTGGCTGGTGCCGCGGTTCGCGTCGGTCGCGCTGGCTCTTTTCCAGCTGATCGGGCCACGTCCGGCGGCAGCCGGAACAGTCGGCGGGGAGGGGGCAAACAGCGCCCAATCATCGCCCCGTGACCGTCGGCTGCCGACCGCTGACGTCAGCGGCCGCAGCGGCCGGCACCAGTCACGGCTGACGGCCCGGCCGGCCGCCCTGGTGACGACATCGCAGGCCGGCGGTACACCTGGGGTGCCTGGCGGCGCCGTCAGCCGTGTCAACAGCGGTGACACGCGGCCCGGCGCCCGGACGCCCGCAGCTGCCGAAACTGTTGCCGGAGTCAGCGGGTGCGGCCGCAGCAGACGCAGGTCACGGGACAGCTCCGACACGACTGACGAGCTCTGCACGGCGGGTTCAGGTTTCTGAACCCCCGTCTGAAGCCTGACGTTTGACTCGTGGTCTGGACGGGCCGGTTTGTAGCGGCTCTTACTCAGTTTGGTGCAGTCTTACTGCAGGATTTCTTCCGCGTTTCGTTGCCTTTCCCTTCCTTGCACGTTGCTGACATGATAAATGATGACAGTCCTACAGCGGCACTCGAACTCGGGACGGTATGTCGCGAGGATGGCTCACTTACCGCGAGGCTTGTTTAGAGAGAATATTCGACCTTAGTCGACTTTTCAGAAAAAGAAGGTTCATTCGGTCCGAAAAAAGTTGTGACCTATGACGTTTCAGCACTTACTTTCTTAGAATCAACTAGAATCGCCAAAAATGCATTCAGAGAAGAATTGTTTTCTGAAATCATCTGTTCATGATCACGCAGAAGGGGTCTTTTGCTAACATTTCTTGGCCTGCGCCTTCTTTTGCTGTCATGCAGCAGCTGACAAAAGGACATACCTGCATAGCACACAAAGGAAATTGACGAGAAGTCGCTTTGAACATATAGAAATATAGAGCTTTAAAGCATTTTTTTGTATATCAGAAGTACATTGATAATGCCAAAATCTACAACAGACCTATCTCATTTCAAAACATATGAGGTGGAACATGTGCTAGTATTAGCATATCAGCATGTGATGACATATTAACATTTCCCGGTAACTCTGGAGTGATGAAGTGAATTTCAGGCCCGTTAAAGTGGGGTCGCTCTGACCCCAAGAAAAGATTTCAACATTCTTAAGGTTGTCCTCGAATGGTCGAACAGTCATTTGGCGCACTTATATCAACATCATCACCCTTCAGGTGAGACACGGCTGGCATACGTTTTGCCAGCAAGGCATGCAGACATACTCTGCACCAGACGCATGTCTGCGATGTTTTTTTCTGGAATTGGACCGATCAAAGAAACTGAAACGCCCACGTTTGCCGGGGCCTCGTTTCAGGGTGTCTTACCCTTTTGTGTCTCCCACCTTCTCCGTCAGTTATTTCCGTATTGACCTTTGCAAGTGCGGTATGATTAGGCGCTGTTCTGTCAGTGGATGCGTGGGAGCCTATCTCACTGTTAGTAAGAATGTTTTGTCTTTCTGTTTCTTTTGGGGGGGGGGAGGGCGGCATTTTTTAGGCAAGCCCCGGACCTGGATGACGTGCCCGTAGATCAAAGTCATTGGGCATCCCGCAGAAGACCACAAATGACCACGGATATCTTTCCCTCGTGACATCATATAGACCATTTAAATGCATATGAGCCACATTGGTCTCTCGTTATGATTCATGCAGATGCACGGCAGTGACCAGCTTGACACGTGCCGCATAAAATGTGTATCGCTCATGTGAAAACAGCAAGAAAAGAAAATGCAAACCCATACACACACTAACCTCAGCCACCAAGTCTGTCCAAACACGCGCTGTCATATGCGCGGCTGGACCGATACTGATGGGGTATTACCGGATTATGGAGTTGGGGATATAAGTGGCGCAATGTGAATGTTGTACGAAGGTTGCAGAGATTTGCTAACTTTAAGGGTAAGCTGGGGTCACAGAAACCCCACACTATCACTCGAGGGTCGAATATCCTCAGTCATGCCCTGAAGAGGCCCTTTTCAGTCAGCCGGAATTCCGTGCCGTAAAAATATGCGTCATCGTTGCTGCTATGTGACCTGTGTGTGTAGTGGAGAGTGGGCTCATGGGAAAACTGCCGCTAGGAATAGTCCTCTTTGTCCACAGTGCAGACTCAGGGAAGCAGCAGCAGCAGCAGCAGCAGCAGCAGCAGCGCAGGCAGCTCCGGAGGTAGCGGAAGTTCATCCATCAGTCAGCCGCCCAATGGCAGAATCTCTATGAAATGCGGCATATACCCCGGCGGCCAGACCTTCTGGTACAAACAAGGTGAGTGACCGAACTGGGTCCTCATGAACCCCCCCTCCCTCTCTCTCTCTCTCTCTCTCTCTCTCTCTCTCTCTCTCTCTCTCTCTCTCTCTCGCTGTCCTTGCCCGCCTCCAGTCAGCATTTCGCATATGCGTTGCGAACCCAATGTCCAGTATGCATTGACAGCACACGTGAGCACGTGAACGTGAGAATTGGGCGTGCTAGTTCCTTCGGGGCTTGAGCAGGTACATGCATGCGCAGGCTCGATCTTTCCACGCAGTAGTTTCTATTGTTGCCATCCGACAACCGCCTGAACCCAATGCAGCCGCACGTGGCGCCTCAAATTCTCAACGCTCCATACTGTGTGCGCGTTGGCGGAAGCCGTGCCCGACCAAGACGAAACGGCACACGGTCCGCTCGCAGCGCCAGCCACAGCCGGTCCGGACCTGGCCAAGGCCGGCAGGCCGGACGGCGCCGGCGGCCACGCCGTCTGCACCGCGTGCACGCACTGTCACGCTCTGCAGTCCCAGTGCAGGCTGGCCTGGCGAGGCGGTGCATCGTCACGCTGTTTGTGCCGCAGGCGCCACGTAACCCATAGTCATGGGTCGCACTGCGGGAGACGTGATGCTCTGTGACGAGCCCGCGCACTAAACATTTCTGGATTTTTTTCGATGATGTCACTCGAGAAATCAGGCAATTTCCTGTACACCGCCAACACGCGCTCTGCGGGCAGCATGCCCGGAAAGGTGTCCTACGAATCCAGGTGCTCGTGCAAGGTGTTCTTGGTAGGTTCCCACCAGACTACAGCAACTAATCGTTCCCAAGCCACATCGCTTCGTGCTTACGTGGTGTTTTTTTTTTCTGCGTGTGGGCTTTTTAGATAACCCAGACACTTAACAACGTCTCCTAAATGTCTGATATCGGTTACGCTAAATTGTCTGTTTCCTTTACTTCAAAATGAAGCGAGGCATAATGTGTGGTCCCTTAACATTTACTAATCGACTCGTTTGTCGCTACCTTACAGTGTATAACTATTTTTTAGGCCATGCAGTGGGCCGAAATCTTCCATAGTGAGGAAACTTACCGGAGGTCGGGGACCGGCCTGGTCTCGTGACAGCGCTGCCGTGGGCCGTTGCCCAGGTCAGGGTGCCGTTATCGCCGGGCCGGCGGCGCCCGGATGGGCCTGGCTGGCGGCTGCGGCCCCGGCCGATACGGGCCCGGCCCGGCCCGACTGTGGTCCCGCAGCCTGCTGCCGCTCCTGCCGCGCGGTCTGTCCTGATAACGGGACCTGACCTACTGGTTCCAGCATCGGAAAAAAATCGGGACCGACCCAGGATGTCTCACGCGATCACCTGAACCGATAAGGAGCTCGCGGTGCGCCCTCACCACCTCCACGGTGGTTAAGCGCTGAAATCCGGAGCGATTGGTGGTACTATTCCGGCCTGGGCTGGGGTGGTGTTCTGACTCGCCATGGCGCGCAGCTATTATTTGCACCGCGGCCAGGCCTTTTAAAACCGGCCCGAGCCGGTTTTGCGGCGAAGGATTTCGGTAGATGACGCGGCCGAGTCCACTGGTGCTGGCGTACTCGGTGACGTCACCAGCGACCGGGCACCGCAGCACTGCCTGGCACCGGGGTAACTGGGCGGGTAGGAAAGCGGAGAACCACGGAGTTCATCAGATGGATACCAATTGAGGGAGAGAGAGGGAGAGACAGAGAGAGGACGAGCAAGACAAGGCTTTCCTGTTTCCGACTACCAGGAGAATTTTTGCGTTTTTGGCGATAACTCGAATAAGGAAGCTAGTAGTGCGTGGTTTCAGCTCAGAAAATAATATTTTGAGCATTTTTTCGTAGGATGATGTCTGCTTGGTAGTGGTTTTCTGTTTTGCCTCCTCTCAGGTGATCGTGACGTAAGCCGCGATGTCCTGTTGATCACGTTTCTTGGACGGTGTTTCAGCAAGCGGCGGTAAGATGGAAGTGGCCCGTGACTCGCTGTTGGTCGTCAGTGACAGCCGGTACCAGCTGCAGTCGGAGAACGGTGCCTACGTCCTGACGGTAGGTGGAGAAACTTGCAGCTGGACAGAAGCGTTTGTAAGCAGACAGCAGTCATTAACCCCGCTTTACATTGAACCATTGGCCGCCGTGGGCGTGCCATTGCGTCATCAAAAACTGCACTGTCCCGACGTAGTGAAGCGGTGCTCAAGTGACGAAACGCTCATCCTGGATATGTTAAAGCTGGATACAAAATGGGGATAACCCGCATTCCATTGGGATCGAAACACGTATCGATTGGAGCAGCACACCACAGCGACACTCCCACACATTCGGATACTGCATGTGGAAACCCAAAGTAATCTGGGGTCCAGAGCATTGTTCCAGAAAAGACAACACTGATTTAGACGCTTCAGTTTCTTTGAAGGAAAAAGAATCGGCAGAGCCGACCCAGCCGACACAGGTTAAGAAAGGTCTTCTGGCTTGCACGGGCTAGTACTTACACCTTCAGTGTAAGGTGATCCCCTGACATGTCACGTGACATCCAGGACGTCAGAGCCGTGCGAACTGGCCTGCGGAGTGTCTTGAAAGGCGGAGTGTAAGTGCAAGGCTATGTTCTTCATGTGCGCGGCACTCCGATGTAGCGTTAAGTTGGTGTGCCTCATGGTTGACCGTTAACCTTTGCGGCGGTTGGAAATGAAACATCAAACAGCGGACTAACTGGGATGTTAACGCAATGGTCTGAACTTGATATGTCGACAGACCAACGTTCACTTTGTGCTTTCCGGGCTGATATATCAGTGGCATATTTCGTTTATGACGTTCATCTGTTAACAATACAAACATTGTGCAGTAAGTGCTTTTTCATGTAACAGCAAAACTTTACCGATGATCTTTGTCATTTAAACCTTCTGACAAAAATTTGTTAACTTGTCATGTCAAAGTCCCGAAGGAACATTGCATATGAAAACATTCAAACCAGCACATTCTCTCATTTTTTAAATGACATATGCCTGGTCTGTTCGACCTCAAGACAGTTCTCTTGTGGTGGTTATCAGTTATCTGAACGAGAATGTGTAGTTTGGTTAGTTCTCATATGGTGGTTATTAGCTACTTCGTCGAGAGTGTGAAGTTCAGTTAGTTCTCGCATGGCGTTTATCAGTTATACCTCGTCGGGAATGTGTAGTTGCGAATCCTTGTCCTGTACCCTGGTGATGTCCGACCGGAAATTGCGTAAATTATGCGCTTAAATATATACGGACCCATTTAGGAAACCTAAGTTTTCAATGCCTCTGTGATCAAGTGCATCGATTATCAATCATCGTTCAGTTACGAACGTTTTTAATCATCACTGGGATCACAAGATCTGTGCAGCACTGTTCATATCGGGCATACTGTATGTGTTCGTTTTCATGTTCTGCTCATTATGTTTTCCATGCCATGGGCACTTACTTTTGAAGTGTTATTAAAAAAGTTAGGTTGGTGGTTGCCTTATACCTTCCCAGTACTTCATTTATCTGTCTAGTATAGGGACAGTGGAAAATCCATGGTTAAGTGCTCCAGTTCAAATTGATGTCATTAGTACCTGCCGAATCAATTAGAGTCGTGGCAGAAACTAATCTGTCGTGTTTGAATTGTTCAAAAGTTTTACGTTGAAACGTCCATACCATGTATAGAGGTTGTAAGTAATACATTCAGATCATCATGTTGTCAATTGGGAATTGGCAGTGCGTGCCATCAGGATCCGGAAAGTTTTTGATGGGTTTAAAAACATAACGTGTATCCACTGTTCTTTGCTTCGGCGTTTGGTTTTCTTTTCGGTAACGCAATGTGTGTTCACCCCCAGATCAACCCGACCAAGGAGTCTGACTCGGGCGTATTCATGTGCGAGAGCACCAGCATGGAGGGGATGACGTACAAGCATACGTTCCAGGTTAGCAACGGCAACGCTGTCGTTAAAGGAACGGCAGCTTGCCAGTTTCAGAGAATGGCGCATCTTCTTCCCTGATAATATGTTTATTGTGAAGCGTGACAAAAGGCTGCGCTCTTTACACACCCTGTATATATGCAGCTGAATACAACGTGAATTGGTTATAGCACACCGGGGCCATCTTCGCATCAGTCGTTCACGTAACTGTCATTTTGGTGCTCTTGTTTGCCTACATGTGTCGTAATCTGTAACAGTTTTGAACACTTTCAGGTTCAGATTGGGGAAGGAAGTGGAACTTGTCGGACAGCTATGGCGTCTCTTGGAACTATCGCTCTTGCCATGCTTTCATTGATATAGGTGGCGCTGCCGAGGGCTCGGAGGCTTGAGAGGAATCGCTAGCTAGGAATTTAACTAAACATTTTAGTTTCTTTTAATAAAAGTTTCGAGAATTGTGGTGATAAACGTACCTGCACGAATAGGAGAATAATATAATCTTTTGTCGCAATGACTAAAGTCTTCTGAAAGTTTCCGGAGGTTTAGGTTGTTTGAGCACGTTATATGCATTGGTAATGGATTGCTGCTTTTTTGTGCGCTCATTGTATGCGCAGTGTATCCATGTGCGTTTTAGTTGTGGCTGTTTGCGCTCTTTTTTTCTCGGCCTTGTTGAGCCTTTCGATAAGCCATAAGTAGCCCTTTTACAGGGTAATGCGAATTTCAGACTGATCATTCGTAGTTTGGCTTTGCGTTTGTAGAGCTGGTTGCTATACATGTTGCACTCATCGACAAGTATAATAGAATGTGGAATATAGAGACTAAGCATTGCACTGATTGCTGTGATTTAGTTATGTTCGTCACTAACTTGCATTTAGCTGCCATCGAATAAACATGCATGACATTGCCGACTCATTCTCGATATGTATCGTGATGTACGCGCTCTTCACCTTGTAAGCTGCGCCTGAGCATGGTCATTTCAGGCATCACAGAACCAGTTTCTGCAAATCAAATGTTTTTTGCCATTCAGTGCGAGGCCTTCTTTGCATTTTTCAGAACACTGACACTGCTAAGAGGTGTGGAATTCTCAACACGTATTACCTTGCATTTCATAAATAAGCCATCGATTCGTGCCAGTCCAAGTTTAAGATACAGATACAGCACTGCCACATTCCATATTCTTCGATCTTTCCAATCATTTCTTTCTTTCCAATGCAGTTTTTACAGCCTCTTGGGACGTGAGCAGGGATGGCAACCAAGACGTTCACAAACCAACAGTAAAAGACTGCTCTTCACGTCAGTGCCATGCTGTAGTACAAATACTGCAGCAACTCGACCATGAGTGGAGATTTCCGCGCCCGACAAGGATTTCAGATTGATTCCTTCCACTCGTTGCTATAGGCCAAATTTTAAACCTCTGAAAAGCTGACTGGAGTCTAGACCTGTCCACCCGATGGTTTCAAGGGTCTTTGGATTCTCCGTGACTCCAAAGACCGTGGAACTACAATGCCACGAAATCAAAATGGTTTTGCACAAAATGGAGCTGTAGTTGTCTTTATTAAACAATGAAGGAAAAATCACAACATTTGGTGCAACATACAATGACTTTTCTTCCATTTATCTTCTTGTACATCCATAAATAAACAATACTAGCTATGGCGTTACTGGTTGTTGATTTTTTAAACGCTTCGAAACACAAAGAGTTCAGCTCTATTAAATGATGATCAGCAAGGACGCAGGGCTCATCTCTGGATTCATGGTGTGTCACATTACCGCCAGAAGATCAGGAAAATCTGATCCCTCACGCAGTCACTTCGGACTAGTAGCGGATTAACCGGCCCGTGTAGACGCGTACCTTGGTGGGCCGACGGTAGCGACACCTAGGCATGTCATGCTACTAGTTAAACCATGACTGGCGATCACATGGGGACTTTCCCCTCCCAAATATTCATAGATTTTAACACTAGACCTATGACAACGACCGGGAAGAAGCGGTCTGAAATCTCATGTGGACCCCCCCCCCATTAATTTTTGGAAATCTCCACCCATGCAGTAAACAATGAATATCACCAACTCAGTGACACCAATATAATGGCCAATGCTTGACGTGAATTGTCTTGACATCTGCCACTGACAATGCCTGCAAGCAGTTGATGTTCTCGTGAAACTGTGGTCAGCAGGCGACTGCAGCTAGATTGGCATCTGTTTGAAGTCCCTCAACAGCAGGGGCGAATCCAGGATTTCGCCGGGGGGAGACGAATGGTCAGCGCGGGGCCCTCCCCTCCGGATTCTCCCATTTTTTTGCTCCTCAGATATGGGAAAGCGTTGATCTGCTAGGATCCAGGCTGAAATATTTGATGCAGTTTTGCATCTTTTTTTATCATATAAAGTAACCGACAAAATTCAAACGTGTCATCTCATTTTTTTATTGCGTTTTGTTCTCCTACAATGTCGCCGAAATGTCACAACAATGGTGCGATTTTAGGCGGCTACGTCCCTCCCTCTGTATGAAATGTCATGTCTGTATCTGGTCCAGGAGCCCCTCTGTCCTTCGTAGCTTCTGGAGACTTTTTTGTTAGCTTTCTTGGTGGTCTCGGGTTGTCTGCCATGTTGGAACCTTCTGGTGGTCTCGGGTTCCTTTTACAGTTTCACTGTCCCCCGGGACGTCTTAAGCGCCCCTTTGGCGGTTTCAAAGACATTTCGGGCAGTGTCATGAACTCATCTGGTAGTTTCAGGGACACTGAACCCAGCACCGCCTGGAGGGCGTCAAATAGGGCACTCCTCTCGGTGTTTCGCAGATAACTTCTGAACCGTTTGAGCCAGCACAACCAAAAGCAATTATCAATTCTACATATTTTGACATCAAAACTATTTCCATGCCAGGTCAGATCGTAGAGATATGACGTCGTAAATGAACCCTTGCATGCATGTTTTCTCCTCCTCGAGCGGTGGCGCGAACACATTTTTTCATAATATTCGCGAATATATTGTATGGATTATTTGGATTTACGTAGGACACGATCCCCAAAGGGCTATACAACGGTGGCACGTCAACATTAGAGGTCATGCTAGGCCACATGCATGATGGCAATTGGACTGATTTGCATTGTGAGTGATAAAAGTGATTGCTGCTGACCTCCCCATCGTTCAAGCCAGACAAGCAAATATCGTGCGCCTCTTGGCAAGGCTCGCTAAATGCAATGTGAAGTCATGCCAAGTCACGTCATAGGCTGATGTCAAAACGAATGATATGCTAGGTCGGGTCATAGAGATATGACGTCATAAGTGAAGAATGAAATACATCGTCGTCTGTGGAAGACTATTCAGTAGTAGCAGTGGACAACTATTGTTCCTAGTCAGAACAAGAAAAAATGACTTTCTGACCTGCCCTGGCTTGACCTTGACCTTGATAAGGAGCAGACAGTGCAGATTTAGTTATCACGAGATGTGATTTCAGTTCTGTACCTACGCAGATAAGAATCCCAGCGAGTAATTATTACTCTTTATCAGGAAGAGCAATGCAACTTTATCTGACCTGACCTGAAATGACCTTGACCGGATGAAAAGCAGGTAATGCGAAACTGATCATCAGTGTCACGTGGATCAAACGGCTGCGGGTTAGTACCGATCTGTGATATGAAAAATAAAACCAGTATTTCACCTGACCTAGGTTGACCTTGACCCAACATTTTTGCTACAATTAGGCATACTTCTCATGTAGGAGATCGTGACCTTTCTTTTGATACCCAAGTGAAGGCTTTAAGACCAGTATTGCCGATGAGTGACCAGTGACGTCATTGTTCACGTGACCAGGGTTTACATAGTATTTTCTGAATCGTAAGGTTCAGGACTATCGATTGGTGATAGACCGGCTCAGAGCCGACGGTGAGATCCTGAGATAACAAGGGGGTGCCCTTTTTGACACCCCCAGGCGGTCGCGGAAATCAAAGCACACTAGGCGGTGCCTGGTTAAGCCATTTCGGGCTCCCTCCTGTCGTCCCTACAGAATTTTTGCCGTCCAGGAAGCCACTCAGGCAGTAGCAAGGGCTCTCTATAAGTCTCTCTCTGCTGTGACAGAGGCGCCCCTGGCAATGTTCTAGGTTCTTTGGCCGTTTCAGAAGCTATGTGGACGTCTCAAGGCTTCGTAGTTTCAGGGGCCCCTCTGATCGTCTCAGTGGCCCCTGCTAGAGCCTGCCAGTGAACGGTCTCAAAGGCCCCTCTAGCAGTCTCAGTGGACCTCCTGTTGTCCTAGGTGCCCCTCTTGTCGTCTCTGGGGAACATTCTTTCCCTCTCATGGGTCATTTGGCTGTTACAAAAGATCTTTTGGCGACTTCAGGGCCCCTAAGCAGTATCATGGACCCTCGGAACAGTACTTTCCATGGCAGTATCAGGTACTTTCCATGGCAGTATCAGGGGTCTTCCTCTATTACATGTGGTATATCTGGCAGCCGGGGCCTCACTGGCAGTCTGAAGCGGATCTTTTCTATGCAGGAAGCCCGCTGAACACAGCCGACGGCTCTCTGGCCGTCCAGAGCCCACATACTGTCTAAGAAGTCCTCTTAATGTCTTTGCTTCGCAGGGGCCCTGGCGGTCTCCGGGGCCATCTGCCGTGTAGGGGCCCACCTTGCCGTTCCAGGACCCACCTCACCTTCCCGGGTCCCCCTGACTGCATCAAGAAACCCCTCAAGTTTTCAAAAAGACCAGTTTGGCCCATTTGGGCCCCTCTCAAGGGTGAGAAGGTCAACTGATGAATCCTTGTTCATGGGGCCCCTCTGGCTGGCCAGGGTCTCCTTATGCCGTGCTGGGCACCCTCTTAAGTTCTTGCCGTCTCAGGAGACCTCTCGGGCACTTAAGGCGGTCTAATGGGCCCTTTGTTGTGTTGGTCCCCTCTTGCAGTCCCAGGGAACCTTGGAGAGTTACAAAGCCCTTTTTGAACCATCTTAAGGGCTATCTTGCCGTCTCAGGGTCTCATTAACCCTCCCGGAGGCACTTTGACTGCATCAGGAGCCTTCGGCTTTTCGTACAGGTCCGTGGTATCAATTCGGGGCTCCTGTGGCATTCCAGGGGCCCCTGTGCCCTCCTAAGGGCTCAGTCCTCATCTTGGTCATGTCAGGGGCCCTGTGACCCTCCTGGTGGACTCAGGGGCAATCTGCCGTGTTGGAATTCCGTTGTGGTCTCAGGGGCCCTTTGGAAGCTTCAGGAGCGCAGCCAGCCGAAAATTCCGAGAAGTCCTTGCCCAGCGATGTCCCCTCCCCCACTTCATGTGGGGGAGGGGACTTCATGTGACCCCGGACAGCAAGGGGCCCTCCGAAGGCTGGCAAGGGCCCCAAAGGCCGGAAAGGGGCCCTACAGACCGACCGGAAGTCCCTACAGGCTAGCAGGGGCCCTTTCCATGGCCGTCACGACAAAGGTCCCTACAGACCGGCAGGAGGTCCTTGCAGGCCGGTAGGGGGCTCGAAAGGCCGGCAAGAAGCCTCCTACAGGCTGGCGGGGGCCCTGCAGGTCGGCAGCTTTCTAGGGCCCCCCTGCAGGCCAGCAAGAGCACTACAGGCAGTCAGAGGCCCTAGAGGCCGGCAGGGGCCCCTTCAGGCCGGCAGGGGGCCCCTACAAGCTGGCAGGGCGCCCCCATAAGCTGGCAGGGACCCCTTCAGACCGGCAGGGGCCCCCTACAGGCCGATAGGTGCCCCTCTATATGCTTGGGTTTATATATTTCATCTTTTGTCTTCTCTTGTCCACTAAAGACGTGACCGTTTGCCAAGAGCTTAAAGCGTGTGAGCATTCGCGATAATGAAAATCTCACCTCATTTTTAGTGCTCCTAACGTCCGGTGACCTTGAGGATGAAAATCGGGACATCAAAAGCAGGTTCGTTAAAGCCGCCTATTAGAATGAGCGGCCTCGAAAAGCATTTTGGCGATAGCCTCGTTTTTTATAACAATATTTTTCTATAACCTCGGTGGCGGTGGGCCCCCTTCAGACATTTCGAGGGGACCTGGTTTGTCCTGTCCTGTAGTCCCCAGGATCGTCCCGCGTTGCTGGACTTCCGGGGCCCTTCTATGCGTCTCAGGGGTCATCTAACCGTCCCGGAGGCCCCCTGACTGCATCAAGAACCCGTCACATTTTTGCAGAGACCCCTTGAAGCCCATGCGGGGCCACTTCAGGGCCCCTTTTGGAGTTTGAGAGGGGCCCTTTCCAGGCCGGCCCGAGAGGGGCCCCTTCTCAGGCCTCAGGGGATGATCGCCCCCATCGCCCCCCCCCCCTTTGGATCCGCACTTGCTCAACAGCTCATTTATGGCCCCGCGGGTAATTGCAAGCGTGGGATTGTTCTTGAACATTCGGTGGCAAGAAAGATGTGAATGTTTGCCGAGAGTTTAAAGCGTGTGGGCATTCGCGATAATGAGAATCTCGCCTCACTTTTAGTGCTCCTCACGGCCGGTGACCTTGAGGATGAAAATGGGGCATCAAAAGCGGGTTCGTTAAAGCCGACTATTAAAATGAGCGGCCTCGAAAAGCGGTCGAGGACGTGGGTAATCGTGCTGCAAATTACTGCACATCGACCAGGAGCACCCTGAACAGTCGGCTGCACAGGCCAGGGGAGATCGATGCAGGCTGAGAGCAGCCTGCGGCTTTGTTTGCAGTCGCTCGTCTCAGTTTTAGTGCTGTTACAGGTTATTATGCAGAGCTGAACAAAGCAAACAGTCATCGTTCTTCTCGCGTCTTGCTTGGGGATTGAGTGGGCATAAACAGATATTTCAGATCTACGGGAACACTTTTTTGTCGAAGCCAAACAATACCGTCATGGAAAGCCAGTTATGAGACGTTGATTCAATTTACCCTGCGTTTCTGTCATAAGGGACGGGATGCACTAAGACTTGTCTACGAAGGACTATCACACTGCCAAAGATACAAAACCAAAGCATTGTTTGTACGGTTACGATCTGACAATGTTGACGCGAATGCCACCTCCGGGGTCCAGAGATGGGTTCAGGATTTTGCCAGGGGGATTTTAAGGGTGCCAAAAGAATATTGTGGGGACGGCAAAATCGCATCGAAGGGAAGTCAAAATCGCATCGAAAGGTGCTAAAACCACACCGGAAGGACGCCAAACTTTATCGTAATGACGTTCAAATCACGCGAAGCATTTAGTGGTGTGTGATGCGTGGTTTTAAAAGGACTAACGAGGGCGCTTTGACTCGTACTCGCTTGAAAGCGGTATGCGCATATTATGTATGGGCATATTTAATTATACGAGTACACGTACTATATTACGGCTGCTTGCTCGATGTCGCAAGAGAAGCCCTTTTGACGGAAGGTTTCCACGATCTAATAAAAAAGCGCGCGATGTCACACGTGCGCTCTTTAACAAAGGGGCGCCGTTGCACCTACGGGTTAAATTCTTTCGTGAAAAAATGAATCAAGCACCAATCTGAACTCTCACGGTGACCCTGTGCCACAAGGAAATAGGGCGTTATTTCAAACAATGAGGTGTCATGGTTTCCTCCTTGGTGTCTTGAAGTGCCTTATGTCTTACGGGCACATTTTGAATGACAGGACACCCATAATCCATCACAGGAACGCTTTCTTGTTTCCACAGTAACACTCTCTGAACGACAAGCCACCAATCATCCATCACATGGGAGCCTGTTTGATGTCAAAGGGTGCCTGTTGAACGACATGGCGCCATACTCCACCACAGAGAGGCGCCTCCTTGGTGTCACAGGGCCATATTTTTTAATGACAGCGCAACCAGATTCTGTCGCAAGGGACGGCCCCTTAGCGTCACAGGGGCGCCTTTTGAACGACAGGTCTCCCATACACCATCCCAGAGCTGTTGCTGTTGTGTCACATGGGTGCGTGCTGAATAACAGGGCGTTCATATCCCATCTCAGGGTTCCCATACTGCAACGCCGTCTTCACCAGCTGACGGCTTTGTATTCGTTGCCCTTGGGATGCCAACATGCCGGAGGGAAGGTGGCGAAAAGACACTTTTTCTTCCTCCTTGAGCGAGGGGCGGCGCTGCCCCCTCCTCCTTGGATCCGTCCCTGCAGGGGTCTTTCTTCGACCATAGATAGTTATCATTGACATCGCAAATATCGTTTTTGTTGACGCTAGAAACAACAGCAGCACAACTGAGTAGCAATGTATGGCAAACAATGGCTCAAGTGTGGTTTACATAAGTACGATACGGTATACCAGGACATACGTCCCGATTAGGACCATCTGCCATCGACGTCGGTGGGAAGTAACGGGCGAGAAATATTGCATGCAGCTAGAATAAAGCAAGGTTATCGAAGTGAATGTCCTCAAGGTCGGAGGCGACGGAATGAAATAACTATGCGGGAGCTGTCGACTAAGCTCGCATCCCAAGATCAGTCGCTCCCCCGGCGATTACGCCGGCCCGCGACCGAGTACCGAGTACCGCGGCCGAGTACCCACCGAGTACCGATGGCCTCAGCTGCCAGAGCGCCCTGAATGCAAAACACCGAGCGGCTAAACACACCGAAACCCTTTCTTTTTCTGAGTTTCCTGGCTCTCTAAGACACAGGCGGGCGCATACACCGGACCGAAAGACGGTAAAGGGTTCAGAATACGCAAACTAGCGCGTTTTGTGGCCCTGCACGTGGCCTACGCCACTATCCCATTGCATGGAAAGGTCATGACGGAGAAGCTTCAATCACATCACGTCCTTGCTGGCGCGCTCCTTTACCTCGCCTATGTGTCAGTCACTTCATCATCCTTCTGCTTCTGTCTCTTGGTTGGCATTTCATACTGTTACACTGCTCTTGACTGGCGTGTCGTGCTCTTACGCTATCACCACGCACGGCTACACTACGAGCCGCCCGGCTTTCACAAGTGCGCAGTCGGCGCACGTTTCTGCCTCGCGTGGGAAGGCCAGGGCGTCGCCGGCAAATGTAGACGTATCGGTCGTCTTCGGCTCTCAGCCGGTTCCACTTTCACCGGCTGTTCGGGCCTGAAGCGCGCCGAGCCGGGGCTTTCGTTATCCGTCAGCGGTCCGACAACACGTGACGCGGCAGTAAACCGCAGGCGGTCGTCGGCCGCCGCCGGTCGACTCCAAACACCTGACGCACTCCCGAGACTCGCAGGAGATTGTCAGCACACTCCCGAGACCGACAGCAGACTGTCGGTACACTGCCGAGACTCGCAGGAGATTGTCAGCACACTCCCGAGACCGACAGCAGACTGTCGGTACACTGCCGAGACCGACAGCAGACTGTCGGTACACTGCCGAGACTCGCAGGAGATTGTCAGCACACTCCCGAGACCGACAGCAGACTGTCGGTACACTGCCGAGACCGACAGCAGACTGTCGGTACACTGTCGAGACTGGCAATAGACTGTCAGCACGCTCCAGAGACTGGCAGCAGACTGTGGGCTCACTGCCGAGACTGGCAGGAGATCGTCAGCACACTGCCGAGACAGGAAGCAAACTGTCGTTGCACTCTCGAGACTAGCAACAGACTGTCGGTGCACTCTCGGGATTGATAACAAACTGTCAACACACTTCCGAGACTGGCAGGAGACTGTCGGTACACTCCCCGGACTGGCAGCAGACTGGCAGTACACTCCAGAGACTGGCAGCACACTGTCAACACACTCCTGAGACTAGCAGCACACTGTCAGCACACCCCTGAGACTGGCGCAGACTGCCGGACACTCGCGAGACTGGCAGGAGACTGTTGACTAACGACTGTTTCAGGGCACTCACACTTGCCTCGTGCTTTTTGTTCCAGCTTCTCTGCCTTAAAATTGTCGGTTTATAGTCATCCGTAAGACACACAAAAAACAACAATATCAAGAACATAAACCATTGACTGCTCGATCCATGCCACGGAATGGAACAGGGTACGCACATTTGCTTTTCCTGTTCAGTTTCGGAACGTTCCTTCGGTATTCAGCTATATAAAATGAGGCAATCGATATTTTTTCTTTTTATCTTTATATGTTTAATATGTCTAATTCAACTTCGACACGTTACGCTAAGTGCACGAATTCTCAAACCTGATGAGCAGCTTGGTGCTTTCCCTGGTCCAAATTTGTTCAGGCACGTAGCCAGGATTTTCCAAAGGGGGGAATATCAAATTTTTGTGATATTTTATGATACGCCACTGGCATACGACAAAACTGACTGGAAAAACCGGCCATTTCCATGTAAATGACGTCATATTTAAAACACAGGAAAACATACAATGTTTGCTTTTGCATCATATGTATGACCACTGTTCCGTATTTCTGCCAAATCGCTAAATATCTAGTGAAGACTGCTTGGCTCGGGGGAAGGGGCATTGCCCCGATGCCCCCTTGGTTTTGTGCCTGGATTTACTATGGGTTTGGTTGGATTTGGTCGTTACAGACTCATCTTCCGGCTAGCCTTGATTCTCGTTCCTGGAGCACATGTCAGCCAGTTTGATTTGTGACTCCCACATGCCATATTTTTGCTATGATGCTATGTCAAGTGTTCACATATTCTCTGAAGAAGGGCTGCAATAGCTATGCAATTCGAAGTGCATAAAGATCCCCGAAGGAAAGCACCTAATAAGGTGCAAGGCAATCCCATCTGATATTAATTTTATTCCTAAAGATAGTTAAGTAGCCGTACTCCCACATTATCACTGCAGATACTACCGCCAAAGAGAAGCCACGTTCCTTTAAATCATAGTATTGAAAACATTCGAGTAGATTTGAAAAAATAAGGGATTAAGAAATTCTTGACACTATTTGTATGGTCGTATGTCATCGTTAGTTGTCTTACTGATCATGAAATTAAGACAATGGCGCATTTACATCAGCTCGACCGGAAAGTAGAGACACGTCAGCTTACCCGTATTCGACATTTTTGGCTGGATCAGCCCTTCCCTTCATCAAATGTGGCAAGTTTTCAGGTCAGTCACCGGCTCACAAGTGAAGTGATGCGGTCGGTGCCAGGCGGTCGCAGATGGTGTAATGTCCTCTAATGGGTGATAAATTACCGGCAGCCGGCTAAATACGTAGCTGATAAATGGTGTCTGTCAGAAACGACGATAAAACACATTGCGGAGGATCTCTTCACGACCGATGACAAATCACCAAGCTGAACAAGATCCTAAGAATCCGTTAGAAATTTGGAGTTAGCACGTGTCAGTTAATGCAGTTCTCATTGTGGAAAGTAAGGACGTCATCAGGGTTTCACACCAACTGAACTGTCAAGGAGGCGAGAGAGTGCTATGTCAAGGTACAGTTATACATGTCTCATGAATTTCCGCCTTCAAAATTTCCTCGGGCTGGAAAAGCAAAACAGCGCTTTGGCAGCTGCTGCCATTTCGCACTTCCATCACAGGTGGCACGCCCGATGTGCAGTATTGAATCAAAAACAAACTTTGCTTCAAGATTCCTTGGTGTTTTCTCCGTGAACAAACGTGCCCAAGAGTATGAGGTCAGTGGTATGCGGCAGATGTGAACAAATCCCTTTGAAATGAAATGGGCGTTGCGCCAAAACTGTTCAGTCCATCTATGCAGGGAAGCGTTGAGAAGCTGGGGCGCTTCGTCCCCATCCCTTTCGCTGAGCGCTGTGATTCAACATTACCCCAGCACTGACTAAGAAGAAATTACTTCAAAATGGTTTATACCCCCTCCCCCGCAAATCCGGACGTTACGCTGCCGTTATCTCAGCCAGCCTGGCCCGGAAACAAGTCCTCACCTGACCCCCTCGGCTGCAATCCTCAGCGCTCCATCAGCTGTCTGCCGTGAGATGGGCCGGGCCGAGAGCTAATGCAAGGAGCGGCGCCGGCCCGGCCAGGCTGTCTGTCTCCCGGCAGCAGCAGCTGGACGCCTGAGAGCGGGGTGTCGGCTGTGTACCATCTCGTGCAGCCCTGCGCCGACTGGGCCCCGCGTGACTGTCCTGAGCAGCAGCAGCTGGACGCCTGAGAGCGGGGTGTCGGCTGTGTACCATCCCGTGCAGCCCTGCGCCCTCTGGGCGCCGTGTGATGCTTCTGTGAGAGCTATGCAGCGAGCGCGGCGCCTGACCGCGGTCCCGTTCATGGATTTCCAGGAGAAAACGAAATTTGGCGTTGGGTGCTCTGTTTCTGTGGAGATGAGGTTTGCTATGTGGTTGGACAATGTCTGGAGATAAGTCTGAAATGCCACTTCACCACAAGGCTGTAGTTAAACTTAATCCCATTCTGCCACCGAATAGGGGGTCCAAAAAGATTTGGACAGCCTTAGTTATTAAATTAGAACCACAACTTTCGCCAAGATGCCGTTTGATTTTTATTATGTCGAAACTCGTGAGATCGTATTTATTGTGATATCGTCTGATACCTAGATTTGGTAGCAAATGGTGTTCCACAGAAAAGGCAATGTCTCGAATGATTGCTGGGTAACACTTTTTTGTGTATGCGTCGGGCAATGAGTCGCTCAAGGCCATGGTTTTTGTTCCCGTATCGACTGCGTTGTGAAAATGAATGGTCGGCCTTCAATGGTAGTCGGCCATGATGTTTGCAAGGCTCTAAGGCTTCGAGAAATGTGGCGACGAACAGGCTATGAAAGGTTTAACAGAAGATACTAGCAATGCGACTCACTGCGTCTTGATGTGACATTTCCTTTTGCTAGTAACTATCAGGCCCGAAAACAAAGACAAATTTGCGAGCTGTTATACGATATGAAACTAATAATATGGTTGCGTCAGTTGTGATTAATGTCATGAACAGCCAAAGTCGCGAGAAGCGTGGCCAGGTTTTTTTAAAAGACCAGGATAAACCTAGACTTTCATCAAAACTGAAAACTCCCCGGATTTCGACCGCTTCATTTTATAGTTCTGGAAGTTTCTCACATATTTTCATTTTTGGTGCGTAACGAAAAGTTAAATTTCCAACTTGGAGGGGCCATGGCCCCTTGCCATCACCCCTTGGCTATGCCCCTGAAAGTCGCCCAGATACTTCTGGAGCACTATCACGTTGACGTTGAGGAATTCCACTGACACGCGAACCAAACAAATGCGAGCCAAATAATGTAACGATCTGGAACTGTAGCGACCATTTTTCGTCGTCTAAAAATGCTAGCCACTTAAAAATGACTGAGCAATTCGTTGTCAGACATCTCAATGTCCGTCTGATCCTGTTCAGATCCAGGGGCGCAGCCAGGGTCTTCTTAAGGGGGGCTCGGAGCTCACAATGAACTGAAATCATACGAAAACCGCCTGCTGGGAAGACGATGTGCAGTGGTTTCCACAAAAATGCGGGTCTAAGGGGGGGAGGGGCCGGACTCCCCTTTGGCTGCGCCTCTGTTCAGTTGTCATATCTTTGGTCAGACAATACATTAAGAGGAACCTAGGGGTGGTCTTCAGGTCAACTAAATATCATGCCTTCCGGCACAAATCTTCCGGCTCAGTATGGAAACATGACGCTGCAAGGAGAACGAAATGTGTAATATTCTAGGAAAACAAAATCCAGGTTCTGATAATTATACCCGAACGTAGTGAAAACCCTCCACATAAACCCATGTGATGGCTCAAAACCATGACCGAATCTTTCGGGCTTTTGGAAAAGCCGATGCCTTTGGCGCATAATCCGGAGACCCCGGATGCCTGCGAATGGGACGGTGACATGGCTACACGGAAACCGTTCGCCGGCGGATCGTCCCGGCCGTGTGCCGGCCACCTCGTCCGCCCCGCCGGCCTCGGCGTCCCCTGCGACGGCTGCGGCCGTTAGCGGGCCGCTGCGACGGCGGCCACTTTACAGCGCCGCTAATGGCGCGATCGCCGGGGACGGCGCGGCCGTTTGACGCAGGAGACTCCCACGCCGGGCCGGGCACAGTGCTGCCATCTAGCCGCAGCCGGCGGCCGGGGCACCTCAGTGCGGCGCCGGCGCTGACGCTGATGGGAGTGTCGCGCGGGAGAGCGGCGAGCGGTTCGCCGGCGTGACGGAGACCTGGCGCTGTGACCTGAGGAGTGACGCGTGACGTGAGGTGGCGCCGACACCAGGAGTGGTGGGTGAGGGTCATGGATTGTGGAGCGCCTCGGTGATGTGGGGTTCGATGTGAAGCTGTCGCTGCAGTGCCGTGGTTAAATCGGACAGGACGGCTTTAAACCGGCGAAGTGCGGGTGAAAAACACCCAGCGGTCATCACATCTCTTCAGGTATGGATCGTCTGTTGCCTCGCTAGTGGTGAATGACAGATGTTCTTGTTACTGCATTAGCGTATTCAGTGATTGGCGGGGTGGGTGGTATCTTAGTTCTGGGCGCCTCTGCAAAGCGCAATAAGCCTCTGAAGTCTCGCTGCCCTAGCCACGACTTCCATCACGTAGCTGCCATTGCGACAACCTCCATCGCATACCTGTGCTGAAGCTCCGGGGGGGGAGGGGGCACTGTGTCCTGCTGGGGCCTTTGCTGATGCTGAGATCCGGCCGGCCCGTATCACCGCGGGAAATCGCCCCGCCCTGCAAAACGTCGCGCCGCACCACGTCGTCGGATGGCCGACGCAGTGACGCCATCCCTGCCCAGGCTCCTCGGTAACAAGCCAGCTACTGTGCGGCATCAGAGAGCGGCAGCGTATCGTTGATTCTCGACGCTGCTGGTTTATTTTCAGTTGCAGCTCGCTCAGTGGCTTCTGGTGTTCGAGCAATGCTATGTAAATGCGCTTCGATTTGAGGTCGGCTTTTCGGCCAGAAACGGGCGGCATCCATCACGTCGTGGTGCCCCGGGGAGTGCTTCAGATTTTCAGCGAGGAAAAGCCTGAATAACAGATGCAGGTCGGCTCCTATCGGAGGAAAATGGAACGGCCGATCACGTTTGTCGGAAAGCGGCCAGTGACTTGCAAATGGAGTTTTGTGCGACTTCCCGCTTGGTATAAAACTTTCAGTTGTGTGCAGATGGTAGACAGTGCTGTGCCCGCTTTATAAATCCGTAACCTGATTCATGGGGATAAAGGCTCATTGGTTTCACTCCTGCTTGTCGAAGGTGTTTACCGTTATGGTTTGCTCTGATTTTGGAACTCATTCTGCTGGTAGTGACACAGGAACACTGTCCGGGTGTTGACGCTATCTTCAGTCATTTTGAGTCTTATAGTTGATGGCTGACCGGTACCGGTGCGTGCAGCTCCCGACAATCCGCACCCGGTCCTGTTTAGGAGATGTTCATCAGTCGGAGCGTGCATCAACATGCCCGGTACGGTTATGTAACTGTAGCGGGCCCGATCGCTCAAAGTTTCCGGCAAACAAAGCCTCAAAAATCCGACCAGGATTTGTGTGCTCAACTCCAGGACGCTTGCTCACAACAGAAGTCTGCACCAATAAACATTGATCGATTGGTTATGATCACGCAATGGCTTAAAACAGGTTTACGCAAACTATTATTACTTTCATGCGCAATCATTGAATTCAAAATACAGTAGAAACATACTCACAAGGGCGGATCCGCGAAGGGCAATAGGGGCCACCCCCAGCCCTCACCCCCAGTGGAAAACCTCGGACCAACACAGGAGCGTAGGAACATCCAAAAAGTGGAGAAGACGTTTTCCCATAGGCTTTGGGTTTAATTTCCACAAAAGTAGAGCCATGGCCCCCTGGGACGCCTTTCGGACGACTACGGGCCAATATGTCTGACCCCCTCTCTTCGGGCGGAGAATAGTAGCTATTTTGTTTTCGAAACAAAATTTTTCTGCTTACTTGTTAATTTACTAAGTATGGCGAAACAAAGTGACCAAAATCCGTGAAGAAATCAGCATATAGGTTTAGGTGAGGTTACACAGATGAAGATTACTTTCCCCCAGCGTATGATCAGGATCCGCCAGTGCATGCGTACAATAACATATATTTATATTATATTTGCATGCCATTATTTGCCTCTTTCGTCAAAGAACTGTTTAGCAATGTGATGTAGCTCCTCAGATGTATGCCTTGTTTCACGGCTTAGCATGGCACGTCAGTAAGGATACATCACCTTTATTCCATTCCGTGTTTGGTATGAAATTGCGTATTGTGCCAACCGCTCAAACAGCCTGACAGTGGCATATGCATCACGGTATCCAAAGCTTTAACCCTATTCCCGTCAAGGGGACTGAATCGGCCCCATCGGTTTTTTTTTGTTGTTAGCAATTCCACGGTTTTTAACGCAGCTTACGAAACTTGGTCACTTTTCGTACCTATTTTTTCTACGTATTATAATAGACTTTCGTAATTTGTATTTGTTCAGGAGCGGAAGCCACGCAGCGATTTGTGGGAGGCACCTCGGGCTTTTTTTGGCCTGGTTGAAGGCAAAAGAAAAATGGCTCCCAAAACAGCATTTTAAAGCTAAAACTTGAAAACTTTACGTTGATATATAGGTCACAAGTTGGGCAAGAATATAAGGCATAATTTTGTTAACCTGATGTCATTTTACAAGGTCACGTCAAGGCGAAAAGTCAAAATTTGGTTTCATAGTAACAATTTTGGAGCTATTTTTCTAGATGTCAAACCTGAAACGTAATGGACATGGACTGGTATCCTCTTCTTGTGTACCAAGTTTAAGGTCGATATCGGGTTGGGTCACGGAGCTATGGCGTAAAATATCAATGCGCGTATGTTATATCACGATAGCCGTAAAATTGAAGTTAAGGACTAGAGTTGATTCATATGATTGGAAACGTTTTCGAAAAGCATGGAATGCACTCAGAACCATTCCATGTGGCTCGAAGGCCACTGGAGGTCATTTAAGGTCAAAGGTCGTCAGATGACCTGATGAACATGTGATCATGACAGTTGCCCCATGACAGTTTCATGTCCGTGGCACCGCGTATGCTAACATTATACAAACATTGTAATACGATATGTACTATGTTAGTGTAACATAATAAATAAAAGCTAGAAAGTATTTTTAACTGTTTTGTTAATTCAGTTTTTCAAAAACTAATCCTCCCGCTTTTGAAACATGTGTACACCAATGAATTTTGTCGAAATTTTCAGATGTAAGGACCAATGGTAAAAGCACCATCCACAAGCCCTCGATTCATGCCAATTTCGTTACAATCGATCCATGAACAGCAGAGTTAAAACTAATCCGAAAATATCCCCCATTTTGACTTTTTTGCCCCTCTGCAGGGGCGCAGCCAAGATTTTCTTAGGGGGGAGCTCAGTGTGAACTGAAATCATACAAAAACCGCCTTGCCGGGAAGACGATGTGCATTGGTTTTAACAAAAAATGCGGGCCTAAGGGGGGGGGGGCGGGCCCCGGCCCTCACCCCTTGGCTGCGCCTGTGTCCCATTTGTATCCATCCCATTCAAGATTTTGGAAGTTTCTTCATATAAAAATGCAATTTACGTTACGGCAAATTGATTGCTGTTTGCTGCATAAAAATCGGATGTGTAGTTCATGGATCCGGGGGGAGGGCGAATCCGCCCCCTGCCGGGAATCGGCCATACCATCTAGCCGTCCGGGAATAGAGTGAAAGGGCATACTCTACCTTGGTCGGCTTTCCATAAATGAATTTGATGGGTTTAAAAAGTGTCGCTAAAAATATCGGTGATGCTTTCTGAAAGTTTCATGTTTAGTGTTTCCAGACATTTGTAGAAAAATGAACGCTAAAAGCGTGATGAGCGACAGTTTGGGAACCAATCGAAAATGTTTCCGAACAAAGTTGACCAAAGCGGAACATTCCCTGTAACCTTTATGATGTTCCAAAGTCACTGAGGGATCATCTTATGTCACTGCAGTGACATACGCGTCCGTAGCTCTGAAATTTGTTAGGCAGTGTGTCGGTTGTGAGTGAGCCGCGCCACGTTCCAATGTCGGTTCAGCTCGCCATCCGCGCGGCATCATTTGTCGACAAGAACCAAGGAGAAGACTGCGCCTATTTTTTTGTGCCACTAGGTATGGACGACTTGCGTTTCGCTAATCATCTCGTGCTCTAGCACAACAGAAAGTGCTATGTTGGAGATGTCACCGTCGCAAGGAAGATGCTTCTCTGAGAATCGTTCATTTGTCTTACTTTTCGTAAGTGGCACTCGCTACAACGCGCCTGTCGGATCATCATTTATTCTCAGGCCTCCCTCGGCAATCCTCTACCTGATCGGCTGGGTCACAAGAAACAATTACGGGCTTTAATAACGTGCAGCCATTTTTTTCGTCTGGCGTTATTCGTTTGGCGCCGATTCTGACCCCGAAATGGCTGGTGTCAGGTACGGATTCAGGAGTGGGCCGGGACCAGTTCGCTTAAGACAAAACGTGTCTGTTCACAGGTCCTGTTCACAGAACGTGGCTCTGGTCGACGAAGGGAAGGACTTGCCGTGCTAAATCCACTGTAAAAGCTACACCTGCACGCAGCTAGAATTTGTTTCCGAATCTATTCGGTTAAGCTGGGCATTCGCCAGTCAGATCTGAGGAAGCAAACGGTTCAGCTGAGCGATCTGGAGCTCAGCTGTGAAGGTTCACGTCTCCTACTGTCGTCCGGCCGAGTCCGCTTTTGTTGGGTTTGATCCCGGCCGTCGGCTTTTGTCCGCTCACGTTCGCCGGAAATTTGGACTGCCTCCTTCAGCCGGGCGAAAATCCTGCGATGCATTCCTGTGGGGTTCCACCAGGAGGGCATCATTTTTACCGAGGTGGAAGTGGCCTCCTTTAAGCCGACTGGGCTTCGCTGATCCCTGAATTTACACCGGTCAGAACAGGTGCCCACCTCGGAGGACGAAACGGGCTCGGCGTTCCAGTCGGACCGGATACCACCCGTCACGTCCCGCGCCCTCTGTCTCTCGGCCGGCCAGCCCTGTCACGTCCAGCAGGGTCCGGCCCGGCTGCCCTGGTTGGCGGGGCCCGGGGAGGGGCCGGCCGGTGAGGAGGACCGGCGCTGATTTGTCGCCGGTGGCGGATGTCCTGGCTGGGCTGAGTAGCCCCGCTGCTGATGTAATTATACGTAATTGATTTGACAGCTGTTTGCTCCCTCCGGTGGCGGCTCTTTCAGAAGTTACAGTGAGGCTTAATGAGCGGGGGCTCGGGCTGGAAACACGATACGAGCTGGGCAGCGAAACACGAGCACCACGCTCTTTTTGCATCGCTTCACCCCATTAATACTGGCAAAATGAGCTTGCAAACTTAAATGCTAAATGGTCATGGCAGATTGCACCTACCATTTAAAAGACACAAATCTCACATCAACAGGAAATGATACGAAATGATAGTAAATCATGTTCAGGGAAGTTGGTGACGAGAGTACAGTACGCGCCACAACTGAAACAGTCTGAAACCTTCTTGTTCATAACCAGCCACGGGAACATTCACACGCGGGGATTTGAACAGCATGCTGAAGAAATAAGCAGCTTGTGATGGCTGGAAATGCTACTGTGCGCATTTTCAGGGAAATGAAAGGTGCTGGCTCGCTCGAGCCATGCGAGTGTGGCCTAAATGGCCTAAATGGCCTAAATGTGACGGATACCAGTCATGCATTGCAAGTCTGCCTACGGCGACGCCTTCCAATCGCGTAATTCTCGCGTTTCCGAAACTCCAGTTTCATTTTATAGCCTGACCTTCACGGTGAATCATTGCATGCCTTTAACAATTATAACTCCCTCCATTTATCACGTCGCGCTGTCTGGGAAATTTCTCGAACCGTTGGGCCTTGCCTTCGCTTGATTACAAAGGGCTGGTCCGGTTTTCGGGCCGGGTTTTTCTCTGGGATGAAGTCGTCATTTCCGGCGGCGGTGCGGAGCGCTCTGATTGACCGTGGGAGTGCCCGGCCGGCGGCTGCCCCCCCCCCCGCCCTCCTGCCCCCAGCTACTGTCCATTGGTCGGCGGTGCAGGGTCGGGAGGGGGTGATGACTGGCCGCGGTGTTTGCTCCCAACAGCCTGATGAGGCCGCGATACGGGTCGGGTCGGTCTGGCGGCCGTCTGGCTGGCCATTCGCCGCCAATGGCCGCGGACGCCGCCGGAGCGCCGTGGACGCCGCCGCGACCCGGCACGGCGCTGTTTGTTCCCGGCCGTTTGGCGCCGCGCTAATTGGGGGAGGACCATTGACGCCAGGCCGTCCTGGTCGTGAGGTGATTCAGCATTTCGGCTTGGCCGCCGCCGCTGAGAAGCCGTCAGAGAACAACAGCGGACGCTGCGGTAACAGCGGGCCGTTGTGATTCGGGGCCGGTTAGACATCACGCTCGGAGGCGGTTGGATGGGGAGGGAGGTCGCACCTGTGCGCCGGTCAGCGACTCCGAGCGTGGCTTGTGGTCTGCGGTCTGGTCATTGTTTGGCTTGGACCATGAGACCTAGGGTTGGGTTCAGGCAGCTCGGCTGTTTGCTGTAAGGATTGCTGGCGAAACCAGTGTTGCCGAGGGCGTCCGGACACGTAACCCACGCAGCAGTGACAGTGTTCTAGATCTGCTGAGTTCGCAGATACTTGGTGGCGTTCGATATGACCTGGTCTAATTCACACAATATTCACCACCAGTGACATCTGTAGTCGTGGACCAGTCTCCTTTTGGTGGTAGCCTGGGCAGATTGACCACCTTGTCGTTGAATTGTGAGCGCTGGGGTCACGCGGCACACAACTGAGATAGCCGTGTGTCATAACGCCATCACCACTTGCCCATGCAAAACATCTTTGTCTCCGCTGAACTCCGAGCCAAGCCATGCATGCTCATTCAATTCATCGTGTTCGTGTTTCTCGCAGACACAAGCGATCTCCCCTGAAAAGGCTCGTGCGCACTGCTCCGATCCGTGAGCAGAGGGTACGCTCTGTACCAAGCAAACCCTGTGTTGCTGAATAGATCGTGGAGCCGCAGGGGTCTGTGCGAGGGGCGGTGGACAGAAGTCCCTGTGCCAGTGTTTTCTGCGGCCCTTGCCGGACGGGTTCCAAGCCTCAGTCGGCGGTCGCGTGTGTTGTGAGCGGTTAACATAAGCGCCGCTGGCGCTGTCTGTTGCAGCGATGAGCCGTCTGATGCGGGGAGGAGCCGCGGGAGAGAAGGCCGGCCGGCCGCAGCGGCCAGGGTCGGACACCTGCCACAACTTTCAGCCCCACTTCTGGAGGTGAGTCGGCCCGTCTGGACGTCGGACGGCCGCGGTCGGCCCGCTGCCGCTGCAGTCGCGGCTCGAGGTCCATCGCGTCGGTCCGTCACGGCGGCAGATCAGAGTCCGGCCGCCGGCCGCGGCCGGACAGGCTCCATCGGCGGTCTCAACACCGGTTCGGCGGCGCTCGTGGTCAGGTTTTTACCGGCGGCGAGTTTTTGTCGGCCTCCGTGCGGCGCGCCTGCTGTGTTGTCCGAGCGGCCGGCACAGCACCGAGCAGAGAAGGGACAGAATCACTGGACACAGAGACGCTGTGCGGAGTCAGAGACACCAGATGGAGACGGGGACAGAATCACCGGACAAAGAGACGCTGTCCGGAGGCAGAGACGCCAGACAGAAACAGGGACAGAGTCGCTGGACACAGAGACGCTGTGCGGAGTCAGAGACGCCAGACAGAGACAGGGGCAGAGTCGCCGGACACAAAGACGCTGTACAGAGGCGGAGATGCCAGACAGAGACAGGGACAGAGTGGTTGGACAGCATCAGAGGCAGGCACACTGCCCAGACGCCGGGCGGTGGCGACCAGGCAGAGACGCCAAGCAGGGGCAGAAGCTGAGGCAAAGGTACCAGGAACACCTTGATCACTGCACAGACCGCGCTATAGCAGTGCAGCGCTAAGATGAACGACAGTGGAACTGAAAAACAGAGACTGCAGGCACTGTCCGCCCTGCAGCAGGGGTACAATCTGAATCATTTGAGACCGCATGTACCGATCACCCTGTACCATCGGCGGTGCTGTAAAGAACTCGAGACCGCAAACGTCTGACGTTCTCTATGGTCGGCAGTTAACTCTGGCAAAACTTGCGCCGGTTTCCAGCCTTTATGCGACTCGTCACTGTCGCCAGCGGCTTCGAAGTGCATACCTTTGCGTCGTTGTAGAGACGACGTGCGGTCTGAGCCGTTCTGTGGCGCCACGTCGGCCCGCCGCAGGATCGAGGAAGAGGAGACGCTCTGCTCGCCGCTGGAAAACCCCGGCCCCGCTCGTTCACTGCAGGTGTGCGCCCTAACCAGCCGCTCTCTTGGTCACGAAGTCTTCGCAGAACCGCCGTCCAACCCACACTGCACGCGGGAGACAAGCCGCGAGACGCTTGCATGGCCTGAATGGGACATCAAAGTCAGAGCGGCCGCCAGTTCGGGACCCTGCTACAGTCAGCGCTGATGAACAGGTGGCCACGTGACTGTCACCGGACAGCGCGTATCGTGCAGGGGCCGTCTGTTTCCTCATGCATGTAACGGGCGGTGTGCCGCCAGTACATGCCTGCTTACCCACCAGCGCCGCGCGTTGCGTGAGTGTCCTGGTTGGGTGCGCAGGCGTGCTGAAGTGTGGTGAGTGCACCGCGGCTGTGGCGTCTGCGGCGGGCAGCGCCTGGTACACATGGGGTCAGACGCAGCGTGGAGCCGGACGTCGCCGGCCTCTTCGCAGCCTCAGCGGGCCGCAGACTTCACCGGCTCGCTGCGCTCTCGCGCGGAGTGAGATCCGCGGCTGGCAGAGCGGCCTCTCCTGACGCGTGTTTCTGCATCGCCGCTCGGCGAGGCTGCAGCCTTCACGTCCATTTACACCGGGCCGGAGCATCAGCTGTCTGCAGGCTGCAGACTGCCTCCCTGTGTCGACGTCCGTCCGGGCCACTCCCCTCTAACTCTGCCGGCGCGGCAACCGGCCGTCTAGCGTCAGAACAAACACCCGCTGAGTGTCGAGAGCCGCCCGGCGTCTCCTAGACCGGCAGCGGCTGCTGCTCACCACCTCGCTCGACACCGGCCTGACTCACTGCAGCCTGATGTCATCGCGGCGTGATTCTAATGAGAATGCAGGCGCCGGGAACGCGCCGCCTCGCGGTGGGCAGGAACGCTGGCCGCCCAGGAATCCGGTCTGGCCGTGCCCCCTCCCCCTCGCCCTGGCACGCTGATGTTGCAACGTACCTGACAGCGTGCCCTGCCCGAACTCCGAACTGCGTCGTGAGTCTATCTTCGCCATCTGCGGTATGCTGGCGGCCGGACGGCAGCGCATTGGTGCCGTGCCGACGGAGGTGTTGTTGCACCCTGCAGTAGCGGCCCGCCCAGTCGCAACAATCGCGGTCCGGTGTCGGCCGGGGCGGCGCGCCCTGCCTGCTCCCCGCCGGGCTCCCCGCCGCCGGCCGGCCTTGAAGAGAGGCGGCGAGCCTGTCTGGAGGAAGCACACCCGCTCTGACTCAGACTAGGAGCATCCAGGCACCCTTAGCCTTGTGAGGCGTAAGAGCATGCGTTGCTTTTGTAAATGCTTTTAACGCATTTTAGGTGGACAAAACGGGAGGAAATACGACAATCAGAAACCTGTATCCCCGTTCTGCCCCTTGTCCTCACCCCGATGACAGCACATCCGGCTGTTCCGGTTCCGGGTGTACCGGACCGCGTGCCACTGTGTCACTCTCGCGCCAAGAGGTCTCTTCACACACGAAGTAGCGCAGAACGTTACGTTTGCGTCTGCTGCCAATTTGTCTGGTGACCTTTCAAGGACTCTGTGGTTCACAGCTGTTGGCAGCGTTCACAGTATCATGCTTGACCGTAGGTTTGTCTGAACGCGGCTAAAAGTAACTTGCGGCAAAAGGTAAGTTTCTGCCCGACGAAATCGCAAATAATCCTTTGTATAATTGCCACCAATGTAAAGAATGTATCATCCTGTTTCTAACCATCCTTTTCACTACTTGATTTTCTAAAAAAAATAACAACAAAATCGTAACGATAACGTACCACCCAGTAATACCGTGCTGCAGTCGACTGGCGGAGAACAACATTATTCCGCGGCGGAAAATGTAGTGCCGCCAAGGTTAAGGTTATTGACATCAAGGATGTGTAGACCCTGCATGCATCTTCAACCGATTAATGACGTCATATACATGCCAATTCTATTCTGTTGCCACAAATTGAACTTGGAGGAACTGCTGAATTATTACGCCGTTATATTATTGTATTAGATAATTGCTGGGATATCTGATATCAGTATTATTACATTATGACGTTTAATACTCGTTAGCTTACATTAGGTTGCTAGGTTGGGTTGTGCTGGGCTAGGTTAGGTAAGGTTAGGTTAGGTTAGGTTAGGTTAGGTTAGGTTAGGTTGAGCTAGGTTAGGTTACTATGTTAGGTTAGGGTAAATTTTTATTTATTGTTTTACTTTTTTGTTTTATATGTACTATATTGATTTATTTATTGTTTTATTATTATTATTATTATTATTATTATTATTATTATTATTATTATTATTATTATACAACGACTAACTTTTTTATTTTAAAGATAATTTACATCGCATTAGTTATTTCCCCGACCTTTTTTATTACTCTTGAGTAGACCTTGAGTCCGGCCGACGACCAATCAGCGTCGAGATCTCACTTAAACAAACTATTTAACGCAGAAACGTCAAAAATCCCTCCGCGAGCGTCTGGCGTTTAGCATACCAGTGACGACGCAATCTGTTTCGGAGGAAATAATGTGTGCTTCAGGTTTTTCCGGCTGAAATCGTAAGTGGTACTCATCAGTATTGCATTTGAAGCGCCATGCAACCACTACTACGATTATTTTCCCTCGAAGTAAGCGCTCGGTCAAAATCTTACTGTTGACCCTAATCAGGCTTCTCATCACCTGAATTTCTAAAAAAAAACAATAAAGTCGTAACGACAACGTACCATTTACCACTACGCGCTGGGGTCGGCTGACGGAGAGCAGCAGTATTCCAGAGCACAAAATGTAATGCCACCAAGGATAAGTTTATTGGCAAGAGGGACGTGTGTAGACCCTGCAGACATCCTCAAGCGATTAATGACGTCAGATAACGCTATTGCATTATACCGTTGCAATACCTGATACAATTATCATAGGCAAGGGACACGGCCTGGTTAGGGTGTGTGTGGAGTTGTTTCGCCCTAGACGTACCTGGAAATGAAGGGCAGAAATGTTACACCGAAGGCGCAATCCCGCGCGGTATAGGGTACTAGAGACCGCAGGCCGATAAAGGATGTGATTGGACTTGGCTTTGCCCAATAAAGAGGTCGCGCGAAGCGCGGTATTAGATTATGTCTAAATAGGTGCCGTGTGCTGGTTGGGCAATGTTAGGTTAGTTAACTGTCATAGGTTAAGTCGTTTTTATTTATTGTCTTGTTTGGTTTGTAAATTTCTTCCAATTTTGTATCGAGGTATTTTTCCAAATGTTTCATTTTCCACTTTTTAATTTTAATAATAACTTCCACGCTTTGTGTATTTCGTTTAAGTCAGATTTTCATCTTTCATTATTTTTAATAGAAATTATATATATCATTACTAGCATTTTTATTTTAAGGGTGATTTATATTACACATTAATTATTTCCAAACCTT
Organism: Capitulum mitella; assembly: GCA_030062745.1. NCBI lineage: Eukaryota > Metazoa > Arthropoda > Thecostraca > Pollicipedomorpha > Pollicipedidae > Capitulum > Capitulum mitella. The sequence goes on from CP099839.1 coordinate 35,935,446, forward strand.
TTTTATTACTCTTGATCGGACCTTGGGTCCGACCGGCGACCAGTCAGCGTCGAGATGTCACATAAACAAACCATTTAAAGCAGAAACGTCAAAAATCCCTACGCGAGCGTCTGGCGACTGACGCGGCAGTGACGACGCAATTTGTTTCGGGGCAAATAATGTATGTTTCAACTTTTTCGATTGAAATCGTAAATAGCACATACCAGTACTGCATTTCGAGCATCATGCAACCACTATTACGATTGTTTCCCCTCACTGTAAGCGCTTGGTCAAAATCTTACCATTGACCCTGAACGCCTCGGATTTGTTCAGCTGCGACCTTTTCTCCTGCCTGGAAATCTCCTGCCGGCACTTCTCCCAGTGCCTTCGGTGCAGTCGTCGATGCTTGGAATGTGTGCCGACACGATCGTGGGTGTGTGCGGGCCCGGTGAGGCGGCTGGCTGAGCTCCGACCGCGGGTATGCAGACGAGCGGGCCATCAGTATAATGGTCATATTTCACGGCCGACCTTCTCTGGCGCAGCGCGGCGGGGTGGCGGGACGATCGAACGAGGCACGCGCCCACTCCGCAGAAATCCGGCCTATTGCCACTCAGGGCAGCGTCGGTTGCGCTCGGCCCACTCCGGTCCGCCGCCTCACGCCGACAGGTGCGTTCACGGCGCCTCGGAGGTCTGGCTTTACCCTAAACACGTGGAGCTTCCAGATAACTGAAGAGTTCACAGTCTCCCTTTTGGTCTTGTGATGTCCCTAGTCCGATCAGAGGGTCTGTAGATCATGCTCCTCCTCTGCGTTCGTGAAGTTTTTAGGGTCCGATCTTATCCACTCTTGTGACTTCTTTCGAGTTCGGCCCTCTTCTGCGCACACAGCGCAGCGGAACCAGAGCGTGGCTGAAAATTTCAGTGTCGGCGGCTTCCCCACAGTTGTGTCGACTGCTGCGTTTGCAGCGTCTTGCGTGGCCTGGCTCGGTGCGAATCGTTATCATTCGATCATCAGGGCCGGGTCCGCAGAGAGAGGCCGACCACCAGTAAATAGTCGGGGTGCCGTTATGTGTGACAGATCAGTTTGAATTAATCCCCTGCTAAACAAGTCAGAGTCAGCGGCGGCGGCGTCGAGCGCGCCCCCGAGCTCAGGAGAAAGGTCGGCCGAAAACGGACAATAAACCAGAGAGAGAAAGAGACCCCGAAGAAAAGATGGACAAGATAGTCTGTGCAAAATGAAACAAGTGACGGATCGGAATGGTGAGACGATGGATGCGGGAGTAAAGAAAATGTTAACGGATGAGCGAAACGCACTTCGGGGCAATATATGTTAATGAAAAATAGAAAGTACGAACGCAATAAAACGATAGGAATCAGCACTTCGACGAGCGAGCGTCCGCACTTCCTCGCCCTGACGACAGCACAAACAAGGCAGACCGGTGAGAGCAGAACGAACCTGGCTGTGGGCGAGAGGCCGGGGCAGGTCGCCGGACCCGGCCGCCGCGGCCCGCGCCACTGCGACCGGGGGCGGCAGCCTCGGCACCGGTCCGCCGGCCGCGCCTGGCGATTTACGGCCGGCCAAGACCGGTTGATCGTGTCGTCGAGTCGTGTTCAGCAGAGCCGGCCGGCTGCCGCGCTGAGCGCCGGCCGCGGTCGGCTCCAGCCCGGAGCGGCGCCGCCGCCGTCCGCTGGGGTTCGGCTGCACACCCACGGCGCCGTTCGTCCGGCCGCGGCGCCGCGCCGCGCCGAGATTTCGGCAGCTTTGACGTCGGCCGTCCCGCCGCGGACGGCCGCCACGTGTGGCCATGCATATGTATACCCTCCTGCCGGGCCCGGCGTATATAGACATGATGATGGCTGCCGCGAGGCCGGCTTTTCGCGTCCGATGTGGCGCTCGATCGGAACGTTCAGGATCGAGACTTGCCGGATCCGCGAGACTCCAATCGACCTGGCTATAGGACGCCCGGAAAAGCTCGCCGTCATGCGAGAACGTTCGCGAAATCATGAGTGCCGTCCGCATGGTTCGGACACGTCCACCACAGAGACGGCTCGTGTCGGCCAGGCGCCAGGCCGGTAATCTCGGATTAGGTGGCGGTTGCGGCGCGCCAGAATCGCTGACGTGCTGCCCGGTTGGCCGGCTGATGACGCGGCTGTATCGGCCGAGCCGGCCGCGCTTCTGAGCCGGCGCCGGCCGCCGGCTCGGCGTCTGGTGGCCGCCCAGGCGTGCGATTCGGCGAAGCCGGACGCCGGCCGCCCGCCCGCCACGCTTGACGGACGCGCTGGCGATTCTCCGCCGGACGGCCAGGGGCCATTAAACCCCGGCCCCAACCCGGCCGGCGCCTGACTGCAGGGAGGCCGAGTCGCCCTCACGGCCTCCTGCGCGCGCTGGGCCGAGATACAGACAGGCATGCGCCCGCCCTGTCATAACGGAGGTCCTGACACACTTCTGCCGTGTCACAGAAGAGGTACAGACACACTCCTGTTGTGCCGTAACAGAGGTACAAACACACTCCTGCCGTGTCACAGAGGACGTCCAGATGGACTCCTGCCGAGTCGCAGAGGATGTCCTTACATACTCCTGCTGTGTCACAGAGGAGGCATTGCCTCCCGTGCGATCTCGTCTGGTCTGGTGCGGCCGCCGCCCGGCAGATGGACTCGGGCCGGGGTGAACGCTCGCCTGACACGCTCACCGCTGGCCGCGCGGGAGGCTGCGCCGCCCGGTACAGTTAGCTGCAAATTGGCGGCGCGTCTCTCCGCGCCAACTGCCGCCGCCGCCGCCGCCGCCGCCAGTCAGCGAGCTCAATGAGATTTCACGGCGAGCTGCGCGCGCTCGGCTGTCGTGCCGGCCGATTGTTGCCGATGCTTTTGTTTGTTTTGTCGGCCAGGACTTGAGCGGCTTTTTACCCGGGCGTGAACGAATCTTTTGTAGCGGCGCCCCGTTGTGCGCGCAGATTGTCTCCGCTTGTGACGAATCGGCGCTGAAGAGATAACTTCATCGGGACAGATGTCGCGCCGGTCGAGGTCAGGGCGTCGGGAGGATCGACCGTTGGCTGACGCCATCAGAGGAGCCCGAAATCCAGAGGAATCCAGCACAGCGACCTGCGCTACGATTTCGTCCAATACCCGGCCTAGCGGATTCAAGATGGAAATGGTTGGAGCTCGTCTCTCAGGCTGGTCAGCTGACGAACGTATCTCCCACGTTGAACGGTGGCCGTCGGAATCTCTTGTGTCGCCGCAGGACGCTTTCGAAGGAGGCCACCCCTGATGACGGAGCCTGCGGAGGTACCTAGCGGGCCATCTATCAGCCCAGCGGCGCTCTGGACGCCGACCTGACGAGCGTGCAGTCATTCTAATTTGCTTCATTAGTTTGTTTGGAAACATTAGCTTTGTAGTCGGGCCGGAACGCTCGTTAAGATAGCTGCGATCGGGCCGGTCGCCGCCGCGCCGGTCGCGCCCAGATCAAATACAATTAGGAGGTCCTCATCGGCGCCGGCGGACCGAGACGGGCCGACATCAGATACCTGATCCGGTGCCATTAGACGGAAAACGGCCCGCCGAGCGGGCGGCCGGCACGCTGACGACAGCCAGACCGAATCGCCGGCCGCCGGGTGGTCCGGCCGCCTGCTCCACCGCCGCTGCCGCCGCCGCCACCGCCGCCGCACGAATCGGATTCGTCAGCGGCCGCAGCGTCTGACGAACCCGCCGCGGCGCGCCGCAATTGGAGCCAATCGGCGGCGGCGCGGCGCGGCGGCCCGTGACGCCCGGCGCGCAGTGACGGGCACCTTCTTTGAGGGGCCGCGCGCGAGGGCCGCCGCCGCCGGCCCGCTTCCGTGTACGCGCCGCGCACGGTGATGGATGGAGCGTGACTCGGCGCCGGCCAGTGTCGCCGCGCTGTCCTCGGGCCGTGTCCGATTCCGGCGCCGGCTCTGCTGGCGGGAGACGCGGCTGCTCTGCGTGTGCGGCGGGGCAGCGCTCTTCGTCGCGGCTCTGTGTCCGGTTGTCCGCCAGCGGGCGCCGCGACACGGCGTCTTCACTGGCCGGTGCTCTCGCCGCCGAGACGAAATGATCCGCGTGGGAGCCAGCGATTAGTCGCCTCTAAAAATCGCGAGGACACGCCGCGCTATCAGCTGGGATCTTCCCTTGAGAGTCGTGTGGTCGTGACGTCGCAGGCGGACGAGTTTTGGGGCCGGCCCGGAAGCCGTCCAGCGGCCGGTTGAACCAGGCTCCGCCGAGTCCCTGGACTAATGTGCCCGGCCCGCCGCCTGGCCGCTCTCCAGCAGCCAGTCGCCGCGTGCAATGGCGCGAAGAGATAGTGTATCGATTGCGGGCGGCCGGCCCGGCCCGGCGCGGCAGCACGGTCCGGCCGGCCCCTGTCGCCAGCCGTCGTCAGCGACGATTGCCCGGACCGGCGGGGAGGGGACGATTGCCCGGACCGGAGGAGAAGGGGACGATCCCCCAGACCTGGGAGGAGACGATCCCCAGACCGGCCGGAGAAGGGACGGCCCCCACAGACCGGCGGAGGAGGGGACGATCCCCGAGACCTGGGAGGAGACGATCCCCAGACCGGCCGGGGAGGGGACAATCCCCCAGACCGGCTGTGGAGGGGATGATCCCCGAGACCTGGGAGGAGACGATACCCAGACCAGCTGGAGAAGGGACGGTCCCCCAGACCGGTGGGGAAGAGGATGATCCTCCAGGCCGGCCGGAGAGCGAATTTAATCCCCCAGACCGACGGGGTAGAGGACGATCCCCCAGACCGGAGGCGGACAATCCCCTAACCTGGCTGGGGAGGGGGCGATCCCCCAGACCGGCCGGGGAGGGGACGATCCCCCAGACCTGGGAGGAGACGATACCCAGACCGGCTGGGGAGGGGACGATCCCCCAGACCGGCCGGGGAGGGGACGATCCCTAGACCGGCCGGGGAGGGGACAATCCCCCAGACCTGGGAGGAGACGATACCCAGACCAGATGGAGAAGGGACGGCCCCCCAGACCGGTGGGGAAGAGGATGATCCTCCAGGCCGGCCGGAGAGCGAGTTTAATCCCCCAGACTGACGGGGTAGAGGACGATCCCCCAGACCGGCTGGGGAGGGGATGATACCCCTGCCCGGCTGGGGAGGGGCGATCCCCCAGATCGGCCGGGGAGAGGAGGTGTTCCTCCGAACCAGCCGGGGAGGGGACGCAAACGTGTGGCCCAGTGAAGTGGAGCGCGCGTGGAAAGTGTTGAAAACTGGCATGTGATCTCTCTTGACGAAGTATTCCCGTCTTTTCCTTTCTGTTTCATTCTCGTCTCGTTTCCCCGAGAAACGACGCATTTGTGTTTTCATGCCTGGAAATATAAGTGTTATTCTTTGAAATGCTCTATGCTCTTGAAACGTGATGAACGTTAAATTAAAGTGCTGCCTTCTGAAGGTGAAATGAAACCCGACGGTGGCTGCGAACAATGATTGGTGTTCATGGTGGAGTGACGCTAGTATAACCGACGAAAACCGCGGGATTAGGGCTGATATTTTTCGAGAGGGTTCCGTTAAAAATGATCTGGATTTTTCTTTGCGATGGCGATATTATTCGAAGATGAACGATTTTTTGCCGGGAAAACAGACTTCTGAATGCGTGAGACAGGCTTGGGGTGCAGATGAAGCGATGGCCGACACGTGACGTGAATCTGCATGAAATATTCGCTGCGGACGACGTCTGGTGTCTAGGCCCTTCCAGTGTCATCCTAAGGAAAAGGTGAATGCATGCTGCAGTCTCAGTGCGACCTGTTCCGAAACGGTCACCGGGTACGGTCGGCCGCGGTCGGTACGAACAGACAGGCACGCGGCCTGGCGCGTCCGGCCGGCTTCGGTCGGCCACAGCGGATTGCAGCGGGGCCGGCGAGTGGGCCGACTCACGTCCGCCAGTGTCGGGAGGCCGGTCTGATTTAATGGGCCGTTTACGGGCGGTCGCGGCCGACTGTGCCCTGGGGCGGTCCGCTGTGGCCGTAAAGCTGTCTGGAGGGCAGGGGGCCGCCGTCGGGCTGCCCAGATCCGGACGATAACGCCGCCCAGAGAATGTGTCCCGGGAACGACGACGCGCCGTCGGGCGCCGGCTGCGGTCGCGGCGGCCGGTCCTGGCAGGACTGGGGGCCGCCGGGACTCGGGCGTGCCGTAGTACCGCCGTCTGCCGGGTACACGGGAGGTGGGTACCCAGCAGTGCGTAACGTACAGCAGTGCAGAAGGAACGTACAGCAGTGCACTGTGCAGTCGTTCACCTGTCGGGTACCCAGCCCGGGCAGCGGCTGCCATGGCCCTCAGCGTCTCTGCGGTCCTACTGTCGGCGTCGTCAGGTGATGGTGACTCAGTCCCGCGATCTCCGGCAGCGCAGTGGCACCGTATTACCGCGGTCTCTGAGATCACAGCCGATCCTGCTGTACCGGGATTCCGGCTGGCCCTGCGATCCTCACGGTCCCTTCTGCCCACATAGTAACTGGAATCTGATGCAGGGTGCCTTTTATGCAAGACATCATAAGGAGCCATCTAAAGAGGATTATCGGTCAACTTTTATCTTTAGTGGGCCTGAAAGTAGAATGCAGGAATTTTGAAATGCCGTGATGTTAAAAGAATCTCCGTATTTTGGTGGTCTGTGGGTGTGATGTTCTTCTGGCCACCTAATCGTGGGCTGAGGACGGTTTAATAACGTACGTATTTCATGGCATAAAAACTGGATGAAACTTATTTTTTTTGTCTAAACAGACTTAGTTTGGCCTTGGCGTCTCGTGTCTTGAACTTCATGGCCTAAAACTAGCATTCCTTTCGGTCCATGGGCTTCAGGACACTTTACATTTATTTTCCTGATCCGCTTACCCTGTTAGGCCCATTGTCGTGAAGTGAGGGGATTCCGGACCAGGCCAATGGGACTTTAATCTGGCGCTGTTACCCTTGGACCACTTTTGTCCGTAATGGACGGCCGTCCGCCGTTACTGGATGGCCATAAAATCCTTTCGAAAATGTGAGCCTCTTAATCGAGTCTCAGCCGAGCCCGACGACAGCCAGACGACGGCCGTTTAACTGGCCAGCGCTGCCAGTCTTCCAAAGATGACAGTCTGTGTGCAGTTGGCGGCTCTTATCACCGCTTGATGCAGGGTGGGACGATATTCTGGGGGATTCTAAGAGGACCCCAGGCACAAATCTATTTTGTTCAGTCTAGCCAACCCAGTCCTGTCGCTAGCCAACTCCAGCCCCACTCACCTCGAAAGTGGTTCGAAGCACAGCTAGCCTTATTGCTAGCGCCGCAGTCCTGGTATAATCTCATCGTTCACCTAGAGCGCGTAACCGCCGGACAGTGCCGTGCGGCACGCCGGCCGCCCCAGGCTGCCCCCGGCCGCCGCCCCGAGCGGGTCGGACCGGGACAGTCGTGTACGGCGCGCGGGCCGCGGTGCCACCGCAGTCGTCGCCGCGGACGCCGGCCGTGGTGACGTCACCGGCGGCCCGGTGCCGTCCACGGCCGGCCGGCGGGCCGCGCCGGACGTGACTGGACTGCGGCAGGCCGGCTCGGCAGGCTCCCGCCGGGTCGGCGCTCCCCGGGACACGCGACAGACGCGTCTGATCGAGCCGCCGCCGCCGCCGCCGCCGCCGCCGCCGCTGATGCCGGGAGGGGAGAAGAAGCGTAGCTAATATCGGCCGTACTGGGAGCCGTGGAGGACCGACGCTCTGTCTTGGCGTGGGTCACTTGTCAGGAGGCTGGCGGCACTTGCTGCGAGCGAGAAAAGGGAAATCTGTGTTTGTTACTTTATACTATATATTTTTTGTTACGGCCAGCAGAGTTAGTTGAGTCTGATCATCAGTTCTGGCCGTTCCGACGGCTCGCCCGGTCTGAGAACGGCATTGCTCTCTCCGCCAGCTCGGTGGCCGGTTGCTGGCGCTGGGAGCGGGCTCGCAGGGCTCGTAGCGCGGCGGGCGTGCGTCTCGGTTACGACACGACAGGACGGCGGCAGCCGGTGTGGAAATCTCGGCGCCGCTGCCGCCCTCCCCGTCCGGTCATTGTTTCACGGTCAGATGGAGGGGAGCCGAGCGCCGAAATACAGGGATCGGGCGGGACGTTGGGAAAGAGCTGAAGAAAAAATGGGTACAAATGGGTATCGGAAAGAAAAGATCGCGTAGGATGTGGATACGGTGTAACGTATATGTCGGTTACCACAACAGTGAAGCTCCCTGAAACGTTAATTGATGGACAAGCTGTGGGAAAAAGGAAGCGAGAGAATGGCAGCGGATCCTAGTGAAACTCGCTGACGTGATGCGCGCGGGATCGCGATACCGTGAAACGAGCTAATCAAACAAATGGCCAGTGAAGCATTAAGTGAGTGACAGAGCGTGGGGCTGGTCTCCTCTGGCTTCCCGAGTCCCCGGGAACTAGGGAAATGGGAGGAGCCTGAGAAGAGGCCGGAGAGATCGTCTCGCAGACGGATGGTCGCCGAGGGCAGTCGTGCGCGACCGTGAGCCGCGCCGACGGCTGTCACGCGGCCCGAGCGGCGCCGACAGGCCTTGTGCTGATTTCCTGTGAAGCTGCTGCGGTGCAGGTTCCGACTTCATCAGGTCTCGGTCTTGATCGTCGGTCAGATAGAGCGCGGCTGCAGCGTCCCGGCCGGCCGGATGCCCGCTCTGATGGAGTGCGCTGCCGCGGCCCCAAACGCCGCCATATCTCGCCGGCGGACGCTGGCGGAGGCGACGGCAGGCCGCCGGCCGTGTCGGCTCGGCACACGACGCTGCCGCTCAAGGCCGGCTCGGCGTCTGGCGTGTCGCGGCAGACGCGCAGCCCCTCTGTCGCCGCGTGCTGGTCCGCTCGGGCGGCGTGGCACCGTTCGCGTGGCTGCAGATGTCGGCCCCGGAGGGTCGCGGCGCCGGCCGAATCCGCTTTGCCGCGGCAGGCGCTGCGACGGAGCGCGCGGCGCCTCTTGCGTGACGGCGGAGATGGAACCGGACAGGCGGCTCGGGCTCTTCACCCGGTCGGGGCCGCAATTTGACTGGACTGAGGGTCCAGCAGGCTGCCCGGTGAGTGAGGTACGTGGGCACGATCCGACCGCAGTGGCAGTTTCAGAGCCGTTCCCCTATGACAGAAGCCTATGCAAGCACCAGCCCAGGTTGTCAGGTAGGCCCTCCAGAAGGAGTGGTACGAACGCAATATCTCCCTTCCCGCTCGGTCCGTGGGCCCTGTCTGACACTGACGACGTAGGCCCCATCCAGCTGGGCCCCGGCGATGCCGTGGTTCCACGGCACCACGGCATCGCTCCCGTGTCCGTGGACCCTCCCTGACGGAGGTCCCGGGCCGGCGCCGCCTTCCCTCGGCCGTCGATGAAGCATGCGTCCGCGATGACGCGGCATGTGTAAGTCGTGCGCGGCGACTAATGGCGGCCTGTCCCCGGCCGGGGCCGGAGCCGGCGAGCGGCGGCCGCGGCTGCGGCGGAGCTGGTCAGGGGACCTCCCGCGGAGCTTCGGCTGCAGGCCGGGCCGGGCCGGGGAGTGGCCGCCGCCGCGTGGAGCCGCGCACGCTCCGAGCCCAGCCCAGCCCAGCTGCTGTGTTCTGGAGACGGAGAGAAAGGGGCCGGGTCAGAGATATACGGACGAGAGGAAAGGGCCGACTGTTCACCGGCAGATGTAGAGGGAGGGTGAGGATGAGAGGGTAGGACGGCGAGGTCAAGACTAGTCACGTACTGGGAGATCGAGAAAAAGGCCTACTCACTAGAACTGGAAGGTGGAGGAAAAGGGACTAGTCATGAACCGAAAGGCGGGAAGGGAAAGGCCACGAGAGTGATGCGAGGACGGAGACGCTTTCCGGTTATGGGTGGAATAAAAATGGATGTAAGGATTTATGGTGGACCGAGGTGATTAATCCTGTTCCCGACATGGGGGCTGAATCCGTTCCCCTCGGGTTCTTTGCTTGCCAATTCCAGGGCTTTTGATGCAGCTTCCCGAAGCTTGGGTCACTTTTCCTACCTATCTTTTTCTACGTACTGCAGCAAAATTCCGTAATTCTATTTTGCTCAGGAACGGTGCCAGGCAACGTTTTTGGTACACATCTCAGGCGATTTTTGGCCCTGGTGAAGGTAAAAGGAAAACGGCCGCCAAAAATAACGTTTTTAAGATAGAACTTAAAACTTTATGAGTGTATAGGTTAATAGTTGGTGTAATAGTTAATTACTCTGAGGTCATTGGGCAGGCACACAAACATAATTTTGTTTATGTTAGGTCACTTTATAAGATCAGTTAAAAGTCAAAAGCCAAATTTTTAGTCTCATAGTAAGAATTTGACGCCGTTTTTTCCAAATACCGAACCCGGAATATGTCGACGTAGGACGCCCTCCACCTGCCTAACATGTTTCAAGGTGATATCGGGTTGGGTCACGGAGTTATGACTTAAAATGTCAGTGTGCGCACTGAAGACTTAGTATCACGACAGCCGTAAACAGGATTTTTTAAATAGAAATTCAAATGATTGGAAACGTTTTCAAGCAATATGAAACACACTTAAGGCCATTCCATGTGACTAAGGTCATTGGAGGTCATTGAAGGTAAAAGGTAAGAAGTTGACCTCATGAACATGTGACCATGACACTTCCCCTTTTTCACGTTTCTGTCACCGCCTGTGCTAACATTATACAAACAGTGTAATGCGATTTGCACTTGCTGAGCATAACATGACTAGTTAAAGCTAAAAAACGTTTTTCTTTTAAACTGTTCTTTTAATTCACTTCATGAAAAACTAATCCTCCCATTTTTGAAACCCTTTCAGCGCCTTTCAATTTTCTTAAAATTTCAAGCATGTGGACCAGTGGTAAAAGTCCCGTTTATAGGGTCTCGATTCATGCCAGTTTCATCACAATCGGTGCGTAAACAGCAGAGCTATAACAAATCCAAAAATATCCACCATTTTCAAAATTTTGAACACTTCTTTTGATAGTAATGTAGTTTACGTCATGGCAAATCGATTTCCGTTTGTTGTGATGAAATCGGATGTGTAGTTCTCGAGATTCAAAGCGGGGCGGATCCCCCGGGCCGGAAATCGGCTTTACCGTCCAGCCCTCCAAGAATGTGGTTAAAGCAATGGATCACCGACGGACGGGAGGCTAGATGCAGGGGGTAGTAATGGGTGGCGGGCGGGAACGAAGAGGAAAGGGCGATATGTGGCAGATACGGGATCGGTCAGGGCCAGGAAAGTGGGACGATTAAGTTGTTGGATGGGCTTGTTGCATGAAGCAAAATAAGAATGGCCTCAGCTAGCTCTCGGATCATATCGTTCAGTTGTAATGCTATCGATAAACACAAGGTGTTCAATTTCATGAGATATGTTCAACTGGCCTCGATCATGGAGGTGCTTTGATGCTATTAAAGCAGCCTTCAGTCTGTCAGTGCCAATGATATCAACACCTTGCATCGGCTGGTAACACATTCGCTGCGCCTTAGTGGCCGCCTCGTCTTCTCACTGGCCGACCCTCAGCCTGCAGGATGGCTGCTCAGGTGGGTGTTGAGTGGACGCTGCGCGGTGGACGCTGCGCCCATTAGACAGCGGCAAATTGTTTCGTTTTGCCGCACATTTAAATTTCAGTCGTTTTTCAGTCTTCCGAACCCAGCTAGTCCAGTCTTCTCAATGACAGTCACTCTTCATGCCTTTGAATCACGGTCACCCGTCATCCCCCAGTCTCCGGGGTGGCCCGTCTACCGAACCGGCTGGTCCCCAGTCCTTTAAACGATAGTCTTCTCATTTCTGTGGCCATCCGGGGCCGGTGTCCGTCTGTTGACCGGCGGCCAGTGTCCGTCTGTTGACCGGCGGCCAGTGTCCGTCTGTTGACCGGCGGCCAGTGTTCGTCTGTTGACCGGTGGCCAGTGTCCGTCTGTTGACCGGCGGCCAGTGTCCGTCTGTTGACCGGCGGCCAGTGTCCGTCTGTTGACCGGTGGCCAGTGTCCGTCTGTTGACCGGCGTCGGGCGTCTGCGGCGGCGGGGCGGCGGGACGGCGGGGCAGCCGGCGCCGCGCCACTCAGTCGGACTGCAGCCAATTACCGGGCCGTGTCGCCGACCGGCCAGATGCCGCCCAGCCGGCCAGCTGATTCGCGCGCCATCCGACCGAGACGACGGCGGCGCACCGCGGCGATCGGGCGCGCCGGCCGGCTGTCCGGCGCCGACACGGCGGCCGTGTCCGCTGTCCGGCCGGCGGACACGGCCGCCGAGCCGCCTCGCTGGCCGCCGGACGGTGGTGGGACGGACCGCGAACTGCGTCGCCTCACGCTTGTTTGTGGTGGATCTCGCTCAGTCGTGTAAATAAATTATCATTCAGTCTCGGCTAATCGATTTGGTTGGTATATCATCGGCATAACAAAGTTGTTTCTAACACGCTACATTTTAATTTAAGGTTGGTATCGGGTTGTGATTGAAACTGGTTTGATGGATAGAATGACGGCATGCACAGCGAGTAATGTGCATTGCATATTTTTCTGCGTGAATGACAGTGCAAAAACACACGCGGCGTTGTTATGTGAGTTGCCGTAAGTGAGAGCTGTGTGAACTCATGGAATTTTTGTTTTTATCACGGCCGGTGAACTGGAGTCAGCTCCGCCAGGGCAGCACCTCTGTCGCCTCTGAGACGGCTCGGGACGCGGCCGGAAGGCGGCGCTGTTAAACGAGACGGACAGACGTCGTCAATTAGTGGTATCGCTGCCGACAGTGGACGCCTCGGTCTTGGTAAAAGCGCACATCTCGCCAGGCGCGGCCCTCCTAAGTCGGCACGTACTCCGCCCAGCGCGATATCTCGTAACGGATCTCGGCCTCCAATCGGATACTCACTGCTCTCCTTTCTCTTTCCTTCCCTGCTTCTTTGCAAGCCTTTCTAAACGCATACGCGCGCGTGTTGTCTGCTCGTTTCGTGCCTGTCGGTTTCCTCGGTATCTGTCTGTGTCCTGGCGTTTTTCTGCCGTGCCGCCGCTGTGTTCCGGGCACGCGATCGGTTCGGCCTACAGGCCTGTCCCCGGGAGCGGGCCGCCGCGGCCCGCTCTCCAGCTGGGCCTCTGTGTGCGGCCTGGGCCGGCTAAATCACTGCCCCTGTCCAGCCGCGCTTTACTGCCGTCTGGCCCAGTCAATTGAAACGGAAATGTCTGAACTCCGGCGAAACGGACTAGAAACAGATATACGGGTCGGAGCGATTTTTGTTCTGAGATAGCTCGGCAAGAAAAATGGCGCTGTTTTCGGAAAAGGGCGGCATCGCTGGTGGACCAAGAAGCCGGCCACTAGGCTGCGGCTTAAAAGCCTTCCTTGATCGGTCTTACTTTACAAAGATTTTGCATTCGGCTTCACAATGACTAACGGATCAAAACGATTTGAAACTGCGAGTCGAAGAATTGTAGAATTATGTATATGAGATACCCTCTTGTATGAACAAGCCTGCGCAGAAATCCCCATCACCTGCTCTTCGTGGCATCATGAACGAATGTGTACGTCGAATAATTCGTGATCTCCAGCCATGTAGTGCTTATCAACCGATCGCAACAAAGTCTACACGATTAGATGTCATGTTCTGGTGTTTCACGCCTTTGTTATCCGAAGTGTTGTGCTTTGTGGCCTTGCAGCAATGTGACGTCCGTCGAGAACAAAGAAAACACGGCGTGACCTAGAAGACACTCTGAGACACCTGTACTGTGCATGTGTAGATTTTAGTAGGTAGGAGACCCTCCGCTTGAGAGAAAAGTGTTTTTGATCTGAGAATTGGCGAAGATGAGCGAGGCAGGCAGTTGAGGCTGGCTGTTTGTCCGAGACCCGGGCTGGGATCAGCACGCAGCGGTCGGCGGGTGTCCGACTCGGCTCAGAGCCGCGCCCTCCCTCTGTTGCCGCCCGTGAGCTGTCAGGCGGCGCTGCACCGTGACCCGCCACGTCAGAGGCGACTGACGGCACTATCCGCCCCGCCCGTGTAGCGCACCGACCACGCCATACCCGGCTCCTGGTCAGCGCAGCGCAAACCGCCACGCCCCTCCCCTGTACAGCACAGGCCGACAGGTCCCTCCCCAGGTACCGCACAGACCGACACGTCCTCCCCAGTCAGGTGCTGCACGGACCGACACGTCCTCCCCAGTCAGGTATTGCACGGACCATCACGTCTTCCCCAGTCATGCACGGCGCAGACCATTACGTCCTCCCCAGTCCTGCACGGCACAGACCGAGGCTGTCAGCTCTGATGCGGTGATGTGATTGCGACTTAGATATGGGCTTGGTTTTCACAGTCGCGGATAACCCAGAATGCCACCTGACCCCAGCGTGACTGTGGCCTACGCAGCCAGTTCCATCCCTCTGTGATGAAGACAGACACAATGCTGGCGCTATTTCAGTGCAGCGCCACCTCACACGTGTTTTCGGTCCGGTACCGTGTGGCGAAGACCGCCACATAGGGCGGGCGTGACACCGGTGACCTCGATCGGCGTGACATGGCCGGCAGCTGCCCGGCCGGGCATCAGCTGGCTGCAGGCGGCGGGACCGGCCCGGCCCAGGCCCAGGGTGGCCTTGGCGCCGGCAGGTGGCTGGCTCTCCCGGAGGAGACGTAATGCCGTTTTCCTGTCGGCCCGGCCGTCCGGCGGATTCCCGGGTGGCCGGGCCGGGTTGGACTCCCGCGGAATCTGAATTCCTGCCGAGGGCGGCGCCGAGCGGACAAAGGTCTGTTCGGCGCCGCCCGCTCGAGCCGGCGGCGGCGCTCGGCCGGTTCAGCTGCGCTCGAGCCGAGCGGCAGACTTTGGCGGCCGCGTCCCGAACGGAGCCGCGAGAGCCCGGCCCTGTCTGATCGGAACCGCGAGAGTCCGGTCCTGTCTGATCGGAGCCGCAAGAGCCCGGTCCTGTCTGATCGGAGCCGCGAGAGCCCGGTCCTGTCTGATCGGAGCCGCGAGAGTCCGGTCCTGTCTGATCGGAGCCGCGAGAGTCCGGTCCTGTCTGATCGGAGCCGCGAGACCCTCGGCTGGGACGCAGCAGCGGCGGCCCAGCCGCATCTGACGTCCGGCCTTGTGGACTCAGTGAGGCCGGCGACCCTCGGCCATCTGCCTGTTCCATCTCTGCAATCGTCTGCCGAGGGCAGGTGCCCGTCCTTCGGACGTTTCATCTCTGCAGTCGTCTGCCGAGGGCAGGTGCCCGTCCTCCGGACGTTTCACCTCTGCAGTCGTCTGCCGAGGGCAGGTGCCCGTCCGCCGGACGTTTCACCTCTGCAGTCGTCTGCCGAGGGCAGGTGCCCGTCCTCCGGACGTTTCACCTCTGCAGTCGTCTGCCGAGGGCAGGTGCCCGTTCGCCGGACGTTTCACCTCTGCAGTCGTCTGCCGAGGGCAGGTGCCCGCTCGCCGGTCGTTTCGTCCCTGCAGTCGTCTGTCCAGGGCAGGTTCCTCTGTCCAGGGCAGTTCCCCGTCCGCCGGGCGTCTGGCCGCCCAGCCGCAACCGGCCTGTGAGAGTCGTGCCGGAGCTGATTAAAACATCACCGCCGCTTTGATGGCGTCGCTCGACCCTGGGACCCCGCGCCTGGCCGCTCTCAGGGGGACAAAGCGACGGCGATGACGGCGCGCCGCGTCATCACCGCCCTGGGAGACGCCGCCAGGTGAAAGCGCGCCGGCGGTGCTCATCGCGGCTCGGATTCGTCACCGTCGTTTTGTGCGGCGCTCCGGGCGGCGGCGGCCATGTGCAGGCGGCGGCTGTTGGACCGCGTCAGCCGAACGTCCGGCCTCTCCTGCCGAGAATTCCGCTCCTGCCGAGAACCCTGTTCCTCCTGCCGGGTGTCCGGCTCCTCCGGCCGGGTGTCCGGCCCCTGTCGGGTGTCCGGCTCCTCCGGCCGGGTGTCCGGCCCCTGTCGGGCGGCAGCCAGCGCAGACCCCGGTGGTCTCTTTGTACGGCGGGCGAGGGTGTGGTCTGCGCCGGGCGGCGCGGCGGCACCCACCCAAACACACCATTAGACGGACTAATGCCCATCATTTTCCGGCGCTAAACACGGCCGCTGCGATTGAGGAATAACCCCAATCTAATTCTCGCGTCCCATCTTCCATTTGGGCTGGCCGATGGCGGCGCGCGCTATCGCCGGGTTAATAATGGCAGGACCTCTGCTCTCACCGAACGATGGCCGATAGCCGTTCTGAACACGGGTTAGCGCTGGACAAAAAGCGTGGCACATTTGTCTTATTGCCGCCGCCAGGCCGTGACGATGCAGGCCAGGGACGGTTCTCTGACTGTCTGACTGTACTGAGGTGGCCGCGGAGCAGGCCGCGCTCCACCTCGTCAGGTGTGTCGATCGTTACAATCATTTGTCACGAATTTTAAAGTCATGATTGTTGTTGGCATTAATAACACAATTCAGTACGTTGTCCTATGTCTTCCTACGCATGACGACAGTCTTTCTCTATCAGCAGAACTGTTAATACGTCTGGTAACGATATTCTTTTGCACACAAGGGCAATGTTTTTCTTGACACTTTCTTAACTGTGCTTGCAACGCTTTTTTTTGCTTCATTAACCGCGGTCATTCCTAAAAACAAGATGCCAGACTTTAGACCAGACCAGCAACAGGATCTCAGATTATTTTCATAACCTCTCTCGTTCAAGGAAGGACTTAATGATGCAGCGTAAAACGATGCGTGATGATGATTAATGTCGGATTTTGCCATCAAGGCAGCGAAGAAATCTACCAGAGTTGTTACATCTCTTACATTAGGCAACTCTGCCTCAGAGGCCGAATTTGCTGGCCGCGAGTGTGACAGTGTATGCTTCATGGGTCAGCACCTCAACTCTTCCTCTTGTGTACGTTTCTCTTGGAAAGTCTTTCTTGAGCATACCTGGCCCTGACGAAATGATCTCCTTGGGACCGAACGTATCTGGGTTTGAATCCAGTTAATCGCGTCATTCTGCGTTCCCCGTCAGCCGACGTTAGGCGCGACAGTGAGCATGAGATACCACACTGACAGTTGGAAACCCAGCAAAAAACAATAACCAACCAAATTATCACCATCCGGAGTACTTATTCCTCATAGTCTGTCAATCGATGCCGTCGACACCGACATCGTCCGCTCCGGCCCGCTTGTCCGGTGCCGTCCACAGGACCGGCTCGGTGCCGTCCACAGGACCGGCTCGGTGCTGTCCACAGGACCGGCTCGGTACCGCCCACAGGGCCGGCTCGGTGCTGTCCACAGGACCGGCTCGGTACCGCCCACAGGGCCGGCTCGGTGCCGTCCACAGGGCCGGCTCGGTGCCGTCCACAGGGCCGGCTCGGTGCCATCCACAGTGCCGGTCGGCCGGGTAGAAAGTCGTCCGGCGCCAACTGCCGTGGGAGCGGCGCCTCTTCTCACGGGCGGCGACTAACGGCCGGCGGCCGCCGCCGGGCTCGGCGCGTTAGCCACGCTCGGCGCGGCTACCGCTCCTCTTTGGGCCCGCGCCGACCACCTCGGCCCGCCAATTATTGATTAATAAAGGTCGCGGCGGCGAAAGAGCGGCGCGTTCATTTCGGCGGGCCCGGGCGCCGCCAGCCGCTGATCGATGGCGGCGCCGATGCCGCGTGACGAGATTCGGCGGCGTGTTGTCGGCGGCGGCGGCTGTCCACGGCGGGGGGCGAGCCGCCGCCGCCGCCGCCGCCCTACATCGGGCAGGCAGGAGGACGCCGGGCGGCGGCCGGCCGGGGACGAACCGGCCCGCCCGCAGCCGGCCTCCGACAGCGCCCAGATGGATGCTGCTGTCGGCTGGTATAGATCACGTGGAGCGCCGAGTGCCGGCCAGAGGCCGTCTGCTGGGTTTTAGATGTGGGTGAAGCGGCCCGTTATCTTGTGTCGTTTAAAATTCGGAAAGCCGATCACGAGACAGTTATCCGTTATGGCCGGCTATTATCAGTTTCCGTCCAGTGCCCGAGGACACGCATTTATTTCAGCGGGTACTCTTGCTGCCGGTTATGTCCGTCACTCTACTTTCTTGTCTTTTTAAGCCATTTTAACTGTACCGACGATAGGATCTTTTCAAGACACGTAAAGGGTTCTAGCGTGTCCCAGAAATAGGACAACTCCTATAGCGTTGCTTTTTCCGTTTCCGTTTGCTCCCCCCGCCGAACAGACGACGGATGTGGTTCCAGGAACAAAAGGTGTCTTGTCAGATCGCCCTCCGCGTCTCGAAGGTCATGGGAAAAATCCCTCAACTTTTACCATGGCTTGAGCTAATGTATGTGCAATTAGAGAGGCCCGACGCCAAGGCCGTGCTGTGCTGGACGAAGGTTAGCCCGTACTGAAATGGCTCAGGAGAGAGGAATTTTTAGACACGTGACACAGTTCTGGAGCCGAGGAACCACTTAAGGTAGGAAAGAGGTCCACTTCCGTTTTGGCTTCTTGTTGGTTGCGTGAATCGATGCAATTTGTATTCGAGTCTCGTTTTTGCTCGCTCTTCGTGGCATTGTCTCGGCCAGCTGTAGCATTTGTGATGAAATAGTTGACCAAAGGCATTTCCAAGAATGCTTGGCCCTACCATGCAACGTTTTCAAGTCTCACATTGTCAGTGTGTACTTGAACAGCGCACCAGACTTTAGATCCATTTCCACTTTCTGAACGGAGCCTGGAAAATCTCAATTCTGTCGCCGTTTTTCACAAGGCATGGCTGCTCTGAATGGACGGTGTTCGTTCTACGCCAACGGTGCTTATGTTGAAGTGGTGTCAGTTTTAGTTGGAGTAGCTATAATGACGAGACATCCCTCCAGACGAAACGCTCCTTGTCCGTCCAGACAGTCTCAATTCCCACGTGTAACTCACGGCCGGCTGAACGTTGCCCCGTTACCTCAGCGTATTTATATGCAAATACCCCGGCCTAACAGGCAAACTCCTGCAGCCATGGATTTACCTCGATGGGTTTTTAGTCCCCGGCTGTAAAAAATGTGCCCAAGTTGAGACGTCCGTCGGCTGCCTTTGATGCTGGCGCTGGCGGGCGGCGGTCCACGAGTCGAGCTGCTGGCTTCTGCATTGTTTCGCCGAAAATGGGAGTAGGCCCGTGCCAGACACGTGGCAGGTAGTGATCCTGGAAGGGAATCGTCATGTCTCTCTGTACGGCCTCAATGGCCGATGGAAGTCAGTCCATCTCCCGGATTCCTAACAAGCTGGTCGTGAGAGAGAGAGAGAGAGAGAGAGAGAGAGAGAGATTTGGTGGCAGAAGAGTGGACGATCAGCGTCACTTGTGGCCCATATAACGTAATACCGGGACCTCAGAGTGGCCCTCAGAGGTCGGCTGCCGTGCCGTAGTGACGTCTTCGCCGGCGCGGCCTGCGCCGTGTGTCGGCGATCCGAGCACGGCCGGCCACTGCGGCCTCGCCTCGCCCGGCGCCACGTCAGCGCGTCGCGCGCCGTGACTGCAGAGCCCAGATGGGCCGATACGGCTGATTCGGCGGCGACAGCGCTACTTGTTCCGCGCCCGCCACGCTGATCACCTGATTAGCGGCCCCGTTCGGCCGACTGCCCGGACGTGTCCCGCCGTCTGGAGGACGTCCACATCTGTTCCGCCGTCTGAAGGGTGTCCGCATCTGACCCACCGTCTGGAGGGCGTCCACATCTGTCCCGCCGTCTGGAGGACGTCCATATCTGTCCCGCCATCTGGAGGGTGTCCACATCTGTCCCGCCGTTTGGAGGATGTCCATATCTGTCCCGCCATCTGGAGGATGTCCATATCTGTCCCGCCGTCTGGAGGACGTCCATATCTGTCCCGCCATCTGGAGGATGTCCATATCTGTCCCGCCGTCTGGAGGATGTCCATATCCGTCCCGCCGTCTGGAGGGCGTCCACATCTGTCCCGCGATCTGGAGGGTGTCCACATCTGTCCCGCCATCTGGAGGATGTCCACATCTGTCCCGCCATCTGGGGGATGTCCATATCTGTCCCGCCATCTGGAGGATGTCCAGTCTGTCCCGCCGTCTGGAGGACGTCCACATTTGTCCCGCCTTTTGGAGGATGTCAAAATCCGTCCTGTCGTCTGGAGAATGTCCGCGCACGTTCTGCCGCTGAAGGACGTCCTGAGCTTCCTTGTTTCTGGAGGATACCGTGATCCGCTTTGCATGGAGAAGTTGAACTGGTCGTTGTGGCTGTCTCGAGCTGGCCTTGTTGTTCTGAACGTACGGCTGTTGTCGGGACTCTGTCATGTATTCGGCGGGATGACTGTGTGGCTGCGGCTGTCGACGTGTCGCAGCCTTCCTGCGACGTGCCACACAAGTGGCCGGTAAAAACTCATGTCAGGTTCGTGCTCTCGGGTACGTACCTGCTCATCCTCCCCGTCCCATCGCGGTGTATGAAAAACACTCAGATCTGTCGACATGTCTGGGTAGATGCCTAGACTTGTGTGAAGGTCGGGAACTCGACGGGAATCAGGTATATTTTTTGTCCTCTGCAACCTTTTTGCGCAGCAACTTTTGCAGTAGCGTCGCCTCACCGCACAAGTGTGCAAACTGACGGATGCTGACACTATCTCGACCCAAACTTTCACAGCTCAACCAGTCAGCCTCGTAATAGATGGGTCAGCAAGAACACGCACTCAGAAAAGCAGGGTGGCATATAACGACTGGTTGGCTGAAACTGGAAGCTTAACTCTGTTTGCATGTTTTCCGCGGCACGAAGTGGTTCAAATTGGATAAAAAAATTAGCATGGCAAGCCCAGTAGCAACATCAACTTCTTTCTACGGTAACAGTTTTTCGATGCACGATGAAAATGTTACGGTCCAACAGCTTTAGATCACTATCTTCTTACGGATTATCTAACGATGATCGTTATGATAACGCTTTTTCCACAGCGGCCATATCCGTAACAGGCTAGAACGCATTTAGTGAAGCCTTTGTTCGACGCGAGCAAACCCTGCCTGCAGTTGGTCTGTTTCAAGCACCATTAAGCCATCAGTCACTCAGCCCTTGTACCCTGGCTGGAGGTTCGGGGTTGGGAGGTTGGGAAGGTTTAGACCCTCCATTTTTCAGAAATTTGGGCATTCGGTGTACGACAGTGATTGGAATGAAACTATCCGAAGTTCCACTCGCGCACCCCCAATGCCTTCAGGACATCTCCCGAATCCAGCCATGCCGTATATCATCCGCCACCTGGAAATGGTCAAGGACGGCTATCGTTCACGGTGGTCTCCGTAGCCTGCTGATCGCGTGAGGACGGCGGTGGCGTCTCATACGCGCCGCGTTTGTCTGTAATCACATTTCCGGCCGAGCGGTGCGTGTGGCGGGCCCGCTGATGGATGTCCGGATCTGGGGCCGAGTTCCCGGCCGGCCGCTCTGGCCGATCGCTGGCCGCCGACTCTCCCTCGCCGAAGACAATTGCCACCCTCTTGAGAGCCGCCGCCGCCGCGCCCACCCCTTGGACGCCGCGCCGCCGCCGGAACGAAAAAGCTGGGAAAGTTCTCAGCGCCAGACTTCGCCGTCACGAGACCGGCTCGCTGGAACTGCGCCGCGGGCGGCGGACGTGGCGCCGCGGCGGCGGCCGTGGCGCCGCGGAGGGTTCGGCTGCCCGGGCCGGCACGGCCTCCGGAGCGGCTGAGGTTCCCCATGCGGTCGACCCCGTCCGGTCCGGTCTGTGGTCTGGCCGACCGACCTCCGCCCGGCTGCCGTAGCCGCCGGCGGGGCTGTGAACACACACAGAGCCGTGGTCAGGGCCACGCCGCCGCCGCTCGGTAATTGTTTTGGGTACGGCGGCGGCCGCCTCACTTTCACCGAGCTGGCCGCTTATCTGGATCACGATAATGTCGGGCGGCGGCTCGCGTGTCGCCGCGTCGTCGGTCATCTGCCGGTCCGTCCGCCCGTCTGGGGAGGACTGAGGACCGAGTGTAACCGTCTGCCGGTCCATCCGCCGATCTGGGGAGGACAGAGGACAGAGTGTAACCGTCTGTCGGTCTGTCCACCGGTCTGGGGAGGACATAGGACAGAGTGTGACCCCGCCGGTCCGTTCGCCGATGTGGAGGAGGACAGAGGACAGAGTGTAACCTCTGCCGGTCCGTCCGCCGGCGTGGGGAAGCGAAGATGGTGATCTCTCGCCCGCCAGCCGCGTCCGTCACCACCAGAGTGCCAGATACGACTCGGCTGTGACGCCTGGGCGCGCGTCTCGTGGTGGTCACGCTCTGCGTACCGCGAAATCCTGGCGGCCGCGCGGCGCCGCTATTTCCTGTGTTTGATTGGATCATGTTCTGCGTGCTGTCGCGCGCGATTGGTTGCGGTAACCATGGTGAGGTGGAGCGCCGTCCATAGTTCGGCTCTGACGTCCGACAGTGGATAGGGGACAGTGGAGGGAAGTCTTATCTGCTGTATCGATACTGTGAGGTTGTAAAACACAAAATGGGTAAAAAGTCCATCTCTCTGTGGGTGGCCGAGCGTGCGAAACGCAGAACTCATCACCAAGAAACTTTAATTATATTCAGTCAATGGAAATCATGAAGCCATCTTTGTTCTTGGTCTCCTCATATGTCAGGTTTTTTGACGTGTTTGAATAATAGAGCATGACATTTCTATTACAATGATGCTTGTCGAATTTCGTGACTTAGAGTCCCAAATGGTAGGTAGAGTAATAGCTTCGGTCTCTTTAGGCACCGTCATATTTCTTTAAAACCCTGGTCAAACATTGCATTCTTCAGGTAGGCATGCATAAACATGAATACCCCCGAATTTGTGATGTAACTATGTACTGTAAGCACAGTTTCATGACAATGGGAATATCGCAATCGCATCCTTTTCTGACCTAAGAAGACGTTACGCATGCCTGCCTGCAAGAGATCCTCTGGCGCTTTTACGGTAAACTTCAGCTCTCGTCACTGACTGAAGTGTCGGATGATCCACCGACTCACCTACCGCGCCTGGCAAGATTAGAAACTTACATGAAAACTTACGTACCTGGCTAGTGAGTCCGGTGTCGTCCCTGGGAACTGTCCAGCTCAAAGGACCAGGGCATTAGACCATATCGTAGGTTTTTTCACGACCAGGTCTGTGCGAGATAGGGTTGTGCATGCATTTATTCTTGCATCATGTAATATTGGTTTTACTCAGCGTAGTATTTTCTGCACTTCCTTGCAAGAAAATCTTGCAAGAAACTCCTTTTTTGGGAGACATTTCGTTCTCGCCGAGGTCATGTTTAGTGTTCATTGTTTCCTACTTGTTCGTGTCACGCTGAGCTGTAAGGACTGTTCGAAGTACTGCTTTGTCATATTCCAATGTGCGTAGATCTCCGATTGTATCCCGCGGGATCCGATGTATCTGATCTGTCCCGGTCGGGACTGCCCGTCCGTTTTTGCGAACATTTCCATCTGAGCCGAGGAAGACGATCGGCTGGGTCCCCTCGCGTGGGGCACGCATTTGGGACGCCGAGCAATCCGGTTGATTTATTTCATCAATTTGGCTCGTCATAAAGCTGATTTTTATGTACGGAGACGGGCTCCATCTGAATGCTTCCGATGGCAGGCGGAGATGAAATGAGATGCTGACGGGATGACTCATTTGTAGGCAGCGCCAACTTCCACGGTAGGCAGTCAGCTGTCGAAATTGCACGTCACGTGACCTGAGCGGGACAGCTTTGAGCAGCGCCGTCGGGACTCAAGCCGCGGGCGGCGGGACAAGTTTCAGTGGGTGGTCAGCCAGCATGAATGGCTGGTGGATGTGAATCACTGGAGCCTGAGCGATCGAGGATTGGATAATCTGGCCGGCATGAATCATGGATGGAGCTCGATTCCCCAGTATGCAAGTCGCGACTTCAAAACCGCCTGCCGAAGTCCGGCAGTCCATTTTGGGCGTTACGAGCATAACACTGGCACTGGCGGTAAAACTTTTGGGAACTTTGCTGACGCGGCGCGAACGTTAGTCACGATTGGGAGCGCAGTTTAGAATGTGCAACTGGATTTTTTACACCGGCGTTTTCTGGAATGGGTGCTGGCTTCAGAACCCGTTCGGGAATTCGGCGTATTATGTATATGGAATTATATTGCCTGCAATCCAGCCATATCATGCATTCGCCTTTTCGTCATACTTTCCTTGGTGTGCATGCTGTGTATCATGATGTCCTGTGTGATTTAATGCAGTTACTGCTAGTTATATGTAGTGGATTGGTGATCTCTTCCTCGCCACCTATAATTTGGTGAGCAGTAGTGTTCCCACCCAAATGCACCAATGCGTCAAAAGCAAACTTACGTTAAATCCTGGAAAAATGATATTAAAGGGACTTAAAAGAGATTTTAAAAGAGAGTTTTGAAGAAAAAACGAAAGATAAGGCATGACATCGCAGCACTGCATGCTATGGTGGTTTGCGACTGTCCAGTGCACAGATCTCATACTTAAAAGCTTTTGCTCAACATTATGCAAACGGGCCGCATGATCGCAGTGATGGCCTGACAAACACTGAGCTGGGCTCCCCTTGCCAATAAATTGCCAAATATGTGACTAATAGTGGTTTTCTCATCGCTTTCGGGCCAGTTACAAAAACACGTTAACATTGCATTACATGCATGGACAATTTCATAAATGCAGTGTGGCACCGCAAACGGACATAAAGGCGTGCAGCAACACGAAAACACATCTTGTTGCCCATGTTGATGTTGCCCACTTTTGTCCGGGCCGTGCGATGTTAACTATCTTGGTCCAGGTTTATCACCAGCGGGAGGGTACTTTCTCCGGTTTGCTGTTGTTGCCCACACCTCGTTTGACCTCCCTGTGACCCCTGTTTCCGTATTTTCAGGTAAGTGACTCTGTAACTTGGAGTTTCGCCGGTCGTCACCTGAAACAGTTGACAGCAGTCATGACATGTCACCCCTGCACCCGCGGCTGCGGCAGCTGATCACAGTCAGGATATGTCATCCCTTCACCACGGCTGCAGCTGGTAGCGTTCTGCCCTGGCCTGCGGTCAGCCTGCTGCTTGCCTACTGCTGGTGACCAGGTTGTCTGGTTTCGGTGCACTGTTGCCCGCTGCTGGTAAGGAGCTGGCCTGCTGTCGGTCCTCTGGCGAGCGACTGATTTGCAGTTGGTCTGTTGTCGGTCTGATGTCGTTAAACAGCAGGTCTAATTTCGGTCTGCTGCTGGACTGCAGTCAGTGAGCAGCTGGTCTGTTTCGGTTATGCAGCCGGTCTGCTGCCAGCGCTGTCCCCCCCCCCCGCTGGGACTCCCCCTCGTGTTGTCGGTGCGCCGGGAGCACGTTCCGGTAAGTGAATTGCACGGCCGACACGTAGCCGGCCAGGCGGCGCCGCTCCGACGATTTGCGCCCGCGTCGGAGCCGACGCGGCGGCTAGCCGTCGGCGCCGCCGGGCTGGCGCCGCCGCCGCCGGCGGGGCGGGCAGCGTGGGCGGCCGGCCGAGTAGCGGCGACTGCGGCGCTACTCGGCGGCGGCGGCGGCGGAACAGAACCGATCGCTGCGACAGGGCGCCGCCCGCCGCTGACAGCTATTGAACGGGCGCCCGGCGTCAGCTCCTCTGGAGAGGCCGACCAGACCGTCGCCCCGCTCCTCTGGAGAGAGGCGGGCCTGACCGTCACCCCGCTCCTCTGGAGAGAGGCGGGCCTGACCGTCACCCCGCTCCTCTGGAGAGGCGGACCAGACCGTCGCCCCGCTCCTCTGGAGAGGCGGACCAGACCGTCGCCCCGCTCCTCTGGAGAGAGGTGGGCCTGACCGTCACCCCGCTCCTCTGGAGAGAGGTGGGCCTGACCGTCACCCCGCTCCTCTGGAGAGGCGGACCAGACCGTCGCCCCGCTCCTCTGGAGAGAGGTGGGCCTGACCGTCGCCCCGCTCCTCTGGAGAGAGGTGGGCCTGACCGTCACCCCGCTCCTCTGGAGAGAGGTGGGCCTGACCGTCACCCCCTGGAGAGAGGTGGGCCTGACCGTCACCCCGCTCCTCTGGAGAGGCGGACCAGACAGTCACCCCGCTGGAGAGAGTTGGGCCTGACCGTCACCCCGCTCCTCTGGAGAGAGGCGGACCAGACCGTCACCCGCTCCTCTGGAGAGGCGGACCAGGCCGTCGCCCCGCTCCTCTGGAGAGAGTTGGGCCTGACCGTCGCCCGGGGTCACTGCGGCGGTCTCCGCCTCCCTGCGCTGAACGGTCAGGACTCGGCGGAGTGCTGTTTGGGCTGAAGTCACGACCCCGGGAAATGGGTCAGCTCAGCTCGTCAAGCCATGTGGCACTGGGCAGAGGTCACACTTCAGATAGTCGACACAGCCTTGCAAGCTGGCATCCGTCGGCCATTTTTTTATATAGTGAAGCTGTGTCACTACATTTACCTCACTGAAGGATATGATACCGTCGCAATTCTTGGACGGACAAACATCAACAGGGCGTCATTGCCTGCCAAAGGACACATACAGCCGTCACCATCGTGCATACATACATTGGTAGGCCATCAGCACGATGTATCTTTACATCGGTTGACTATCATTGCCCTACATACTTGCACCGGTCGGCCACCATTGCCCTGGATATGTACATCGGTTGCCCATTCTACTACCTTGCATCTCCTGCTGCTCTTCAGTACCTTGCATACATACATCGGTAAAGGCATCGTTCGGCCATCACTACTTTGCACACGTGCAACAGTAAGCTATCACTCCCAACACACGTACGTCAGTCGCCCGTGACTGCCGTACGGACGGGTTCAGCAGGCCATCATCATGACGTTACCGGGCCGCTGGCCGGCTTGGACCAGCGCCTGGATAGCATCTGTGAGAATTAATGCAAGCGTGCCGTGTCATACGATATTTCTTTTCACTCCAGTTTTCCATCGTAAATTCCCAAGGTCTTGACAGACACATTAGTCAGGTTGCAGATAGCGGTGAGGAACGATGCGCGCTTGCCGGGGCGTGGTCGCATCTCCAGTTTTAGTCACTGCCACACCAACTGCAGCTGACTGCACAGCGGCATCCAGCAAACTGTAGCCGAACGGCCAACGTGAACTTTAAGTTTGGCAAGGTGGCGCGCATTTGCGAACAACAGCGGAAAATGCTGTATCGGTATAGCCCAAGTTGGTTATTTGGCTGAATATTTTTAGCGGCGTTGTAGGAAAGCATAGCGAGGTGAAAAGACTGAAAGATTTCCGTGATTGACAAGTCGATTGGTTGTGATAGAAAACTAAGATAGCCGTGTTATATGTAGCGGTGATACAGTCGGCGTGATCCGTCATGTTTTACCAGCACTGTTTGCACTGCTACTTGGGTGGTCGTTTGGCCATGGCTGGACGTCTTTTTTATCGACATTAGATCTCACCTGGCTATTAAAGAGCGGTGACTGTCGTTTAAACATTATTCCCAGCTCATTAGCTCATTTTCAATCACATCTGGTCCCGGACGGATTCCTCAGTCGACTTTTTCCAGACGTGCATTCCCTCCGGCCCCTGTCAGGTCTACCCCTCCTGTTCTGTCCTGCCTGAATTGTTTTCCTGCCGACCCAGCTCATACTCTGCGTCTTGCCAGCCCCTACCAGGTCTACTTCTTTGTTCCCCAATGGTGGGTGACCTGTTCTCCCATACCATCCTAGATGTCAGCCTTGCTGGTCCTGCCTATCCTGCCCAGTTTCCCCATGTTCTGTCCGTCTTGACTTGACATTTTACCGGTATTTCTATCCGCTCTATCCAGTTGACTTTTTCTTTATGTTGTCCTCCTCCCAGTTGCCATTTTTCCGCAGGTCCCTGCTCTCTGTCCCTCCTCTGCTTACCCTGCCGGGCGTCCGACTCTGTGCGGCCGAGCGGCGCTCTAAATATTGACGGCCGCCGCCGCCGCCACGCTGGCCGTCCAAACACGGCCGTCCGTTTACGCGTGCCGACCAAGCGGGCGTTTTTGCTCGCCGCTCGGCAGAAATCTGAGCCGATGCTGACGCCTCGCGCCCGGCGGGCCGAACTGGGCGGGGCCGGGGCAGCAGAGCGGGCCGCGCCGACGACGCCTGCCCGCTCCTGAGGCCGCAGTGTGGGTGGGCAGGGTGAGAGGAGGTGCCGGGTCCAGTTTGGGCTGGGTGAGGGCCGGAGTGGGAGGAGGTGGCACTGGTCCCGGTATCGCCATCTCCACGTGGCGTCGGCGTCATTTTTGACACGCAGTGTTGTAGCTCCTGGTGGCGTCAGCAGTGTGACAGCAGCGACTGATGGACTGGGAACATGTCAGCCCCGAACTGTCAGCTAGCCACGCGTCCCGCTATCGTCAGTAAAAAAAACGGTCGTTTGTATTAGCTGCTGCTTCTCTGGGGTAATCATTCTGGCAGACTCAGTCCTCTGTGAAAATCCCAGGCAATTTTGTTAATCAGTATGCCTATTCAGAAGTCCTGATTTAGTTTTCTTGAATAGCAGCAGTATTCTTGACGTTATTTTGTCGTTATTCGATTGACTTCTGAATACATGTTTGACTTGAGTGGGGCCGAGGGAAATTGCATAACCCATACAGTTTCATCAGTGCCCTTCTAGGCTAGAATTTAAACATTTTCGCAACATTTTTGGGTAGGAAAGCCCTTCTATTTTGCATATAGCGACTCATCTGCGTGATCTCTTTTCGTGTGGAATTCTGTGGAAAGCCGGCTTAAATGTGGGACGATCCTTGATCCGTTGATGTTGCTGTTGCTGACCACTACATGAGTCCATCTTTGGCTTCTTGCCCTTATGTATGGTTTCTCACCTTCCCTGAGTCGACTAGTGACCTGAATACAAGTGCATAGCTGAGCCGCCGCGTGCCGGTCCGTGGACGGATTCGCTCTGCACGCGAGGGCTCGGCTCGGCGGGACTCGACGACGGGCGTCGGCGCTGGACTTGGGCCGGCCGGCTCCGCGTGAGACCCGGACCGGGTAGGACTCCACGGGACTCGACGGAAGTCAGCCGATGGACTCGGGCCGGCCGGCTGGCGGCCGCCCTCCCGCCGCTCGGCGCTCATTAATCGCGCCGGTTACGAGCATCAGCTGACGGCCGCCGCGCCGGTGGCGGCCGTTGCGGCGCGCGCGGTGCACCGCTTCGTCGCCGGTGATGGCCGACGGATCGGCTGCTTCCCAGGTTGTTGGCGACATGTGTTGGTAATGGCCGCCGCCCGAGGGCCGCCGGCCGCCGGCCGCCGCCAGTCGGTGGCGAACCTGGCGCAGGTTGGGGCCTAACGCGGCGCTCCTGGCGCGGACCGTGCTGTGAACGTGCCGAGAGCGTATCCAAGACGTGCTGGTGCGTGGCTGAGTGTTGCGAGGCCGGGTGACACGTGCTTGTGTGACGACTGTGCGAGCGCGTGACGCTGGCGTGGGCCGTCTCGCCTCGTTCTCGCAGTCGTCCTGCCGGTGGTGACACTGATGGCGGGTTCACGGCCCGCCTCGAACGGCCGGGTCTGGCCGCTGGGTCACGCGCCGTACCGCTGCCGGTCCGGGCGGCGCCGGCGGCGGTCGTGAGGGCTCCCGCCGGGCGGCGGCGGCGGTCGTGGCGCGCCGTGCCGCCGCCGCCGCGCCGCCGCCGGGCTGGGAGAGCCGTCGGCGGGCGGCCGCCGGCGCCGCCGCCGTAATTAGCTCGGCGGCGCCCGGCCGGCGCGGCCGACCCTTGCGACCCGGCCCCTATCGCTCGGCCTAATGTATGCCCGTGATGATGCCACGTTAGATACGGAGCACGGCTGGACGCCGCGACAATGCGGCCGCGTTCGGCGGTCGCGGCGGGGGGCGCCGCGATCGTCTCACGTCCTCCGCGAGCGCGCCTCATTCGCCGCGCGCGCTCGGCCCAGGACGGCACAGACGTTCCCGGTCGGCGCTGGGTTCTCGTCTGAGCCGCGCGGTCGGTGACGCCTCTGCGTTGGTGCTGAGGGGCTCGTGAGCGGCTCCGTCGAACGGCCCCCGGAGTGACCTCAGTGTTGCGGCGCGGTATCGCGCGGTGTTTAACGTGTGTCGAGCGACTATTCGCGGGGAGGCTGCGCTTCATAGATGGGGGCAGCGGCGGCGGCAGGGACCGGATGTTCCTCAGTGCACATGGTGACGTCACTGCCGGTTGCGGAGGGCACGCGGTGACCCGGGCCATACCGGCAATGGGACGTCATTATCGGTCGCGGACGGCACGTGGTGACCCGGGCCGTACCGGCGCTGTGACGTCATTGTCCGCCAGGGACGGCACTCGGTGACCCGGGCTGTACCGACGGTGTGACGTCACTGTCTGTCAGGGACGGCTCTCGGTGACGCGGGCCGTACCGGCGGTGTGACGCCACTGTCCGCCAGGGACGACACGCGGTGACCCTGGCCGTACCGACGGTGTGACGCCACTGTCCGCCAGGGACGGCTCTCGGTGACCCGGACTGTACCGGCGGTGTGACGGTACGCGGTGACCCGGGCCGTGCCGGCGGCGTGACGTGACGTCTCGGCAGCTTGGTCACGCTCGGACGCCGAGCTGGGACGAGAGATTCCTCTGGGAGGTCCCGCTAAATTGGCCTCAGCCACGCTCGAGTGGCGTCTGTCGGGCGGCGGTGCCTGCGAAATGCCCATCAGAGACGGCCAGTCACCGGTAGTGCTGGCTTCTTGGCCGACGTCTGGACGTTACGTGTATGCGTCTCGGTAGCCTACCTATATCTGATCAGTCTCTCACGCTATTGATTTATCCTTTGAGTATGTAAGAAAACATCGATCTCATTTTCACTCAGTCGGCTTTTATGATGTCTTACTGAATAGACTTGGACCGTGCGAATATTTGTAAATTGTGTTTTCCGTTGGGGGTTCTGACCATCATTTTCTCTTAGCTGATGCTGACCCGCTTAGTGAATACTTACCTAGACTGTTCTGATGATAGTTGTTATTCAACAGCATGCGTGATGGTGTCATCGGGATAAATCATCCGATGCACGGTGACCGGTATGCCCATTACAGACGGCACAGGTGTGGCTTTAAATTTGCGCAGAAGTCCTGTCGAGCATTGGCTCGTTATTCAGATGTGATTTCTCCACGAAGGCATGTTGCGCAGTAGTGGCTGATTTAGTGCGTCAGAAGATCGGTAGCGGGGCTGGCGGTCTCTCAGGGATACCAGTCCGGCGCACCGTCCGAACGCTGCTCTGTGGCCGCGGGCTTCATTGATGTGCACCAAAGAAACCTTGCACTGCTTCTGTCGACTGTCATTAAGAAAATCTTAAAGCGAACCTGATGAAAAGGGTAATCAATACTAGTTTGCCTTAGAAACGAAGCATTTGTTTGGCTTTTATTTTGATGGACCTACCTTTGGAAGTCCTCTGTAATTCTGCAAAAACACAAATGTTCGAATACGTTCGGAAATTTACCCTAAAAATAAAGGCTTGTTGCCTCTGGCATGAAATGTGGCTCACAAAAATGTAACAGAAAAAGAGTGAACTTGCATTAGTTAACTATGAATCATTGTTATTCGTTATTTGAAACGTTGAATATTTCCGAGCGGATCGAAGCAGAATGGTGACTGCCACTCCCAGCTCAGCCACAGTTTTGTGGAAACGTGTTTCCATCATTTTAACCGGCTTTACCCCAGAGATAACTATTTAGGTCTCGTCACAGAAGAGTATCTCATAAGACTCATAAAGTCATACTAAGCATTATTCAATTCCTTGCACATGATATTTTCAAGCATCACGCTGACCCGTCCGATCAGTTGCTGCTCCCCCCCCCCCCTCAACCGATTTGTCCCCGTCCAAGACAAGTGGCTGGATCTGGCCCTGACAGTCATTACGTACAGAATTGCGCATGGGTATGGACTGTTTCAACTACTGAAAGCGCAGTAACTGTTCAGTATCTCTCACTTTCGGGACAG
Source organism: Capitulum mitella (assembly GCA_030062745.1). NCBI lineage: Eukaryota > Metazoa > Arthropoda > Thecostraca > Pollicipedomorpha > Pollicipedidae > Capitulum > Capitulum mitella. The sequence goes on from CP099839.1 coordinate 35,967,107, forward strand.
TGTCTCATGATCAGTGGTCAGATCCCGCTTAGGAGAATTTGTTTGCCTGCCACAGTCACTGTGACAGGCTGCCGTGGTCCAGTCTGTGGCAGGCTGCCGTGGTCCAGTCTGTGGCAGGCAGCTGTGGTCCAGTCTGTGGCAGGCAGCCGTGGCCCAGTCTGTGGCAGGCTGCCGTGGTCCAGTCTGTGGCAGGCAGCCGTGGTCCAGTCTGTGGCAGGCAGCCGTGGTCCAGTCTGTGGCAGGCTGCCGTGGTCCAGTCTGCCACAGCGGCCCTTACACGAGGCCGCCGCCGTCGCCGCCGCCTGCGTCCCCTCCTCTCTCGGGTTCTCGGGCTGAATAGATTTGCCGGTTTTCGTGGGCGATGATCCCGGCCGACGACTGGGCGCCAGACAAATGGCGGCCGCTGATAAATGGGCGGCAGCCCTCCCCCGCGCTGTCAACGCCGATCGGTGCCAGCACGGCCCGGCGGCAGTCGTCGGGTCAGCGCGCTACCGCCCCCGCCCCCGCCCCCGCCACCACCCGACTGTGACCGACGCCCGGCGTCGGACGCAGCTCGAGCTGGGCGGGCGGCGGGCGGCGCGTGCCGTCCGGCGCCGCCCGGCTGTTTCGCGATCGTGACGCGCTGACGATCGCGGCGCGGCGGCGATCGTGGCGCGGCGGCACGAGCCGGCCCGTCCGCCGCCGATCGAGCATGACCGGTGGGCCGACGCGTGCCGTCTGCAGGTGTCGACCCCTGCGGTCGTGGTCCGTCGACAGAGCGCCGTCACAGTTCAGCGGGGCTCCGGGACGCGGCGAGGTCGTCGTCGGAGCCGTCTGACGCAGAGGACGGCCGACAGGAAGTGGCCGCCTCCGCGGCCGGCGGCAGGTCAGGGCATCGCACCGGTTTTGACCGGGCCGGTGGTTGGCCGGAGCGGCCTCGTGCCGCCGTCGCCCCAGCACAAAGGCGGCATTGGAACGGAACCGGGATTTTTTTCCGTCAAACCAGCAAGAAGTAGAGCAGCCTTGTGTGAGCGAAGACAGACACCGCGAGTCGTCAGTGACTGGTGACGTCCGCCGCGCATCGTGACGGCCGGCCAGCTGAGCGACGCGATGGTGCAGGTGGCTCGCGGCGGCAGCCTGCGCGCGCCGCGGCCCCTCATGGGCACCAAGTCGATCCAGTGCCGGACGCGGAGTCGCTCCCTGCAGAGGTAAGCGGATTCTGTGCGGCTCGGCCGGCCGGGCGGCTGTGTTCGCGGATCAGGTGGGCCGGTCGGCGGCTGTGTCCGCTCTGCCGTGTTACGCGACGCGGCGGCGCGGCGTCCAGTGACGACCGGCCGCGCCGAGTTTGACGCCGGACGTCACCCCTCCCCCGTACCCGAGTCTGGCACCGGACTTCATTCCCTGCCCCGGAGTCTGACGCCGGACTTCATTCCCTGCCCCGGAGTCTGGCACCGGACTTCACTCCCTGCCCCGGAGTCTGACGCCGGACGTCACCCCCCTGCCCCGGAGTTTGTCGCCGGCTGCCACTCCCCTCCGCCATCGCCCGTCCTCCGCAGCGGGCGGGAACCTGCGGCCGTGGCGCGGCTGTGAGGGCGTCTAGCCGGGACGGCGGCCGACGCGGCGCCGCGCGCGGATGGGCGGACCGCCCTCTGACCGGCCCCGTGACGACGGACGGACAGCAAGGCGTCAGGCGAGGGCGGCGGCGTTCGTCTGGCCGGCCCGGTCGCGCCTAATGAGCGGCCGCCGAGGGGCGCGGTGTTTTGCGTTCGCAGAGTTTGAGGAATGAACGGGTGACTTCACCAGGGTCACGATATCGCCCCGATCTGGGCCGGCGGCCGCGGGGGAGGACAGTTGTGACGTGCTGGCTGCTCACTCGGCCACATTTCCTCCCTAATTGCGCAATGATTCGTTGGTGTGGGAGACCGGTCATGTTGCAACCGTGCCAGGCGCCTGCTGTGGAAGGTTGGGAGGGGGGGACAGGGACGGCTTGATCAGCGGCTCCGTGGCCGACCCTCGTCAGTCTCCGCTCGCTCCGTCTCCGGCGTCCGTTGGCTTCAGAACCGGTCTGTCCATTCCCCGGTAGAGGCATGCCTCTCTCATAAATTCCTCGGGCCGACACGGCGCCGGGCCAGGTCCATTCCCTGGGCTCGGCCCGGCCGGAACTGGCGCTGCTGCCTCGACCGGCGCCGGCCAGAGGCTGCTGTTGCACCGGAGTCCCGGGTAAACAAACGGGGCCGAGAATAAATCGGGACGATCGCGTCCCGTGCCGGGGCGGCGCGCCGCCAGCCGGCCGACGCGCCTGCCAAGGTGGCCGCGTCGGCGCCGGCGCCGGGGCGTCTGCCCGCTGCAGAGGGCGACCGGCGGCCGTTAAGCGCGCAGCGTCCCTGCCGATGGCCTCCCTGGTGCGGTGTCGGCGGGCGCGAGCCGGCGGCGGCTGCGGCCGTGCCGTGCTGGCCGCCTCGCACAGCTTCGTCTACCAGGAGTTCAACAGGTAGGAGTCTGGCTGGCGGCCGGGCAGTGCGACGCAGGGTCGGCTGGCCGCCGGCCCTGCCGGAGCCCGGTCGTGACTGGTAGAGAGGCTCTCGGCACGCCAGAGTCGGGCCCGGCCTGTCGGCAGGAGGCGCGAGGTGTCCTCGGGCGTGCCGAGTGGTGCCGAGATCGATCCTATCGGCCGTGCTGTGTGTGGCGGCGTCGGGCCGTCTTCTGGCCGCTGCGCTGCCGTCTGCTGCGCCTGGCTCTGTCCCTGGCTGAGCCGTGGCTGGCCTCTGCGCCGTGTCAAGCGGTGTCCGTCCTCTGGCGGGCGTCTGGCCCTCCGGTCTGCGGCGGCGGCTGCCGCTGGTGGCGCCGCCCCGGCCGGCCACGGTGACGGAGCTGTTTCCGCCGCTCGCGACCCCGCCGCCGCCGCCTTGACCCTGGATCCTGCACGGATCGGGACCTGTCCGGCCCGACCGCGTCCCTCCAGTGGCTCAACAGCTGGTGTGGTGCGACGGCGCCCCTCCAGCGGTTCGACAGTTGGTGTGGTCCGACCGCGTCCCTCCAGTGGTCCACGAGCTGATCTGGAAGGTGGGGATGGGTCGTGCGATCAGCTGGAGTAGGGATCGTGTCCTTTTTAAACCAGGGTTCCTGTTTCTCTTCACCTTTGCTGCTCACAGCAGAGATGGGAAGCAGCACCTTTTACCTTGCTTCTATTTCGCCGGTCCACAGCTCTTGTCCCATCGGACCACACGTTGTCTCCTAGTGATATCACAGCTATTGTACTATTAGACCAGAGCTTGTATGCCAATGAAAGTAGAACTTTTGTGCCAGACTAGTGCTCGGTTTCCGTAAACCGGATTTTGTACCTCATCATATTGACCAAAACTCCGGTGTCGATGTGCGAACTCTTGGTTCAGACCAAAATCGGCGGGACGGTGCCACAGGATCTAGCCGACCAGACCAGAGCCCCGTTCCCGCCAGACCAGAGTCCTGTTCCCGTCAGACCAGAGCCACGCTCCCGTCAAACCAGAGCTCCGTTCCCCCAGACCAGAGTGCTGTTCGGGTCTGGACGCCTGGCCAGCAGATGGAAGCCCGTTTGTGTCCGACATTTGACCGGCCAGACTGGGTGGAGTTTCCAGAACGGCAGTGACACCGATCAAAAGCGGGCATTGTCACAGAGCAGCCGGACCGGGCGGTCGGCCGGAGACTGGGAACCTATTGTCCGGCAGGTGATCTAGTTTCGCGCTCTCTCTGAATGACGAACGCTTTCCAGTCACAGTTTATCCATATTTTATACACGTCGCGCCGTATGTATCGCCCTTTCAATCTTAATGGAAATGTGCGCATTAAGGCATATGTTGTTAATTCTCTGAATAATTCATGGACGATAAAAGAATCTTGAGGCCAATGTGGCGCGGTAAGATCAGTTCTGACGAGATCGCGAGAACTGAAGCTACGGTTTTATTAAGAAATTACTGTTCCGCGAAGGCAGAAAACGTCTTGGGATGCATCCTTGAAATGACTGCTTATGCATCGCGATGTAAAAAAGTACATCCATATTACGCATGTTCTCCTTTGGTCTTGCCACGCAAACAAACATCGTGAAGAAGAGGTGGTTGCATCATAACTGAAAAGAAAACATGTGACGTATAACCAATGTCGGTAGAAGAAATAAACATAAAACCGCCGACTGGCATTTCTGCCAACCCAGTGTCCGTCGTTACTGAAACCTTACCGAGCTGAACATAACAGTAAGACGTCTTTGCCCGCCATTAATCCAGATCTACTACGGGAACCAAATGAACAACAGAGAATACCCGCGCCTGCGTCGTTCGCCGTGGGTGGATAACAGGGCAATGACGGGGCTTGCTCTGGAATGGCTCTGCTGGCCATCCTGCGTAGAGGACGAGACAAAGCCGGGAGCCAGAACACGTGCTCCCCTCCCGCTCCTACGGGTTCCTCGTAAATCTCCACCGTCTGAACCACCGAGAGAGTAACTGCACAGCGCCAGGTTCATTGTGTTACAAAAAGAACGGCCTGCATGTGCGGCCAATTTTATAACGACAAGCGATGGGCCGATAGGACCATCTGGCAGCAAAAAAGCGCTTCACAGGGTCCGCGACGCCGGCGTCTCCCTGGCTGCTGTCTGCCTGCCGGCGGCGTGTCGCAGGGCTGGATCTGGCCTGCCTCGACCAGTGGAAGAAGTATCACCAGACCCTTGTATCTGGTGTATGCCCTTGGTATGGGATGACATGCGAAACATGGACGGTCTCTTGAATGAGAGAAAGTCATGTGATTAATTTGTAAAGCTTAGCATGCAATGGAAACAAAAAATGCGATTACGTAATATAGTATGACAATTCGCTTCCGAAGTGGGGCTGTCTTTTCCGCCAGTGCGCATTTCATGTTATGTTTTTTATGCACCATGCGGGTGAAAGTTTAGTAAATTTGCATGCAAAGTACCCCTCTTCAGTTGGTTATCCTCCAGGTCGGTGTTGTATCGCATGTGGTCCCATAGCCACAATGAGTCAACCTGCGCCATATCCTCATCTGGCACCTTCTCCTCGGCTGCCGCCCTCTCCGGCGTTCCTGCGTGACACTCCTCCCGGCTTGATCCGGAGTCGTTTCGCAGAGGCCGGCCCCGAGAAGCGCCGGCGCCTGGCGCTGATGTATGCTCGCGTCGCCTGCACACCGGCCTCACGTCCGTTCTGCTGCTATCTGTCGTCTCATCTTCAGCGCCGACGGCCGCTGAGCGAGCCTCTGCGCGCCGGCCGGGACGGTCACGGCGCACAGAGGGGTGCAGCCACAGATGAGAGGCCCCACATGTGACTGCGTGTGTGCCGCAACGAGAAGCGTGAAATCAGCCAAGACTTCTCGAATTAGCTGACCACCGAAGTGCAGGCCCATCTGTCTGTAATCATTGGCTGGGGGCTCTGATCCCCGCTCGTCACGACTCGGCTGGTAAAGCGTCGGAGACGGCGCTCCGGCCGGCCGGACCGGCTGCAGCGGCTTGTTTGCGGCTCGTTTAAGCCGGCGCCGTCTCGCAGGCCGGCTCAGAACTGGTTCCGCCGCGAGCCTTGAACCCCGCTACCGGTGACAAACGCCTTTTTGAAACGGGTGGCGCTGAAAACTGGCGGCCAGCCGGCGGTGCGGCCCAGCGAAGCAGACGCCGCTCCTAATGACATCAACGGCGTCCGAAAAACGTCGCCGCCGCCGCCGCCGTCACGGGAGCCGCCGGGCCGTGTTCCGGCCGGGCCAGACGACGACGCCACGCGTGACGTCAGCAGTGAATGTACGCCCGGTGCAGCTGGGCCAGACTGGCCGGCAGAGCTGGCTATGGCTGGAGAGTCCGGCAGAGCTGGCCGGAGAGGCCGGGAGAGCTGGCTGTAGAGGCTGGCAGAACTGGCAGGAGAGGCCGACAGAACTGGCAGGATAACAGGCCGGCGGAGCTGGCTGGAGAGGTTGGCGGAGCTGACTATGGCTGGAGAGGTTGGCGGAGCTGACTATGGCTGGAGAGGCCGGGAGAGCTGACTATGGCTGGAGAGGTCGGGAGAGCTGGCTAGAGACCAGGCTGGCGGCCCGGTATGTGGAGCGCGGTCCGGACCGGTCGCTGTCGGCGGGCTGAAGCTGTTCTGCTGGACCCGAGTGGCCGCCGCGAGCTCCGCGCGCCTGCAATCGATCAGAACTGGTTTGTGCCGCCGTCTCGCATGGCTGGCTCGGCACAATGGAGGTCTCTGAGCGCCGCGGCCGCATAATCAGAAGTCGTCACCTCGTGACATTTCGCCGACCTTTTCGAACACTCCGGCGAGGAAAGACGCCGAGGTGGGCTGGGTGTCTTGGACGCCAGCCAAGCTGACAGCACATCAGACTTTCTGGCAGCTGTAAAGGTGTCGTTTGGAATATTCCGTCGACATTTCACACCAGTTAAGCTGGTTTTAGTAGCAACGTAATTGAAACTTGACGCATTCTTTGTTGCATTCATAAGGGCACTGAAAATGTTGCTTGGTTTATCCTATGTAATCATAGTAATTTAGGCAAGTTGCCACCGTACAGCCAGTTGCCCGCAGCATCTTCCGACGGCACGAAAGCGTAATTGGAAAAAATGTGCCGTTTTGCTGAAGCAGTCGTCTGCAGTGCAGATTCTCCTGGAACTACTTCAACGAATCTAAATGTGTGGTGATGTCGCCATGCATCAACTTGGAACACAATTACAACCTTCTCGCCATAAATGCATGGCTTGCAAACTATATCCTGTCAGGCCTTAATGCCACCTACTGAATGCCAGCGATAGGTATGTTTTAACTTCCACGGGTAGGTGGCGCCGTATCCGCACAACCATCTGTTTTGACAAAGCTGTAATGTAGATGTCGCTTCTGGGACTTGCGAACCGTGGAAAAGTAGTACCACAGCTTTATGGACTTCCGATAGGTGGCGGTGCCAAACGCTTGCCGGCGTGGATTTACTCGCTTAAACTGGATCGTTCTCGTGCACCTTGACAGAGAATAGGCTTAACAGATTATGCTATCGGGTCATCGTCTACAGAAACGAGACTTGTTGAAACGCGCAATGAAGCCTCCCTCATTCGTGCTGGCATCGGTCTTTGAGTTTGATATGCCGTCATGATATGCCGTCAGAATGGCCAGATTATTCAGACGTTAAACGCTTCCTAGGCAAAAATTTTCCCGGCTGTCGGATGTCTGAGCTGGCAGAAGTTTTAAGTAGTATTTGTTGTTTCGTGTTGGGCATTTATCGCTGAACTCTTTTCGTATACGGAAATTTGAATGGAACGTTGAAGTTGATGGCGTTTGGATCAGGATCCATCGTGATAAGCAGAGTTTGCGGTCCATCCCAGCGCCCAAGTGAACGTATGGCCTGGAAAGTTTTCTCGCGATTCCCGACTCCAAATCAGATGGCGCTGAGAGGTGTTTTATGCGCAGTCAGTGCGGCACAACACGGCCGTCCTGTGGACTGCCGTGATCATTGTATTTGATCCTTTCTGTTTCCGGTCAGATGGCGTTGGTTCCTTGTAAACATGCTATCACGGCGTCTGCGGCGTCACCGGGCATGAGTTGAGCATATTACCACAGAGCTACCAGGATGACTAGTTTTGATAAGGTGTGCCTTTTGCGGAACTAGACGTGCCGGCCGAGGCTGTCTGATGGAAACTGGGCCGTTAGCTTTTGGTCCCGTGGTTACCTGGCCCGCTTGAAATGGAGAGCAGGCAGTAAAAGTCTAGCAATTCCGAGGGATGGCCCAAAATTTTTCCACCTGTTGACTGCCAAAGCATTCTGCTGGGCGAAAAATGCTGCGTGCCGTCTGGAATGGAACAAGAGAGTGTACGATTCGAAATACAATGGACGCGGTCCATTTTGAGCGAAATGTTATGTCTATGACGGCTTTTCCTTCAGGTAATGCAAATATGTCAAAGATATGAAAAAAGAGCTGCAGTGCATGATTCGGTGTATGACTGGATTGCTGCGTAAATTCATCCCGCCATCTGCAATGAAGCATGGATTGTATTAACCAGCTTTCTGTTGGCCTTATTTAACTTGACTCTATTTTGGCGGCGGTAAAAACTGCACCGTTCAAACCTATCGAGTTACATTTTTGATCAGAACTATGATTCTGATTTTTTTTAGGAAGAGTGAAAACGAATTGATGACAGCCTTCGAAATATTTCAAAAAGATTTCATTTTCGCGATGTGATATACCTATTCGTCATGTCTTGCACGATCATTCAAAGAAACACTTGCATTGTCAGATTTATAAAACGTCTCAAATCCAAAGCACTGCCTAGTTTTTACCCCGATGGGATAAAAAAAAACCACGGCCGAAAATCCTACTAGTCTTGGCTTGAGAACCTGGCGAGGGGGATGGGAGGGTCTGGACCCACATATTCTGTAATGTTTACATAAGGTCTATGACAGTTGCGAAACGGAACGGCCTGAAATCCTACGCACCCCTCCCCCCAGTTATTTTCGGAAGTCTCCATCTGCACTGCTACCCTATTCTGCAGAAAACGAAAGGCATGCAACAGGTTCTCCGCCTGTGTCACGCCGCACACCACGTTGGTAATATGCGCGCCGCAAACGCAAATTCAGCGACTCAGCAATTTTAGGACATTCAAGTAGAGTTACACGCTACCTAAACAAAGGAGCGTCGTCTGCTGAATTGGAAAAATATTTCCGTTTTGCGCGCCATCTTTCCGTCACCGAAGTAACTAAGCCGATGTTAGTCCCTGCAGTGATGCAACTGCGACAAAAGTTAACACGTCTGCAACCTGCGTCAGCGGCTCACTTCAGCTATCCTTGAGCAGCTCTGCCATATCGGCCGCTCTGTTCTGTCGCTGGTGTGATTTGGCCCGTCCGGGTGCGGCCCGGCGACAGCGACCCCGCCCCGGGCCCTGCAGGGTGGCACCGCCGCTCCGGCCGGCGCTGCTGTCGGCTGTCGGCGCGGACGTCTTGCCGACAGCCGACAGCCGGGCGGCGGCGCTCGCCCCGACAGTCGCCGACAGGAAACTGGTTACCGTCGGCCGTGTTTCCTGGACGGAGTCACGCCGCGGACGGCTTAGCGGCCGGTCCGACTTCGGACCACCAGCCTCGCCGCCCGGCCCGGCGCGCACCAGCTGTGACGTCATGTCCTGCGGAACGGCGGCGCATTTTTCCGAACCTGCGACGTCAGAGCCACCGCTGATCTGGACCCTCCGAGCTGGCCTTTTGAGTGGTGGATCCTCGACACTGGTAGTGATATTTACATTGCCCATGTAACAGCGTGGTTGATCCACGATGGCGCATGCGGATGCTACGGTCTTTCCCACCCACACCTTAGTTCGAAGTCAGCGGTACCCCAGTTCGTACAAATATAACCATGCGGTGCGCCTTTGCAACAGAAGAGCACGATTTCGCCATCATGGCCGTGTACATTTCCCCGAAGCCATGCAGCAAGAGACGCCCGCTTGACACGGCACCCAGTGGGCACGGCCGGCCACGTGTTGTATCGGTTCTGCCGACCGTGCTGCGCCCGGATGCTCCAGACCGTCCGGTCCCTGCGTCGGGCGGCTGCAGAGCGTCCGGCCCCAGGGGCTGCAGACGATCCCCTCCGGAGCCTGGCCCCGGCCACCGGCGCCGTGGCCGTTGCAGGGCGGCGGCGGGCGGGGCGCCCGGTCCACAGTTAGCCGGCCGCCGGCGGGCCGACAATGGCGGCCGCTTCCCACCGGGGCGGGCCGGGTCGCGGGTGAAGCCGCCGGCCGCGCCGCGCCGGCTCCGATCGGACGGCGCCGGCCTCTTTAGGGCTGTTTATTTTCTCACGATCGGCCGCCGCGGCCGGAGCTATTGATTAATTTTGATGGCCCGAAATGACAGCGACCACTGTTCTCCGGCGACGATTCGCATCGTTAGCCGGCGCCGCCGCGACCGGCCACGGACGCCGCCTGGGGAGGGGCCTAATGGACTCGGACGGCCCGGCCGCCGGCTCCGCCGGAGAAGCAGGCCCGGACCGGACCGGACCGGACCGGACCGGCGGTGCTCGCCGCAACAGGATGTCCGCCCGCCGATCGGGGCTGTCATTAAATCCTCTTGTCCGTTCCCATTTAGGTGCCGGCGTCGAGATCTGCTCTGGTGGTCTGGTGCTTTTGGCAACGCAAGACTTATTCGCTGTTCTGCCCGGCGCCGTGAGCTTTGATTTAGCTGCGTTTCCCAGTCTGTTGCGCTATTATGGGGAATCGGACCGAACGATCTATACAAGCAAGCAGACAATAGCACATATGCAAACTGGTGGTGCTTGCGGCGTATCGAGTTTCATGTTTCCAGGCCAACTCTAAATACAGTTTTTAGTGTGTTTCATTGCAGTAGCTTGCGTAATCCTTTTAATGCGATGTTTGTCATTCAGTTGTCAAGTCTTGGGACAGGTCGTAACCTGTGCCCTGCCTCCCTATCAAACCAACAGGATCCACCGCCTACCGCCTCCTCATTCAGCCGACAGTCCAAATTTTGTGCCCCACCACAGCCGACAGGTCCCACCACTTGACCCGCCCCAACATTCAGCGGACAGGTCCCACCACGTGACCCGCCCCAGCATTCAGCCGACAGATCCCACCACGTGACCCGCCCCAACATTCAGCCGACAGGTCCCACCACGTGATCCGCCCCAACATTCGGCGGACAGGCACCGCAGTCAATAGGTCCTACCACGTGGTCTGCCCCTCCACTGAGCGGACAGGTCGCACCGTGTCAGAGCACGGCCGCCGGCCGCCCGCTAATGATCCGGTGATGATATTGGGAGTATCGGTCCATTACACCGGTCCCACGCGGCCCGGACCGTGGCGCACAGCTGGGACGGCAGCTACCGGGAGCCGAGGGCGGGCGGGGCGTCCCGGCTGCCGCTCGGACTGGCCGTACATCACCGAGGAAAACGGGACGCCCAGACCGGGCCCTGACCGTCGCCTCCATTTACCGGCCGAAGAGGCGTTAATGCGCGCAGGACAAGGGCATAAAGAGCGTCGGAGCCGGCCGCCGACGGCCGGCGCGACAGGTCGTTTTTGCTGTGGCTCGGCGCAGTGTAGGGCCGGGCCGCCCTCCGTCTGTTGACATGCCCTCTGACCTCGGCCGCGTGTGACCCCGTGTCCAAAGCCTGTTTACGGCGCCCGTTATCGTGCGGTTGATTTAAGTGTTTCGCATGTCGTGAGTCGTTAGCCTCGGCGCGGCGGCGTCTCCGCTTTGTCGTCGATTGGCGCGCCCCTCGGATCCACTTGCAACGTGCAGAAGAGTTGGGAAATGGTGCCTGTGGTGGTTGCTCGCGCATGCTCAAGTATTAGAAGGGTCGACTGGGTGACGTACGATTCAGGCCTTGAAACCGAGGCAAACAGCCGGTGGATCATAAGGTGGAGGTCGAATTAGCGGGACGTCTTCTTCTCGCAACCCACAAATTACGAGCCACGGCTTAAAAATGTGCCAGGTGTTTGCGCGTTGTGAGACTTGGTTTAAAGTTAATTGTTATACCAACCGTAGAGAGGTAAATTATATCCCGTGAAGGTAACTGAAGCGGTTCATTGTGCCACGGCTGTGTGACAAAAATGATGTCATTTGTAACCTGTTTCCTGTGACTGGATATAACCAGAAGGATACATCAGATCACTAAAGTGTTGCGAAAAATTGTACTTTTGGACACAGTTTCAAACTCGCATACTTGAGCAATGGCTGCTTTTAGCTCCTGTTTGATGAAAACATGTTATTACAACGTTCTGGTTTCGGAACCTTTGTATTTTTATCGCCATCTACATCAGTTCTTCCAACCATTGGCGCTTCCTCAGGCCGTTTTGAATCGCCTTCTGGCTGACCGCTTCCCGGGGCCGCAGAGATTGATTCCAATCAAGCCAGAGACGAATGACGTCACCGAAATGGCCGTGTGACGTCAGCCGGCGATGGCCGCCGCCGGCGATGTATTGGGAGCGGTATCGCCTCGGGCGCGGCCGGGACGGCTTCCAGCCGACAGCTGCCGATCAAACGCCGACCGAGCGCGCTCAAATTAAAACGGCGTCGACTGGCGTAACAACACCCGGCGCCGGCGGCGGCGAGGTGACGTCGGAGGTCGCACGTGATGACCGGGCCGCGGGGAGAAGGCGCCTCGGCCGGGATATTGGCGTGAAATTAACAGCGGGACTCCCACACAGACGGAGAGACGGCACTCAGAAGCCAGAACTCTGATTGGAGCGGGACGGAATTGGGGAAATCGGGACTGTGATTAGCAGGCTTGGTAGTGCTTCGGATCAGTTGTTATTGCTGATTTTTCGGATGCAGTAATTTTGTCAGGACCTTGCGAAAATGATGATACATCTCATATAACCACAATGGCAGGTCAGTCTTAGAACTAGGACCGTAGCCAGTAGCATGCACATAATGGAAAGTTGCTACGACAGTGATGGCCGGATATGTGACCCAGACACAAGACAGTCACCAGAACGGTCACTGGGTGCGCCATGGAGACTGTCAGCACAGTCACTGTGGTCTTGGACTGTGATCCCGGGACCGAAGGCAGTGACTGGAAAAGTGACTGGTGTCCGGCTCTGTGACCGGCACGGAGGACGATGACCGGAGAGGTGACTGGTGTCCGGCTCTGTGAGTGGTTGGTGCCCGGCTGTGTGACCGGGACGGAGACCAGTGTCCGGCTCTGTGACTGGTACAGGGGACGGTGACCGGAGGGGTGACTGGTATCCGGCTCTGTAGTGGTTGGTGTCCGGCTCTGTGACTGGTACAGAGGACGGTGACCGCGGCCGCCCGTTCGGTGCTCCCTGGACTGGAGCCGTCGCGGTCGTCCATCATGGCGGGACGTCGTCTGCGGCGGCGACTCTCGTTAGGCGTCGTCAGGCGGGCGACGGACGGCGACGCGGCGCGTCACCGCCTGACGAGCCGGCGCGCCGTCCCCGGGAAACGGCCGCCACGCGCCGCCACGCCGCGGCGACGCTCGCACGCGCGTTGGACACGGCTACCTCGGGCCGACACCGGAACCGAGGTCCGCGCCTGGTCGCCGGGGTGGCGGTCCCACGCCGGGGTGGCCGGCGGAACCCTGTGCTGCGGTCACCTCAAGCTGGATCTGTTACAGGATCTTTGGTGGATGTGGTGGTATTTTGGGATGGGCAGGAACATCGGCATTTGCCCTCACTGTTTTTGCCTGCTCTTATACACCTCTAGGAGCCATGAGCGGCGCCAGGCGACTAAAAATGGGTAAACGAATAAAGAAAAGCTTTCGAGGTTCCATCCGTCCTCGAATGTTGTCTTATTGTTTCGCGTTACCGAGTCAGTTCCCTTCATTAAAGTTGCTTCTGTTGGTATTTTAACTTCCATCTGTGCCATTGTTGATAACATCTTCTCAAGGATTTCCGCCAACTTAATGATATCACTGCAATAAGTTTTCTTACACTAGACTTTATCCACGATTCACCAAGCGTGACGTGCTTGGCGCAAACGCAAACATACTGACTGCATGAGTATACTGTAACCCGCGTGTCAATTTGCATGCAGCGTGCTTCCATGGAAAAGAGGGATTTTATCCGCATCGCGTTGAATCTGGCTAAACCACGTGACTGGCTTACCCTTGGGCGGATGTACTTCGAGGACTTTCTTGTCCACTTTGCCGCAGTCTTATGCTGTCAGTAAGAAGGAATAAACTAAAGCGGTTCATTAGTATATCAAAGCATTGCCAGCAAGGATTTCAGTGGCAAAAGTTTATTTATGCGCGTTATTTTTGCGAAGTGGTTTGCCTAGTTCGCCTTGGCCTATTTGTTCCAAACTTACCTGTTTGATTAATTTTAATATAACAGTTCCAAACATATTGATCATTTTAAATGACGAACATTAAGAACTCATCACGAGCCATGTTGCACATAGACGTTCTTTCCATTTAAAAACATTTATTCATCATTAGTTACAAAGGTTAGCAGAACGCGGTAATAATGTAAAAACGGTATTATGCAACTTTTTGCAAACTTAACACCATGTTCGATGCAATACAGTATTTCACAACATATTAAGCTAAAGCTAAAGTGAAACGGAGCCCTGCAGTTTTCGCCTGCACTGCCGTCCACGGTGCCATGATGTGGAGTGTGTTTTCGGTGGTGTCATTGATTCGTTGGTTATGTGATGCATGCAGTATTCGAAATACAGATTTTGATGAGGAACTCGAAACATTAAATTAGTTCTATGTGGTTGTATTTTACTTTTCATTTTTACTGAAAATTAGTATCATAGAACGGTATGGGAGTTTTTCTATTCTTCCGTTCTTCTGTTGGCGCATTAAAACGTTCCTTACGCTGAAATGCTAACATTACAGATTTTTCAGCCTGCCTATTTGAAATCAATTGTAACTTCCAATGAATATATTGTATATGGTTCCAAGGTGTTTAGGTATTGTCCGCACTCCTTGACAGAATATCGAGAAGTGTTGATTGTAAAGCGCGAAGGGTATTTTGTCTCTGCTTGGTTACAGCACAGGGCGGTCTGAAACGACACTGATACAAGAGGCAACCTTTTCACCAGCATTTCGTCAGTCACGATCGATGAATCACTTCCATGTGGAGGAAAAATAGGAGCACTTGGTTTAATCTGCAGACCAAATCTGTCACGCTGACGTCAAGAAGCGTGACGCCTGGTTTCCCCCGGCAGGTGTCCTGAACAGTCTGTTAGAACAAAGCTGGCTGTATAGCGTTTCCTGCAGCTTCCTTCCTATGAAAAGAAATACCGGTATATAATAACATTTAACCCGGCACTGACTGGGGTATTTCGCCACCTTCCATTGACTGTGGGAGGTGGGCATTTAACGCCCCCTATCTGTCTCGAGAACCAGTCGTCTAATTTGGTTGATTCGAAACGCAATCGATAGCGCTGAACTGTGCGGTTCTGTGACTTATACATTTTTGTATTATTTTCGGGTCACTCATGGCGTCACAGGTCAGGTCAAACACGAAAGTAGCCATTTTCACTAGAGTCCCTTAATGATAATGAAAAGCAGAACGAGACTAAAGTTACCGTGGCAATATGTTCCTGGCAGCTTGATCTCATTGTAAGTGTCACGTGACCCAAGGTTGTAAGAGATCAAGGCTACAGGCTGGGTTAAATTTGGCCTCCTTTCTAACGTGTCGTGCAATACATGTTTCTTGGCCTCGTATGACACGGAGATTCTAAAAAGAAAGATAATTTTAAAAAGCCTGGGACATAAAAAAATGCAGTGACCCCAGCTACCGTGCTCATGCAATATTGCATCATTTTGTGGTTCAGGCTCGGAGTTCCACGAGCACGCCAGTGACCTCCATCTGACATCTCTGGATGACCTTACAAGTCAGTTTATGCCATGCTGCACATTTCCATGGTATGTTGCACAACATTGCAAAAATCTATACACCGGTCTTCCAGAACGTCAGACAGGCGTCACCAGTTCATTTGCTAAGCTGAAATCTGCATAAAGCCACGAAAAGTCGAACTGCGAAAAAATATTGCAGTGTTGCAAAAACCTGTTGTGTAGGCTTTACGTGCATTTGGTTGCAAGAAAATCGATTATCTATTTGGCCGTATCCAAAACCAGTTTATTCAGTCCCTTTTCTAAAACGTATTCTCACTAGACCTGGCAAAGGAAAAATACGTATTGACTTAAGATAACCTAGCATGAGGTCAGAAGAGCTCCGTATTGAACTTCCAGGTCATGATGATGTGCAATACAAGCCACAGTCACCAAACAGTGCAAAAGCACGGACAGGACGGCAGTGAAGTAAAATTGAACTTCGAATCGCAAAGCATGGTCATTGTTATGACATCATTACGACGTCACTTTAGATGACCTCGTTTCCAAATTTTTGTCAGCATGTGTACAACTGATGCAAGAAAAGGTACTGAAAGTTTCAGGACGCTGCGTTCATTCCTCTGGGAGATATCTCGGAAATGCGCTAGGGGGGCCGTAGACGTTCCCTTCCCTCGCAATGGCGGACTCAGTGATATTTTGTTTGCTTTCTGACAAGCAGTTATTTTACAATTCTCGCCAGATATAGAAGAAACCGACTCATATCAAACGTGTTATCCCTCATGGAAACCGTCTTAACCCTTCTTTTCCTCTCTTGAAGGGTTGGTCGTTACGAGGTAGTAATGACGTTTATGAAGCTCTACGTCAACAGGCACTTTCTTTTCCGACTCCTCGCGACGCTGTTTTCTTCCCTTTAATTCATCTCTCTCTCTCTCTCTCTCTCTCTCTCTCTCTCTCTCTCTCTCTCTCTCTCTCTCTCTCTCTCTCTCTCTCTCTCTCTCTCTCTCTCTCTCTCTCTCTCTCTCTCTCTCTCTCTCTCTCTCTCTCTCTCTCTCTCTCTCTCTCCCTCCCTCCCTCCCTCCCTCCCTCCCTCCCTCCCTCCCTCTCCCACTCGCACTCGCACTCGCACTCCCACTCCCACTCCCACTCCCGCTCCCACTCCCACTCCCACTCCCACTCCCACTCCCACTCTTCCCTCGCTCTCTCCAAACGCTGCCAGCTGCGCCTCCCATCGCTGCCAAGCATTAATAAAACCTCGATTAATTACGAATTCATGGCTGGAGCCGCCTCAGATACCCAATCCTAATCAAATACTGCACGGCGAGGGTCAGGCCGGTAATGCGGCTGTGCCGTGGCCGGCGGCGGTTTCGACGCGGTCTCAGGCCGGCTCCTCCTCACGCTCGGTACACCCGTCCGGTCTCTGGCGTCCTCCGCACGTCCTGCGCTGCCGAGGCTGAAGTGCTCAACTACCCCGGCCGCAGACGGCGCCGCCGCCGCTGGGGCCGGTGCAGGAGAGTTCCCAGCTGGAGTCGGCGATCCTGCTGGCGGCGACGGCGGACCAGGAACGTCCGCTGGACGCGGAAGCCGCCGAACCGTTGCGGTGCGCTGTTAAACGGCCGGCACACGCATTGGCGCCTGGGCTGAGGCCGGCGGTCAGGCGGTAAACTGTCTGGCGGCGTGGTGGCTACTGGTCTGAAGTCGATGGTCACGCCGGAATTGTCCGGCAACACATGGGCTTCTGCTCTGAGGCCGCCGTCTTGCCAACAGTATAGTCGGAACACTTCTGACCGCTACTGGTTTGAAACCGCGTGGCATGGGCTAGTTGACTGGCAAAGAACTCAACCGTGCTGAGAAATTAGCTTTTTTGTCACCAGGGAAGCAGGTGATCGATAAATAACCCAATAAGTTACCACATTTTTAGGCAGACCGAGAATCTACACAGGAAAACAAGGACGGGTCCGAAAGGAAACCTGTGAAGCTACTAAGATGCCGTAGTTAAAGCATGGATTGTTCTGTTGTGTAATCGGATATGCTGTACATGCGTCATGAACACAAATCTCTTATGTTAACAGCCAGACAGCGGCTTCGGTAAAAGTCATATTATTGTAGTGTTTACCGCATCGGTAGAAACTGCTGTAAAGGTTTATAGTACCCGGCTACTCGGAGTTTTTATTTCATTTAATGCACGCCATGGATTTTGTAACTACAAAGAATGCACTGTGCGGGCTTAAAATGAATCCCGGTCAAAAGATGTCTCATATTACAATGTAATGGACGGAATGGCATCTCCGCAATGCTGATCCTAGGTATCCCCATGAAAAGGGGTTGCCTGCGATACCGGTCCATTGGCAGAGATTACCTTTAGGGAACGACTGTACCTGACGTACGAGTAAGACAAAGATGAACTTTAATTGCTGGTTTACATCCCGATGCGATGCACAAAAACGCTATCAGGACATCTTGAAGTCTTTTCTGAAAGCTTAACTGCCCTCGTTCTAGTTTTTTTTATGACTTCTCCTGTCACTCCCGCTTCGGCATGTTTCATTTTTTACATTTTGTTAAGTGAGACGTCCGAAAATACCCGGAGGTCTAGATCTGAACCATTCCTCCCGAGCCCGTCCGAGGGGCGGCTCATCTACACTTCACGCTCCCTTTGTTACGGGGCGGTGCGGTTTTATTTGACCCGTCTAAGTGGGCAGCTTCCATAAATGGTCCGAACGTAATCGGGAGGCACAGCGGCCATGGCCCACGCCGCCGACGGCCGCCGTGCCTCTCCAAAATGCCGACAGCTTCCAGGTAGCTATCGGCCTCGGGCTGGGAATGCATGCCGTCTCAGGTGGATCCTCCAGCCCGGGTCGATAGCCCCTGTACTTTTTGTAGAGCGACGTATTTTGGGTCGAAGATAGGACAGTCAAGGTTTTGTACGATTTTGCGAAATACATGGCTGATGTGGGTAAGAGAGTTTTTCGGCTGTCCCCTCCATCTTTGCCACTAGGGTGTCTCGGGGTAAACCTGTCGGAGGGCTGAGCTTGTCTTGTCAAGTATGAGCCATTGTAGAGGGCTGTGACCCTAATAACCTGAACTGAATGCATCGTAAAGTAAAGTTGGGACCGCTCGTAAACGCGCCACCGAGTTGAGATGTCTCCAGACTTCGGTCTGATTGCTCCTGGATGCGACCTAAGCTGGCCCGACAGCCAGTGTGCCCACCATAACGAAAAGCTGCTTTCGCCCGGACGGCTTCCATCATTCTTGACATGCGCCCGCGCCCCCCCCCCCCCTCCCAGAGACATCTGCATTGCGGAGGCGTCTGCATCCCTCCAGGCAACAGAGCCGTCAGCTGGCGCAGTGCGGTCTGAACGGCCATCGTCGGAGACCCAGCCGCCGGCCGAGCGCCGGCTGCAGACGACTAACGACGGCGTTAACCGCAGGCACGGCCCGTATCGTTACACCTCCCCCCTTCCTGGCCAGCCGGCAGCGGCAGAGGAAGGGCTACCCCTCCCCGGCCGGCCGGCAGCGGCAGAGGAAGGGCTACCCCTTCCCCGGCCAGCTGGCAGCGGCAGAGGAAGGGCTACCCCTCCCCGGCCAGCCGGCAGCGGCAGAGGAAGAGTTTGCCTCTCCCCGGCCAGCCGGCAGCAGCAGAGGAAGGGCAACCCCTCCCCGGCCAGCCGGCAGCGGCAGAGGAAGAGTTTACCCTCCCCCCGGCCAGCCGGCAGCGGCAGAGGAAGAGTTTGCCTCTCCCCGGCCAGCTGGCAGCGGCAGAGGAAGAGTTTGCCTCTCCCCGGCCAACCGGCAGCGGCAGAGGAAGGGCTACCCCTCCCCGGCCAGCCGGCAGCGGCAGAGGAAGAGTTTACCCTCCTCCGGCCAGCCGGGGGAGGTGGAGGCGCCGCCGCCCGATCCGTCGGCGGTGACCGCAGCTTCGACAGTCAGACATCAATAGCAAATCGGTAGATGTCTGAACTTCCTCTGGATAGAACCGTTTATAAATAAGATATTTTTGTTTCCAAGCTGCTGGGATCTTGCTGGTGCCAGCGAACAGGACGTTGCAATATAAGTCAAAATGTTTGGAGTAAAATGATTTTTACTGGGAGTTCGAACATTTCCCGTTTCATTGTTGATACTGGAGGAAATTTGCATGGTATTAGGTCAACGTTTCGAACTCTAACGCCTCTTAAACCCCAGTTGTTGACTAACGGTTTGTGCAAACCTGAGGTCGCACTTGGTAGCGTCGTCCGACTTGGATCGATGAGTCAAGGGTCGGAAGGGAGTCTCTCGGAGGTCGTGGCGTCATGGAGGTGATGCATGACGCAGGTCTGATGTCATTCAGCGTCGGTCCGGACCCAGGAGAGGGGTCAAGGTGGACAGGGTGGCCAACACAGCCGCACTGGGAGGGTGAAGCACGCAGCACACCTGTATGAGTGTTGCCCACCAGCCACCTCTCCTGCCAGTCGCTCCGGGCAGGACCTGCTGTTATGTTTCGGGGTAACACGGGTCTGCGACGCTCCCCCAGGCGCCGGGCGATGGTGGGCGTGGGAGGCGCGCCGGCCGACTGCTGGGAGAGGTGTCACTCATTTGGCCGCGCGCCGGCTCCCAGGAGGTCGCGGGTCACGGCGAAAATGGCGGCCGACGCTCCCACGTCGCGTCGGCCGCCGCGGACGGGGTCCGGGCGGCAGCGCTCGGCGTGATTTATCGCCCGCTCCCGTCCCAAAATACCGGCCTTCTCAGCGTTTATGTGACGAATTAACGGCGCGGCCGGCGCTCGTCGCTCGCTCAGCTGCCTGATGAATTGTTGCGGGTTTCGCCACTTCCGCGGCCCGCGACGCTCCCATTAATTCGTCGTTCATCACGCTGCCCCTCCGCCGAGCAGTCGAGGTGCGGCGCAATCGTCGCCGCGGCAGAAGCGACGCGCCGAGTGCGGACGCCACCGGCGCCGGCGCCGCACGCTGCAGCCGACTGCGGCGGCGTTTGGCCAAAAGCGCGCTCCGGCGGGTTGGCTGCCATGTAACGAGCTTTTTACCGGGCGCGTTTTGAGCGGCGTCGTTTTTGCCGCGCGGCATGAGCCATTACCGGCGCGCTGACCGGCGGCGCGGCAAAAAGCGGCGCGGCGCGGTCATCTCCGGCCGCGCCGCCCGCGGCTGATACACCGAACACTTATCTGGACGGCGCAATCTACGATAGCGGCGGCTGCGCTGCAGCTGCCGGCGGCGCCGCACGCGGCCGACCTTGGTCCGCCGGACGCGGCGCACCTCCCCGCTACAATTTGGCTAATGACGGCCGGCCGGGCCCAGTGTGCGCCGCTGGCTACCGACGCGGCGTCCAGCCAGGTGTGCTCTCCCGCGCTCTGCCGGTCCCGACAGCGAGCCGGCCGCGCACGTGCGTGCCTCGGTGCCGCTGTCAGGCTGTAATTGGGGGTGGCTGGAGGCTCGGCGCGGCCGGGCCGGAGGAGCCGCGCGGACCTGTGCCGACCCTGCCGGAGGAGGAGGCGGCCGGCTAATGGTCCCGCTGCCGGCGCTGGCGCCGCGGCCGGCCGTAAATACTCCCCGGGCAGGCAATCAGGCGGCGCACCGGCGGCTGGCCCCACCGGCCACAGGCCACCTGAGACATCAGGTTACCGCACACACAATACCGTCAGCTAGCGCAGCGCACATGCGACGTCAGACTGCGGTACATAGAACATCGTCAGTTAACGCAGCGCACCTCCGACATCAGGTTACCGTACACAGAGCACCGTCAGCTAACACAACGCACTGGCGACATCAGATTATGGTACAAAGAACGTCAGAACATCTTCAGGTAACACAGCGCACCTGCGACGTCAACTTACCGTATACGGAACACCGCCAGGTTACACAGCGCACTTGCGACATAGGGTTATCGCACATACGTAGAACGCGGTCAGCTAACACGCCACACCTGCGATATGAGGTTATCGTGCATAGAACACCGTCAGCTGACAGCGCCACTGAGATGTCAGTGAAGTACCATTAGCTAACACAGGACACCAGCGACATCAGACGGGCGGGAACAGGATACACCAGGTGACACGGTGTTGGCACACCAACAGGCCAGTGGATCAGTGTGATGTGATAGAGATGGCGGAAACGGTGGTAATGAGCAGCGACGATGTTACTGCTATGTATTGAAAAGGTTTACTGTCAGTTGTATGGTGTCGGGTGCGCCGCTGTATTGTGTGGGGTGGGACACTGCTTTTTCGCCGTGTTCCCCAATGTCAAACCCGCCTGCAGTGACTGCGCAAGACACCTATCACATCGGGCCAGTAGACATCGGACATTCCCCAACACTCCTTGGGACACCGGACATGTCTCAACAGTACAGCAGGCCCAGGACTCCTGCTGTTTAGAGTCACAGAAGCATGTTACAGCAGACCATCTGTCAAGCACTTGGCGACAAACAGCTACTGGTTCAGAAAGTCCAGAAAGCCAGCAAATGCAGACCTTGTGCAGGATCACACTGTTCATATTCCTCTTCAACTTCCATCATCGGACCGGGGTAATGGGACTTCTTCAGAGTCGGGAAAGCCATTTTAAAATACTTCGGTCCCCTGGATCGCCACACAGCCTAGGAGTTCTCAGAACTATGAAAGACGGACTTGTCTCCCCCTGAGGCCCAGAAGCAGACACCGACGTTCTGATGCTGTCCCACAGGAACACTGTGGTCAGTCGTTATCTCATCGACTGCAGCTGAACTGCATAATATCCCCACTGGACGTGTGTCCTGCACGCCAGATGAGCAACCTGTGCATATGCAAAGTAACTGGAACCTCTGTCATCATTTAGACGAACACTTGATCTTGGCAATATACTGCCGCCCTTAATCCCTCTGCAACTTAGCGCCACACCTTATCATATGGCGGGAGCCGAACATCAAACAGATCATCTCAAGACAGGCCAGCAGCGACAGCTCGTCACGCCAAGGCAGCGAAATGCAAAACGTCCGTCTTGTGGCAATGAAACACTCATCACGTTTTGAGAGGACCAGGCTGGCTTACCCCCAGACAGTTGGCTGCTTATCTCTGCCTTACTCTCACCAATAGCATTAGCGAGCGAGGAGAGCCATCGTCTCTGGCCTCTTTCCTCAACCTAAATCCAGAACTTCGTTCTTGGTGTACACAACAGGATGGCCGTCTTCACCTGCCACGTATCCGAACCGATGTTGGCAAGCGACAGTTTGCTTACCGAGCTTCTGGTCTGTATAACCAGAAGCTTCTAGTCCTCGTAACCGACTGCCGTCAGACGTAACAGGCCGGAAATTCGGCTCATTTAAAAAGAACCTGGACACGTTTTTCAAAACAGGACAACGCAGCGTACTTCGCTATTTTGATTGGTGTTCTTTATTTTCCTTTACCGTTCTCTAGTGTGATTGACTTACGTAGTCGTGTGGCTTCTAGGACATTTTATTCCAGGTGCCTGTGAAACAATTTTTAGTACTGAAATCACCGCCAATACCGTGCTTCATTATATCCCATGACGTTGGGATGAGAAAAGCCATATTATGTGTGGATTGTCCAATGAGCTAAAACAGATAAAGAAGTAAATAAATTACACGTTACTCCAATACAGCAGAGCTTGAAATTCATCACGTCACGTCGCCAGCAACTCCTTGCGTCATGCCAGGTCTGAATAACCTCAGCAGATACTGAAGGAGTGTTCCCACTGTCGGTCTCTGCCGGAATATCTCGCTCCCACCCGTTACCGGCGGACCGCTCTGGCGGCCCGGCGGCGCCTCCTCAGGCCTGGCCGCTCGCCGGGTCTCGGCGCGCCCGAGCGGGCCATGACCTGTCATCCGCGCCGAATTCGTCTCGCTCCAGCGGCCGTCTAACTGCGCCTCGCCGCCCGATCTGGGTAAAGTGCCGCCGAGACGACCTCCCGCTGCATTCCGGCGCAGATGCCGCGCCAGATACGCCCCGCAGCCCGGCGACAATCGCTGTGCGCAGGCGTCTTCCGCGGCGCACTGCGGCAGACCTGACTGTGAACGTCGTCGGACGGTGCGATGTTTCCAGCTGTGGCATTGCAGCCGGAAGCCGACCGGCAAAACCATGTACGTCACCCAGTAGCTCTGTACAATGCTCGGGACGTGGCGCTGGAGTCACGATCTTCGGCCAGCCGACACCACGACCGCGTTGGACCACCTGTTTTGGTGCGTGGCTCTAAAACAGGCCGTTAGATTCCATCACAGATGTTGGTCGGCGCCGCCGCGTCTGTTATTGTTTCGCCGCTATTTAATCAACCGGTTAGCCGCACGGATGCTGTTAGTCTCGGCTTATCACCACAGTCATCACAGCCACGGCGCCTATCTAATCTGAGCATCCATTTTGATCGTAAAAATGTTGGTAACGCCATAGGCCCGGAACTATCTCGTATTTTGATCACCTAAAACGCCGAATGCATAAGTTACGATGCAGCTGCGAGGGAGAAGCCCGGGTTTCTAATCAACATTGTAATGGGCGTCACGCGGCGCCGGTCGTGTCTGAAAGCCGCCGCTCTCGGCCGACCCAGTGGGCCGGCTCGGGCGGCCGGCCCAGCGAGAGCGCCGCCCGGCCGGGCGTCCTCCACAAATCACCGGACGCGCCGCCGCCGCATTTGCGCCGCGGGCGCCGGCGTGAAGTCGTCGGGTGCGCCGCCGCCGGCGACAGGGTGCGGCCGGACGGGGTCCGACTGGACTGCTGAGGTCAGATACCGGAGGCTCGGGACGAAGCCGAGTCTGTCAGGCTCCAGCGGAGAGTCTTGAGCCACCGCCTGGGACCGGCCGGCTGCCGACGGAGAGAGTGTCAGGTACATGGAGGACGGACCTGGGCTTTGTTAGGTCAACAGAGGACGGACCTGGGCTCCGTATGGTCAACAGAGGACGGACCTGGGCTCCGTTTGGTCAACAGAGGACGGACCTGGGCTCCGTCTGGTCAACAGAGGATGGACCTGGGTTCCGTCAGGTCAACAGAGGACGGACCTGGGCTCCGTCTGGTCAACAGAGGACGGACCTGGGCTCCGTCTGGTCAACAGAGGACGGACCTGGGCTCCGTCTGGTCAACAGAGGACGGACCTGGGCTCCGTCTAGGTCAACAGAGGACGGACCTGGGCTCCGTCTGGTCAACAGAGGACGGACCTGGGCTCCGTCAGGTCAGCAGAGGACGGACCTGGGCTCCGTCTGGTCAACAGAGGACGGACCTAGTCTCCATCTGGTCAACAGAGGACGGACATGGGCTCCGTCTGGTCAACAGAGGACGGACCTAGTCTCCATCTGGTCAACAGAGGACGGACCTGGGCTCCGTCTGGTCAACATAGGACGGACCTGGGCTCTGTCTGGTCAACAGAGGACGGACCTGGACTCCGTTAGGTCAACAGAGGACGGACCTGGGCTCCGTTAGGCCAACAGAGGACGGGCCTGGGCTCCGTCAGGTCAACAGAGAACGGACCTGGGCTCCGTCAGGTCAACAGAGGATGGACCCGGACTCTGGCAGGTCAGCAGAGGACGGGCCTGGGCTCTGTCAAGTCCACGAAGCACGGACCCAGGGGGATAAGCTTCTCACTGCTAGATCAGGCCCGTAATGCCAAATGAAACCCTGAATGCCGCAAAAGGACTCAGACCAGCGGGTCACCACGTGCTCCGCTGAGTCATTTGATTGAAGGTAGTGACCAGCTCTAGTCCTCTGACTAAAGGTAGGCACAAGCTTCACAAGTCATCTGACTGGCCTATCAAAAGGCCAGTTCTACTGGCCTGTTGGTTCAGGACTCTGTCTGAGGCCTTAGGCTTGATGGTCCATGACTCTGACTGAGTGTAGAGGCCCTGTTACTCCATGACTCTGACTGAGGGCGGCGGATGGGGTCGACCCCGCTTGGGACGCCTTCGCTGTACCGTGCAGCGCATTCCAGATGCGCACCGATAACAGGTCGGGCTCAGCGCCGACTGCGCGCTGGCCGGCGCCACCAAATCGAAGCCGCGGGCGGCCGGCGCCGCCTATCAAAACAGGCCGCTCGCGAGGGGCTGACCGGGCCGGCGCGGCCTCGAGCGGAGCCGGGCAGAGGCAGGCCGGGCTGAGCCGAGCCGTCTGCCGGGCCGGGCCGTGTTCGCGGCCGTGTAGTAGCCGCTGGTCGGGCCGATCCGTGGTCCGCAGGCGTCGCTGTCGGACAGCGTTAGTGCGCGCAGTGGGCACGACGCCGGACCGGTCTGCGGCGGTCTACACGTCCAGCGCCGCCCGCCAGGCTCCGCCCGCCAGTAAAAGGCCGCATAAACGCCGCATAAACGGCATGATTTACGCGCAGCTCTGATAACATCTCATTTACTTGTTGCAGGTAAGCGGTGCCGGGAGGCGGCGGCGGCGGCCGGCAGTCGGCGGGACGTGAGTACGGACAGAGCACGGCGGCCGAAAACGGACCGGGGCTTGCCGTCAGCGGCCGCCGTCTGCACGCGGTCGGCGCTGCGGCCCGGTGCAGGGCGGACGGTTGGCGCGCATGTTGTGCAGGAAAGGTCGCCGGAGGAGTGGGAGGTGTGTGTCTCGCCGCGGATTGGGCGTCGTGGGACCAGCTGCGGCCTGGCACCGGAGCGGGGATTTTGAAGCTGTGGCTTTGGTGGAAACGTGGCGTTGTTTCGTTCATGCCGCGATGAGCGGCGCCTGTGTCGTCGTCATCACGTCGACCAGTCTCCCATATCCGTCCCGCATGCACTGCCTAGTCGCAGCAGATCGGGCTCGACATGCAAGCCGGCGCTGTCCGGCGTTTGGCCAGGTCGGCGCCGCCGTGGCCGGGCCTGCGGTGTAACGGTGCCGCCAGGGAGCCGCGGCCGCCGGTCCGGCCGCCCGGCTGGGTCGCCGCCTCCGACCGGGTCACGGGTCGCCGGCTGATGGTTGATTCGGCGCTTTTACGACGCATCGACGGGCCGACGATGAGCGCGGCGGCCTGTGGGAGCGTGGCCGGCCGGCTGATTTGGACCGGAGGCCGCGGCCCGGGCAGAGCCGAGCGGAGCTGGGATCGGCCGACTGCGGCGCCGCACCGCGCCGACCGTCCTGACCGGAGCCGGGGTCGGCCGACTGCGGCTCCACACCGCGCCGACCGTCCCGACAGGCGTTCCTCGGCCGCGGCCCTCGATGCTGCAGCCGGTGGCCAACTGTTCTTCTGGTCGTCAGGTCATTAAGGGTTCTTTCGGCGCTGACAGCCTGCCTTGGATTCACGCCGCGTCCGTACATCATTCTGTCGGCGCGTACAGGACATCTGGGCCTAGTCCGGACAGTGTTTTCGCGGTCTGGCCGCGCGAGGCTCCGTGTTATCCAGACCATTAGATGACATCTCTTCCAGGAAGAAAGCGACTTTAATTTAATGTTCTCGAGGAACGTAAATTATTTTCCTGGTTCGTGACGATCGCTGTAATCGAGAAATCAGAGCTGTACCGCAGCCTGTCAAAGTGAACGCACTCTGACGAGCCTCGACACCGGCGAGGCGGGCGTTTCCGAGCGGGGAAGGCTTCTTCCATTCTGCAGCGTCCTGTGCGCGCGCTGGATGCCGATCCCGGGCGGGAACAATAGGCGAGCGCCGGTAATGAAGTTGGCTCGGCGGACGCAGCCTGCCGCTCGGCGTCATCAACTCGTGCCGAAGGTCAGTCGGGGTCACCTTCCGGCGTGAAAAATGGCCTCGTCCGGGCCGGCCGCCACGAGAGCGGACCCGTCCGTATCCCGGCCGATTTACGGCGACGCCCGCCGTAATTGATTTCGATTTACCCGTTATTAGCGTCCTCCTGAGTAATGCGATTGCAGCGGCGCGGGCGCGGCGCTCGGTCAGCCGGACCGGGCCGGACGGAGACCGGCCGCCCGGTCCGCCGGGGGTCGCGGCCCTGGCTCGCCGAATCTAGGTCAGCTGATCACAGCAGTGACCCCGTGCTCTCCGATATCGGCCCTGCAGAATTAATGATTCCCCGGACCGTTAATGTTCACGATTTCTAATCATTGGCATGGCTGAAGGCCGGTGTGCGTGGTTACGCAGCGTACGTGTCCAGGTGACCGTGCTGCGGATCAGACCGCTGTATGGGACCGTCACAGCCGGCCACACCAGCTGCGCGCGACTCACGGACGGCCCTCCACGAAACCCAACGTAATCCGTCACTCAAGATTCTGCTGCGCTGGACATCTCTTCTCGCCTACATATGTGGAATGCACTGAAGAAGGGTTTCGGCTATCGTCGAACAACCCAGCGGCACGTACACGCCACCAAGCGGGGCACGCCCACTCGTGTGACGCAGTAACCAGATACAGGGCCGGGTCGGATTAGCGGAGTCACCGGCGTCGTCCCACACGGCTGATCCCATCGCTGATACATATTCGGCTCGCATGAAAACGGGCTCCTCCGGAGCGATGAGCCAGCTGCTCCAAATCCATCTCGCAACAGCCGCTCCGATTTTTATTTGCATGTCGGTCGGCGTCGGCGTGCTCTGTGCGCCACCCACGCGCGCGCGCAGCGTGCACCTGGGAGCGGCTATCGCCGGGCCGATCTGTGAGAGGTGCTCCGGCCCGACGTAATGAAGGCGACACGTTCTAACAGCTGGCGGCGCCGCCGGACCGCCGCCGAGCCAATAACAAACACGTCAATTTCTCAAACAGGCTAATAACACGCCGGGTGAAAACGGTGCCGGCCGACCGCTGCCCGCCCGGCCCGCGGTTCGGCCGCCGGCTCGGCGACGGCACGGTGCTGCTCGGTCGAGACGCACCAGGAGTGGCTCGGCGGCGGCGGCCGGGCGCGCTGCCGCCGCCGGGGGTGGGCGCGCTCGGCCAGTCACTTGGGCGGCGCCCCAATTAAGTGGCGGCTCCGAAACGGGCTCCGGTGTCCGACGGCGTAGTGTGGGCCCGGCCTGAGCCAGCTCATCAGAGCCGCAGTTCATTTGGAGCGGCCCAGTCGGCGGCCGGCTCAGCGCGTGCCGGCGCCGTGCTGCTGACCATCTGGCAGGCAGGAGTCTTCCCCCGGCCGACGGTGGTGGCGACTTCCCGCCCGGCTTGCAGCTGCCCTCCACGGCGCTGCGGTTTCTTGTCGCCCGTGGGGACGGTACCCCGAACCACGTGCCACGTGCCGGCCCGTGGCTAGAGCCATGGAGCGGCCACCGAGGCGTCTGGGAGCTCCGGGCAGTCATCACAGAAGGTCGGGCGTGCCTTAGCTCGTGAGTCCCCGGCGGCCACGTGTCGGAGCTGAGAAACTGTGGCCTCAGACCTCTGAGATCTGATGTTCCCTGTTTAACTGCGGCCTCCCAGCAGTGGGGGCGGGTCGGACGGCTGACCTGCTTGGGGTCGGACGGCTGACCTGCGTCCTCGGCAGTGGGGGTGGGTCGGCCTGGGTTCTTCGGCAGTGGGGTGGGTCGGACGGCTGACCTGCGTTCCCCGGCAGTGGGGGTGGGTCGGACGGCTGACCTGCGTTCCTCGGCAGTGGGGGTGGGTCGGACGGCTGACCTGCGTTCCCCGGCAGTGGGGGCGGCTCGGTCGGCTCCGATCCGACCGAGCCGCCCCTTCAGACGCAGCGGCCCTGTTCTGACCGGATCTCGGACGCCCTCCGACCCGGCCGACGCACAGGCGCGATGGCAAATATTTAAATGGCATTCTGCATATGCATAAGAGGGAGATTAATGAATACGGAATATGAGCGTGTCGCCGGCGGCCCCGTATCCGTCCCGTTACGGCTCCGCCGCCTCGCTGCCATTGGTGTACGGACGTCTGGGTTTCTAGTTTTCACCAGTCGCCCCGGGCGCCTCTCGGGCAGATATTGGCCCGGCTGCAATATCCGCTCCGAACGTCACGGCTGTGTTTAATGATGAGACTATGGGATGCCCGTTAATTTCCGGTCCTGCACCACGTGACCATGAGGCGAAGGCACAGCTCAGTTGGTGTGTCCAACTGAAATCCATTTGAAGGCGAGGAACGTTGTATTGTCTTGTACTCGTCAGCCTAATGATGCAGAATGGTGATAACGCACAAAGCGGAATAATCATACAACGTAAGCTCATTTAAACCCAAATTAGTGAGTAGTCCGTTTTATAAACATCGATACCACTTTTGAACGGTAGTCTGACCATAACGTATCAGGTAGCCCTGAGTGTAGTGTTTGGAATCATGCTAATCGGCCGCGGATTTCCGCATTCTGAACAATTGGCACATCCCGGACGATAACCAGCATGGGTCTCGTGGCGAGTGCTTGTCCCGCCGTCTGTAACGGCTGGTGTGATCAATCGTCGGCCGGCTGTATCGGTTTTCATCGGCTCCGCTTCGTCCGTTCGGCGCCTGCTGTTCGCGGCCGGCTGAGCTTCTGGGACTTTCTTGTCTCGGACACGTGCCAGGGCTGGCCGGGACACCCGTCTGTCGCCGTCAGCGCGCCGCGCCGGACCGGACCGCCGGAGGGCGGTCGTCCGCACCGGAGATCTCCGCAGTTTCCCCGTGCCGTCGCAGCTCGCATCCGCCGTATCCCCGGCATCTGCCCTCCGGCACTCAGTGGACGTCATTTGTCTCAGAGTCGGCGACCCAACGAACAGTGTAGGGTGGCATCTGCCTACCGTCTCTTCGGCACCACATTGTCGGCGATCTGTTTTCTCTGTTGGAATGAGTCCATCTGCTCAGTGCCGCTGTGTCGGATTTTTCGGTGCCGATTCTCGAGGTACGGACGGCGTACTCTGTGCCAATGTGCCGGCTGTTTCGGCCCCCACTGTCGGGGAAAGGACGACTTTCCCTGTGCCGCTGTGACGGCCGTGCGGCCCTCCAGTGTCGGGGTGAGGACCGAGGTACGGCTGTGCGGCTGTGTCGGCCCCGCACTGGGGACGGCTCCCCTGTGCCGCTGTGCCGGCCGTACGGCCCCCAGTGTCGGGGTGAGGACCGAGGTACGGCTGTGCGGCTGTGTCGTCCCGGACTGACGGCGGCTCCGTTCAGAGCGGGCCGGCCGTGACCGTCGTCCGGCCTCGCTAATTGCCGGCGCCCGCTGGCGGCCGCCGCCCTGAGTAGATGCAGATGTATGGGCCTCGGCCGGCTCGTTTGTCATCTCGGCTGCTTGTCGAGATGTCGCCGTGACAACGTGAGAGGCCACCATCCGTCTGGGCAGTGACAGCGGCGAACTCGATACGTGCGGCGCGCCGCGCCCGGCGGGTGGCCGCCGCCGCCGCCACCGCCGCCGCCCTCGCCTCCGCCCGGCGCTGCCCGCCGGCGGCGGTCCGTCGCCAGGAGTGGTATAGCTCGAGAGGTGTCGCCTCCGATGACGGCCCAGGTGGACCTCGATCGTGCTGCCGAGAACCGAAGCGTGGCCAGGACGGGTGCGACCAGAGGACGCGGTGTTGGTCTGAGATGGTGATATCCTAGGCAGAGATAGGCGCCCTTTATTTACCCTTCGCCGTATGGCCCTTTGGAAATGCCACGAATTCCTAGCCAGTGGCCTCAACCTTATCCGCATTTGAAATACGATGGCAGTCGGCGATGCCTGAAAATCTGAATGCTCACCTTTCCTCCATGTGCCGGGTGTTCGCCAAAGGGCGGGAGCCTTTGCCCCACCGCTTTGCAGAGGTGGCGGCCGTCTTCAAATCCGAGTCTGGGCACCTGGTCTCGCCGACAGTACCACTTCAGTTTCAAACCGGCCATCCGCAGTCTGCCGCCTTAGCTGTTCTGCTCTGGAGCCCAGTTAATTGTTCCGGGAAGGTAACGGCCGAGGCTGTTAGCAGTGGCTGGCTTGCGAGAGCGGCGGCCGAGCGACGGCCCAGGCTCTGTGCGCCACCGCACGGCTGGGGAAACGTCGCCTCTCGGCTCTGAAAACGGCCCCGGCTAACCACCGCCAGATGGCGCCGTGTAGGAAATGAAACGCACCACACTGCATGGCCGGTATAATCGTAGTTACTTGGGTTTTGCACGAGAAGGCACTCGCGGCAACTGCTGAGAGGCTAATCGTCTTGGCTGGTGCGTTTTAAGTGCGCAGCTGCTACCAGAAGGGTAATTTTGGTCCTGAACGCTGCCGGGTTCCAGGAATTACTCAAAATCTACGGCATTGTGCATGACGACCTCCACTTAGGAGACGGGCAACGGAACTTCAGGCGGAACAACCGACACGTAATCATATGCCATTTGATATTTTTGCTAATTCGATAAAGCAAAGTCCTGTGCTTCGTTCTGCTAGATCCGTGACAGCAGCTACAACCGAGATATTCGGGTCATATCCGCGTATGCCTGTGCACGGAGTGCTTATCCTGGCTTACTCTAGTCACTTCCTGCTCATTAAAGCGGCCTCGGAGAGGAGATGTGACGGATTCAAGCACAAACAATGCCTCCATTACGGCGTGGTCAGCGCGCGGAGTCGTCCTTATCTCCATATAATGCATCTTCATCGCAAGAAACACCGTGGTAATCCGATCACGGCATCCAGCGTAATTGTCCATGAAGGAGCATCTTTGGGAACATCTGCGTGGCCAGTGTGTGCGTTCCAAGAGCAGTCCTGATTAGCTGGCTGGCGGCGTGGCCTCCCCCGCCGCCCACCGAATGGACTGGCCGGGCCGGGCCGGCCGGCCTGGCGGCCGCCAGTGCTGGCTGAGACGGGCTGAGATGAGGAGGGTTCTGCGGCCCGCTGGGCGCTGGGCGTGTGCGATAGGATAGAGGTGCTACTCGAGTGATACTCATTGTGCTTTGGTACGTTGTGATCTGCCAGTGAGGGGTTTGAACAGGTCAGTAGAAAATACACCATTGTTTTACAGTAGTATAACAAGACGATCTTGCTTTTCTCATGTTTATAAAGATTTCCTAAAGCATATGAAATTTTAAATGATTCTAATACACAGAATGCATAAAAATCTAAATCACGTAGAAGCGTAAAGCTACGATCGCCTAATTTCGTGCGTGGTACCATTTATTCATATTTGACAGATATCGGAGCAGTGATTCATAAAGGCAAAAAGCACCAGGAACGTTTTGATAAATGGATTAATTACCATCCATTCATCGAAGGATTTTCTGGTAGTGGCTCGAAGGAAGCCCCTACATGACTTGCATTTTGGCCGGTGGGACAAACTGTTTGCTTGATTGTGAAAAGGCCAAATATGAGCCGAAGGCTTTGGCTTTAGTTACGCTGAAAATGAGCGGTACATTTGGCGATGATCAAACTGTTTGGCTGATAAACATGATACGTAATTTGTCTTGCTATTGCGGGTTTCAGCTACCATGTACGCGGTACAGAAATCCATAGCTAACCGTAATTTACGGAGAGTATGCAGAAAAGGTGGGAAAACATTGCCCTCGTTTATCAGTATATGCTTCATCGAAATTTTTCGTTCAAATCAGGTTTATGCCAAATCGCGCGCGCACTTCATACCTCTAGCATTCGTGGTATCAAATATCCTCCGCAATGCAGGACAGGTATTATTTGTTCATGCACACGTGTTCTTAAACGTTGTCCTTCATTTATACCGAAAACGTCTGTACATTTAGGAAAGCTTATGCAGTACGTCTGATTGATCTGACAGATTGGTTTGCTGAAAAATTTTCGTCGCCTGTTCTTTTAATGCGTTTGGTCTTAATCACTTGCTTTATCCGGTGTTGTAATACCGCATCAGCCGCAGCAAAGCCGCGGCACCAGTAATTCTGCACCAGGCGGAAGAGCTCGATTAGGGAGAGACATACTAAACTGGAAGTTTTTTTGTGAAATGAAACATGGAAACGCATGGCCGTTCTTTGGAGGTTTATCGTGCGTGGTCATTTGATAGCATTAAGAAAAGAATGCTCGTGGCGTCTAAGTTTCTGGTGGCAAATCTCCGGACGTGGACAACTTTTTTATGCGGAGTTTCCTGTGGTGTGTTTCATGGTGGTGATGCTCCTTTCACAGTGTTAAACATCATTTCTCCCGGAAAATCCATGATAGCAGGAGGTCGGGTTATTGGTTCTTCCAAGGATTCCATTTAGCAAGATTTTCCTTTTGTGAGTTTGGCAGCGGTGGGTCTCTCAGAAGGACTTGTTTCCGTGATGTTGGACTTCCCGGGCGAGTTTCCGGATGGTGTGCGACACAGCGGTCGACCGGTTTGATGGAAAGACGATGCTTTTTTGCAGGCGTGAAGCAGTCCCGGACGCGTTTCCCAGGCGGCTAGCTTCCCTCAGGCCGCAGCCATGGCGGCGAAACCGGCCGCAAAAGACGGCAGCCGGCTCATGTGTCGCCAGTGGTGGAAAGTGTGTTTTGTGTACGGAGACCAGTACAAATACTACAAACAGCTGTACGGCAAACGTACCAAGATTCAAACGCTCAGGGGACTTGACGCCCGCGGCGAGGCGTCGATGACAGTACAAGAGTAAGTACCTTCGGCGGCTAATTTTTCGGAAATCGCTGGCGTAAGCGGTATGCGGACGGTGATCGGGTCGGCTTTGTGCGCCGTGATCGATGGACGCACTAATAATCTTGTTACGCAGTCCGCATGCAAACGCGCACCGGTCCGCGCTCGCCGCCGTCCGCATTGTATGGAAATCGTCCAATCAGCGGCGTTGCGCAGCGGCCTGATGGCAGCGTCAGATTTGAGTCGTTCGCCCGCCGACGCCGACCCGCCGGCGACCCCATGACCCGCGAGTCTGCCGGCCGACCCTGGCGAGTCGCTCGCCCGGCCGGCCCGAGTGCAGGCTGCAGCCGGGCCGCGGCTTATGACGGCCAGATATTTTTATTGGCGGCCGCCCCGCCCGGCTCGCTGCGCGCGGAGAGGCTGCAGCCGCGGCCGCCGGCGCCCGACTCGCCGCGGGGGAAATTATAGTCTGGAAATCACGCCACGCTCATCCGGCGGCGCCGCCCGGTAATGGCGCCCCGGCCGGGCAGAGAGCCGGAGAAAAGCGGAGAGCCGGCCGCCTGTTTACCGGGCGCTGGCGCTCCGTAAACATGCCCGCGCGCCACGAGCTCGCCGCCCCGTCATTGTTGGCTGGCCGAGTCGCGCTTGTCGAATGAGCCACCGGCACGGAGCGCCAACACTCGGCCGTTTTTGCTGGCCCGGGCACGTGCTGAATTGGCCTTGGCAGCGGCGGGGTTCGCGCACGGCGATCGGCTATCTGCAGATGGGTGGAGCCAGCCGACAGACCAGGGCACGCAACGCTGCCGCTGCGCCCGCCCAGAGACTGCATGTGTGGGCCAGCAGAGCATGGGGAGACTGCGGACGGCGAGTTGGGCCATAGCGCCGGGCCGAACCGGCGGCCGGGCCTGCACCGTGCCGGGTCGGGCTGCACACGACCGCCGCCGGCTGTGGGTATACGATGACGAATGTTTCAATTGGCGTTCCAGCGCCGCTAATGGCGGCCCGTGATGGCGCCGATTATCCGCGTTTTTGCACGCCTCTATGACTCGGGCGTCTGTGCGCAGCCGGCCGCCGCCCGCAGTCGGCCCTGGGCGTGCACTAGAGTCCGGCTGGCGGTCTCCCGGCGAGGCTTGATTGGCCTGATCGCTGATAAAGACCCTGTCATAGTGGCATAAAACCGCTGCAGAAAGAACTGCCGACCGCCATTGGCTGCCCACGCCGAACTTTACCACTAGATGACTTGCACGTCTGTATCGATCAGCGATCAGGGTCCATAAATTCGGTCTTAGCCGCTCGCCGTGCGCTGGCAGGGGGTATCTGGTGAGCGCTTTGTACGCATTTGTACACCCGCCCGAGGAGTTGTTAATTCACTGAGATCCGGCGCCATCTGAAAGGACGGCCGGCTTGCAGGGCGCGCGGCTCTTCTGAAGTGGAGCCGACTGTCGCACAGTTCGGCGGCCGTAATTTCTGTCGACGTCAGGTGGAGAATCGCTGCCGTTGAATTATTGGGACAGCCAGCGGTCCGTAAAGAGGGCCCTGAATGTACCCTTTCGTGAGCTATCATCCCCGGTCCCATTATAGTGTCGAGGACTGGCGACGGAAGAAAAGGCAATACCGGGAGTCGCTGCGGTGTTGACTTTCGTACACCAAGGATGAACTAAAGAAAAACATGCCCAGATCAAGGCGATATCTCTACATCCCAAAATGTCGCGGCAACCGTTATATCTTAAGTGTAACCCTCTCCAACGTTGTCTTGTACCGAATGGAAATGGCGCTGGTACACATATCCTGAACTGAAAATATCTGTGTGGAAGTCCTCGCGTTTGAAGTATTCAACAGAACTGAGATAATTGAAAAAGAGGTGTACAGTGCTCATCAAATATATGACCTGTAGCGAAGCACGAAAGGCAATTAACTTGCCTAAAAAGTCACCTGCATGAAAAGTTAGGGCGACTGGAAGTAACTTGCCGTAATTTGCTTAGAACTTTCAACGTAAGGATATCCTACCGGCAAAACAAATTATTCACAGCGTTGGTGTGTCATGGTTACATGAAAAAACTGTCACTCATGGTTAAGATGGAAAAATACTCGATGGAGTCTGAAAACATAAACGATTTGCTAACAGCAGCAAGCCGGTATAAATAGCCCGCGAATCTCATGGTCTGATCTCTCGAGTTATTTTGTGCTTTTCTTATGCCACAGTCAGACAGACGAAAATTACGTAGAAAAAGGTGCCAAATCCTCCCGGATTCCGTTAAAGTCTCGCTTTTATTCACCCCTCTGATGCCATCAGGCTGCTGACTGTGCTCTTGAAATGCGATATGTCTGTCATTGCATGCTAAGCACTATAGGTTGCATGCCGAGCTTTCGAAAAGAGAAGCGTTGCATTCAAATGGTTTGGCCCCACGGCCATTTAATATGGTTCTGTTTTGGCCTGTTTCCTCGCGGTGCTTCCATCGCCTCCATCTGCCCTTGGCCGTGCTGAGCTAGCGTGTGAACAGCCGGCTTTTGACTCTGCATACGAGGAGGCTCCTCGCCGCGAACGGCCGCCGCGTTCCGATGCCTTTCGTGTCTAAAGAATATCGCGACCGCCAGCCGCCCACCGAATCTGGAAAACCGATAACAATCAGCCAGTTTTTATGGGTTTGTGGCG
This sequence comes from Capitulum mitella, assembly GCA_030062745.1. Lineage (NCBI taxonomy): Eukaryota > Metazoa > Arthropoda > Thecostraca > Pollicipedomorpha > Pollicipedidae > Capitulum > Capitulum mitella. The sequence goes on from CP099839.1 coordinate 36,003,258, forward strand.
CAGCTCCGTCGCAGCCGAATTCGAACGCCTCTTTAAATATAAAGGACCCCAGATGAGTTGTCAGATTTTGGACAGGTGGTTTGTTGGGTGAGACAGGACCTGATGACTTGAATTATGCGTTCGTTTTGGGCTAAGGCTGCGAGATTGGGGTGAAAAGTGCAGTTACCTGTTAAACGCTCATGTATATATCAGATCGAGTGCCACGTAGTTGCGACTCTACTCTGTTTACTCCGGTTAAAAATTCGACCACTGTAACGTCGCGAAGGGGACGGGCGTTGTGTGTCGTGTGAAAGTTGTGTGAAAAGCACAAAACCGTTTGCCTCCAGTGGAGCCAGGCTCCGTGGCCCGTGTCACCGGACAACACCCCCGCGCTCAGACCTAATTACGCAGCGCTTTTGTTCTAGTGTGCGGGAAAATCGCGAGTAGCGCGGCGGCTGCCGGTCATTAGGGAGGTGTTCATCGGTGCCGGCGAGGCGTGCCGAGCGCGGGGAGCGCGACCGGAGAGTGGGCGGCGGCCGGCCGGCGTGCATTGTCCGCAGGTGCCGGCCCAGGCCAATCGATCGGTCACACGGCAACGGGACGACACGCGCCCCGGGAGACGGAACTGGAGGCCAGGAGACGGCGCCGGGCGCTGTCAGACGGAACGTGACGCTTTGAGATGGAGCAGGAGGCTGCGAGTCGGAACAGGAGACTGAGTCGGAACAGAGGACTGAGCCGGAACAGGAGACTGTGAGTCGGAACAGGAGACTGTGTGATGGCAGTGGAAGCGGGAAGACGGTGTTAAAGGCAGTGCTGGCCACAGCAGTCGAGAGTGGACGTCTGACCTGGTGGCTGAGTGGTCTGAGAACTGGTGTGAACTGCATAGTCATGGAGTTGAGAGATGGGAAGTACGATAAGGAGTAAAATCGACGTATTCTGTGCTGCTGTAAACTACCACATGTGAGGCTGATGTCAGGACCGTACACAGAGACGGATGCACATGTAAGAAAGCCGGCTGGTGTGCTGGAAACAGTGACAGTCTCTTGTAACAGTTGGGTCGACAAAGCATTACTTCAAAGCCCTCACGCTGTGAAACAACAACGGAGCAGGCTGCACATATTGAATCGGCACACACGCACTGTGCTTGTCATCGTGGGTCAGCCACCTGTGACTTCATCTGCCTCCGTCGGCGGACACACACTGGCCAGTCAGCAGGGGCAGTCAGCGGTGCGGCGGGACCGCGGCTGTTTGTCGGCGGCAAACAGCACTCCCCATCGCGCCCGTCACGGAGGTGGTCACCTGTGTGACGCCGCGTTTCATGCGTGGCCGACCGTCTGCGCGGCCGTGACGCGGGGGCAGACATTAGCGGCGCACGTGAGGCGAGCGGCGCGGCGCAGCGCCGTCCACCGACGGCCGGGCGGCGGTGTTTGGGCCGATTCGGCTGCCGATAGCCGGCCGGTCGGCGCCCGACGCCGGCCGATCTCGCAGAGCCGACGTGTCCGACGCCGGCCGGCCGGCGAAACAAACGAAAACAAGCGGCCGTCCGGCCGACAACAGGCCCATTAGCCGGCCGGAATGTCGCCGATGACGTTTGGCGACATGCGCGCTATTAGCGCTGCCGTGGCCGGGCCGGGCCGGGCCGGCGCGGGCTGTCGGCCTATCGCTGCCATCGGCCACACGGCCGCCTGCCAGCCTGCATTAGCCGGCCGCCGGCCCGCCAGCCTCGCGCCGGCCGGCTTACACCGGGACCGACATGCTGGGCTGGATTACACATAATGCTCGCTCGCCGGCGTCGGTCCGTCGCCGGCTATCGCGGCGTCAATCACGCTGCGAAGGCTTTCCCGGATGAACTGCTCGGCACCGCTCGTGATCGCATCGGACCAATGGTCCCAGTTATTTTTGTGGATGCGCATATGCCCTTTGTTAAGTGTGGCGACCGTGCCACAGCATTTTGGACGAGTTTCAGGAACTAGGTACGTATTTCCTTATATGGCAAATGGCGTTTTACAGTTTACATGTTGCCGCGATAAAGTCAGCTCTTTGAATCCCATGAGCGTCATGCAGTTGAATGTTATGGTAATATTTTTTCCAATCATCGTGTGGCCTTCTCCGAGAATGCAACTTGTCTGCATAAACATGGAAACACTCCCACGCACTCTTCCGCTGCTACATTATGCCTAAACAGTTTGCATAGAACTGCCCTTGCCAGCCATTTTCAAATCTCAAAGCCCGTGTACAAGAAGTCGTTGTCGTAGTTGCAAGGTAAAGATCCCAACAAGGTGGTGCGTTTTCGGACGGCGTGCATGCCGTGGAGCAATGTGACATGATTAAGATCCTCAGTTGTGTTTGGCTGATCGGACGGGCAGAACAGTCCACTGTTTGGCCTGTTACGCGTCCGAGGGATTTATTTTGAAATGAAGCTTGTTTTGCCGACGTCAGTATGGGACACAAAAAAGCAGAAATGCACGTAAGGAAATCCGTTAAGCAGATGAGTTTCGGTTAGCGTATTTTGGAATGCATCTGCTGTTATGTACCAGTGCTACCAATTAACAATATTAATTGGTAAAGTACATTAATTATTACATAATAATTAATGTGCCAAATGTTACTAATTACGAACAACTACGACTACTACTACTAACAGCTATCTTAAAATGTTTGTATTCATCACGCTTGCCTGGAGACCTTTGACATTTCTTTCCATAGCGACGCACTGAAAAAAGCATTTAGTAATTTAAGTTTTGCTCCTGTAAGCGCAAATGGTCTTCCTCGATCGTTTCATCCATCTGGGATAATTACTACCGTTTTCTTCATTTTGTACATTGCTGGAGATAGATGCACAGTACGCTGCTAATATCCTGGGTGATTTTTTTCGACTCGTCCCTCCCTGCACAACACTTCAGAGTCGTCACCCCTGGAGGATGCGAAGCTGGGAGTTCTGTCTTTTGAAGGTGCTGCCAGCTTTCGTATGTTGAATTTTTCGTGTATAAAAAATGTGATCCCATCTGTAATTGCATCCTCGGCTAGCCTTCCCCCGCCACTTTGTTTGTGCCGAGGCACTCTGACAGCCCTCCATGGTGTGACATTCCGACCACGACCTCGCCGCGCATTATGTTGTTCGTTTTTGAAATTTATTAACCAAACATGACCTTTGTTTCTACTTGTATCGGGCTTTTCTTGGTGCCTCGAGGGAGCGAGTTCCTGTCGTGTATAAAACCCCAGTGGCGTATGGCGAGTTTGCTATCTGCTGAAGCTTCTCAGCGTCAGACGGGGACCGGTGTACACGGGACGGCTGTCCTGCGGCTCGGAGCGAGAGGTTCGTCTCCCCAGCAGCCGCCCCAATCCCACCGACCGCCCTCCGTCATTTGTTTTCGAGGCGGCTCGGCAAAAAACAATGCCAGTCGCGCTGCCCTGGGCGGCGGAAATTAGCATTTCATGTTTGCTGAGCCGGCTGGGGGCCGTCCGACCGAGGGCCGGGCTGACGGCAGACCGGGCGTTTGCTCGGGCCTGTCCTAGCGACGACCCATTCCCCCCCCCCCCCTCCAGACGCGTCGGCCTCCGCCCAGGTCAGGCAGCACTGACCCCTGCACCCAGCCGGCCCTGCTCAGGTGATCCGGACAAAAACGGGCCGTGTTTGACGCTCGGGACGCCGTGCTGGGAGCCCACAGAGCTCGACGCCGCGGCCTACAGCGCGGCCACTGTTTTTGTGCCGACGTCGAATGTTTGTGGGATTATTCCACTTATGTTGCCGCTCAAACAGTGTACCGCGGGGGATCAGAAAGCGATAGGCGGACTGAAATCCCGTAAATTTGCGTTTTTGTCTGTGTGCGTTCGGATGTTCTTCAGTTTGACCTCCGTCTGAAAATGCCTGTTACTAGTTCGATTTGCACGCCTGAGACGTAATCTCAGTAGCTCCGCTCCTGTGCGCAGAGCCTTGGACCGTGAACGAATGGCAGCGCAGTGGGATAATTATCAGTGCAGTGGTTAAGCACCGAGCGTCTATCGATTTCGCGTGATTCATTGTCAGTGGGTCTTTCCGTAAGGACCGGCCTGCTCGGCGGCCTTTGTTCGTCTTCCAATAGGTGCCCGAGGGCGCCGTAAACCGATCTGACGATCCTTGCAGGCCCTGTAAATACGAGCCGGGACCGGCGGCGCGGCGGCGGAACGGTTGAGCGGGCCTCCCCTGCACAGGCAGCCAATTAGCGCCACTTGGCATGCACGTCAGCCTGCGCCTGGTGGCCGAGACGCCTGCCCCCCTTCGCCTGAGGCTCCCCGACAGATCGGCCGGTGGGGGACGGGCGGCGGCCAGGCCCGAGGCTGGCCAGATTGGATGGGATCGGTGGCCGACACGCCCTGAAGGCTCGGATACAACGATGCAAGGCCTGAGAAAGGTGCCGTGACTGGAGCATGTTTAGTCTCAAGTACGTCAAACACGACTGAAACCCCGTTGTCACGATTTCGCTATCTGTTCAATCTAGTTTGTTTGGGCTGCACTTGCTGTGCTTTGTAGCCGGGTCTCCGGAGTCTTCTCGTACTGGGCCGACCGGCCACGCCAGCGGTCCCGTCCCGGTCCGGTGCGCGGCGACAGCTCGCTGGCCGGCCGCCGGCGCCCGGAGATGGTGTTGATTTCTGCCGGTAATCGGCGCCGATGTTTTGCCCTTATCCGTGCCGGCGATCGATCAGGGGCGGCCGATTGAAACGCTGCGTCTCGCCGCCCGCCCGCCGACGCCTTGTTACGAAATTGAGATAGCGTGTCGCGGGCCGCGCGCTGACTCGGTGCGTCGGCCGTCTCTTTGTTCCGCGCCCGCCCCCGTCTATGCTAAACAGCGCCGCGGAGCCGCGCCAAAACACCATTATTCAGCTCCATGAGTCCCGATATCGGCCGATGAAGACGTGATTAGCCGGCCGGAGTGACCCGACCGGCGACGAGCCATCGGTGAAACGCCTCATTAGGCCTGTCGGTCCTCCCCCGCGACACAGGCGGCCGGCTATCGGCCGGTCCGCTGGCGTGGGACCACTTCTGCAGGTACCGAGGTCTGCGCGAGGTCGACGCGAAAAACACGGTGATCATGGGCAGACCAAAAACAGATAACTGCAGACACCCTGTTCAACCTTGTGTGAGGCTGTATTTTCTTCCGGAGGACAGGCGTGATTAGGAAGTTAAGCATTTGAAATATCCGTGGATGTCTTTGGCGTAGATGTCGATTCCTGGTGTCGAAACATTTACATGCGTTTTTAAACAGTCACGAGGGAGTCTTTAGCCCAACGGGGAGATCCAGGGACCTTGGAGTCGGCCCAGTCTGATCTGATGAAACATTTCGAGACTGATTCCGTGACTAGTTCCACTTCAGTCCATGCCGACATGGTTTCAGCATCTCTAGCGGACGACGGGATCTGAGAGCAGTATGATTCCCAGGCGCCAGCAGCTGAGTCGTCCCTCGGATTGGCCCCAGCAGCAGGTTATCTTGGTTCCGTGACTGGCCTCGGCGCGGCGGTCAGACTTACTCCGCCCCGGGGACTTCGTCTGGTCCAGCCCGATGTCAGGTTGCGACCTCGCGCCTAAAACCTGTATTTGACTTAGTGCGGTATTCGTGAAGTCTGAATCAGCTCAGTGGTCGAAATCTGGCCCAGCTCCGGAGTCATAGTGCGGCCCAAATCCAGGGCCAAAGTCTGACCCAACTCCGGGGTCAGAGTCTAACTCGGCCTCGAGCCTATTGAGGTTCTGGTTTTGAGTTTGACCCGGTACCAGAGTCGGAGTGTGACCTAGCCTCGGACTCTGTGATTTGGAGCCTGCCTCTGAGTGTGGCCCGGCCTCCGAGTCTGAGTCTGGTTTGGAGCCTGCCTCTGAGTGTGACCCGGCCTCGGAGTCTGAGTCTGGTTTGGAGCCTGCCTCTGAGTGTGACCCGGCCTCCGAGTCTGAGTCTGGTTTGGGGCCTGCCTCGGAGTGTGACTCGGCGCCGGATTCTGAGCAGGCTGCGCCGGACGCGCCGTCGGCGCGCGCCGCTAAATCACGGGCGGCGTCGGCCACCGTTAGCCGGCCGGTTTTTGTGAGGCCGGCGCTGCCGTGTCGCCGCTGCTGCTGTCGCCTGTACAAACAGAACAGACAGCCGCCGTGATGGACGCGGGCCGGGCTCCAGTGCCGACCGACTCCCTCCCGAGACGGGACACCGCGCGGGATCCTGGCGGTCACTGACGGGAGAGAGACGGATACTGACGGCCACTGACGGGACACCCACGGGATACTGGCGGTCAGTGACGGGACAGAGGCGGGACACTGACGGTTGCTGGCGGGACAGAGATGGGATACTGACGGTCGCTGGTGGGACACCTACGGGATACTGGCGGTCGCTGACGGGACAGAGTCGGGATACTGGCGGTCGCTGGCGGGACAGATATGGGATACTGGCGGTCACTGATGGGACAGACACGGGATACTGGCGATCACTGATGAGTCAGAGACGGGACAGGCGCAGAGTGGAGCTCCAGCCTTACTCCCTTCTGAGACGGGATGCTCACGGGAACACGGGATGCAGGCGGAACACTCACATGAGTCTCATGGGACAGAGGCCGGACACAAGTGGGACGCGGCCCTTGCCAGAGCTCTGGCCAGCTTCCTTCGGGGATGAAACACTTCCGGGACCCGAACGGGATACTGATGGGACACAACTCGACGCTTAAGGGATACTAACAGGACACTGGCTGGACACTGATGTGGTACTGATGGTGCACTGATTGGACACTGACGGGGTGCTGACGGGACCAGGTCACTGGCGTGATATTGAAAGGACACTGATCCAGAGCGGAGAGTTCATTGGTTTTGTGAGGTCAGATGGCTGCTGGGTGGCATTATGAACGCTTTTTGGATGATAACGCTTGCACTCCAATCCTTTTTCAGCGAAGTGCCTTGCTAAATGCGCTTAATCCTTTCTACGTCGTAGATCGCAACTTTTTTGCCAAATGCAGTTTTTGTGGTCATTGCAAAAGGATATGTCCACATGCTAGTCGTCGCTGTCGTTATTCTTTCTCACAGGAATTTGTAAATCCCGAAACTCTTCAATAAAATATACATGGTCTTGTGCAAGCCGTACTTCTGCATGTTACCTAAGAAGCGGTAATTTAACCCCGTAACTACGCCCAGCTGAGCTGAGGAGACCTCCAGCTGTGGAGACGCACTGGCTGTAAGTAACAGCATTACTACCCGCGTGGATTCAGATAAGCTGGTGACGAGGATCCCCTGATTTCCAAGCGTCTTTTCCTCGAAATCCGTCGGAGATGATGCAAGCGCACCCCGAGCTCGGTTTAAACAACGTGCTGTCTAGCTCGCTTCCGAGCACGAGCGGGCCTCCTTCGGCGGTCTTCACCAATCAGCGTCGATCGCAGTGGCTGACGCGGCCGACGCCGCCGTTTTGTAAAATAAATCACAGCCGACATTTGTATGGAAATGATCGAAACTATGGGGCGCCCAATGCGGAATTAAACATACCTTATGTGGAAGGAGGACCGCGAGAGGTGGCATTAGCTGCGATCTCGAGTACCGGCGGTGAATTCCAATGGGGACGTCTTGCGATCGGCCGCCGAGAACGTCAGCGTTTCGGCGTGCTCGCCCCCCAAAAGCATGGGCCCGCCCGACCTCGACGTTTATCACCGACATAGATAGCGCCTGGGCACGCGGGCCCGCATTTTCGGTAAAACCTGTCCTCATCACCATCTGAAAAGCCGTGCCGTCAGCTGGGCGTGTTGGACATGGTGCGCCGTGCGCGCGGCGTCCCGTCCCTGCAGGCCGCTGCTGGGCGGCCGCCGGCGCCGCCGACTTTCTCCGCGGCCGCGCCCGGCCCTGCGCCGGCCCGCGCCGGTCCGATCCGCCGCCGATATCACTTCATTGGTGCCATTCATCATCCCAGCCATTCGAAAAATTCATAATTCGGCCGTGCGGCGGGCGGCGGCCGGCGGGCGGCGGAGGCGGCCGATCGCGTCCTCGGCGGGGGATCGCCTCCGTCGACCGGCCCGCTGCCGCCCTGCCGGCCCGGTGCCCTCTCCCTCGGGCACCCGCTCCTCGCGCGCGGTCCCGTCTCTCCACCGTTCCCCTGGGTTGGCTTGTTTCCATCACCGTGTGGCTCTTTCTCGCACTTTCTCCTTTTTTACGCCGGACCTAGTGCATGATAGCATGATGCTTGACAAAAACTGGCTGATCGTCTGTTAATCAGTTTAGGTTGTCTTTATCAATTGGCTGTCGTGTAAATGCCTTTGCTCGTCGTTGTTTTTGCTGCTGACCGCTGTATACGTGTTTCCGTTGGGCGGCCGCTCGGCATGTGTCCTATATTTTGTCGCGTGAGGGCTGCGTCCCGCGGCCGCAGCACCGCGCAGCCAGCCCCTGCCCGCCGGGGGACCAGATTGGAGCGCGCGGGTGGTCGCGTCCTCCGATTAGTGCCGCCCGAAGCGCCGCCGGCTCGGCCGTGCCCCCTCCGGCCTGGCGGCCGCCCGACAGCGCGCGCCGTGCTCAGCTCTGTTTGTGTGAGCGCGCGCGGCGTCTCTGTTGTTTTGATGCGGCGCGTCTCGGAGAGCAGCGTCCAGCGCCGCAGGAGGAGGAGGCCGACAATTACACGGCCAGCGGCGGCGGCCGGCCCGAGCCGCGGCCCGCGACCTGGCCCCGGCCGACCCAGCCGCGCCTCCATACTTAACCCGAGCGCCGAACCCTTCCACCGGCCAGCAGGCCATAATTAGAACGCTATTAATGGCTCGGCAGGGGAAGTCTGGCGTCCATTGCCCTTGACGAAAAAATGGATGCTGACAATTATCCGAGACGAGGCGGCGACCATTGTTCGTTTTCTGCAGCCCCGGCCGCTCGGCGGGCGAAACTGAAGATCGCGTTTCCCTGCGTAACCGATTGACGCCCGGCTGTGGCGTTCATCACGGCGGTGGAGGACCCGGCTCGCCGGCGATGCCGACATTTGTCCTGGTCGTCGCGCACCCTGATGACGCGTAACGCGGCCGCACGCGGCCCACACCCGCAGATTCGTTCGTCATTTGTCACCGGGAGGCGGTCGTTAGTCGCGCGGACCACACAGGGCGTCGGCCGGTGACGACGGCGCGCTGCCGGCGGCCGAGCGCTGCGTTTGACAGCTCCGACCGGGCCGGGCACTCGGGTCATCTGACTGACAGCTCCGACCGGGCCGGGCACTCGGCGCCCGGTCATCTGACCGACAGCTCCGACCGGCCGGACACTCGGTTCACTGACCGACAGCTCCGACCGGCCGGACACTCGGGGCCCGGTCACTGACCGACAGCTCCGACCGGCCGGACACTCGGGGCCCGGTCATCTGACCGACAGCTCCGACCGGGCCGGACACTCGGGACCCGGTCATCTGACCGACAGCTCCGACCGGCCGGACACTCGGGGCCCGGTCATCTGACCGACAGCTCCGACCGGCCGGACACTCGGGGCCCGGTCACTGACCGACAGCTCCGACCGGCCGGACACTCGGGGCCCGGTCATCTGACCGACAGCTCCGACCGGGCCGGACATCGGGCCCGGTCATTACGACAGCTCCGACCGGGGGCCCGGTCATCTGACCGCCGACAGCTCCGACCGGGCCGGACACTCGGGACCCGGTCATCTGACCGACAGCTCCGACCGGGCCGGACACTGGTCATCTGACCGACAGCTCCGACCGGCCGGCCGGACACTCCGGGTCATCTGACCGACAGCCCACGCCGGACCTCGGGGCCCGGACAGCTCCGACCGGCCGGGGCCCGGTCATCCTCCGCCTGACCGGTCATCTGCCGCTCCGCCGGCCGCCGCCGGGCCGGCCGCCGCCGCCCCAGAGCGGCGTAATCGCGGCGGCGGACGGCCCGGTGAAATGGTCGGCCGCCGCCGCAGGGCACCGGCGGCCTCGTCTCCGTCCGGCACCGTCCTTCCGCCGGCAGACGCGTCTCTCGATCAGTGTCTCCTGCCGCCATCGTTTATCCACACCTCATTTAGTCGGCCGTCGTTTAGGGGACACGCTCAATTAATAAAACGCTTGGCCGGCCAAGCGGCGGGCTGCCGGGTCGGTTTCACGACGGCGGCGAGATAGGTGCAGATCTGGGCAGACTTCGAGCCACGGCCCGAGAGAAGAGGGTGGGGAAGGAGGGGGGGGGGGGCACGGGACTGGCCCGTTCATTAATTGTCATGACACTCTTTTGTTCCACATGGACAGTGACAAGGCGCCAAAGAATACAATGCCGTCCGTTTTTGATACTGGGGTCCCGCGAGATCCCAATCGCGACACCTTGACAGCTCCTGTTTGTGTTTGTGCAACCAGACGTAAGTCGGGTCGGGGCGCGCAGGCTCCCGAGCACATTGTCCTCGCGCGGGAGTTATTTGTATGCCGAGACCTGTTCCCGACGTCCACTGCGCCTGTCGGGCCCAACGACTGCTAGCTGGCCGTCTTTTTCAGCCTCTTCCGGAGGCCGTTACGCTTCGTAAAATTCCCCAGGCCAATCATCATTTTTCCGTTAGCGATAGACACGTCCGCAGCCGTGTCGTGGTGGCGCGCATTTAGCCTCGCGCGCCACCACCGCCGGACAAAAACGGGCCGCTGGACGGTATGATTTTCCTGTCAAAGCGAGGAGCTCCGCGTAAAAACGTCACGCCGCTCAGTGAGTGGGCCGCCGCGTGGCGGTCAGGAGAGGGGGGGGGAGGGTGACTAGGGGCGCAGCTGACAAAGCCCATTATGCATAGGTGCCTCTTGTAAACGTCTTAGGGAAATGAAGGGTGCAAATTCTTCCCAAGGGACTCAAGCGACGATGAAGCCTTTGAGGGGGCCTCGGTGTGAACCGTGCTCGGGTGAAACCTCCGTCCGCTCTGGGGGTGTCGGCGCGCCTCTGCGCGGCAGCTGATTACCAGCAGTGGGGCCGCCGCGTCACGAGCGGGCCATTAGCCGCTGGACGCCGCCACGCCGCCACCGCGCCGCCGACGCCGCCGCCGCCGACGAAAGGGAGTCTGATCGTGCTGCAGGTGTGCACTTTCTCAACGTGTCCGGCTGGCGGGCGGCGGGCGCCAGCTGCCGGCCGGCTGGCCGCCCGCCGTCTGAGCAGCAGAGGACCGCCGCCGGCCGCCGGCCGCCGTTCCCCTCTGCCGTAATGGCGTCTGCTGGAGTGATTAAGCCGGAGAGGCCGCTCGTATTATCCCGGTCGTGACAGCGTTCGACCCGTGGCTGCGTCGGTGAAAGCTCACAAACGTGTCCCATTATCTAATGAACGCAATGGTCCCGTTGTGAATGGCTTACACGTCACGCCAACGCCCACTTCCAGGTCGCCGCGTGCGGACGGTCGTGGCATGCGCGTATACATCTAGCAGTGGTCGTCCGTCCGAAGTGTTCGCGGTGCCACGAGAGACGAGTGTCACCGGCAGTGTCTCTTAGGGCCATTTTGTTTCGGTCGTCGCGCAGTTAACCCCGTCTGACCCCGCGTCGTTCTCTCCGCAGGAAAGTATGCCGCAACTGCAGGTGCCCGCGCGAAGACCATTCGCAGTGCAGCCCGGCGGGAGCGGGCGACCTGCCGGCCGTGCCGGCGGCGCCCAGCCCGCTGGCCAAGATCCTGCCGGGACGCAGCAGCGACCCGCACCGCCACAGCCAGAGCGACGACGACTCGGGCTGCGCGCTCGAGGAGTACACCTGGGTGCCGCCCGGCCTCAAACCCGAGCAGGTCAGGCTTGGGTCGGCGACTGGCGGGGGGGGGGGCTGCGGTTAGACACCGGTTCTGTCTGTCAGCAGACCTGTGCTTGTGTGCTCGGTCGAGCGTAGTGATCGCAGCCGCAGCCGGGGCTCGCTGAGAGATCGGGTAGGTGTGCGCCCGGACCAGCAGGTTTCGCCGGCACGCAGGTGACGCCGTCTCTCGCCGCTCCGCCATCAAATTATCAACGGCCGACATCGCGGCGCTTTCCTGGCCGTATCTCCGTCATGAAATCGCTGTCGCCTCCTTATCTCTCTTCAGCTCTTGTACCTCTGGATTTTGAAATGAAAGTGAATCGAGGGATTGTTGACCCGTATATGGCGGGCTACACGCGCGTTACATGAAGATGTTTTCAAAAGAGCAACAAAATCGCTCTTTCAAGAAGTGCATCTCGATCGTTGGATAAAATTGCTCATGGATTGTGTGGCTGAAATCACTAACCGATATCTTCCAACGCATCACTTGTCCCTCCTTGGGGGGGGGACACGCCATCGTGTGCTCCATCTTTGGATAAAATTGCTTGATAAAAATGATGAAATCTTTGGATAAAATTGTTCATGGATGGTGTGGCTGAAATCACTAACCCATATCCGCCAACGCATCACTTGTCCCTCCTATGGGAGGGGGGAGCGAGACGCTAAGGTGTGCTCGGTCAACCCGCCAACGTGTACGGCACTGCGAGCAGCGCCTTTACAAAAACTTTGCTTCCTCTTCGCGATCGATGGGAAAATCAGTCCGAAAACGATGGTTGGAGATTGTGATTTTTATCTGTGTGCTAACGATTTTGTACCATTCATCACAGCATTCGTGTCATCTTCCCGTCAACCGTCGATAAGAAAATCGATCTGAAAACATTACTTTAAGGTTGTGGTTGGGTTAATAGGTTATGTGCATCAACGATTTCGTAGCACTGCAAGGCTGTTGCGGGCAGTTGATGACACTGATGGAGCGCGTACACTGAGACTGGCAATACCACGCTCAGGCCCAGAGACCCTCCTGGTTACTGGAGTTGGAGCTGGAGGTAGTCGTTGTATGTTCAACGCTTCGGTCCGTTTCGAAACAACCCGGCAACTAGACCCACTGAGGCGGGGTGCGGCCCAACGTCAAGATGGATTGGCCTGGCCGGTAAATGACAGGCGAAGGGCGTCCGCGCGTGACGCTGTGTAGGCCCGGGATATAAAAATTCTAATGGGGGCTAGTGGTCCGGCTTTTCCGCCGGCACTGGGGCCGGCGCGCAGCTCGGTCCCGATTTTATGGCGGGGAATTAGTCCAGAAATGGCGGCAGCCCTCGACTCGGCTTGGCCGGCCCCGTCAAAATTTACGAGCGGAGCCTTCAAATTTCGGCGCGACCAGCCGGCGCCGCCCGCCGGGCAGCTGACGACGCGCTCCGAGGAGGTCTGAGACGGTCCCCCGTGGTCTGCCGTGGTCCGGGACGGTCCGACGTGGCGCGGCGTGGTGCAGAGCGGCGGGCCAGTGTCGTCCGGCGCGGTCCTCTGTCGCTGGCTTGTCCAGCCCGCCGGACGGTCGTGCAGTCGTCCTGGCCAAGCTATGGCCGCCAGCCGGCCTGGTACTGGTCTCGCAGCGGCGGGCTTGTGTTTTTGCGCTCCAGAGGGGATGGGGAGGGGGCGCAAAGAAGGCACGCGCCGTCGCCGGGTTATCTGATGGTATCCCCCCGGTAACACCCACGGGGTGCCGGGCTCCGGCCCAGTCCCCAGCGGGAGTGGACGGTAACGAGGCACGAACATAAACCCGTTCTTCCGAAGTCTCGGAAGTCGTTAAAGGCGAAGACACCGGCGGCGTCTTTTGTGTCATCGGCAGAAATCCTCGGGTGACTGACACGAGGAGACAACTTCGTTCGATTTTTGTCGGCCCCGTTCCTTCGGAACTGTCAGGGGTTTGATAGCCGAAGGTCGTTCACAATAATCGTAAACACTAATTACCGTGCTGGCTTGCCCCTTTCATGTATCAAAGCCCGGGTGAAGTGCATTGGCCCTGTCATGTTGTAAAGGCATTAGGGATGTTTTTATCGCCAGGCACGCTCTTTCGGTGCCGAGGTGTGCAGCTCGGGTGGAGGAACGCCCCCTGCTGGGCTGGCTGAACGCCTAGGCGGAACGCTGGAAGCGTCTCGGGCAGGGGAGGAGTGCTCTGCTCCCGCTGTCGTTTGGGGATAATGGGCGTGAACCACTCCTCCCCTCTCTCAGACGCCAGCGCTCGAGGATGTGCGTGATACGGCCGGAGCTTTAAAACCGGGGTCCAGATGCTTCAGCGTTATAAAAGACATGCAGTCTAAATTTAGTTTACTGGGACGTTTTTTAAGACCTTTGCGTAGTCGTGCCGTGGTCAGATTTAGGCTCATACCGTTTGGCTATCTTATATCTTTATGGAACTTTATGATTTGGGACAGCGCATATCTGATCTTGGCAGGAGGTGAGATCCATGACAAGTGCGCTCAAGCTGGCTGCGGTCGTGTAACACGTTGACGTCTTCCTAGTCTTCATGGCAAATCCTGTTGTTCATCTCAGACGTAAAGTACAGTTCAACGACAAAATGACGGTCCGTTCCCAAATCGCAAATCGGTAATAATTTCTTCCTTCGCATTGCGTTACACCACGGATCACATCGCACATGCATGTCAGCTGATATCGTGTCAGCAAGCCGTACTGCAGTCTGCAGGTGATTATTGATTGGCGTGACTGGAATTTCTGTGGTCGGCTCGGCTGGCTCGATGAGCCACGCTCGCTCCTGCCGGTACCCACTCGGCATCGGTCTGCAGCCCAGTGCAGCGCGTCTTGTACAAAGCCAGCGCCGGAGCCGCATTAAGGCAGCAGGCTTGTGTAATCGAGCGGGCAGTGGTGCGGACGGCGGCCTGAGCGCAGGGCTCCGAGACCCGCGCCTGGTACGCGGCCACAGCGAGGCGCGCGCCGCCCTGTCCCGGGCCTGATCTCAGCCCGCCTCTCTCGGACGGCTGCTCCGTTGAGTCGCGGCGTGTCGGCGGCGCCGGCGGCGGTCGGGCGCCTCCTCCAGCGCTCCGAGCGGCCGGAGCGCTCCCTCTATAAGTCATCGCCAGGAATGCCCGCTCCCCGTTCGTTTGGCGTCGCGCCGCGGGGCCCGTTTTTTGCCGGGACGCGGGCCGGCCGCGCGGCTCGGCGCGGCTCGGCCAGGTCCGGCCCGGCCCGGCCCGGCCGACGCCGTCAATGGGGGAATTAGACGCCGCGCTGTTTTGTGTCGGACGCTCGGCCCCGCCCGGCCTCGTGTTAACCGGCGCGCCTCAATGGATCCCTTTCTGCTCGCGAACAATCCCTTCAGGGTCAGGCGGAGCTTTTTCCTGGGAAGACCTTCGCGACCGGCACGATTATCTGAATTTGTCGGCAGTTTAGGAAGCCCGGGAGCTGGCATTATGAACGCGCCGCCGGCAGGGGTCGCCCCGGCTGCAATCAGCGCTGACCTCCCCTGGGCTCCCGCTGGTGGACTGGGCTCAGAATGGTGTGCACAACAGCTAACGGTGTTTTGGTCTTTGTGGTGGAAGTCTCACGTCAGGTGTTTGCAGGGCCTAGCCCGTTCCGAGAAACGATGATATCTCCATCGTGGGTCTTTGATGTTACCTGAGTCACGGACCCTCTGCACAGTAACTGTAGCCTCTTCTCATCAATTGTTTTACTCGCTCTAGTCTTGGAAATCAAAAAAAGGAGAATCACGCTTCATCAGCAGACGAAGACAATGTAATGTATGCTTTCATTCAGTAAACTCTCCGTTCCACCTGCCGCAACTGCAGCGGCATTTCATGTTGTTGCGTCACGCGACACGCACCAGGATTAGGTTTGCACTTCGAGCAAGTGGTTCCTACGTACATTTTACGCCCTGCCGTCGAACTGTAAAGGTTTCCTGGGCATTTTTACGCCCTATGAAAGCTCCTCACAAGCGGGTGTTATCGCCGCTATACCCGCGGAGCCGCCGACCCCGTTCGTGGCCCCTCGGCCTGGCGACCGCAGCCGGACCTCGGCGAGCCCGACCCGCCGTCTGGCGGCGGCCCCCTGACCTCCTCGGACCGCAGCCGCCGCGGGCCGGCGCCACCCGGCGGCCGACCCTCCGCCCGCCCTGAGAACCGGCGACCGCCTCCCGGCAATTACGCCTGCAGAGCGCAGTTAGCCCCAGACCGGAGGGGCGGGCCGGCGCCGGCGCACGGAGCACGGGCCGGCCGTCCCACGCCCGGCCGGCCGACCGCCGCCAGCAGAGCTCGCCTGACCGCGACCGACCGGCCCGGTCACCTCAGAGGCCAGATTACGCGGAGCGCCAGCTTCCGCCGATCGCCCCCGACCGGCCCGTCTCACGATCGCCGCTCCCGGTTCCGCCGACTCAGAGAGGGCTCCACCGAGTAGCAGAGGGACTCCACCGAGTAGCAGAGGGGCTTCACGGACCAACAGAGAACCTCCACCGAGTAGCAGAGGGGCTCCACGGATAAACAGAGGGGCTCTGTGGACTAACTGGGGGCCTCCACCGAAGATCAGAGGGTCTCCACGGACTAAAAGAAGGACTCCACGGACTAATGAAGGGGCTCCACGGACTTACAGAGGGGCTGCACCGAGTAGCAGAGGAGCTCTACGGACCGGCAGAGGGGCTCCACAGCCCGCGCTCTGCTGGCCGCACCAGCTGGGGCGGCGGCGGCGGCGGGTCAAACGGCCGCCGGTCGGCCGGATTAGCGGCACTAAGCGGCTTGTTCGTAATGGCGCCGACAGCGGGCCGGCGTCGGACTGAGATGGAGACGTGCGGCAGCGGCAGCGCCGGCTCGGCCGGCAGTGGGGTCCAGCTTCTTCTTCGTCCATCTTTTTCTCGACCCCGCCGACAACCGGCCACGCCGGCCGCGCCGCCCGGCCGCCGCCTGTGCCGACGACCGCCGACAGCGGACAGAAGGCCGGATCTGCGGTCAGATGGCACTGCTCCGAGATCCAGGTCTGGTATTGTTTGTTGGAGGTCTGCGTCCGTGGTTGGGGTCCCTGGTTCGGGGTTCCGGGCCGGGGTCCGTAGTCCGGTCTTTGCGGTGCGGTGACCACGGTCATGTTCCCTCAGTCTGGAAAGTCAAAAGTCCTCAAGCAGGAAGCGTGAACTGGAGACGTGCTTTCGGGATTTTCGGAGGAATGTTCAAACCAAAGGAGGTGATCTGTCCGAATAAGACGTGACCTTAGATCTTAATGGAATGTCCGAATGGAATGTCCAAACTGATTGCAGGCAGTCTGAATCAGTTTGGTTTCCTGGGAATTGTCTGCGGCCGGGTTCATCCAAAACATTGCATGTATTTACTCGCACCTTTTCCCTTTTGTTAAGATCAGTGTTTCGTTACTACGGGGAACTTATAATTAAGTATGAAATTAAGTAGTGGCGAGGAAAGATGGACAGGACAATGGATGAATATGACATTTACGGCTAAATCGTTTGTGCACTATCAAGGGCGCGGCCAGGGACCGGTTCTAGACATGTCTCCGTGTATTTCTGAAAAGCGAACAGACGATTGGGTTCATCGGGACCTAAACCAGTGCTCTTAAATGGCGAGCGAGACATCTCGCCACATATGACCTCACTGCACCCCACTCTCTGTTGATCGATAAAAAAGCCGTATGGATTTTTATTAGATTACTTTCCGCGCGTCATTTTTCAGATACGCCTGATGTACGGCCGTACTGGCTGACTGCCTCTGATGCCTGATACGGCTCGGCGCCCCCGAGTCGTTGCGTTCCCAGCGCTGCAGCGGGCGTGGGCGGCGCGCCGAGCCTGGTTTACGGATCATGCACCTGCCGCTCGGCGCCGGCCGGATTGCATGTCGAGTCCATTAGGCCGACTTTGGCAACACGCTCTGAAGATGTTGGCGCAGTTCAGACTTTCCCAGAAGCGTAGCCCGGTCGGTCGTCGGGCGCCCTTCCGTCTGGCCGGCATCCCCCCCCCCAGCGGAGGGACGGGATCGGTTCGGTTGGCCCTTCTCCCCGCCGCTGAGTCACGCCCCATCTTACTCACCCTTCCGAGTGGGCGCCCCGGCCCGTGAATAGCCGCGCCCTCGTAAAGACACAAGAATCTGGAGCCCCGCCGGGCCGGGCCGGGCCGTGCCGGCCGCGCCGTCGGCCGGCCGTCCATTTGAATAGGTATGTGCGCGCGGCCGGGGCGCGCGGCGCACGCATTAGCGGCTCGCGGAGGGCGCCGGCCGCTGCGGCGAGACACGGCGGTATGGCCGCCGTCAGCGCCGGCCGGAGAGACACCAAAGACCGCTGCCGGCGACCGGGGATCAGCAGACCGGGGATCAGCCGGCTCCGGGCGGCTCTCTCCGTCTCTGGGCGGAGCCGGAGCCAGGGAGGGACAGACGGTCCCAGCGGGCCTGTTATCACCTCTGATTGTCGCCGCGTCCCCGCCGCAGACGGTCCCAGCGGGCCTGTTGTCACCTCTGATTGTCGCCGCGTCCCCGCCGTCTCGCCACAGGAGCTGATGAACGTCCCGACAACGCGCTCGTTTGGCGCTGCCACCGCAGAGCCTCGTCCCAGGCCGCCCTCATTGATTGTCTGGGGGCGTCACAGTGTCCACAACCCTGCCGGGCTTCAGCGACGTTTGAACAAAGGATATGCAGCGTGGCTACAGACTCTCCTTGCGATGCATCATCGCAGCCGCTGTTGTTGCTGAAGAGCTCTCGGGGCAATCGCCAGGACTGGTTTGTCGACACTCCATCACGCTAATGCTGTCGACACTGGACACTGAAAGGCTTCTTCTGCTGCTTCAGCAGACTGGGCGCGACGTCGTAGTACATCAGCGGCCGGTATCTGTTTATATAAGCGGCTCGTAGCGGGTGCAATGTCGTCGCACGCCGTTGTCCCTGGCGGCGGCGCACGCCAACTCAGTCCTCGGAACAGACTTGTGCGTGATTTCTCGCCGGAGAAATCGATTCCGAATCCGGCCCGTGACTTGCTGAATCGATTCTTATTCTGACACAGTGCGTTTTCCCAAACTGAATCATTCCCGAAGCCTTTAAGAAATGAAAGGAGTCAATCCCGGAATCGATTCCATTAAGATCCATTTAATTGGACTAAGCCATTGGGATCGATTCCAGTTGCGATTCCTTAGACGGCTGTGTGATTCAACTCTGGCTCCGACTCCGGCACTTATCAATGATATTCATTCAGATTCTGACTCTGGTCGGACCAGAATCGATCCGGAGTCGATTCCGATTCCGATGGAATCGAGCCAGGTAGAGTCGCCTCGATCCACCTGGATAGAGTCGCCTCGATCCACCGGCCGCCGCGAGTCGCCTCCGCCGGCCGTTATGAACGCGGCCGGCCCGCCGGGCGCGGATCAGGCCCGTGCCCCGCGGCGCCTCTGCCCAGTCTGCACGGTTATCCGCGGGCCCCGCGGGCTGCAGGGAAACTACCGCACCGCTCCGAGCCAGATAGCATCGGGCGGGCCGCAGCCGTAGCTCACCAGGAAGGGAGGCGGGCGGGAGGAAGCCGTGCCGGCGCGCCGTTCCGGCTGCAGCCAGAGCCGAGCCGGCCGCGGAGCGGACCCGTTTGTTACAGAGCTGCGTTATTGCCGGAGGCGAAACGGCGCTCTCTTAAACATTCGTTTCATCAAGATAGGCGGACTACAATTTTGCGTCTTAATGATGGAGCGCGGCTCCCGGACCGAAGAGAAATTGCCTCAGAGGGTGCTTCCAAGTTTGCGGGCGCCCAGGCTTGGATGACTAACGTGGACATTAAATCATATGGCCAATATTCGGAGGAGATAGGAGGGGCAGTCGGCAGGGGCCTGGCTGTCCCTCCGTGCCGCGAATTATTCATGAAATGCACCCCTAATATGCCGTCAGCTTGAGTTGGGTCCTCGGCGTCAACAGAGGCGTATTAGCTGCCGAGCACGAGCATCCCCGCGACAGCACGGTGCCTCGGCTGTATAAATTCAGTCGAGAGCTGCCGAGGTGTCGCGTAGTCGTGTGAGGGCGCGTCTCAGCTGTCACTCCCAGTTTACGTCCGACGTTGTCACGGACAAAGCGCGGCCTGATGCAAGATCACGCTGGTCTTACGGAATGGGGCCGACTTTGGGAGGATTCGTTAAGGCCAGAACACATCAAGCCAAGTGGCCCAGACGTTTGTAAACAGAGCCGAGGTCGGGACTGGAAGTTCTGCAGGGTGTATTGGAATGAGGCGTGTGATGAAGCTGTGTGTTTCGTCGTTGTGCGCACTCAAAGCCAGTCGCTTGTGCGTGCTGAAATGTTTTTGCATGCTTAAAATGGAATAAGTTAGAATGGCATAAGAGACGTTATTACTTATACCACATTGCGTAATTTTTAAATTAGGATTTCATTATATGTGAAAGTAGCAGAACGGCGTGCTCGCTGTAACTTTGTGCATCCCAGCTAATATCCCTCAGGCAAATTGATAATTTGGCTCATATCCTGTTCCGGCGACCGTAGGCCAGGGCAATTCTGAAAGTCGATTGCGTCACCGTGTCTTGATTTACAGAGCGCCGTGGTATGCATGGCACTCGCAGGCACGTCCGGACACGCTTCGTGAACAGTCATCGAACAGGCGCGTCGTTCTGCCCGTTTGCCCGCGGTCGGAGCGCACAGGCGCCACGGCCGGCCAGGTGCGTGTGATGGCGGCCGGGCGGCGGGCACTCGGGCCCGGGCCTCGGCGGCCGCGGCGGCGGTGGAGGCCGCGGCCCCTCCGGCGCGCGCGCCAACATGGCGGCTCGCGTGACGGCGCTGACGCTGCCCGCCGTTCCAGGTGCACCTGTACTTCTGCTCGCTGCCCGAGGACAAGGTGCCCTACGTGAACTCGGTGGGCGAGAAGTACCGGGTCAAGCAGCTCATCACCCAGCTGCCGCCGCACGATAACGAGGTCAGGTCATAGGCCGGCGCCGCCGGCGGCGCTGCCGCCAGATCGCGCGCGCCGCCACCTTATCCAGCGGCCGTATAAATATGGACGAGCGGCTGGGCCGGCCGGCGGCGGAGCGTGCGCCGGGGTCGGCGCCGCCGCCGCCGCCGCCGCCGCCACCGGCAGCTGGCCTCGTGACCGTCGCTGCCGGCCGGGTGATGCATGTTGATGGATGCCGCGGCCGGCGACATTCCGGCCCATTCTGCGGGATGTCGCGCGTGCGCCGCACGCCGCCCGGACAACGTTCGGGAATGCGCGGTGCTCGGTGCGATCGCGTGAGTCGGCGCCGAATTTAAACGGCCGCCGTGTTCGAGGGGACGTGACAAAACTGTCGGCGCCGAAAACGGCCGCTCTGGCGCCGCGCAAACAGAGGGTCGCCTTGGTAGTCTGCGCCGGCCGGTGTGTTTGAACGGCGCACCAGCGGCCCGGGCTTTGGCGGCTGGTTTTACTGCCGTTTTTTCCTGCTCGATGCGTCATAAACCTGCCCGTTAATTGTCAAAGCAGACAGAGTGTTCACGCTCGCTACCCGCTCCATGTGTTCGGAATCCCGAACAGAGGTACGGCCTAACTAGCCGGGAACGGGGCGTCCGCTCGGGGGCGCAATCACGCGCCATTGTCGGCGCAGGCGTGGCATCGTCCAGGGCCGCCCGGCGCCGTCGGCTGGATCAAACCGGCCGGCTCGCCGGTTTTTGCGGGTGCGGACGGTCGGCCGGACTTTCAGCGCCTGCCGCCCGGATCGGTCCTCATTCGGCGGCCACAGCGGACAACCTCCGCGAGCCTGCCGGCCGCCGATCGGTCCCCGCTTCCGCGGCGGCCCCGCTGGGAGCTCGTTAATTAATCAAGGGACGCGTTCATCTCAGCCAGACGGGCCGCTCGGACCGGGGATTCTCAGACCCTCAGGGTGGGAGTCGCTGCAGGCGTCCGTTCCCCTCCCTTCGCGCGTAACGATACGGTGAAGCCCCAGAATCGTCTTCCCGCCGGAACGCCGCACACGAGAACCGGTCACTCCGGCCGTCCGCGACTGACAAAATGGCGCGCAGATCGCGTCGCGATCCGAAACAGAGCCGTCAACCGCGGCGGTCGGCCGTCGTGACGTCACCGGCCGCGTTCTGCCGCAGGAATGCTGCGTCCGCGCCGTAATCGAGCGAGCGTCCGCCCGCGCTAATGGACCGTCGGCCGAGAGAAAAGCGTCGGCCAGTTATTAATATTTCTTTCATTGACCCCGGCCGAGGTGTGATATTTTATTTCGTCGCCGTCCGGGCCGGCTGGACGTGATTAATGTGACCGCTGTGCCCTCAGGTGCGCTACTGTAACAGCCTGTCCGAGGACGAGAAGCGCGAACTGCGCCTCTTCTCTGCCCAGAGGAAGCGCGAGGCGCTGGGACGGGGTACGGCCCGCCAGCTGCCGGCCGTGCTCCAGACTCCTGTCCACTGCTCCAACGTGAGTGGCCGGAGGACGCTGCCGTGTCCCCCGACAGGGATACCGCAGTGAGCCAAGAGGCCGTCTCATCGTCTAATAATTAGTTTTCAGTCAATGAGGCGCCTTTAGGATGGGCAAAAAACGTTGGTGGTATGGTTTTTTAATTTTGTTATGTCCGGCTGGTTTACTGTCTGTTTTCCAGGTGGAAATCACATGTCATCATTTATGGTCTGCGTCTCAAATCCAGAACTGTATTTGGATCTAAATATGTCGTGAACGATCTTTGCATCAAAGTGTTCCTAGCCGATCGTCAACGACTTTACTTTGAACACTCGCGCCACCCGCCAACGCGCAACGGAGACTGGCAACCTGACCCGGTCGCTTCTAACCTGAGCCCCGCGGCCGGTGACCTGACCCGCTCGGTACTAAGCCGAGCCCTGCAGCCGGTGACCTAACCCGGTCGGTACTAACCTGAGCCCTGCTGCCGGTGACCTGACGCGGTCATTATTAGCCGGAGCCCCGCGGCCGGTGACCTGATGCGTCCGTTGCCCGCTCGGCAGTGCACGGAGCCGTTCTCGGGGGCCGACATGTGCGTGCAAACGTCTCGGGCCGGGCCCAACGTCTCCTGGCACCCGGCCTGCTTCATCTGCTGCGTCTGCCGGGAGCTGCTGGTCGACATGATCTACTTCTACAAGGAGGGCCGGCTCTTCTGCGGCCGGCACCACGCTGAGAGCCTGAAACCGCGCTGCGCCGCCTGCGACGAGGTGAGGGCTGGGCGTCGGCCGGAATTTTCCGTCTTATAGGTCTCACAGACATTTTACGGGACTTTTGTGCTCAATCAGCTTGGATGCCATGGTTTCCGGGTAAACGCCTTTAGACTTTCTCCCGTCACTGCGCTTTGATCGGATTTTTCATGGCTGAGATATTTCCTGTTCAGTCCTTGGCCTATCTTACGGAAAGGGTGTGCTGGCCAGTAGCGGCCCCTCGCTGCCTCGAGAAGCACGCGAGATGTTTCGGCTTTTGAGCTGAGACACGAACCCTGCTACCTGCCGCCTAATGTAATCTCGCGCGGAATAATCCCTATTTGCACCGTAAGCCCTCGCTTAGGGTTTTCCAGTGGTTTGCAATCATGAAACACATGATTTCTTTTCCGGGTAATGCGTCATTTAGTATGGAATCCAGACATAAAACTGGACGTTTCAGAAATACCATTCACTGGACAGCTTTCAGCTAAAGACAACGAAACAGCATCTTAATTTTGACTGTGGCTCAAGGAAATCGAGGCAGACACGAGAACCAAATTGCGAACCCAGATTACAAACCCCATATTTTGTGATGCACAGCCAAAATCACGGCATATTTTGGAATGCATATTGGCTCATGAATGGATCCTTGGCATGCCCCATGACCGGCAGATTTTATTACTTTGCTTTGTCTTCTGATTGGCAGAGTACTGCTCACCCTGAACTTTCCCAATTGGCAGAATCCTGCCGACTATGACGCTCCTAACCTCTCGTGACTCTGACCCTGATGAAGCACGTCCTCTAACACTGCCCGTTGTCACTCTCGGCAGATCATCCTGGCTGACGAGTGCACAGAGGCCGAAGGCAGAGCGTGGCACATGAAGCACTTTGCCTGCTTCGAGTGCGACCAGCAGTTGGGCGGCCAGCGTTATATCATGCGCGAAGGCCGACCGTACTGCCTCGGCTGCTTCGACGCCATGTTTGCCGAGTACTGCGACGCCTGCGGAGAGTCGATAGGCGTCGATCAAGGTAGGCGGCTGCCTGTCCTGGCCGGGCTGCACCGGACGGCGTCAGGTCTCTGTCCTCCGCAGACAGTGCATGGTGTCGGGCTGACGAAGCTTTCGTCGCACTGTTACGGTCCGCCTGCCCACCAGTCCGGTTTTTATGCTCGGTGTGCTCCTTCCCTAGGTGTAAGTGTGGCGATAACGTCCCGTGGCGCCATGTTTATGAGTCGTAATATGTTCATGCGGTGTAGGTACACTTCTTATTTGATTATTTGCGGTAGTTCACTGGTGTTATGGTGTACTCTGCTCACCTGTGACCGTTATCTGCCGGTCTCGGCTGACCCAGTTGACGCTGTTGCCCTGAAGGAGTTTGGTCTGGGCAAAGTTCGGAAGTACAATGCTCGTCTTCACCATTCCAGTCTCTAGCCTAATCTGCTTTTGTCTGCGCAGGTCAAATGACCGCACGAGGGCCAGCACTGGCACGCCACGCGCGAGTGCTTCTCGTGCCAGTTCTGCCGCACGTCACTCCTGGGCCGGCCGTTCCTGCCGCGCCGCGGAGCCATCTTCTGCTCGATCCCGTGCAGCCGCGGCGAGGCGCCGGCGGTGGCGCCGCCCGGCGCAGATGGCGCCACCGCCGCGCCGGCCGACGAGGCGCTGTACGCGTCGCCGCGCTCGCCAGCCGACTGTCTGACGGCGCCGCTGCCGCTGGACGAGCGCGGCCGCCCGCCAGAGGGAGCCACCGACTCCAACTACGGCGCCTCACCTGGGCCGCAGCCCGGCTACGGCGCCACGCCCGCGCCGCAGCCCGGCTACGGCGCCACGTCCGCGACGCAGCCTGGCTACGGCCGGACTGCGCTGGCGGAACCCGGCTACGGCCGCGCGCCGTCGTCCGAGCCCGGTTACGGCCGAACACCGAACGTGTCTGAGCCGAGCTACTGCCGAACGCCTTCTGGCTCGGACCCCGGCTATGGCCGCACTGCTACCTCGACCGAACCCAGCTACAGCCTCAACACGTCTTCCCCCGGCTACGGCCACACGTCTTCCCAGGCGGGCCCAAGCTACGGCCACACGTCTTCCCAAGCGAGCCCAAGGTACGGCCACACGTCTTCCCAAGCGGGCCCAAGCTACGGCCACACGTCTTCCCCAGCGAGCCAAGGCTACGGCCACACGTCTTCCGGTTGCGGGCCAGTCTACGGCGGGCACCCGTCGGGCGGGCCCAGCCACGGCCTGCCGCCGGCCGCCGAGGCCGGGCTGGCGGCCGGCGCGGCGGCCGCCTGCCGTGCCGCGGCCGAGACCCAGGCGGCCGGCGGCGCCGTCTCTGCAGACTCGAGCGTCGACAGCGGCGTGCCGCGCACCGGCTCGGCCGCCTCGCAGGTGAACGACGCGCCGGCGCCGTCGCCGGCGCCTTCCGCCTCTCCGGTGCACCGGACGCGCGGCGAGGCGGCGCCGCTGGCCAGCCCGGCCACGGCGCGCCGCTCGTCGCCCATAATGGGCCGAAAGGCGCTGCAGCACTCGCCCAAGCTGGGCCGCCGCCCGCTGGCGCCGTTCAGCCCGGAGGGCGGCGGCGCGGCGTCGGCCGCCACGCCGCCGGCCAGCCCGCCGCCGCCGTACCGCACCAGCCGCTCGGCCAGCGATAAGACGCTGGACGCCGCGCTGCGCGATGAGCGCTCCGGCAGTGAGCGCGGCCTCGAGCGCATCCTGCACCAGAAGAACCTCGAGCAGGTGGTGGCCGAGCGCAGCGTCGAGGTGCTGCGCGAGATCAGCCTCACCGACGTTGACGCCGAGCGGCTGGGCGAGATCGTGCGCCGCGAGCTGCGCGACCGGCTGCTGCGCGAGCTGGGCGCCAGCGCCGAGCGCCAGGTGCGCCGCACCAGCAGCCTGCGCGCGCAGAGCGGCCGCCACGCCTCGCTGCCGGACCTGCGCCGCGAGGAGGCCGCCGACGCGCCGCCGTCGCCGCCGGCCGCCGGCCGGCCGCCGCACAAGTCGAGCCTGAGCGCGCGCCACCAGCGCGCCGAGACGCGCGGTGCCGCGGCCAGCGGCGGCGGCGGCGCGCGCAGCCGCTCGGTGCGCTTCGACCCGACGCAGGTGCGCGAGACCTCGCCGCCGGACGGCGAGGACGTGCGCAACACGAGCACCGACAGCTCGAGCAGCCCGGCCGGCGGCGCGCGCCGGCGCCACGGCACGTTCCCACGTGCCCGGCCGCCGCCGCAGCACCCGCGCGCGCGTGACGTGTTCGCCGCCTCTGCGCCAACTCTCGACGACGACCGGCACGACTCGTGCAGTACGTGCAGCAGCTCAAGCAGCGAGGACGATTTTCCGTACGAGCTGCCGCCGCGGCGCGCCTACGGCGGCGTGCGTATCTCGTACGTGCCCAACGACTCGCTGGCGTACGCGCGCCAGCGGCAGGCCAGCGCCAGCGGCCGGCGGCGCGGCCACCGCGAGGACAAGGACAAGTGCATCGTGTCGTGATACCAGCGGCTGCCGCCAGGGGCGCTGCAGTCTGTACAAACCCCGGCCAAACCCGAACTCTGTGCAGGAATGTTGTTTGATATTGCGCGTTATGTATTGCAGATTTTAGCCACGTGGCAACTTCTTGAAAGCCTTCTGCCGATATGTTGCATTTGAATACAGTATTGCCTCATATGCGTGTGTACCCTGCAGAAGCGGAGCCGGATCCGTCGTAAGGAGTAACGGTATTGTGGTGGTCACGTGCTGGAAAATACCTCTTCTGGCGAAGGGGCACAAAGCCCAAGAAAGGGAACTTCCATAAATGTTGATGTTGCTTCCAATCCTAACAAATGAAACAACTTAAGTCATCTGAAAGCTCAAGCCACCTGACAGTCACACAAGCACGCTTATTAAGCCCAGTAGTCCTGTGGCCTAAGGCGGCGTCCAACAAGCGGTGGTGGTGGCCAAGACATTCGATCTCGGAATAGCCTGCGCGAACAGCATCGCAGTAGCGGCGTCACTCTGGACAGTTGGCAACACCATCATCGACTTCACCGGATGTTCCGGCAGCGACTGTTTTCACTGAGGATCACTGTTGACAATGGACGAAGACCTTATTAGATGCCACTGGTATCTAACAATGCCCCAAGACAGACGTAGCGTCACCGATGGCACTGGCGGTGATAACGCTGCGGCGGCCTGTTGGACGAGCTGTCAGTGGCGTCACTGAAGACTGCGTCACACGCTGGGAGGGCATTGCCTGAGGATGGTTATCTGATTCCGCCAGGTGATCTACGATTGCACCATGTAGCATTAACAGAATCGGAAAATTGCAATGGGACCTGCAATTTACGGTGAATTGTCGCCCGCCATACGCTGAACAATGGGGGCACCGACCCATCTGATGAGAGACACCGGCGGTTGTAAACCGAGGGGATCTAAAGAACTCGTGGAATGGACGTTTTGAGAGCTTTTCCTAGATACCAGTCCTATTCGCGTTCCCTCTCGTCAGTCCGGTCTACTGCCTTTGTGACTAAGTCTCCCCGACTCTTAAGATGCCCTGCTCACAGCTGTTATACCGTCGTCAGTCCAGTTTATGGTCTAATCTATTTTGTTATTGGTGCGGCCGCACTCTGAGATACTGGCTACGCTTCTGGTCCAAACATTCATGACACCATGCTTCACAAGCGTCGTCTGAAGAACCGGACCAAACATAACGGTCCCAGCGGCGACCCCATACAGGATCGTAGGCGGTGCTCATCAGGTCTCGCGCCCGCCCACAAGACGCGCCAGTTGTTTAAACAATAGTTTATTTCCAAAGACAATGAGAGTGCCTTCACTTCATTCACCTCCGAAGCCGGCGTGGAGCGTCAAACAAAATCGGCCCGGGGCGCGCCGGACCTTAAAGCCTGTTTGCGGGCGGCGGAGCGGCGCGGGCCGCCGCCGCCGGCTCTGCACCTCCATCCGTGTCGCCAGCCGACGCCGGCGGCCGGCCGGCCAGAGCGGAGCGGGGCAGGTGGCCCGCGCCGCAGTGCCGCCTCAGCGCCTACCGCGCCCGGCTGTAGGAACATAGGGTAAGCTGCAGGGTTCATGCTAACTGCGGCTCGGGCCGGAGCGAATCCCGCTGGTGAACTCGTGATCGCTGACGCCGGAGAGATGCCAGACACCGCGAACGGTTACGTCCAACGAGGCCTGAATGGCGGGCACAGAATGAAGGAACGATTGGATTTACTCCGCGCCGGTGAGTGACGGACAGATATTTTCAACACCCTGATTTCTGATTTCCGGCTCTGCCGCCAACCTAACACGAACACTACCGATCAAGATCGAACTCGGCTCGGCAGGGCCACATCGCCCGACCGCCGCAATCGGACAAATCATAAACACGGCGCACCGACCGCGCAGACGCAGCCACGTGCGCCGGCTGGCTAGCACAGATTTGATCGTCGCCGCCGACAGGGGCGGGGGCGGGGGCGAGGACGGGGACGGAGTCAGGGGCGGGGGCAGGGGTATGGGGGAGGGGAGAGGTAGCAGCGGTAACGGGGGGCAGAGGCAGGAGCAAGGGTAAGGGGGCCAAGACGGAGGTATGGGCAGCGGTAGGGGTAAGGGCGGAGACGGGGGTAGGTGCATGGACAGGGGCAGGGGCAGGGCCAGGGACAAGCGTAGGGGCAGGGGTAGATGCGGGGGTGGCAGCGGGGGACGCGAGCCACCTGAGACCAGGGAATGGTAGCCGCCGACACAGCAGCAGCCGCGGCCCTAGCCGGCCAACAAGCCAACTCGCCATCGACGAGAATCATCGGCAAAGACGACACAGCGAGCCACAGAACGATGACAAAACGCACACGCGCGGAACGCAGCAGGTAGCGCCGTACGAAAAGTGGAATGACAATGAGAAATGAAGTGAAAATTGATTGACACAACAGGCGCCACCCAAATGCTGACTAAAAGTGTGCCAGCGCAACTCGCAAACTGCATCCGACTAAAAATTCTCACGCAAAAACATCACGAAGATCGGCCGCCCCGCCTTCCGTCACAGAGAGCGCGACTCGGGACGGGCGTCCCAGCTGCCAGCAGCGTTCGGCGGCCGGGGCCGTCCGGCGCCGCCTGCCGAACGCCGCCCCGGCCGCCGAGAGCGCCGGCGGCCGGCTGCGCTGCGCGGCCGGCCGCCGGCGCAGAAACGCGCCGCCATTGTGCGCTGGGCGACGTGCGACCGCGACAATACTAATCGAGCCGGTAATATCATGGGAGGCAGCGGGCGGGCGAGCGGCCGACGGGACGACGCGGGCCGGACACTGTGCGGAATGTGGTGCGCTTGCAGCGCCCAGGCGCGCGGCGGCCGGCCTAGCGGCGGCAGCGGCGGCGCGGCGGCGACGGGCGGGCGCGCGCCGGCCGCGAGTCGCCAGCGAGCGGCCGGCGCGTTACGAGACGTCCTGCTCCTCGACGTCCTGGACGGCCGGCGCCTCCTCCCCGGTACCGGCCTCGCCTGCAGCCGACACGCAGACCGGTCAGACAAGCCTCCGCGGCCAGCGCACGAGCTGTGTCAACAGCAGCTGAGACTAACGTGCGGCACAGATAAAACCATTCGGAATTGTGTCACACAGATCGAGGAATAGAAACAAATCTACCTCGTACGCACGACAGGGTGCTCTACACGAAAGTGCGGAGAAGGAAACGTACGGGCATACGGATACTGAAACTGAAAATGTGTATATAACTCTAACCGAAATTAGGTCATGTTCTTAAACCTAACTACTTCCGACTTAATATGGCACACAACAAATAACCCATAGGGCTAACTTTGCATGACTCACGAAGTAACGCAGCCAACAAATGTTTTCTCGTGGCAGAAACGGCACAAGAATGACAAAACACGTTATCAACAGAGCTTACAGAACAAAATACACGCAAAGGAACAGAACACAATGTGAGAGCCCGGGCTGCTATCAGCTCGCCAAGTGCGCCATTCTAACAGAACACACGTAAGCACGACCACTGACCCACATCTGACTATCCGACGGCGCTGCGATGCTCTTCACATACGGTAACGCTTTCCCCGATCAGCGCTACGTAAGGCAACACCTAACTAAAAACGCACAGCCCCCAAGCATAACCGCCCCCTCCTCCCAACGACGGCAAACCAACGAAAGTGGGCCACACCGCACTTCGACGACAAAACGGAGCGCAGAAAGTGGCTGAAGAACCGGTGACCCAGCCCGACCTGGCCCGGCGGCCGATCTGGTCGACAACAGGGCCATATGCCAATCGTTTTTATCGTCAAAAGGTGGTCTCGCGACAAGCCAATATGCAGAGGCATTTCGTAAAAAGTGATGGAACGGACAGCCTGTCTTCAGTCGCAGATACGTGGTGGCCAGAGCGGCTGACACGATGAAACCGAGCGTGGATTTATTACAGTGTGTCTCTCTGAGCCACTGTTGCGGTTCTTCTGAACTTCATCCATACATAGTTATTCTTAGACGATGAATCGTCGCGGTGGCTTTCAAAACGACTATCAAAACGAATCCATATCAACAAAATATCAGTTAAACCGAAGTTACTCAATGAAAGAAAACTTATCGTGTTCCTTAGGTATCGATCGACGTTTTCATCTTTACCATCAAGAATGCAATAACCCGACTTTTTGGTATTATACCCGGTTTTCGATGCCGGCATTCCCTTCAACGCTTCATACGGCATTCGCTATTATCGCTAAATAATACCTGGACTCCTGTAAGCGGTGTGCCGTCTTACCCCCGCTCTTATCAGCACCCAGCGCAGGTGCGATAACTGAACATTACTGATTTGGCTTTGCAGTCAGGAAAACTGACTGGAGCACGAATTGTACGCAAAACTACTTAAAATACGAATCCGACATCGTCAGAAATATTACACAGCTTCGTAAGGTTTCCTCACTCTGATGAACTGATTTGTGATTATTTTTTATTGTTGTTTTAATCCACTGTTCAATGATTAATTGAAACAAATAAATGGCATTTTCGTTTTCTTTGGAGTATGCACGAGTTACACTATTTCTTATTTCCGTATCTACAAGAACCTTGGTCTTTCCAAAAACAATCACAATTACTAGATAACTGCAGCATCTATTTCTTATTTCATGCAACTTAGTCCAAATACTGAGTACTATTAAGACATTCCCTGGGTACCAAGATTGTTGATCACGGACGCGCAACCCAAGCTGCGACCTGTGAATAACATTCAGCCAATCAGGCAAGCATACAAGTAAGCAAGCTTAACTCTGGTTTTCATCGGTTCTGACTGTGTTCGGTCACTGCGCTCGCTCGCCCAGTCCGAATGACGGCGACCAAAAAAGCTCCGTATCCCGTTTGGAATACGACGCCGATCTTTGTCCCTTCCTTCTCATGTCCATAACCTTCCCAGCAAGGGCAGAATTCGGGACACTTTTCAAAGTTTTCGGACCTTGCGACCTTTTGATCTCAAAATGTTTGGATTGAATGAAACCGGTTCTTTTGTCCTCAGCTACACAAAACGAACCCTGCCCCGTACATTCAACTAGCCACCTGATGATAAAAATGCTGATTAATGGCTCTCACGCCCATCCCAGAACATCTAAGTGAGCCCGTTCAGGTTATACCTGCACAAACAAATACGAATGTGCATCCTGTACACATCGTTCTTAATACTGGCCCATGTTCACTTGCCAAACTGATCACACACACGAGGGTACACTTTACTTCAGCTCTGTTCTGATTTCTTGTTTTGTTCTCATCAGCCTCGGGTCAAAAAAGTAAAATTCTAACATTGCTACCCAGAACAACCCACCGTCCTTGCCGTCGGCCTGCATGTCCGAGGTCCACAGGGTAAGGTTGTCGCGCAGCAGCTGCATGATGAGGGTGGAGTCCTTGTAGTTCTCCTCGGACAGCCGGTCCAGCTCGGTGATGGCGTCGTCGAAGGCCGCCTTGGCCAGCCGGCAGGCGCGGTCCGGCGAGTTCAGGATCTCGTAGTAGAACACGGAGAAGTTTAGCGCCAGGCCCAGCCTGGGGGACAGGAGACGGGTCTTGTGAAGCAGGACCCCGCCGACGAATGTCCAGGAGCGTGACGTACAGCCGGAGGCCGACCTGGATTTTTAGCTCGCTGAACGTTACCTGTCTGAATAGCAAATCGACGCTCGACGGTAGGCGTGATATGTACGACAATGAGAACGGTTAAGCTTGGTGAACCCGGCAACGAGAGGAATCCATCGAGTCATTCCCGCTGTCCGATTTTTACGGCACCCGCTGTTTCCACTTTGTCATAAAATATGCTTGACTGAAGCGAACTGCCACGTGTGACGACCAACCATAAGTCCATGTTACACAATGGTAACATAGCAACACGATGACGTGAGGAGCCGCCGTGTTTGACATACCAGTGTTCCAGCGAACCGCCACACCGCAATATGGGTGTACAAAACGAACAAAGGGAGGCTCACAGCGAACATTCTCTACATCGTTTTAGGCAGCATCACTGCGCCATTACAAGACACTTCCGAGCCCACGCCGGCGTGCCGAGTCCGCAGCCTGCGGAACTGTCAGGGCTTTTGACAAAGCGATTACACACTGGACCTATCGGCTTCCCCGGCGGTGTGTGCGCCCCTCCCTCGCCCGCGCCCTGCACGCCCTGCCGCCACCCCTCCGAGCTGAATCACATGTCAACGGGCTGCGGCGGCCTGATGTGCGACGGAAAGCAAACGAGCGTGAGTCATTCGTGCGTCACCGTGCCGCAACACTTGCAGGAAGGGGACATTTTCACCCATACTGACAAGGCGGAACGAAAAACTGCGACAATGAGCGGCGTGGACCCCGCTGCCGCTACCCAGAAGAGCAGCAGCAGTGCGGGGAGCGGTTCGGCCGGTCTGATTCAGCCCCAGTATCCCCATCAGCCGCCCTGTCAGCCTCAGGGGGAGCCGCAGACCGGCCGGTCTCAGCGGCCGGTCTGATTCAGCCCCAGTATCCCCGTCAGCCGCCCTGTCAGCCTCAGGGCGAGCCGCGGACCGGCCGGTCTCAGCGGCCGGTCTGATTCAGCCCCAGTATCCCCGTCAGCCGCCCTGTCAGCTTCAGGGCGAGCCGCAGACCGGCCGGTCTCAGCGGCCGGCAACAGAGCAGCCTCGGATGATCGTCGTCCAACCCGTCCACACGGTCCCAACCCGCTCCTGGCATCGACAGTCCAAGAACGGTGCCGGCCCGAGGCCGGGAAAGGCATCAGAAACGCCGGACAGCTCGCAGCGAAGGTCAGAGTTTACATAAAGCGAGCTTACTCCACAGGCAAGCCCTGTATGTCCCAGCTGGTTAACAAGGGGGACAGGCTGTAGTGCTGCTCGACCACCGGCAGTGGAGCGGTGATGCATAGCCCGAACACCAAGCGCCAGGAGCATCTCCCGAGCCCCGAACAGCCGCTGAAAACTGTGCCAACAGGACGGACCGTAATCGGCACCACCAAAAAATGGCGCCGCAGCCAAACGCTGGAGACAATAATCTGGACACCAGTAGAAAGTACACGGTTCTAGCTCTAAACGTCCCGGTTGAATTCTGCTGAAATTTTTCGGCCTTGGCCGCCAGCCGTCTGCCAGAGACGACACCTGGTCTGCCGGCATAGGGAATGGTGGCCCGGCGCGAGGAAGTGACGTCACCGTCCAGCCAGCCGCCGTCAGCGGCGTGACCGCAGATCGTGCCCATCGGCCTCCGCCGAAAAACTCGCCCGCTATTACGGAGCCGGCTACCACGAACGAGTCGCCCTTCGAACACCGGATGTCGGCGGCTGGCGCGCTCGCCGAACACGGCTCTGTGAACACCTGATTCCGGCCCGATGGCTATTATCAGCGTGTGACCGTCGGCGGTGACGCCACAAGCCCGTCAGCAGAGCCGCGCGCCGGCCGCCGCCGGACACAAGGCATGGGAGAGGCCAGGTGCTGAGCGTGACTTCAAGGTACCAGCACGCCGCGAGGTTACCACAGAGGGGCGGATGGGCAGGGCTGACCAGTTTCCTCTGTGAACGGATGAGCAGCCAAGCCTTTGACTGGGATCGGTGCAACATCTCGAGCCCTGCAAGCATTTTGCAGACGTCGTGCATTTCGCTGAGAAAGGAATGGAATCGTGTCAAGCGAAGAGTTTTGCCGAACACGCCTGCATCTTACGAGGAATCCAGCAACGTCTCTGGTACCACATCAAACCAGGACTTCTGCTTCGCTGAAAACAAGGCAGATGACAAGGTCTGGCATTTCGATCCTGTGAAGCCATTCCAACGGTTCCGGAGTCAGAGCTGCCACGGGCTTCGTAAAGAAACGGGAACACAACGCCATTACAGGCTGGAGTGGGGCTTTCAAAATCCACAAGGCTACGTTCTACAACACCATATTACTAGAAATCCATCAAGAACTGGTTGGCGGCCGCTGGCAGTCCATTTCGCACTGAAGTGGTTGAATTAAGACCGAGGGTAATCAGACAGCTGACAAAATGCTACGCCAAAACACAATATGCCTGCTCCGATAACCCGAAACAACATCAAAAGAACCTAGCGTGCATAATTGCATATGAGCAAAACAGTGGCAACAGTCAAGGTCAATTACCAAATCAAGATATCTGGACCGGGCTGATCCTACGATCCACGTCACCAGTCACCGCGGAAAGCCGAAACATCCGAGTTCGCGACGAACGTCCAGGACCCGCCACTGGTTCCCGGAAGTCTACTGTCGTCGTCTGGACAGACAACTAAGCAGGGTCGTACGCTGCCTAACCAACAAACACCACCCTGCCACGGCCGGCGCGGCAGCAGAACGCTGAGGTACCACTCATCTGATGGGGTGCGCCACCGAGCGGTACCCTCACCCGATGGGGTGCGCCACCGAGAGGTTCCCCCTCACCTGATGGGGTGCGTCGGTGGCAGCTCGGTCATGGCGATGTCGGTGGCCGCCTTGTAGGCCAGCAGAGAGTTTTCGGCCGCGTCCTTGCGTTCGTTTCCGGTGGCAAACTCAGCCAGGTACCGGTGGTAGTCGCCCTTCCTGCGGACCGACGCAGAACGGGCGTGTTAAATCTGCGAGACGCCGACGGTAGTCGTCCTTCCTGTCGCGTGACAGACGGTGCGCGTGTGCAGAGTGCGCTGGAATAGAAGATGGCGGGACACCGGCTGCACTGGACGTCAGCAGAAATCCACACGGCAGAAGCTGACGAAGCCGTCAGCCCGCCAATGGCCCCAGAACTTACGCAAAAGCAACCCTCACAAAATCACATCCGGGTTACACATTCATCTACATCCGAATTTTTCCGATCAATGCTCACACACCCAACAATGCACAGGTGCCGACCAAAAACACAAAACCTATCGGCACTGACGTTCAGAACCTATGATCTCCATAAACGCAATGACACGATTCGCGATGGCACCTACTATAACAACAAAGGCAACACACCATTCGACAGAGCAACAGACAACGCTGCCCCGTCGATATTCATGATTTCGAGGGCATAGATCAGGACTTCCCCACCGCTACATCGAGCCGTTACGACAGAGCTTCGCTATCGCAGGAGCTGCCCGGGACTCAACGCCAGCCGAGGGAGCTCTCCACGGTTTCCCATTTCCTCAATGCCTTTTCCGCACCGACGAAGTCCTCTCTGTCTTCAGCTCCTCGCGCAGTCAAGTACCATATAACCCCAATGAATACCTCACAGAAAAAAGATCAGCAGTCCAATGCCGGGCGAACTTCTATTGCGACACCTCACTGTCGGCAATAAGACCAAGTCCCTGTGTGACCGCTACTAGAATACTGACAGGCCAGAATACTGACAATGATCTATCTATCCTGGCAAAAGCACTGCAAGGCGTGCGTCTCCGGCCAAGCTCAAAACCTCACCGTCCGATGTCCACCTCCCTCTATCCGACAGACATCAAGGGAACATAAACGTCGCATCGCTACACAAAAAAAAAGCTGGCAGTGTCAGTGACAGATGCTAGACAATGGTGTCATGAACATGCTGGCAAGTGTTATTTATCTACATATGAGTCATTTTTCAAGCAAATGACTCCTTTTAATACCACGCAGCCTTAGCTTTCTATTAAGTGGGTGTTACACCTAAATCTAAACGAGAATAACGTAAGACCGTCGTACGTAAAACAAGAAGTACGGCTCGGCCAAATATCTAGATTTGATGCCATGCATTTCGATCGAGGTACATCTTTCATTTGCGGAGTAATGCTGTGTCAGAACACCTTTAAATCGGATGAATGACTGATGTCTCTCGAGGCACATGCCTTGACACAAGACTCTGAACGCCTGGGTGCAACGGGCTAGGCATCCTGATTAAAAAGGAAACCAAAATGTTAAAATTATCATGATGGAAAACACGATAGATGGATTTGTGGTTAGCTATAAAATGCTTATCTGCATTCCTGACGCAAATTGTGCACCACCGCCTTTTGTGAGCGAGGCCAATTACCGGCGAAGCAAAAGTCTCAAATCCCCAGTACTGGCCTTTTAGATGACACTGTGTCTGCGTTTTAGATGCCCATGTAACGCCCGCTTTACTAGCTTTGCATCCTTCACCCAGTACCATCGCTCCACAACGAGCCGGAAAGCTTTCGACGTCGTGTTCGAATGTTCCGGACTCCACCCCAGCCCGGGGCCAGCCATGCCCCCCCCCGGCCCCAAACTGTCATCGCTCCCCTCCGACCCAATCACATCCTGGTGAGGGCAGGGGGACAGCGCAGCCCCCCCCCCCGCGTCACGTGCCGACCTCACACGGAATCGGGCCGGGCAGGCCGGAGCCCCGCCACGGGCCGGCCGACCGCAGACGACAGAGGCAGCCGGCCCGGGCGCCGACAGCCGGCTGACCTTTCCCGGCGACCGTGACCGGGCGGCGGCCCAGTTCGGCACCGGCCGGCGGCCCCACTCACATCTTGTGGAAGAACACCTTGGACTCCTCAGTGGTGGCCGACGGGATGACGTGCTGGTCCAGCAGGTCCAGGATCTCGCCACACTTGTCCTTCAGCTCCGTCTCCACCTGGCCGAGGGCATCGGCAGTCATTAACAGGTCACAGAGCGAGTATGGGAGCACCACAAAAAGACTCGTACGTCAGCCATGCGGGATCCCCGGTAACTCGATAACCATCGGTCGCTTGGACGCTCATCCAATCAGTTTAACCAGTTTACCGGCGGCCGGACGCGTTCACTCAACGCCGACCGGCCGGACGGCGACGGAGGGCGGCCCGCGGGCCCATTACGTGGCCGTCACACGGTGGCCGGAAGCCCCGATATCGGCCAGCCGAACCGTCACGGTCGACCGCGCCCAGACAGGAAGCGGCCGCCGCCTGCCGACTGGGAGCGGGGTCCGCGGCCGGGCCGACGCCTGCCGATCGGACTCCTTCCGCCGACCCCACGCCGCTCTGGAGACTGACGACCCGACCACCAGCCAGACCCACCACCGACCCCACGCCGCTCTGGAGACTGACGACCCGACCACCAGCCAGACCCACCACCGACCCCACACCGCTCTGGAGACTGACGACCCGACCACCGACCAGACCTACCACCGCCCCCACACCGCTCTGGAGACTGACGACCCGACCACCAGCCAGACCCACCACCGACCCCACGCCGCTCTGGAGACTGACGACCTGACCACCGACCAGACCTACCACCGACCCCACACCGCTCTGGAGACTGACGACCCGACCACCGACCAGACCTACCACCGCCCCCACACCGCTCTGGAGACTGACGACCCGACCACCAGCCAGACCCACCACCGACCCCACACCGCTCTGGAGACTGACGACCCGACCACCGACCAGACCTACCACCGACCCCACACCGCTCTGGAGACTGACGACCCGACCACCGACCAACAGCTACCGACCAGACCCACCACCGCCGACCCCACACCGCTCTGGAGACTGACGACCCGACCACCGACCAGACCTACCACCGACCCCACGCCGCTCTGGAGACTGACGACCCGACCACCGACCAGACCCACCACCGACCCCACACCGCTCTGGAGACTGACGACCCGACCACCGACCAGACCTACCACCGACCCCACACCGCTCTGGAGACTGACGACCCGACCACCAGCCAGACCCACCACCGACCCCACACCGCTCTGGAGACTGACGACCCGACCACCGACCAGACCCACCACCGACCCCACACCGCTCTGGAGACTGACGACCCGACCACCAGCCAGACCCACCACCGCCGACCCCACGCCGCTCTGGAGACTGACGACCCGACCACCGACCAGACCTACCACCGACCCCACACCGCTCTGGAGACTGACGACCCGACCACCGACCAACAGCTACCGACCAGACCCACCACCGCCGACCCCACACCGCTCTGGAGACTGACGTCGCGACCACCGACCAACAGCTACCGACCAGACCCACCACCGCCGACCCCACGCCGCTCTGGAGACTGACGTCCCGACCACCGGCCAGACCTACCACCGATCCCACACCGCTCTGGAGACTGACGTCCCGACCACCAGCCAGACCCACCACCAACCCCACACCGCTCTGGAGACTGACGACCCGACCACCAGCCAGACCCACCACCGACCCCACACCGCTCTGGAGACTGACGACCCGACCACCAGCCAGACCCACCACCGCCGACCCCACGCCGCTCTGGAGACTGACGACCCGACCACCGACCAGACCCACCACCGACCCCACACCGCTCTGGAGACTGACGTCCCGACCACCGACCAACAGCCGCCGACCAGACCTACCACCACCGACCCCACACCACTATGGAGACTGCCGTCCCGACCACCGACCAACAGCCGCCGACCAGACCTACCACCACCGACCCCACACCACTATGGAGACTGCCGTCCCGACCACCGACCAACAGCTGCCGACCAGACCCACCGCCGACCCCACACCGCTCTGGAGACTGACCACCAGACAACCGGCCAGCAACTGCCGAACAGACCCACCACCGACCCCACACCGCTCTGTAGATTGCTAATGCCCTCATCACCAACCAGCCTCATACGGAGCCATAGTGAGTCCGCCTCAGGCGCTTCCCATGCCTAATGGCAGGAATGCGAAAGGCTTGACGGACACAGTGTTCATTCCACATGCGTTCCCCCATACATCTAGAGCCGAAACGTCTCGGTTTTCAGCAGGGACCGGATGAAACTTGTTCTGCCAAATCAGGTCATAGCTGGCCTTCAGCCCACATCTGATAGGACCGGATCACGAGCTTAATCTAACTTTCCCGACACTGCTTCCACAGCGGCTATTTCTCTCAGGAGAAGCAGAGCAAACGCCAAAGAAAGCAAAAAGAAAAAGAGAAAGCTAAATGACAGTGACGAAAGAACTTCTTTGCACCCGCTGCTTGCCGACAGCCAGACTAACGTGGCAAAAACGCCCCAGGATTGCCAAATACGGCGATATAGCTGGCGCTGCATGCCTAGACAGCCTTCGAGAGCTTTCCTAACCTCCATAAGGTTTCAAATCATTCAAAATGTTAGACTGGACAGAA
This sequence comes from Capitulum mitella, assembly GCA_030062745.1. Lineage (NCBI taxonomy): Eukaryota > Metazoa > Arthropoda > Thecostraca > Pollicipedomorpha > Pollicipedidae > Capitulum > Capitulum mitella. Next base: position 36,042,460 of record CP099839.1, read on the forward strand.
CGCAAAAAACCTTTTCAGAAACGTCAATCAGACCGCAAGTGACCGCACTGTTATGTAAAGACTGGCTGCCAGCGGCAGGTCCAATTTGATGGTGCCTGGGTTCAGCTGCCACGGGAAAAGGCCGACGTCTGTGCTCCCGCCCTCGTCCGTCGCAGTCTGACAGTGCACGGGTCACGTGCCGCGCTCACGCGTTGGCGGTCGTCACGTTTTGGCGGTCGTCCGTCCTCGCCGGCCCAGCATGATGGGGTACGGACTCTGGTGTCGCGGTAAGGGGTAGGCCACCCTCGCCCGACTGCCCCGGTCCTGCCGCGTCTGCGCCCATCGCGCCCGCCCGCCGGGGTGGGCGTATCGACGCGTTCACCGCCGACTGTGACAGGAGCGCGCGCCGTCTTCGAGCAGGGAGCCGACCGGCGGGACTGTCGTCTCAACTCGAACGGTCCCCACTGACTGCGCAGAACCAGCGCGTTGTCAGTCCGCTCCAGACCGAAACCCTTCAGACAGCTTCAGCACGGGAGAGGTTCTATTGCGCCGAACATCAGACCACTGAGGCCCCCAAACGACCCCGTGCGTCCGGTACCTTGATCCTGTAGGAACGGATCATGTCGAGCTTCTCTTCTGCCGACTTGCTCTCCTCCTTCTGTTCGATGGAGGAGATGATGCGCCAGGAGGCGCGTCGGGCGCCTATCACGTTCTTATAGGCCACCGACAGCAGGTTCCGCTCCTCCACCGTCAGCTCCACATCCAGGCTGGCCAGCGCTTGCATCGCCTCCACCATTTCTGCAACGTCCCATGCCGGTGTCAGTCAGGCGGAGGGCACCCACATCTACACGTAGTGCCGCCGCCAGTGTACATACATACACCAGCAGTGGCGGCGGCCGTCAGCTCGGCGCGACAGGCCGGCCGCGGAGGCTGAGCGGCCATCTCTCAGCGGCGGCGCTGACCCGACCAGGCTGAGCGGCCATCTCTCGGCGGCGGCGCTGACCCGGCCAGGCTGCTCTGACAGCTGCGCGGACGCCCTGCCCCGGCCGGCCGGCCCAGGACAGATGGCGTCCGTCCACGGCCGAGCGGCGACAGCGAGCTCCAGCCCGACGGTCGCCCCGCAGCACCGCCCACCAGCCCACCGGTCAGCCCCATCGAACGATACACCAGCCCGGTTACCGCCAGTCAGACGGGGGCCGGCCCGGTTACGGCCAGTCAAAACGGGGGACCGGCCGGGTTGGCAACAGTCAAACGGGGGACCGGCCCGGTTAGCACCAGTCAGACGGGGGACCGGCCAGGTAACCATCAGTCAGACGGGGGACCGGCCCGGTTAGCACCAGTCAGACGGGGGACCGGCCAGGTAACCATCAGTCAGACGGGGGACCGGCCCGGTTACTGCCAGTCAGAACGGGGGACCGACCGGGTTACCGCCAGTCAGACGGGGGACCGGCCCGGTTACCATCAGTCAGACGGGGGCCGGCCGGATTACGGGGGGCTGGCCTAGTTACCGCCAGTCAGACGGGGGGCCGGCCAAATAACCATCAGTCAGACGGGGGGCCGGCCAGGTAACCATCAGCCAGACGGGGGACCGGCCGGCAACGCTGCCCACCATTCAGCCATCAACCATCACGCCATACACTGGCCGAGTTACCACCAGTCAGATGGGGGACCGGCCAGCAACGTTGCCAAGCGATCGGCCACAGAGGCAGTACACAAATCATGCAACCGGCCGGACACGGACACAGACACGTCAGGGCTGGTCCACGTCATCATGACTCCATCACAACCTTGGACCGTACATTTCTCCTCTAACTGGACAGTGTCGATTTTTGGAAACGGATTAAACTTGGATAACGATAGGGTGGAACCTGTTCCTGTTCACTGGTATTGATACACCCAGGTTATTGTTTGGTTTTTGTTTTTGTCTTTTACTTGGATTAATTTTAGATACAACACCTGCAAAGAAGCATGCCATGTTCTTTTTCTAAGGCAATAATGTGCATTTTCAGCAGGCCTACGTACAGGATTGCACACCGTCCATGCCGCACCAAACGTACCGCGTACCGGAACACACCGCGGGTCCATCGGCGACGTCTGTGTTTCGGACGGCGCGCCTCGAACTTGAGAAACCACAACAGGGACAAATACGGCAGGCGGGCGGGGCCAGCCATGAGATCAGGGCCCGGACGGCGGTGGGCGGCGCCGGAGTTTCCCTCCCGTGACTCACCGGGGCCGGGCCGTCGGCGTGACGTACACACGTCACGACCTCGCCGGCCGCCGGCCACTGCTCGCAGCCAGGGCCGCCCGGCTCGGCCCGGTTCCCCTCAGCACCACCGGCTCGCCTCGGATTCAAGGCGAGCGCGGCGCCGGCCGTGGCCATCGGCCGCCGCCACGGGCGGCGAGACCAGGCGCTTCTCGGAGACTCAGCTGGCGGTGACGCCGCAGCGTCGGCAGCCGCCGGCGCCGCAGCTGGCCTAGCCGGCGGCAGCTGCGGCGCCGGCTGGACAGTGACGCAGCTCGGCACTACTGCAGTCAGCAAGGCCGACACTGCGGAAGCGGCAGGGAAACAGCATGACATGACCGGCCGGCGGCCGTCTCCGCGCCGTCCGCGCCGGCTGGCTGCCGGCTTCCGGCTCCGGCCGGCCCGCTCGAGCTCAACTCGTGCCCGGCAGAGCGCGGCCAGTTCTGGCGGAGCTGGCGCCGCGCGCAGAGCGGCGGCCGTTTCCAGCCGGTCCGGGCCGTTTCTGGCGCAGCCGGAGCCGTTTCTGGCCCGGCGGAGCGCGGCGGCCGGCCGGCGGCGGCGGCGGCGATGGGCGGCCGAGACGGGCCGGGCCGGGCCGCCGGGCAGCGGTGCGTCCCGATCGTCACCGGAACGGCCGCCGCCGGCCTGCCCGAGCGGCCCGCCTCTGCCTCGCGCTGTCGCACAGTTCGCCGCCGACGAGCGGCACAGGCCCCAGCTGTTACAGTGTCCAGCCAGGCGGCGCCGACCGCGGCCGCTCCGGCTCCCGCCACGAGGCTCGCCACGGCGCGGCGGCTCCGTGCCAGCTAGTGACCGCCGGGGCAGTCCCATGCCAGTCAGGAATGCCCGCCAGGACGACCCGGTGTTTGCTGGCACGTCAGCCATTGCGTGCCACACAGGGCAACTCTAGGATGATGCGGTGCCCGCTACATTCCATCGACGAGACCCAATCCCCTATGGGGCGGTCCACTGTCCGTTACGAGACCCACAGGGCCCGTTGGGGCGCCTGTCGGCCGTCAGGAGGAATCGGGCACCCGGCTAAAACGGCCGGCATTGGAAAACAAGCGGTCCGGTGCCGGTATTTCCAGCCGGAGCGTGCCAACGGGGCACCCGCCGTTCGAGGAAATCCAGGTCGGCTTTTTCGGGACCAAGGCCTTGGCGAAAACCGGCCAGAGGCATGCAACAGAGCTCTGCAGCAATTGGCACCGTGATGTACAGCTTTTTAACTTCCGATCACGTCACACGTTGTGACCATTACCAGTCTGTTTGATACAGGAAAAAGAGAACTGTCACGGCACTGGCATTCCGACAGTTTTCAAATCGTGCATAGCACGCAGCAATGACAGAGAATGTGACAGCCAGCCCACCGATCGAGAACAAATAGCCTGCAGGCCGTACAAACCTGCTGCGGCACGATACAGCCCAGTCGGCTATACCGCTGTCGCGTCTGAACACGACTTGATAACGGCACGCCTGACCAAACCGCCCCGACCCACAGCGACACAGACGCCGCGCCGTATCCCCGATCAAAGCTTCGCGGAGGCCGACCATCACTCCGGGCCAAGCTTCCGTCAGCGCGTGCGCGCCATCAGACCAGGCCGAGCCAGGGCCAGCCAAACTATCCAGGACCAGATGGCCACCTCCGGGACGTATGCGGTCCGACTGGTAAGACGCAGCTCCCTCCCTCCCCCTTCCCCATTCATCCCAGATTGTCCCTGATAACCGCCCGGGGAGCCTCGTCGGCCATCCCGTGACCCAATCGGCCGTCCCGTGACCTGGTCGGCCGTCCCGTGACCCGGTCCGCCGGCGGCGATTGTCCCGGGCCACCACCGGCTACCCTGTGACCCGGTCCGCTGGCTACGATCGACCGGCGGCGGCTGGCCGTTTCCAGCCGCCGCCGCCGCCGGCGCCGGCCAGCAGTGGTGCGGGTCAGAGTCGGGCAGGCGCGCGCGCCGCGGCGGCCCGGCCACTGCGGCGGCGGCGGGCGCAGCCGCTGTCCGTTGACCCGCCGAGAAGCGGGTCACGGACGCCGTCCAGCTCGGGACCCACACCTGGCCACGGTGGCTGCGTACTCGAGTCCCAGACGGCCGACACGTGAAACCGCGTCACTCAGAACCTTCACAAACCGGCGTCAGTGTCCCGGCCCTCCGGATGAAGTGCACCTCACCTTGGCTGCACAAGGAATGGCGCCTACACAGCGTTAATGTATGCTGGTTTATCTCGAGAGCATGATTTATGTTTGCCGGCCTATCGGCTACACAACATGGCACGTCTCAACCAATCTGCGAACCCTGTCGGTATTTGCTTTTGCGCAGATCGCAGCAAAGCAACGACTGGGCTGCAAACGACCCGACGCTGCGGGTTTTCGCCGTCGGGCATGCGGCCGGCCTTGTAATGCTGTGAACGAGAGAGCTGCGTCACATCCTGTCCACGTCAGCGTCTGACGTCCCAGGCAGCCTTCACCCAGTCGTCCAGCCAAACACCGTCCAACCGTCCAGTGGCTCGTCCCTGGCCCACGTCCGCCGGCGCAGCAGCGAGCCCTGGCGGCCGGCGGTGGAGGGAGTCGGTACGGGGCGATTCGATCTCACCCGGCCAGGACCGGCTTCACTGCCCAGGCAGGGCGTGGCTCCGCGGCCAGCCGGTGCAGACGGCCGCCGCTGCCGCCCCGGCGGCGGCGGTGGCAGCGCAGCCTGCAAGCGCGGTCACAGGCGACGGAGCCGCAACCGTGACCGACGGCCGCGCCGGAAACCATCACCCGCCCGAGCAGGTTCACCAGGCTCGCAGCACTCGAACCACGACAGCCGCCGCCCGCTGCCACCGCCGCCGGCACCTCCGGCGCCAAGACGGCGTTTCTGCCGACAGGGCCGACAGAGCCGGCTGCACGGCTGGCGGCTCGACTGCCGACGGCTCGGCGGTGCCGGTCGCCGCCGCGGCGTAAACCGACCGCCGCGCACCTGTACAAACAGGCCGGCCGCGTCGGGACCAGCTCGGCCGTCTCCGGCCCTGGCGCAGCTGCCGGAGACAGACGCGGCCCCGCCGATCGCGCTCAAGAGGCGCTAAGTCGGCGGTCGACCGTCCCCGCCCGGCGGCGGCCGGCCGCCGGCTGCGAGAGGACGGCCCGCCGGCCGGCTGTCGCGCTACACGTGGTCGGCCGGGCCCTGTCGATAATGACCTGGTCACGGTGGAGAAGTGGACCCTCATTTCTTTCATTTACACCGGCCGGCTGGCATGGCAACCGTGCCATATTTTAGTGAGTGTATGTCGCAGAACTGAGCTTGATTCCATCGGAATCCATCGAATCGACTCCGGGATCAATTTCGTTCCGGCCAGTCGGAACCGGAATCGATTTCACTAATAAGTGCCTGAGTCAGAATCGGAGCTAAATCGCAAGGTTTTCTACAGAACCAGAGATATGATTCCAATCGCTCAATGCAATGGAAATTAGTGGAATCGGTTACGGAACAGAATCCTTTAATTTCGAGTCAGAATCGGAATCGATTCAGTTTTGGAAGCCCGCGTTGAGTCAGAACCAGAATTGGTTTGACAAGTCATGACCCGGATTCGGAAAAGATTCCTCCCGAAGTGGAACCAAGCACAAATCCGGTCTGTTGCTAAACAATGGATTCGGGTCTCCGAGGGTATTCTATCTGCAAAAGAATTCATCACTTTTCAAGAGAGTGGTAGACCATCACGGTCTATTTGAGTCTATTTGATCTCCTCTCATGAACGAGGAAATTATGTCCAGGTTAGATTCCTGGGTAAGTTCTCGCTTTCGGCTGTCGACGTAACTTTTCGCACCCGCTGCCGCCGACATGCCGATGTTTCGCGTTCAGCGGATGCATCAAAGACCAGAGCAGTCGCCGGCCACCGCAGGCACCGTCCGTCACCCTCCGTATCAAACCAGCCCGCCAGCTAACCTCGCCGTCCGCAGGCTCCCACATCACCATGCCGCCGACCGGACCGCCGAGGGACCACTCGAGGAAGGGCGCCACCGTTCTTGTGTAACTGCGGCGTGACCTCACAGGCGGTCAGTAACCGTCCGGGAGCACTCAGCACAACCCCGCAGCAGCACCCCGCCCTCCCGCAGACGTGTCGATCAGTCGGCCGCAGCGACGCCGTTTTTAGCGGCCACGTTGCCATGCAGTTTCCACGTCTGACCCACTTTGGCGGCGAGGTGATTCAGACGTGGTTGCAATGCTGTCGGAACTCCCGGACAACAGGAGAGGGGAAAATGGCATCGTCATTTTCATTTTCCCTTGAATGCTAAGCGCACCTGTGCTAGAACGGGTTTCACCTCATCAGCGTACATACAACGTACAAAAAAAAACTGAAAACATGTCGCCCTGTTTACCACTTTTTGTCGCATGCACCAGTTTTAAAACTCTTCTGATCTCTTCTTTCAAGAACTCCACTACGGATGATATTCACGGCATACAGACACTGCGGTTGATGTCTCATTACAAATTAGTCCCACACCGTTTCATAAACAGCGCCTTATCGGGTTTCAGCGAGGTTTGGTAGGTTGGAAGCAGTTGGACTGCTTGCATTTAGTAAAAATGTGAATGGCGTGACCAAGGGCCTCGGCTGTTCGGATTGGACACAATCTTGGCATCGACTTAAGAATAAAAAACTTTCCTAAAAACAAATGGAACGAGAAGGCAATCGTTTTTCCCTCTTTTTTGCCTTTCTAAAGCGACAAAACCTGAAACAAGGAAACCAAGAAACACCAAAAGATAGCAGCCTTTCTGTCACATCTTTCTGTCTCAATAAAAATAGCAAAAAGAAACCACTTCATCCCAAATAATCAACATTGCTTTATCAGCAGCACATGAATGAAGATGTCCTGCACAAATGTACTGGGATTGTGATGGAAAGAAGCAGTCCAGTGTTGAAATGCTCAAATGGAATGTTTTACCCTGATCAACTTTTCACAAACAGACCACGTTGGTCAAAAAATGTTGCTGATCAAGTTTCTGGCAGCCAATTTTCTGGAACATGTTTGGGAAGTTTCGGAAAATGTTATTAATCACAAATGGCATTTTGCACAGTTCGTACTACGACAACCTGACGCAGTACGGGCTTGCGCCACCCCATGAATGTAAGCGTTCGTAGGGCTGCGTCCCCTCCTGATGTCATGTAATATCTGTGAAAAGGGCATAGCCACCTAGGAAACAGAGGAAAACTGCGGAAATTGTTAAGTGGAAAGTTTTGACACAAAATAGTCTTACAGTTTATATTTTAAGCCTTCAGACTACAACTTGGCTACTTAAGTTTATAACATGCACTGAGGTGGAACAGTCTGCTTAAAACTCTTTTTCCATGAGCTGAAATGCTTGAATCATCTTTGCCTAAGGGATTAAATGCTTACATCTTAAAGCTGCCATAAGCATCTTACACCCTGGACATCTTAAAGATGGGTGTAATGTGTGGCTTACCAGTACTCCACCTGGACCCATACACATGCTTGGTCCTACAACACAGAGATGAATGGACACAAAAATCATGTTGTAACTATTAGCACTTTTTTTACTCCATCAAAACTACATTCACTCCCAAGGAATGTGGTGTCAAAAAAGCATGCCTAGTGTAACAACACAAGACAGATGTGTGTATGTCTTAAAAGCAAGTCATTGGCCATCAGGTCTAAAGGCTGTTCTGTTTTTGGTACACCACACAACATTTTTGGGCTAAGGCAGACAGTTCTGGGATTTTCTGAACAGCAATGACACCTGTCCAACAGTGTTTTAAGTCATAACAGAACATGATATGCAATTGATGATGCACTTTTCACTGCACAAGGACCAATTTTTCCATTTACACTCACAAAAAACAAAATTTCCTGATGCCCAACACAATACATGCAAGTGCCATATTTATAAACAATGACTGGGTATCTCAGCACCAGTCTCTACAACAAAACAATATCAAAACCACTGGTCTATGTCATTCTGCACATTATAAGTAAAGTATGACATGCCTACAGTGTAATAATGAGGATGGCAAAATGCAATGATAGCCTATGATGGTGGTAAAAGATGCCTATTGCCATTATTTTGAAAAGTCCTTTATGATCACATCAAAGTTCCCATATCATATCAAAGTAAAGAAGCCCAGCTTACAAAGACATGTGCAGTAATGACACTATTAAGTAGAGCTGGGTATTCTTTGTTTACCACAGACAGTGCAAATAAAGACATCTGGCTTGGACTTCAGAAAACATTAAAACTGAAATGTCATAACAAGGTCAAAACTGCCTGACAATAACAAGGTCATAACTGCCTGGCAAGATAATTTTTCAGACAACACAAACTGTACACTGGCCTCCACAGCTCCATTTCATAGCTAACATATCTGTCTCAAGTCAACAACATGTGCTGTAAAAATATGCAACACAACAGAGATTAGGTAACCATTCTAGTTCAGACTTAATGCTTAAAAATGCAACTAATAGGGATCCAGGAGTTGTGTGAGCCAAATCATGAGCCTTCCATGTCTTCACATCTGAACCTAGAATAAGCTAAAGTATACAGCATATGTTCACTAGTCCAATGAAATGGGCATTTACACACTGTTGATTGCTAGTCCTATGCATGTGGTATTGCATGGCATTTAACATTTCTGATGAGACTTCCCCTTCCACTGCACACCAAATGTGTTTCTACTTCAATATTCACAGCCAATATCAGGCTCTTAATATTTTTGGGGGCTGTCTAAGTTCTTACAGCTGCCAGCAGCCTGAAAACCTACTAAGAGCTGCTTCCTTCTGATAACCTCATGGCTGTCACACAACAAATTTATTGGTCAACTTGGATTATAATTCATGATAGCTCACTGGATTAAGCCATGCAATACATTTCCACCAAATCCTGATTTTCTGTCAAAAAAAAGTAAAAGTGGTATAAAAATCATGCAACAGAAGGTTTTAAGACAAGCACTTATGGTGCTGTGATACATATCATTTCAAGATGAAGAGTGCGAAAAATTTACCACATATCGCTCCATTCGCCGCTGACTGCAGCACTATTTCTCAGTTTGGTTTCTGCTGGGATTTTCTGGTACCTAATTCAAAAAGAGCAGTTCCCAAGGCTGAGGTATTTCAGGCCTTATGGCATCATCAATATAAGCAAACTTTGTGAACCAATGTGCCCCATGAATGCCCCTTCATCAACCTGTGGCCTCTAGTATTTCATACCAATGATGTCACCAATGATGATGTTCTACAATACATAGGGCATCCTTAGAGAAAAGGCAGCAAGATGGCACAAAGAGTTAAGTAGCATTTGTTTACAGTGAAATATAACATCATTTCCTTCAGAAATGACACTGCTAATGTTACCACCTCTTTCTTTCATAGAATAGCTTATGAATGCTTCTGCATGATGCATACAGCAAAAGTGGTCTGCAAAAATGTGGAGCTGGGATATTTTATCCTGGATTATAAAACAAACATAGCCAACATGATTCAACAGACATCATTGATGCATGTTTAAGAACCATCCATAGTTGAACAAGTATCCTGCTTTTTAGTTCAGAGCCTTATTAAAGCATAACAATATAACTCTGAGAATCTCTTGCCTTCATCATGTAAATACTCTGTCTCATAAGTCATATTTTAGGCCATCATGTCGCAGCTTTCGGCACAGAAGTTTTCTAAACATATAAAAGATGGGAGGAGGCAATTCAAACTGGCACTGTCCATGCACACATGTGGCAGTGGCAGTAATTTCATCTTTCATATTCATATTCATATCACACTTTCCATCCCTGACATGTACACTTCATTAACTTCAATGCAAGTGAACTGATTCCCTGATGACAAATGATTTTCAAGAATATTGGATTTGCTAGAACCTATATGCTACAACCTGGAGGTTAAATTCATGCTGTGTTATCTCCAACAGGCTTAGTAGCACTCCTTTACTCTCTACCCTCAAAGTGAAGACAACATTGCACAGTCAGGAATGCCTGAACTACAACACAGAACCAAACAAATGCAAATTCACAAGGAGTCATGAAAGAAGAGATGCCAAGTTACTGCATATGTGCAATAAAAGCCATGTTTTCCTAAATCACTAATGTAGTTAGCATTTCAATTTTTGCTCCTGGTATAACTGCCTGGACTGAAAATCAAAGTTGAACTCCAAAAAACATTGTCCTCTAAGAGAAAAACCATTGCACCTGGATGCAAAAGGAGAACTATTTACCTGAGAAAGATGCTGTGACCCATCTGTATGCCAAGCGCACGTATTAATCCAATATTTGATATATATGCACCCATGTTAAGCTGTATCTACGTTCATGGCGCACCTCTGTCAGCCCAGAACTGGACAATTTCATACATACCTTCATATCGCTCAGCTTGTTCCGCTAACTTTGCCTTATAAACACTATCTTCCCTCTCCATTGTGAAAACAAAGACTGGTAATAGTACAGGACAATGCTAAGAAGAATTGATAACAACTGACAGAACAATCAAACAAAAGTATTGACCGGTGGTCTACACACGGATTGGCGAAGAGCTGCCATATGGAGGTGTGAGATTTTGTGGATTTGCATGAGTCACCCGAGAAGCGCAACGCTTGACAGCAGTTTGATGCTGGGGTAAATTTGAAGTACTTTCGCCAATAAAATGCATTCAGGACAAAGTGAAAAATTTTCTTAGCCAAATAATCTATGGTGTGTTTTACCACTGGTTTTTAAGTTTTGTTTTTACGAAGTTGTAAAATGAAAGAGTAACATTACACCTCTAAAAGATTTTTCTTAGGCCAAGTATTACGAAGGTTTTTAGTACATGCCACGAGAAAAAAGGGATTGAGTCGCGATGCATGAAGCAACGGCTTGCAAGATACAGAGCGTTTGTTCATGAGTCCCCAGAGCAGTTAAGGCAGCGGTCCTACCAGCTCGATGGACGTGGACGTGGTGGGAGGACAACGGGGCATAGCGCCCCCATGGACGTAGCCGGGGGGCCATGCCTCTCCCCGAGCCAAGCGGTCTACATAAGAAATATGGCGATTGTGCACGAATACGGAATAGTGATCATATATATGTTGCAAAAGCAAACATGATATGCTTTATAAAATAAGATGAGATACATAAAATTGCTGCTCTTTCCTATAAATTTCGTTTTACGTCAGTAGCATTTGCCAAAATTTAACATTTGCCCCCCCCCCCGAGAGAAATCCTAGCTACGTGCCTGGCGCCCCTCCAACCAGCGACATGGGGGGGGGGGCAAACGTATCTATTTGCCCCCGCAAAAATGGTCGTGTGCCACGTACAAGTTTTTGGCAGTCGAGTCTTCAAATAGGAACTGGTTATGGCGTTACGCGGTTTCAGACTTTCCTTGCTTGCACCTCTGCGCCACTAAGTTCCTGGATCAAGTCTGTTCACTTTTGTAAACATTGCTCATCACGTTTCTTTGACTTTGATTCAAATTAAACCGTATAAAAAACTTACATGTCGCGTTTTGTCTGTTTTTGCCGATTGAGATCGAAACCAGCTCATTTTGTTCATAGATGAAAATAAAATTGTTAGATGGTGCTGGATTTGAAGCACCCCCGATCTGACAGACAGACTCTGGCCCACAACAGAAACAGAACAAGATGGTTTCGTTAATGAATGTAGGTATTCGTATGTCTCCCTGTGCACAACTACTTGAACCAGCAGCGTAGCCAAGGAGGTCCTAGGAGTCCCTGGGTCCCCCTAAATTTTTGTGACACATGAAAGGGCCCTTGGCATTTGCTTCTGTCCAAGAACAGTAAATCCACCCCTCCGCAAAGGACTCCCAGTCCCCAGATAAAGACCCCTCTGGCAGGCAACGGAGTGCCCTCTGACCGGAAAAAGTACGTGGGTCCACGGAATGAAAGACCCTCCTGCCATGGGATGGTGTCGGCGTGGAGGGAAAGGAGCCCAGTGGCGTAACCTAAGCCAAGGGCCCTTATGGTTTTATCATCCCGGCTTCAGAAATTCTCAATTCTCAACCGACCAAATTCTCAACCAACAAAACAAATATATTAAAAGATATTTTGATCATTCCTAGAGACATAGGCTGACATGGATGCACGTAACGGAATTTTTTCCGTGAGAGGAGGGCACTTGTGTCTGAATACAGTCGCACCAACACGACAAGTCCTCGAAACTTGACAGAGTAGGTATGCTTGCTGCACTCCCCGGCTACTTGCCGTAGAACGATACAACCATGCTATGAATGTCACCATAATGCCGGTACTCTGCGCCGCCATCGTGTCCTGCAGCTCCACTAGATTCCGTGTCCTGCAACTCCACCACGACGCGGGGGAGTCAGCAACCATGCCCTTGGACGTCGGCACGTTCCGAACTGGAAATGTGTAAGAAAAAGAGGGCATTATTTTCAAGATGGTTATGACATTTTTTACTCTGTGCAAATTCGGATCATAGCGATGTGTCGTCAAAATGTGGTAAACCAAAGGTAAGGGAACTTCGCGCTGGTCGTTATTTATCTATAGGTAATTTCTACATTGACATAATTATTTATATTTACAAAGCGATGACACCTCTTGTGTACTCTTGAAACATATCTGCTTGTGGGTCAGGCCCGGGAACAGTGTATATTGTCCTGGGCAAATTCCTGGACAAAATAACCAAAGTCGGTCGTAGCGCCGTAAAACACAAGTAATTTGAATAGTACTCATCGTATAATTCACCTCTGCAGTTTTCAAAGTCTCTGAGATGAAGGATGCACCGGTGAATAAAATAAGAAACGGTTCCAAATCTTGGTCAGCGCGGACCAGAAGTCATACACATGGAATTCCCACATGTTTTTGTTTAGCCACTGATTTGAGCCGTCTTGAATGATGTTGATGTCGATGTCGTCAAGGAATCTGCGCCGTGTCCTGCATGCATGGGATCCCGATTGCCATTTTAAACGTTTGCTTGCAGACTGCAGTCCCAGTCCTTCAAGCATATTAAACCAGATGAAGTGCCCGCGCGACAACAAGATTTTGGGGAAAAATGCTGATAACATTATTGTTTAGGTGGTACGTTTCGTGCCTTCGGCGCACCAGACCAAATCACATCTATGAAATCAAATGATATATCTTTGCGTACATCTGGATAATGTGTAAAGCGTGAGATACATTAATGAGAACTCATTACAAAATAAAAATACTGTACCGGAGGACCGTATTTCAATGTGCCATGTAGTGACCGTAGTTTCGTCACATTTATTTTTTGTCATGTCAGTGACTTTCCTAATGTACAAACATTCAACTGATGCACACATATGTCGTAGAAAACTGCATGTTTGTGCTGTCAGGTCAAGCCAATAGCTGCCAAAAAAAACAGATCCTTACGAAGCTCTTTATTGGATGGTTTGATACCAGGCATGTAGCCACATTTTCCTCATTATGACGTTGGCGAATGTTAAACCTTGTTTAAACAAGGAGGAGAGCAAATGTCAGATACTGCCATATGCCACTGGCATAAGACAAAATTGATAGGAAAAGCAGCAATTTGATGTAACTGACCTCACATTTAACGCAGAGGAAAAACATATAATGTTTCTGATGATCACTCATGATCATGAAACGAACACGGAATACGGAAAGGAATATGGCACAGTGGTCACAACGATCACTATTCCGTATTCCTGAAAAATCGCCAAATACCTAGTGTAGACCGCTTGGCTCAGGGGTGGCATGGCCCCCATGCTCCTTTCCCTGGCTACTTTTTGATAGTATACAAAGTTGGCACCGGAGCAAGATGTGCCCCTAATTTTGGAAAATATGAGATTTTCTTCTCCTGCCCTTCCAGACCGGACCATACAGAGGATCTGTGTGAAATAGTCCTACACATGTGCCGTGCATCAATTCATTAATTCCATTTTCCGTGTGTAAAACGTGAGAACCTGGCAAAATGCGTGCAAAAACAAGCACTGGTTTATTGCTTAGACGTTGCAACAAAAAAAGCGTAGGTCGCACGCGTCATGGAAATAGTTTGTTCCAGCTAAACGGCTGAGAGACGGATGAGATCTTTAATCTACTGTCTCAATTTTTAATCATTTTATTTAAGACATCTTCTTAAAGTGATGCAACTGGGCCAGACAGGTAGGCTGAGCTTGAAGGAATGAATGTACAGGAAAGGTGAAAACCACAGGATTGGCGTTCCTGTGTTGAATACCTCAGATGAGCAACTGGTGGGGAAAGCTAATTGTTTTGGGTGAAATATTGCATTACATAAAGTTCCTTCAGCGTGACTTGACTTATGTAAATCAGACACCTGAATGCTAAATAAATAGCATAAACAAATGAGGAAAACTTAAATTTGCAATTAGTAAACACTGCTTATCCTTTCCTTCATTTATTTCACATGACATCCGAAATACACATTTCCTTATGTCAGAGAGCTTAAACCACAATCTTCTGTGGAAAAGGCGACACAGTAGTAGTTAGGATGGGCTGTTCTTTTTTAATGTATAACGACTCAAGAATACGTAAATATACAATTTCGCTTGATTTATCAATGACGATGAAATTACCGGAACAGCCTACCCTGAATATTACATATATATATATATATATATATATAGAGAGAGAGAGAGAGAGAGAGAGAGAGAGAGAGAGAGAGAGAGAGAGAGAGAGAGAGAGAGAGAGAGAGAGAGAGAGAGAGAATATTTATAGCGACGCCCTCTCGCCAATGTGTCAATACATGTCAATGCTATATGCTGCCGTCGGTCGTGCAGCGCCCCGTCCGTGGGGCGGCGAAGCCCGGCCGGCCATCTATGTTTGCGCCGCCTTTGTTCCGCGCAGGGCCGCGACGCCCCGGCCGGCCGCCCTGCGCCGACGGTTTCGCGCGTCTCGCCGGACCCGGCCGGCCACGTCTATTTGCTTTACCGTTTGTTCTGTCCCCAAAATACGTCTCCCCTTTATCTCATGACCTCTTTCGCTCGCACTATATAAGCCTGTCGTAAACACGTCCTCGCTCTCTTCCTGTCTAGCGCTCAAACTGTTCGGACTTCTCTTCAATACAGAAATTCGTTGTCAGTGATGGTGTGCGGCAGCGCAGTGATGTGAAGTGACATATAACAGAAAAATAACAGTCCGCGAGGCTCGGGAGTTTCCTTTTACCCTCTTCTTGGCCTCCTGAATGGGAGGTCTCCTTGCTGGCTAAACTGCCACTCTAGAGATTAGTTCAATCCCATCCCAGCGCGCCTGAATTGGAGCGTTCCTTGTGCTCTTGAATTGGAACTCCTGCCTCACCTATACCAGCTTGAATTTGCTGGTTCTTCCTTTCATGCTGCTGAATTGTAGCATTCTCGGTTAGGACCCGTATGCCATCTTGAATTGGATGATTATCCTCTTATGCTGCTGAATTGTAGCATTCTCAGTTAGGACCGTTTACCATCTTGAATTGGATGGTTTTCCTTTCATGCTGCTGGATTGTAGCATTCTGCGCCTGCTTCCCCTGAATTTTCCCACCTATTCCTCCTTACTTTTCTCCTGAGTCGAGCGTAGCCCATTTAAGTGTCGCGGACCTATAGTGTCCATAAACATACAGTCCACGCCAGAGTCTTTCGAATGTAAATGCGTCATGTGTTTGAGTGTGATATATCCATTTTTTAAACTTTGCGTCTAATTCGGCTGATCTGCTAAGACTTGTTTCATGTTCTTCTGAAGCTGGAAATAATTTTCCGAAACTTTAAGAAAAAGATATGACAACTTCCAGTTTCGGCAATTTGATCTTTAACTTACTAAACGAAGTAAAACAAAATATGTGATCGATTGAGCATGCCCACAAAAGCTCATTACAGTTGAATACGCCTTGGTCTTGAACCATACCTATACCTATATATAACAGGGTATTGTTGAAGACCATGGCATATTTGGCTTTAATGAGCTTTTCCCGGGTATGTTCAATCGATGTTATATTTCGTTTCCTTTCTTTCAGTAAGTTAAAGATCAAATTGCCGAAAATGGAAGGTGTCATGTATTCTTTCTCAGCGTTTCGGAAAAACTTCCACCATCATCAGAAGAAAAATCTTTGCAGGCCAGACAAATCTGATGCAAGATTTTCTTTTTGAATGGATATATCACACCCAGACACGTGACGCATTTACGGTCGCTCTGGTGATTACGGGATGGCGATGATAACGAACGATGCAGGATGACGAAAAATACAGCAGTAGAGTCTACAACATGCAATACTCTCTCTCTCTCTTCTCGCTCCCTTTTCAACAGTTTTCTCATCCCCATAAAGTCGAAATGGCACACGACTTCACTGTCTCGTGTTCTCGGTTAAGATGGTGTCAGATTTCATCGCTCAGATGGTGTCAGATCTCGTCATTCAGATGGTGCCGGCATCATCTGAGCCAAGAACACGAGGCGCAAAAAGATGCCAAAAGTCAAGAGACACCAGAAAACATGGCCAAAAACTAAAAATGATCATAGCAAAGCAAAAAGACCAGCAATCTCCTCATACGCAGCAGTTAGCAACAGGACCAAGACCACGTAAAGAAAACCAATGTAATTTACCAATCTGTATGTCCCGATGAAGTTTGCAACCTTCACATCATAAGTTACATTGGTGTTACAACCACATCTCTATCAAAACGATTAACTATGCGCCTACAAGAGGATCCATTAAATAACGCATGGAAGAGAAACACTACACAAGCCACCCGAAAAGAGCTCACAGGAAACACAGCTGTCTTGAGGACCTGTCACGAGCAACGGCAACTCATGGTGTGTGAATCGCACCACATTAGGGAGGTCACTCCGTTACACAATATGCAGATAAAATAGTGTGCCATTTTGCGCTTATGGGGATGAGAAAAACTGTTGAAAGGGGGAAGAGAGTGTTGTATTTTACAGAGTGTACTGCTGTATTTTTCATCCTCCTGTATCGTTTGTCACGATCACTATCCGGAATTACCAGAGCGAATGTAAATGCGTCTCGTGTCTGAGTGTGATATATCCATGAAAGAAAATCCTGCATCTAGTTTGTCTGAGCTGTTAAGAGTTGCTTTTCTGCGTCTTCTGAGGTGGAGGGAGTTTTTCTGAAATGTGGAGTTCCAATTCTGGCAATTTAATCTTGAACTTATCGAGCGAAGAGAAACGCAATAAAAAAATTAAAAAAAAACCTTCACATGCTCCTGGACCCGCCGTTCACCGACGTTTTTCTTGAGGTATTCTGATATAAAGAACATCAAAATAACACATGACCACGTCGAAGTACGCGATCTCCAGAAGCGTGATATTCCTCAAAATGTCTCCCAAAAACGAGTCCTGGAACTGCCTCTGGAAGAAGCCAGCTTTTGAAACTTTGCTACAACATGACAAGAACATATTTTAAAAAGTCACCAGGTTTCGTGAAGCAGCTCCCAAAAGTCAGGCAATGGCGAGCGAAAAGCGGGGGAACAGAATTTGCCCCCGGCACAGAATAGGGTTAATTCGTCGCGAACTAATGCGAGCAAATGATCGTTAGTTTCCTTTCACGTTTAAAAAAAGAAAACTAATGAATCAAAAATTCCAAACGCATCATAAGGCCACCTGAAAAACTGGGACCGTGACTGGTATGCACGTGTCCTTACAGATGGCTTGCGACAGACAACAGCGACGGTGGCTAGGGTGCGGATAAGGCGAACAGTGGCGCAGCTGCGGACCGCGATTGCCCCAGTCTCAGTAGCGGCGCCTCCACCCGGTCGGATCAACGACCGCGGCGCTCCCACGTGCGTCCCTCCGCGCGCCGGCTGCGCGCAGGTTGCCGTCGGTCTGACGAACAGGGCGCAGCACTGCACCGCAGAAGCAGCACAACGACGCGACCTGATGAACAAATCGCGTCGCAGCACTGCATCGTAGAAACACCGCAATGCTCGCCTGACCGTCGCGCCGAAACACTGCAAAACGCCACTGCGTCACGTGCCGCCCTTGCACAGGGGAGCCTACATAGCTACCGCGTCGTCAGGTGTCTGTGGACAGGGGAAGTTTCATGGCCACTGCGTCACACGCGGCCTGTGAACAGGGAAGCCCACATAGCTCCTGCGTCGCCCGGCTTTTGTGGAAAGCTGAGCCTTCATGGCTACTGCGCTTCACACCCCCTGTGGAGTGGGGAGCCTGCATAGCTACTGCGTCGTCACGTGTCTATGGACAGGGGAACCTACATAGCTACTGCGACGTCCGGCTTTCGTGGACGGTAGAGTCGACGCAGCTACTGCGACGTCCGGCTTCCGTGGTCGGGAGAGCCTGCCCAGCTACTGCGTCGTCCAGCTTCTGCGGACTGGAGAACCTGAGAGCGGCCGCGCCCGATTCCCATGGCGCTCCGCGAACTGACGTCACCGACTGTGAGCACTGCGGGGCGACTGCTCTTGATTGCCTCTCACTGCGGGATTTGCTCAATGACGTGAGTCAGGAAACTGAAAGACCGATCGCACAACGGGGAATGAGTGAATGCACATATCGCCGCAACTCCAGTACAGGCTATGCTTGATTTCTCATTGTGCTGCATTATTTACTACACTTGCCGACTGCAGCATTTTTCTCCTAGCATTAATCGTGCAGTTACCCATTTGCCTGCCTAGCAGCCAGCCTGCCTGCCTGCCAGCAATTACTGTCTGAACCCAAAGTTTTTAAATTTCCTCAAGCGTAAATGGACGGCGCTTATTTTATTCCGTTTGTTAATTTATACTCCGATCGTTATTCGGTAGTACCCTTCTATAATGTAATTTGATTGATATGTTATGTTTTATTAAGCATTCACTTAAGCCACATTGAGCTAACTGTGTGGATTCAGACAGTTTAACTTGCACCACTGCAGCAGTGTTTGCTCTCTGCTGGGATAACTGGCTAAAAAATCATAACTCTTGAGTCACGTTTTGTTTTCGCGCTTGACCTAGTTTTCAGAATCTGCAAGTGGGTTGCGCGAATCATGATGCAAGAGGCAGCAGCTTAGTGAGGTCTAGGAGGTACAGGAAAGATTACAGTTGTGTGTAATATGACTTCCATGAAGCGCGATTTTCTCCAGATTGACGGAGAGGTTTGCCAGCAAAAAAAAAAAACAGATTTGACGGAAATGTTGGAATGGAGTTAGTTTTAGAAATTACATGAGCGGTAAAAAATGCCTATTGGCCCGCACAAACTGATCTGAGGTATTCCAAAATAAGCCACGTCACTGGTCTTGAAACATGCCGTTGTCATTTGAATATCAGTTTGCCCGTTTTGATGTTAAGATAATGTTGTTTCAAAGAATGATCTAATGTTTCGCTGGGCTGTTGAGGAAGTCAAATATGAATTATACCTCTTAATGTTATCAAACGTAGCCTAAAGTGCGATGCTGTACTTGGTGACCTAGCATGACCTAAGAACAGTTTATTTTGGATATAATACGGAAAATCCAACGCAAGATAGTGCAAGTTTTCCTTCACCTTCACATTTTATAGGCACTTCATGAAAAAGAACGCTCGCGGGTGACATCACCTCTATTGACTGGCGAAGGTCACGCTATCGTTGTTATGGAATGGCTTGCAAGTGAAATGGTATTTCAACGAACACGAAACTATGAAAAAACAGAATATATAAAGCCGTTCCCTGACAGTGGTGAGTTTCTCCATGTCCAAACTACTGGGGTTTCCAAACCGTTTTCCCCGAAATCGAAACACTGATTTGTTCCAGTTTGACCTCTTATCAGTGGCGTAGCCAATGAAGAAGCGGATGGGACGCGCGTCGCTCCGTGATACATGATAACAGCCCGATGAAGAACAATCGAGGTCTCAGGACGTTACAGGTCAGGCGAGTTCCGGAGAGTGGGCGATGATCTGCTGGCTCTCTCAAATTTAGACTCAAACGTTGCAAAGGTTGTATAGGAACAGACTGTCTCGACATATGACCCCTTCCCTCCGCATCCACGGTAGTGCAGGCTTGTGTCTTCATAAATAAACCATTCCTGCATTTTATTTGACTTTTCGTGTTTAACTTTACTAACTCTGGTAGTTTTATGATGTAAGATTGTGTGCGGTATGCGACATGTTGGGGAGCATGTTTTACTGAGCTGCGTTTCGTCCAGTGGTCAAACTGGACCGATCAACGTTCACCTGACTCGCGAGCTTGCTGCATGACCCAATATTTTCCTTCCGGGCCATTGTTCAATGGCTTATCTGGCTCAGATCACAGACTTACCAAAAAGTTTGCGGGCCATGAGCAGAAGTTCCTCACGCAAAGTTCAAAATAGGGAAAATCTGTTCAGGGAATCAAGTAATGTGCTAATCTACTTCATTACGTGCTGGACGGTATACTGCAGTGCACATTTGGGAGTAAGTGGAGTCCTTCTTTCGAACATCTGACAAAAAAACAATGACTGGTTCAGGGTGTCGTTCATGCTGCCGTTGAAATTTCTTTTCATTCGAAATTGCTTTTCAGCACGTTTGGTGCAAATATTCTACCATATTTCCAGATGAGCTGTCCATTATTTCTGAGGAATCGTCAACCAGAGTATGAACTCTTCCTCCGAGCACTGTTCAATTTATCATGCCTTAGATTTAGTGCGGCCCAGTTCCAGAAAAAATATTTAGGTACTCTGGTTCATGACGTAAAAATTGTAACTCAAGACCAACGCGTCAAAAGAGTCTGGTGTGATCTTTGTACCATGGATAGCTGTTTCATTGCTGTTCCTCAAAATACTCGCACAGGTGGGAGTGTTTGGTGTAATTATGGACATGTATGTCACCTGGGTGTGGCATCTTATGATGGTCAACACAGGGGTGTCGATTTGTATTCTTTTGGGAGGACCCTGGTCCATCCAATGTCAATTTGGGTTCGCAATTTTGGTTTGTCCCCCCACATTTTCTACTGGTTTTAAAAGAAAATGAATAATAACGAAAAACGCCCGCCGCAATAGATAAGACATGGACAGAAAGTAAAAAATAAGGTCTTAAGCGATATATCTGTCTACCTTTCTTTCTTACCTATATATATATATATATATAGAAATATCCCAAATATATATATACACATGTATATTTGGGGATAAATACCATTTTTTATTCGGTAAATAGTTCCATTCGTCAAAATAAAGTGGGCTAAATCCGTTGAGAAAACAACGTTTAGAGGAGGTTAGGTTGCCGGGCCCTCGGCTCGGCTCCCCCCCCAATCATTTACAGAAACTAACACCCCTTGGTCCACATCATAAAAGTTCTTACAACAAACATCCTAAACTAGCAAAGATATAAGCGCGCTCAAGTGCAAAGCTTGTCCGGGTCGGGTCATGCCGCGGTGGTCAGACGCTCCGGGACGGGAGCGGCTCTGTTCGTGACCTGCAGGGTCGGCGAAGCCCGCACGGCAACAGCCGATCGATGTCGGTCGGACGGGCGTCGGCCTGACGCACGGAGTCCGGCTGGCCGGACGGCCTTATTTGAGCAGCGCCAGCCGGCCGCAGCGAGCGCGCGGATTGGCGCGCTCTGGACTCGCGGGATCTGCAACACAGAGGGCCGGAGGAACAACTAACTTTCGTCTGGGGAATTCACAAGTGCGCCTGTTGGCGTTGCATGCAAAGATAACCGATAAATATGAGCTTCAAAGAGAGGGCTAAAATCAAGAAATTCATCTATAAACAAAGCTGGCCAGCCTGTAGATCATGAACCAGGATATCGTTTTTCTTTTTCTAATCTACGGTATGACTCAAAGCTCTGTAAGTGCGGGGACGATAAGGCTTTTGACTGTTTCCCCTAGATTTCGCACGGAATCCTAACGCGACGCTGCATCCTCAGAAAACCAGGGTTTCTTTCAACATTCCCAAAAATCATTAAACTTACTTGCCAATGACATATTCTGTACGCAAACACGTACAACCCAATGATAGCCCGCTAACATAACCAAAAGATGACTCCCGTGGTACGGAACTACAGCGTGCCTGGCAACATCTCGGAGCCGGGGTTCAGTGGCCTCCGTCGGCTGGAAAATTTTCAGGCCAAACATTAGTATCCCTCACGACATACAAACCAGACACGGCCAGTCTGGGTACGCGGCGCTATATGCAGAAAGAAGTACGCCATCAATGCCGGCTTACATTTGTATAACTTACGTCTGGGACAGTGCTACGTTTCTGCACAATGATGAACAAAGTACTCTGTGCGCTGACTGTTGAAGCATATGCTCCTTATCAATGATTTCACCAATGTTCTTGTTAATGATCAGTGGCGGTTCTTTCATTGAAGGAGATGAGGCATTTCCTCACCTGTGGTGCTAGGTATTACCAATATTTTTTGCGTTTGATTATTCTTATCAAAGTTTCTTATCAAGATGAAAGATTGCAATTCCGAAGAAAGCAAAACATCGATGGTAGCTCAATCGGTTCATTATGTTGAGGAAATTGAAGTAGATTCCTTTGACGAACAGTAGTAGTTCTCATTCGAAGGCCATTGGGAAAAAGTCTGAATGAGGAAAGCCTCACACGGCCATATCAAATTGACAGCGCGCTATTTGATAATGATTTCGGCGAGTCAGACGAATTGATTATTGAGTGCCATTTCAGTGCATGAACTGCGCGTTGGTGAAGGTGTCTGCGTTCGGTGTCAACTCGCCTGGTCCAGGTAGATCCGAAGCATGAATTTATTACAGGTAGTCCTTAATTTCATTTTTTTTTTGCCTGCAGTAGCAGTAGTAATAGCAGCGCGTCAACCGACCTGAGAATGAGAGTTAAACTATGTTAGAGCTATGATTAAGTTAGCTGTGGCTATGGATCAAGCATATCATGGTTACCAGGCGTACATACCATGATTGTGTCCAGCAAAGCATCTAGGATTTTGGTTAAAGGGGGTCAAAGTTAAAATAAAAAGGCTTGACAATGTTCAAGATAGGCAAGATGTGAATTTAGGCCATACTGTGCTCCCTGCTGCGCTTAAAAGATATTTTATAACCGGATGTAAAGACTGTACTTTTGTTTCTGACTGGCGTCCAACGCATGCATAGGCTGGCAAACACAGGAAAAAGGGCATCTCATAAGAGTCCCGTGTTAAAACCCCGCTTTTTTGGAAGTGATGCCGGCCCAGTAATACTAGAATTGACGACTTTCGGGCGACGGACGTAAACAAAATGTACATCAATATCATTATGTACATCATTGATGTACATCGTGTCATTGATGATAGCAGTAAAGGCGAAAGCTCCCCCAAAAGTAAACAGGCCAATGCTCCCGGACTGCACTGAAATGTGTGTAACAAAATGAAAATAAATCGTACGACACTTTTGTTCGAGGGCGGCGGACATACGCAAGATACGGGAATGTTCAAAAACTACGTAACCTGGCAAGTGGGGATTGTTGTTAGCTTCCTGCAAATGACTCATATCAGGAACTGAGCCTAAAAGGCGTTGCGGGCCAGAGAAATGTGTGCAAATATGTGGCATAGTCGATGCATGTTCCTGAATTAGTGCCGAAATGCTGAGCCATGCTACACGTAAAATGAACCTGCCGTATGATTTTCTTCTGATGCCTTGATAATGGTGGGTATAAAACAACAAAAACAAGCGAAAAGAAAGAAACCCCTACGACGCATATTAAGGTGACCGAAATCTCGATAAAAACTGTTTCAGGCTAGTCCGCCATTATTTTCATCCCCCTGGCGAAATATTCCACTTATGATGGTGCCTCACCCGTTGTGGAACCCTAGCGCCGCCACTGACAATATGACCGAGCTATTTGCTTTCAAGGCTTGCGAAATACGGATATAGGACGGAGATCAGGGTTTGGTTGTAAATGGGACCTACTGATGATACGTACTGATTCTACGCCAAACCTCCTAAAGAATGGAAGTTTCCGCCCTATCTTGCGAACTCACAGAGGTACAGATAAAAACACATTGGAAAATATCGCTGTCAGAAGACCTATAAATGTAATGTTTTGTCCAATAGTTGCCCTTAGGAAAACTGAAAAATGAAAATGATTTGAACTAATAAAAGGAAGCGGCGAGCGAGTGTAACGACGTTTTTCAGGTCGAAACAATCTTGTAAACAGATGTTTCTATCGGAACTAGTGTTATGGATATTACTTCAGCTCGTTTTCAGAACTATCGGTGTCTAACCAACTAACATCTAACTTGCTGCGGTATGTAATAATATCTGGAGTACGGCGTGAGGCTGCGAATAACTAAATAGCCTGGCTTCCACTCCATTCCAGACGTCCTTTCAGATGAAGGTCATAGAGTGCATGAGGAAGCATTTATCTGTCCCTGACGGGTAGAAAGCCCACCCCATAACAACCTCTTCTGCCTTTGCTCAGACGGAACAAACAAACGCGACCCAATCTTACATTGCTGAGATAAACACTGGCCTGTTATAAACTACCCTTGACCAGACCGGAGCGTGGCACAAAAAGATTTCAGAACGAAAAGTCGGAGCTGACGAGGCGAATCCACAGCATGCCATGGCCTCAAGGCTTTGCCGACCCTTAACTACTGCCGGATGTCCCACTGTTGAAACCCCACATTGAAACCTGCCATGTATTGCTCAACCAAGGCTTAATCTGCCTCCATGCCCGTATCCGCAATATGTCTAATGGTACTCCTGGATGGTTGGGACTCAAGTCTAAGTACGCCGGTTTGTACAAGGAAAGTTATTTCAGTCTTTTACAGGCGATAAGCTCAAGTGACTGATGACATTCAAGAGAAGGATGGAGAAGAGAAGAGAGAGGCTTTGATGACATTGAAGCGAAGAATGAATTTGCAAGAAATGCGGTACAAAGAAAACTGAAGAGAGGACGTAGTGCCGTTTTACAGCTGATGTGGCGTGTAACTGGCAAAAATGGTGAATGGAAACTCGCTGGGAGGATGTAGCATTGACCAGGTGGCGAATGTTCATCATAAATCGGAGCAATCCGAACGTCGGGGTAAAAGGCGGCAACACGTTTCGTTAACAGTACCGAGTGAGAAGAAAAGTTCCCTCTTTATAAGCCACGGCTTCCGATAGGCAAGTTCTTTGCCACAGACATTTCCAACCGTCTTCGTATTATGGAGAAAGACCAGGTCAGAGAACTGTTGATACAAACTGCTGTTAGACTGCACCGAGGACACACTGATGGGACAAATCAGGGGCAAAGTCTCAAGTACTGAGCGCACGCGGAAGCATACAGTCAGTTGCTGCATATTCAGTGCATTACGAAAATGTCATACAAACCAAGTGGGGTGAATTCATACTCCGAATGCAGTCTTTTCCTGTACTCCACACTGAACTAATTTGCTTCCTCTTGCACAGAGTGCGTTGACGGAGACTACGATGCGTTGTGCTCTAATTTTCGGCGAGCAAGTTCCAGTATCCGAGAATATCCTGCACGCTTGTGATACGGAACACCGCTGGGCCTTCTCGGGGCCACCAGGCGCCGAGCCAGACGACCCAGCTGGCCGAGTCGCCAGCTGCCCAGCACTCCAGACTGACGCGTCACTCGAGAGGACCCACGGTCGCCGGCTCAGCAGGAAGGAGTGAGCCAGAACGGCCAGCTCGCGGCGGATGATTCCGGAGGACAGACGGCTCCCGGCTCAGCAGAGAAGAGTCGCGAGCACGCCGGCCGTCCGGAACAGGAACCGTCGCCGGCTCTGCTCAGCCGCGGGCTGATGCAATGGGGCTATGTCCAGTCAAGGCCCGGCCGGCCGGCCACCAGGCAGACAATTCCGCGCGATGTGACCGTGAGACTGGACGGCGATTGACGTGAATTATTTGTTTTGACAGGGAGTGTGGCACACCGAGGCCTGTCTGGCCGGGCGCAGTATCGTAGGAGCTTGTCTGGGGAGCTTAAGACGTCCATTTTTAGCACAGTAATTGTTTTACAACTCTTCCATTGGCCATTAAGCCAATGGACTGAACATCGATTAAGCTTGTGCTCACGTTTTGCAACAACCAGAAGAGTGCAACCTGTCGTCTTGATACGATTTTAAAACAATGGTCCAAAACCAAGATGAAGGAAAACCCTTAAGAAATGGTCTGACATGCGAAAGGGGATTAGATGCGTTGAAAAAGTCCAATATAGATGCCATTCTACGACAGGGAATTTTGAGAGATGTCATTCAATGTATTTCGTGAAAAGAAATGTAATGCCAACGAGCATACACGGACGAATTTGGAAAACCATGCTTATTCAACCAGGACCGTAAACAGGGGTTTTTACCGTCGCAGTGTATTTTTCGTGCCGATCTGCACCGTCGAACATGAACAGACAGCCAGCGGCTTTCTTCAACCAGGGGCTTCTTAAAAAGGTTTCCGCCTGCAGCGGCTTCGTGCCGCTGCTGACGTCATTGCTGTTCTTCGAGTCCTTATGTGAGGATTGATAAGCAGTTCGTGGTATATTCCTGGCTCAAAAGCCATGCACGACTTTCTTGGTGCCGTGCACAACAAGGAAAATCGAGTCAGGATTGTCTGATTGTCACAAAATCTTAAACATTCTTTTTATGGGAGATCCGAGCCCGTTACCCAGGTATGCATTGGCGTAATCGTTAGTGACCTCTTTTTAGTGATCCTAGTCCCCACGTCCTCACCGCCCACACCATATCGCCGCCACCGTCGTGCCACATGGTGACGTGATGTACATAACGGGTATTTCTCGGGCCCCTGCCAGCCCGTCCCTTCTGACCACTGCCAGCACGAGTCACACCCCGTGCTGGCCGGCAGCATGTGGTCCAGGGCGGTAATAGGCGTTATAAGCATCAGCAGTGTCCGATCTGCCTCCCGAAGAACTGACAAAACTACTGACAGCGATGTCGTATTCATACGGTCATAAGTGACCAAACGCGCTGCTTCGTTCCTCAGTTCATTGTCACATTTAAAATATAGCGCCGTGGGTGTCGAAGATTTTGCGGACATACATTACAATGTTTCATGTCCATTGCTCATGTAATGTAACAAACGATTGTAATACACGAAATACTGCCGACTACGTTGGTCTTGGAAACAACGAGTTTGATTTATGTAAGCTGTCAGATTTTAGACCAGCTGGAGATTTCGGAAAATTATTTGGGGCTTCGAATGGGGTTTCAGGCCATTTCTCAAGCCTAATGAAAAATGCCTGACACGAGTGGGGCTCCAGCTGCAAAAAAGCTCCATACGTTCCCATTCTCCCAGCATCTCCATCCATGATGTGGTCTGGCCATAGATGCATGGCTATTTCAATCAGTATTGCGTGTTGCACTGGCGAACTGAGCCAAGTAAAAATGCATTGGTTTGTTGGCGCCGACTTGATCAGGAATAAGGACAACCGACGATTTTGCTGTTATCGTGGTTCAACCGCCAGCAATGACAGCACCACGCCTCCGGCACACTGGCGTGGTGACTAAGCGACCGTGCTCCACACGCGCGTTCGCACTCACACTCGAAGCTGAAACATCACGCCACGCGCGCCCACCTGACCGGCGTGCCCTGACAAACACCTGCGCCATTGGCGGCCGGCGCCCGGCGATGTGCGCCGTTGTTCGCCGCGCGTCGCGCTGCACGTGCGGAGATAATCGGTCGACCTTCGCTGGCGGATCACGTCAACGCTGGCGCAGTTGTGCGAATCCCTGGAACCGGGTCAAGATGACACGGGCGGCATGCGTTGCGGCGCTTCTTGTTTCCGCTTCTGCGCAGACGTCAGCCAGGCTAATGACATGGAGGTGCACGCATAAAAGGATGATGTAAATGGATTTCGTAAACGTGCAGAAGAAGTGTTCTATGGCGTGATGAATAGATAAATGGCAGGCATTGTGTGAAGTCAAACTAGTGGGAAACATGTAAGGGCTGTTCCGGTGATCACAGATGCTTGGTCTACTCATTGCCTGATTTTATGCCTGATGTGGATACTTACGTTGATTTGCATTATTTGAGAAAAATCGAGTCTTAACCCTATTTCATTTTAGGAGCAGAGTGGTAAAAGGACTTTTGAATTCCCCCTCCGTTTTTTCGCCACTTCCAGTGTTTTTGAGGCAACTTCACGAAATCTGGGGACTTTTCTACCTATTATTTCTACGTATTATGTCAAATTTTACAATTTCATTTTGCTCAAGTATGGAACCAGGCTACGTTTTTGCAAGGCACCTCAAGCCATTTTTGACCCTGCTCAAAGTAAAAGGAAAATGTTTGCCAAAAATGGACTTTTGATGATAAAACTTAACCTTTCTATAAGTGTTTTCGGTAAATAATGGGGCAGTCCCATAAAAATGCTTTTGTTGATCTCAATTTACATAAAGAAGTCAGGTCAATGTCAGGAGCCAAATTATAATTTTATTCTGTGTTTTCTGTTACATGCGTATCATATGCTTTCAGCACTTTAGCCATGATATTTGGAATGCCAAATCCGGGACACATATCCCTCAGCACAGTGTCACCTACCTGCATTTCGAGTTGCAGTTCGACATCAGGCCGAATCACGTAGCTATGGCCTAAAACATCGGCGCGCGTATCTCATATCACGAAGGCCGTAAACAAACTTTTAGAAATATGTCCAATTCAGGTGATTGGAAACGCCTTCAAACACTATGAAATTAATTCAAGGCAATTCCATGTGACTCTGAGGTCATTCGAGGTCATTCAAGGTCAACGGCCATCAGCTGACCTGATCAATATGCAATAATGACAGTTTCCCCTTTTCTCATGTCACTTGCCCGCCTATGCCGATGCTATACAAACATCATACAAAATATTTATGTTATGCATGGTTCTTAAGCATAGCATGACTACTAAAAGTTTAAGAAATGCCTTTAACTTTTTTACTTATTTAGTTTTCAACAAAAATATTCCTCCCATTTTTCAAGCCCTGTAAACGGCTATGATTGTTCTCGAAATTCCAAACGTATGGGTCACTGGAAAAAGTCCCATCGATTAACTCTCGATTCCATCCAACTGCATCAAAATCGGTTCGTAAACAGTAGAGTTATGACTCTTTGAAAATACACCCTTTTAGGATTTTTTGTCCTCCGTACCCACTTCTTTCAATATTTTCAAAATTTCTTTTTATAAAAATGCACATTAACATCATGGCAAATCGGTGGTCGTTTGTTGCGATGGAATTGTACGGCAGTTTTCGAGTCTGGGGGGTGAATAAGCCCCCCCCCCTGGGCGAGAATGCGTCCTAGCGCTATGGGTACGAGAATAAGGTTAAAGAGAACGTTTCACCTTGGTGGACCTTTTATAAACAACTCGTCTTGTTCGAAGAGTCGCTGATCACGTTTTCCGCACTCTTTTTCTTAGGAATGCAAAGGAACAACACGTTTCGACAGACATTTGTTCAGAAACCATACGCTAAATCATCAACTAATGAGACTCAACACACGCTTCATTGAAATATTTCTGGCGACGTCCATTAGTCCACGTTCGCTCGTGACAACGTGCAACAGCTTCCAGCAGAGCATGGCAGAACAGGACACACAAGAAAACCGGTACTTTCGGAAATATATGATTTTGGAGCATTAGTTACACGGAAAATCGATTCCTGAAACCAAAAACTATATTTTACCCGTTTCAATTAAAAACATTTGTAAAAGGCGATGCTTAGTTTTTTAAGAATCAGCCTTTTAGCTACTGATCAAATCAAATGCTCGTCTCTGGCTCATTGTAGCTTTTACCCTTCAGTTTTATAGAACAAGAACCTCATTTCTTTAATGACAAATGTGAAAACGTGTCACGAACTTTAAACCGGTTATAACTGTAATTGATCCATGTATTTGTACCGATTAAAATCAGATCCTTGCGAAGTAAACTTTTGACGGATCGCGCGAACGTTTGACATAAATCAGTCCGCTGTGCTGTTGAGAGTGCATCTGTTCCCTGGCCCTGTTCAAAATTTCAGGTCCAAAAACAGATAAGCTCCTGGTATGCTCTAATCGGGCGAGTCGAGATTTCCATCAACCTTCCCGTGTAACATGTGCCCCATGTGCGGATCAGGCGGCGTAGAAAATTCCTCGGAGGGATCAGGGTCGTTCGCGGCTCTAGATAACCCGACAGATTGGCTTTGCGCAGTTGCAGCGCTGCAGGCATGTCCGAAGTGCATCCGGCCGGTTGCAGAGCTGCGGTTTGCCTGCCGACTTTAAAAGAGTCCTCCTTCCGCATCCCGCCGGCAGGCGTCGTTGTCCGATTGCAGGATTTCGGTTTCGGCGGCGGCTTCGTCGCAGAAAAAAACCCTGCTTCCTGCACTGGCGATCCCAAATTTCCGAGACCGTTGTCCGTCGCCTCGGGCGGCGCCAGTCGGAGACGAGGATTTATCGATCTGGCGTCAGACTTGAGGTTGACCTCGGACGATTTGTCCATTCCGGCGTCTCATTCCTTGCCCCTGGCCGTGTCCTTGAGACTGCGTCTTCGCTGTTCTTCGAACGATGAAAAACACCTGCACATCGAGGACGGAATCGAATTTCGCTCTCCTATCCGGTGTCACATCCTGATGCCTTGCACATTTCTGTTCAAGGCTTGCATTCGTTGCTTAATGCCAAATTTGGCAATTTGTCGCCAGATCTTGACGTACGTGTTAACTACGATCGCTCTCACGGCCTGCCCAGTGCAAGTTTTTCCACCAGTGCAGTACTGAAGAAGGAGTCACGGGATATCTGCTCACTGCTTTTTCCTTCCATGAAGGGAATACTCAGGTAGGTCGTCGTCCAAACCATGTTTGCTTTTTTGCCAGCTCAGTTCAGTTCAGTTCAGTTTTGCGGCTACATTCCCAGTGGAGGGAAAGCCATGCCAGCCAACAAAAGTGCACCAGTGGAGTTAAGTACGCATCACGCAACAGCCACACGTACACGTCAGATTTCCTTCAACGTCTTCCTGCAGCACGCTCACCAAGTCACTTTTCGAACGCAGCAAGTCTGAAAATGGAACGGCTGTGGAAATATCAGTTTAAACGTTCGCTTCCTTGCAACACGGAGGGCGTTTGGTTTCGATTGCGAGATTCGTATGGTTTTACGAATGCCGTAATGTGTCTGGATTTACACTTGGGAGAGGGGAGGGGGTGGAGCTGTTCAGAATGTTCAGAATGTATTGTGAGTGCTCAGTGGGGCTGCTGAACGACAGCTTTAAGGATTTTATCTCTATCAAATTGGTGCATGACCTCAACATGTCGCTCTGCTGTGAAATTTGAGGAAGATTGAGGTGCATGAATTCATGATATTCGTAACCCTGAATAATCGAACAATTCTTGTGAGTGCCAGGCTTAGTCCTATGGATGCACAGACATTCAAATGTGAGGCAAATTATTCACAGGGATGCACTGAAAAATTTTCTGCTCTAAGAATTACCAAGATTTTGAGTTCGTCTGTTTGTAAACGTATAGTGCGGTAAGAGTGGCCAAGAACACTGTCAGCTATGTGAGGTGCTGATCTTGGAAGACGTCAAGGCTGCCCTGCGACTGCGACGCAGACGTTTTTTTTCCCAGCACCGCTTGCCTCCATCTGCTTTGATAGTCCCGCGAAGTGATGATAGACACACGCGTCCTTGATGTGGCGACGTTCAGAAGCATGGCACCACCTGTATACACATGAGGAGGTATTGTTAGGGAAGGCAAGACAATTTTCAATTGGGAACTCATATACTACCTGACGTAAGTCAGTGTGGTCTGCCTGGCTAAAGGACTCTAGAAAACTTAGGCCACGCTAGTAATTGGCATTAATAGTTGATATTTTAGCATTTTAGCCTTCGATCATTTAAAAGCAGGAGGATTGCTTAGCGATACAGCAAAAGCCGCTGGGACGGCTATACATGGTGCAATACACCGAAGACTACTAAAATCCTGTTTCACACTGTCAGACTTCTCAGTGGAATTTATTGAGAAATGTATGTGCATAACAAAAACGCCCAAGCCTGTTAATTGCCAGAGTATAAGAAATTTTGCTGTGGTATCCGGAAAGTGAATTCCCAGAAAACTACTCCCCAGTGAAATCATCACAGCTGCATAAGTATGTTTCTGGACTGAAAAAAAAAACAGGGCAGTCGCTGGATTCCAGTCCGGTTGTTACGAGGTGACCCGGGCACAGGCGGTCCGAGGTTCGGGTGCTCGGCCGGCGCGACTGGACGTCTCGGCTCGCAGCTTCCCCCTGAACACTCGGCAGGAGCCAGCAGCATGCACCAGTCGGCCTCAAGACCACCGTCCTGTCGGCCTCTCATGCTGTGGCAGTCATTTCAGAGGGCGACGCTCCCGATCGTGCCTCGAACGCCGGCCAACTGGCCCGGTGCCCGATCCAGCCAGCCCTGCAGAATCAACCGCGCCGCCTGCCGCCAGCGACGGCCCGAGTCGGCCGCCGTCACGCCTCATCACGGGCATCACCGCCGGCACCATCGCAGGCGGCGTCGGCGCGGCCAGACCTCAGATTGCCCCGCCGTCCACCGGCGTCTGCTCTGCTCAGTCCCGCAGCGCGAGGCGCCCCTGTCCGTGACGGGCGCCTGTCGTTATCCGGTCCGTCACGGCCGGGCGGCGGCCGTTACACGGCCCCTGGACGGGGGGCGGAGCGCCCGGGCTGACCCGATTAAGACCGCGCCCATTACGCCCCGTTTCTAGGTCGAGACAATCAGCTGAAGGTGGCGCCCTGTTGTGGCGCTGGCCGTCCCGGCGAGCAGTCGCGCCGCCCGCTCGTGAGGGGGAGGGGTCAGATTCGTGACCGTCAACGGCGCTAGCGTCGCTCCCAAGGTCATCTCCGAGTGCCTACCGGCGATAGGCCTATATAGAGGGCACTTTGTCCAGGCATTACCTGCGCCCGCGTGGGCTGGACGACGTGGGTAGGGCCGACTTCCGCGAAATGCTACTGGTGCCCTTTATAGGAGGATCTGCACTCAGCAAAACAGGCTGCACAAAGTCGTGAGGCTGGCTCAGCGGCTCCAGGTTGCCTAATCCCCACTTCGAACTTTGGTCTGGCTAGGCGGGTGGACGCATCTAAACAGAACTACATGACTGCTTCTTCCGCTCTTTCCGCAGTGCGCGCAGATGCGAGAGATCTAAAAAATCGAGGAATGATCTTTTATAATCGAACATGAGCATTCCACACAAATTATGCACAAGAGCACACGAGACGGATCTTACTGTCCTGGACGTTGAAATGATCATTTGTGAGAATGGTTGTGGGATTTCATCACGGTCAGTTGCCACTCCCATATCTCATCAACGAGCCGGTAAGATGCTTTGGTCCTCACGCGATGGCCGGGATTCCGTATTAAGGCCACCATCCTCGCATTTTTCTGCGACGTTCCGGAGCCCGTCATGGGCACTACAGACGCCGTCCCGGGGGCAGGGGCTTCTCAGCGTCGATGTTATCAGCGACGATCGCGGGCCAGCCGCACAACGCAGTACACCGGCTTCGCTCACGTAATCCGAGCGCCGACCATAACACAGATGCGGCTTCGGCCCACCTTTACGTAACCTCCGCAACGCCGGCCCAAGGTCACCGGCGGCCGGTGGGTCCGCCGAATATGGCGGCCGCCATGGTGCTGCCGGTCGATGTCAGCGCGCCACGTGGCAGCGGGCGAGCGCGGCTCCGAGGCCGCCCTCTCGTGGCAGCGGCGGACGCCATGCCGCATGGAGTGCAGCTCCGCCGCACCAGGCGCTGCCTTGTATAGATACGGTTTTTGTAGGGCCCGGGTTCCACAGTTGTTTTGAGATTTTAACGTATGATCTTTGGGGCTTCTGTAGTGACTAGTAGGCACACCAACTGGACCCTGTCAAGAGAGCGGTGACACTGCTTAGGCCTGTTTGTTTTATGCCAGACGGCATCAGGCAACGACAAATGCCCCCTGGGAAGAGCTGCAGAGAAAGAGAAAAGTGGCGAGCGACGTTATTAGTCCTGTTGATGGTTTTAAAGTTCGTGCAGCGCCCCGGGTTCCGTATTAACCCGTCCCCGACTGGGGGGGGGATGACCGCCCCCCCCCGGTTTTTTTTGGAAAAAAAAAAAAAAAAAAAAAAAAAAAAAAAAAAAAATTTTTTTTTTTTTTATCAATTTTACGTCTCGTGTCGAAATTTTGATCTCAGGTCAGGTCAGGTGCGTGACCTAGACCAGGTCAAACTGAGCTAAGTCCAAAAAAGTTCAGCTCCCTCTAACGTTTTCGCAAAACAAGATATCTCAATAATACTTTCAGGGATTAGTGATCGTGATAGATGCAACAAATCTGCTATCTCGGATTTTTCGGAATTTTCCGGGTCATTGACCTAAGGTCAAGCCCATTTTTAAGACATATCGCCGTTTTTTTCTGAAATTGACGGAATATTTCATCGCATTTTTAGTGTGGAGTGAAGCAGACATCTAGTTGCCGTCATTGGGCAAAGTATCAGTGACTTCCAGCCATTGACCTGAGGTCAGGTCACGAATAACTGAAGTGGGCCAAAATGTACCACCGTCAAAATCGACGATAAATTATTCAGAATGGATAGAAAATGGCACAACTAGCTTGCACAGACGTAAGTAATACCAGGAACCTCAAAAAGTTTGAAAAAGTAGCATATTTTGCAAATAAACAGGCTCTCGCGAATAAAGCTCCGCCAACTTTGTAGATTGGCAACTAATCAATTTTTCCAAAATTTAAGCATGAGAAACCATCACAAGAACCACAAAGATCAATACAATTTACATAGATTGTCTTTTTTCGCGAAAATAAAGGAACGCTAAAATTAGTTCCCGTCAATTTGGTACCGCATACGGCAGTTGCGCACAGTGACGCCTGACGGGAGAATTACGGTGTCTTTAACTCAACGTTTTGGCGTATATATTGAACAAATCTGAGGAAATTAGACGTGTATCGGCATCCGCGGACATTTACTTGTGCGCTGGTGCCTTTACCTATGCGTTATTAGTCACAGCCCTTGAGATTCAGGCCATTTCTCGGTCTCATGCAGTCGGCTATGAGAAAACATATATAGGGCGTAAATTGGCTTACATATTATCTAAAACTAAAAATGAGACCAGTTTCGAGCTCTACTCGTGACGGGCTTTCCAACGGTATGCTTATTTTTATCGTGCGACCAACCGTTCGTGAGTTAGAGGGGGGGGCAGTCAACTGCCCCCCCCAGTCGACGGTGTTCGGGACGGACCGACGGTCGTGCGCGGGTTAAACGAAAGAGGGTCGTCTTCCTTCTTCATGTATGTTCACAGATACCGATTCTCGACCGGCTTTAAGAATCCCGACGAGTTCTAAGGCACTCTGAATTAGGGATGCACCGGATATCCGGTCCGGCCGGATATCCGGCCGGATATTAGAGATTATCCGGTATCCGGTATCCGGCCGGATATTTTTGTGATCCGGCCGGACACTGCCGGATATTTAACCTTCCGGTGTACAATCAAGACGGTGCTCTAATGTCTGCGTCCAAAACCGTTTCAGGGGAAGCGTGGCTTGTTGTGTTAGATTGTCGATGTTACTGGCAGTTCCAAGTCGGTCTGGAGACCTTGGTACCAATTCTTTTCTGTATTGGTCCGGGAGGTTCGGACATATCTTTGCAAGAATGGGACTCAAGTTCAAAATTGTGAAATAATAGCCAGCATGCGGTCAGTAGCCCATCTTATGATTTATTATCTTCTTTTTTTTCGAAATATTTCTTATCTTTCTCAAACTCTGACACAAATGCATTAAGGAAAAATATAAATTGTGGGCACTGGAAAATGAGACAGTATTTAAAGTCGTATCGTAAGCACATTTATTACTGTATGAACATTAAGCTTTGCAGAAATGTAGTCATAACCGCTGCGGTCAGTTTTTGTTTAATGGATCATCTCCATCACCTCTCATCTAGCGGCAACACGCACGCGCCTGGGTACGCGCACCAGCATTTAACGCGGTATCTCTAGGTCCAGAGCAGCGATCACCTGGCTCATCCAGCGCTTTAGGGCGACTTTGGATGTTACGTACCAGTCTCCCTGATACATCCTCTGCTTAATGATGCCCCAGATGTCCTCAGTAGGACACACCTGGTGCACACAGGGGGACTGCTGTCACGCATTACATACGGCACTCTGGCCTCTTCCAGCAACTTGAACGTTTTCTTCGCATAATGAGCGCTGGCCAAGTCTGGCCAGATCAACATGTCCCTCTCGAAACAGTCCTCATCCAAATATGGGATGAGCACATCTCCTACGCACTTCTCACGGTACACGTTACCATCAACATTACCCATACCCGGCATGATAGCCGGCTTTGTCACATCCCTGAGAGAGATGGCGGGCCACACGAAAAGATTGCGGGGAAACTTGCTCTCTGGCCTCAGTTGTACTTTTGCTGGACTTCTGCTGGACGTGCTCCAACAGAGTACCCAAGGTTTCCTGACATATACCTCTCGTGGTAGGTGAAGTAGCTTTCCATGGCAATGCCCCGTTCTTTCCGATTTCATGTGATCCGCGGGACAGTTTCCGGATGCGGGTCATTTGGACGACCTCTTGTTTTTGGGTAACCTGGGGTGACCTCTTGCTCTTTCGGTACCGAACATTGTTTGCCACCAATATTTTCTTGTCACGTACGTTCTGGAGATTAAACCTTCCAGCCGGAACGCATTATGACACCCGTTGTTTTTACAGTTCGAATCAGCTACAGCTGTCTTTTAACACGCGCACTGGAATGGGGATCTTTTTGTGCAGCCCACCTGCTCTTCTTTAATATCTCGAGAACGCATCTGAGCTGGTTGCTGTTACTTTGTGACATTCATGGCAATTTAATAACTCGTCGAATGGCGTAGAAAAATTGGAAATCAGCCGAACATTTTGAAGTTTCAAGCATTTGAAGTCAGACAAACATCACGAAAACGACAGTTGTCGCTGACAAATGGGAACTTTGTAAAAGGACTGGCGTTCTACTTAAGATTGCTGTTTGAACACAGTCAGGCGATGTCATTCGGGCATAAGTGATGGACGTACCAAGGCCACAGCCGGGGTCAATAAGGGCTAAGGGCATCAAAGGTCAAGGTTTGTGACCTGATCCAGATTTGCTTTGCAAGATGTCAGTTTGCATGAAATATGCATTCGAAGGCCACAAAAAAAGACGTGTGCGCACACTGATACGCTTACATATTCCAAGGTCAGTGAAGGTCAAGGTCGTTAAAGGCCAAGGTCAAATATCTTGTAAGCTTGCTCAGATTTGTTCTGCGACATGTCGATTTGTATGAAATATGCATTCAAAGACCCTAATGAGGACACGTGTGCGCACATGCAGACGCTTATATATATGCCAGAGTCATTTCAGGTCAAAGGCGTCAAAGGTCAAGGGCAGGTTTTTGTGACCTGGTCCAGATTTGTTTTGCAATACATCGATTTGTGTGAAATACGCATTCAAAGACCCTTCTAAAACACGTTTGGCATATTGATACTGACATGTATATACACGCATAGCTATACATACATACAGAAATATAAACGCTGGAAATGACCAGATGTACCGATGTTAGCTACCTTTACTGAAAATACGCCAAAAGATACATGTCGCGCCCTCATTTACTCTCAAACTGTCCCGTGTTGCTCAAAATCTGATGTGTAAAAGATGAAAAAATGACGTCACAGGTCACTGACCTGACATAACCTCGACCCAAAATCCCCAGTCAAGACGCCAAGTGATTGGAAGTTATCGTATTCCGCGTTTTAACGGCCCAACAAACAACCCGTTTCGTTCGAAAAGTTGTACGGAATGGACTGTACAGGCCGATAAAGTGTCCAAAGTTGACCTTTTCCACCTCATTTGGCCTTGAAGATATCGACTCACAAGCTGTGGGCATTTTTTACTAATTTTTTCAGTTTCTCACATTTTTCTTTTCTGTTCAGTCTTCTCGGTTTCATTATTTCAATAGAAATAGTAAATAAAAAACATGTAAACATAATATCCGGTATCCGGCCGGATATCCGGCCGGATATCCGGCACCCCGATCCGGCATATCCGGTATCCGGCCGGATCACAGAAATCCCGATCCGGTGCATCCCTACTCTGAATGCTTTCAGATTCAAACCCGGGTTAAAGGTATCGATAGTGACTGAAACGGTTTTGCTGTGCTGGAGAGTGGCGCAAAAGTCAGATGAAATAGTTTCGTTCCATGCTGCGACGTGGAGCTGACATTTAAGAAGAATTAGCCTTCATTAGGAAAACGTGTGTTCCGCCGCTCCTCCATCGGCAGCACCGCCAGTGGCGCCATGAAAGCAGACTCGTGAGGATCGAACTTCTCATCCCAATTATCACGAACCCTGCCAACGTGTTACCATTTCGTCACCGATTTCCTCACATGAGAAGCCAATCCGTGACTCTGGTACACTTGAAAAGACGTACGTCACATGACAGAAATTCATTACATCAAAGGTGCACGTACAGCGTAATTTTCTCCTCCGTGTTAAGCGTTCATTCATCCCTGCCCTAGCCGGCAAGAGGTGTCGTCGGGCATCGGCGCCAGCAGATCAACTTTGTGACGGTTCGTCGGTGCTTACCATCATACGTCAAATGATTTGTCATCCAATCCACGGAGGGTAGTAGAAAGGGTTGCGGGCAATAACCAGCAGACGACAAACTGAATGTCCCCTGAGTTAAGTGCTCGCCTGGGCGAGCTGCTGGTCCTCATCCAAGTCGACGGGGTCGAACATGCCAAAAACAAGCCAAGTGAAGTCGAAACCAAAAGTCTATGAAATTTATGTCGAGCATCCTACTTCCAAACAATGCAGAGCATGAGTTCGCTTCAGCAAAGCGATGGGGTGTTTGCACACAAACCCTTGCAGTGTTTACCTTACCTATACGTCAGTATAGGTAAGGCAAACACTTTATAGTAGACGTATAGGTATAGTAGACCATATGGCAGGTAGGACGCTGGCCCTCCCAACCTTAACCTTCGGGCATTGTGACATGAGTTCTATGGCGCTGCACGGAAATAAACTGCCCCAAAATGGTTCTGGCCCAAACAACTTTGAAGATGGTCCTGCACTGGTAAACTGGCGCGTAAGTGATGACTGAGGACTGACGACTAACAACTGACACATGGAAATTGTGGTTTCCTTTGTCAGTAAGCTGAACGCCGAACTCTGTTTCAATATGCGTGGACGACAATAGTGAGATTTTTACTTGAAGCAGCTAATTGAACACCTGGGGTGGCGGTCGCACCGACGGCAGATAATTTAGCATCATGTTCAACATAACGTAAAGGTTGATGATCTGGCGCAAATTTGGCGGAAAGGAATCACTTCGAAATGGCTGCAGGTCTTTCAGTTCATCAAGCGTCCCTTCGCACTTGTGACAGTCCTGACGTTGATCCGGCAAAGCTCAAGACCAACCCTTTTTTTGTTTCATAATGAACAGGTTTTTGGTTGGAGGAGAGGCGCTTCTTTACTGCAGTTCTGCGTGTGTGCCGATCACTCATTCTTGCAACAAGTGTTTAACTAATCGTGAGTAAAATCATTCAAACGAGCGAACGAACCCAAAATCGCACGTTTTTAACTTATCTGCGAGTATTGGAACTAACGCCTCATAGCACAGTCGAACCACCAAACAGCCCTTGAGGCGGTCGGGCAGGGGCTTTGGTCCGTCTGCAATCGATGCAGACGTTCTGGGATGGAAACTGCTGGCTTGCTGCCAACGGGACGCCCACTTCCACCGCGTCTTGTTTATCTGGGCGACTAGGCGCGGCCTGTGTATCAAAACCCCCAGCCGCCGACAGGTTCTGAGCAGCGGAATTTCGCCCCAGACGGGCCTCATGACCCGGGCCGGAAACACAGCCGGGAGCCACGGCTCAAGGCCGCGCCTGATGTCCGCCGAGAGGGGGGGGGGGAGGGGCGCAGACCAGTTCGACGCAGGGCCGCCCGCCGATACAACTGGGTTCAAAGCCCGTCTCGTGTGCCTTCTGCGCAGCACGGCGCGGGCGGCCGCGCGCCGCCAGACGTCAGATGTCAGTCGCCCCGGCCGGCCGGCGGCGGAGCCCGGCAGCTGCGCAGATCGGCCGCCGATTGACCGCTGCCGTGACCGCTGCCGGCCGTCCGCTCGGAATCTGGTCAGCGACGGCCCAGCCGTGCATACGCTCACGCTCCGAGCGGCGGACCACGACACCAGGCTCTGGATGGCATACAGCCTGCACGGTCAAAGGCGCCACCAGCTGGAGAACTGACAATCGACCCGGTCACGTCCAGAGGGACCGGCTCCCCGAGAGACCTCTGCACGAGCAGCATGCTCGGAGCTGCTCCGAATATCGGTGCTGGCTTTTCGTCGGCGGGTATGAAGTTCGCGCAAACTTCTATTAACTTCTCGACTGACCTGTATTTGCGCATGCCGTCACGTCCAGAGGCTCTGGTCGCCTAAAGCATGAAGTCTGGAGTTCATGATATATATATATATATATATATATATATATATATAATTATATGCTATATGTACCGGTAACATCTATTTATTTATTTATTTATCCATTTATTCATTTATCCGGCATCTGCAGTCTTCACACACGGTGCGGCTTTTGTGACCCATTGTTAAGAACGCTGGAAAAGTAAAGCAAGCAGCACCACGCATGAACGCAGACACGCCCAAAGGCAAGACCAGAAAAGGGAGGCTGCCCGGTAAATACAGCGTCGCTTTCCTGCATCGCTGCGAATCCTGGGTAAGTGGTAAAAGCTGTCTTGTCTTGCAGATTGCAGTCGGACATCACGGTTTCAGATAAGCATCTGCGCAAGCAATACCGGGTCTCCGTACTCCGTAGTGTAAAACCTTCTGACCAATACGAGGTC
Source organism: Capitulum mitella (assembly GCA_030062745.1). Taxonomy (NCBI): domain Eukaryota; kingdom Metazoa; phylum Arthropoda; class Thecostraca; order Pollicipedomorpha; family Pollicipedidae; genus Capitulum; species Capitulum mitella. Next base: position 36,083,286 of record CP099839.1, read on the forward strand.
TGTAAAAGCTCACAGGGTCCGGAGCAACCGCCCCAATCATGTCACTGCACTGACCTGTGCAGGCAGCAGAGCACAGACGAAATACAGATCGTCTATACGGAACATAAAGAAATCCGGAAAACCGCGACTCATATAAATGCAATCCGCGATTTTCTTGCCGATTCTGGTTTAAATATATTCTTTCCCAAATATTTCCCAGCCTATGATATCCAACGTTCCTTCTCATAACACACCAAAACGTCAATGGGGCGAAGAGCTATGATACCAGTGACAATGACACAGACTTTCTCGGTGGTTGAGTCAAGGAACTGTCTACTGCGGCGAGGATGCTGGTTAGTTCTATTCTTCATCGTGGAGATACACGGAGCCAAGGGCAGGATATATAACATATACAACCTTCTGCAATTGCAAGGCCCCTGGGCAGGACAATTTTCCAGTCGGCCGTACTACGACGATGATGTTGGTTTGTACCGATCAGCGACTACGTCATACATCCTGTCATGTTTTGCATTTTGTGCGTTTGTGTCGTGTTTACTTTGTCTCTTTCTAGGTAAATAAACACCCAGCGGTGTCCGGTCTATGGCTCTCTTGGTTATTACGGGCCCGTTAAGTCTTTCTGGCAGACCTCCTTACTTATAGTCTTATAGCATGTAAATCATATATGCCTAAGTAAGTAAATTTTCTTCCAGGCAATGGCCTTAATGACAAATCTGGTGAAAACGGAAACACCAGATGCTGTTGTTGTTGTTATGGAACGGTCAACCCAGCGAATGATCTCTTCAATCCCAACGAGCCACTAGCGCATTGAAAAAAATAAACGCTTTCGTGATATTTTTATTATACTATTTCAGCCGACACCGTGCACCGCTGTTCTAGCTTTCCAGTTAAAGGCAACTCGCCAACGAAGAACCGTAAGTTTGTGCTTGCATTGCACTATGTACTTTCAGGTTTACCCCTCGTTACCTATAATCAGAGCTGAGGATTCGCGTGCATTTTGGGATTTGAACCCTAGAGTGGGTGGATAAGGATTCAGATCCAGGATCAACATTGGCATAGATGCGAATTTCTCTATCGAAATCTCGAAATTTTTACGTTTATTACCCATACATATATTTGTCATAAACGTGCTACATTTAGTAATTTGAATAACATTTGAGCCTAGAGCATATTTCAGTACATTTCTTTGCATATTTAAATGATGTCTTTCAGGGTTCAGTTGTTGTTTTTACGATTAGAATTATGATTTCCAGGGTCCAAATCCTCGCTTTCAGGATTCGAGGATTCGCAAGATTTGGATCTGTTCCGATCTGTTCGAATCCCGTGAACTGAGCGCAGAACCCTTCGGCAACACCAACAGTCATTCAGAGCTGTACTTAGTAGAATTCGATGACCAATCACAGGCCTGCGTTTCGACGCTAAAATTTTGGCTTTATAATTCTTGATCCGTTCGCGTAGACAAATTTCATGCATAATTTGCTGATTTTGTTGCCTGCAACCTATTAGAAAGACGTTAAAACGTCTTTACATTACGGCGCATATTAACAAGGATATTTGAGCTCGAAAATATTTTGGCGTGGTTCAAAGTTTCGCCTTCTGCCTGGGAGACGGTCGGCAACCCACTTGACGCGAGCGGCATGTTGTTTCAAGCCGAGCGTTGGAGCGCGCGGGTGGGCCGTTCGCCGTTTGTGCGTGATGCGAGGAGGGTAGTTGTTGGTAGGGTAAGGACGGTTGTTTGACACTTATGCTCCCGCAAATTTGCCGTGCAAGAGGTGGGCCCGTCGTAGTATCACTCAGCCGCTGATTTCAGCGGACCAGACTAATTTAACCAAGATTTGAATGGACGTTTGGGCACCATTCAGTTAACGCATGGATACCGAACTTAAAATGTCCAACGGCGGCCACGGGACCTAAAATGTCAGAACGCGTACCCTATATCACTACAACCTTGAAATGGAATTTTAGAAATAGAGTAAATTCAAATGTTTGAAAACGTTTTAAAACAATATGAAATGCACCAAGGATCATTCCATGCGACCCTAAGGTCAATGGAGGTCATTTAAGGTCGAAGATCTTAAGTTGTCTTGATGGACACGTGGCCACGACAATTCTCCCTTTGTCATGTCCTTGGCACCGCCTATGTTAATATTATGCAAACGTTGTAATACGATTTGTAATTATCCAGCCTAACATGACTAGTAAAAGCTAAAAAGGTTTTTAACTTTTTTGTTAATTCGGTTTTTGAAAAAAAACTAATCCTTCCATTTTCGAGATCTTGTGAACGCCTATGAATATTCTAAAAATTCCTTATCTATGGACCAATGATGAAAGTCCCATCCATAAGCTCTCGATTCATACAGTTTCATTAAAACCAGTCGATAAATGATATAGTTATAACAAGTCCAAAAATATCCCCTTTTTACTTTTTTGTTCCTCCGTATCCACCCCTTTCAAGATTTTGAATATCCCTTTCTGTAAAAATACAGTTCATACGACATGGCCAATCGATTGCCCTTTGTTGCGGTAAAATTGAATGTGCAGTTCTTGAGATCTCCGGCGGGACAAATGCCCCCCCCCCCTGCTGGGAATCGGCCATACCGTCTAGCCTTCCGGGAATATGGTTCAGATCGTGTCACACTCTCACAAAGCCAAAAGAATTTGAACCAAAAGAAATCTAAAAGATACTGTAAACTGCAGCATTGTTTTCGAAATTGTCGATCTCCATCAACTCCTGAAAAGTCATCTTGGAGACAGCCATGTGCGTTGAAAGATTGCGCTGACAGCATCGAATAGAAATCTCGCAGATCATGTACGCGAGCAATTTGCCTCTGAGATAACGTGGTAATGTAGATATATCTCTCGCTTTCTGTCAGTAGGATAGGTGGTTTTTGAGCCCGATGGCTGGTCTGAAATGATTTTCATTGTGGATTGCACCCACGCTGTCGCTGAAAGAAGGGCTGACAGTTCGTTTGCCACACCTATCTGCTCTGCGATAATCTCAGGCTCTTCACCGATCTAACCCCGACCAATGTGGGTTGGGTCTGAGGCGGTATCGTCACCAGGCGCTAGCATGCAAAAGAGACCACCGCGTGCTGCCTCTGTGCCTCGGACGTGCAAGACGTGCAGACGGCGGTGCAACTGCACCCTGCGATCAGGCATGCATGCATTTGCGTCACTGACGCCGCGGCGGCCGATGAAGCGGTCCGTCTGACGTCAGCGGGCCGCCGCGACCGAGAGAACGCCTCAGACGGAGCTGCTGCAGCGCGGTAAACACGCGGCGAGCGGGCCGCGTCAGCCGCGTCAGCGCCGCAACGGACGCCACGCGAGCCGGCCGAGTCAGCCGCCAAGTTGTCGGGCGGCCGGCGCCGGGAAACACCGGCCGGCTGCCGGCAGCAGATAGTCCGGGGCGGCCGGGTAAAGCCGGCTGAAATCCCCGGCGGCGCTGTCTGAGAGCGCGGCGTCGCCAGGCTCCGGTCGTGCTGACGTCGCGCTGACTGAGAGCGTCGGCTGCCGGTGGCGCCACACCACGCTATGGCGGTGGGTCTCCTGCGTCGTCCCGCCACCGAATGACGGCCACTCCGAGCGAGGCCGGGTCCTCGGCTGCCGCGCGGAACGTCTTACGGCCTCGGAAATCGGACAGATGCTTCTCCGAATTTGTCAAACTTTGGAGAGGCTAAAGATAACTTCGTAATGAACCGGGAAGCCGCGCTGCCAGAAAAATTTGCAGCGTTTTTGTTCTTGGTTCGACTGCTGAACGTCAGTTCTCATATCAAAATATTGCGGGAGATTTCCGAAAATCATCGGGGGGGGGGGGTTGCCCAAGATTTCGGACCATTTCATTCCTGTTGATGTCATAGGCATAATGTTAAGATCCAAGAAAAATGGGAGTCTAGACCCTCCCACTGTTCACTATCTCCGGCCATGCATTTGAATCTTGACCGATCATCTCCGTTGAATAACCAATAATCAACTGCGCAACTGAACGTTCTCAGTCGGGGTTGGAAATTTGGTTTTCGTTCTCAGTGTTGGCGTACAGTTTTTGTTTTGGAGTACAACCTTTTGCAAAGAGTAATGTTGGTTTAAGCTGGCATTCTTGGTTTTAGTCAGCTATGACACAATACCAGCTCCTTACTGAAAGGAGACAAAATCATTTGCTTTCAGAGTTGGAGATTTGTAAACATGGTTATAACGTAGGTTTTTGATGTAGGCGCAACTTTGGAGCACATATTGACGAAAAAAGTGGGTCACATATTTTCTGGTGTTCTTCAACACAAAAATGACAACACCTTTCCAACCCTGTTCTCAGTTGCTTCTTCACCGTAACGACATGTATCAGCGACAAAGATAATTTCCCGGCTACATATATAACGGTTATAGGCATACATTTGAATTTTAAACAATTCATCGCGTGCATTATGTTTCTTGGATAATGTTTAATGCATGCCTATATATGCTGAATTCCAGTAAGCAGCCTCAGCCGTACGATTTGGCTAGTACGTCCTGGCTTTTTATCATGACGAAAAAGGCGCTTACGGATGTTGCCGGGGATTTGAGGGCATATCTCTCAGCGGGCCGGTTGGGGCACTGGTCTTTGTAAGATCCAGCAGGCCTGTTGGGCGAGTCAAGCTCCCGCTGAGGTCCGCTTCGCCAGTCATCGTTCTGATATTCACGTGGCATTTCAGACGCGGCACAATGTTCTGACATGCTTTTAATGTGCGTTTATACTATAGGGATTACAGGGAAAATACTTTACTGTCAATGTCAATCAAACAATCAATACTTTACGGAAAAGGAAGAGTGTAATGGGAGGGGCGGAGCAGTAAGCATCATGAACAAGTATCGGCTGACAAGCCCAGTGGAAATGATGGCAGCTGTCTGATGAGTGATTTTTAACAACTCTAGTTTTTCGGTTGCAAAATGTCATGAGTTTTGATTTGAACCTTGCTGCCTAGCTCGCCCTCGGAGCGGGAGAGCTCGGGAGTCCGCTGCGCTGAGACGGCGCTCGTGCCAGGCTGCCGCGGCTGGCACCAGCCAAGCCATTCGCCTCCGTCTGCTCCGCCGAACCGCGCGTCCCATTAAGCTAGATCGACGCGGCCCGAGGGGCGCTGCCAACGCTTCCCGGAGCTGAGAGCGCCTGCCAGCAGCCGAGCCGTCTCCGGCGCAGAGGTGCGCCGCGCCCGTCTCCGGCCGGTCTGACGACACGGCTGCCAGGCCAGGGCCACAGGTGGAGCTGCCTTTGTGTCTGTGGAGTGTCTGAACACACACAGAGTTGAGGCCGTCTCCCATAAATTTTGCTCCTTTGTTCACGGTCGCAGAACACTTTGATTTCGTACACGCAAATCCTTAACAAAATTTCAAACTTACGTAGCAGTTTGCGATTATTACGATTGTTTCTCTTCAGACAAAATTATAAAAATACGTGACAGCCCCAATGGGCACTCATGATAATTTCTGAAGGGCCCGCTCCTGGTTGGGGTTACGCCACGTTTTCTGCCGACTATACTGCCGGCTCGACCTTCGTCGGCGAGTTCACAGCAGCCGGCAGCCACGAGTAACCACATGGCTGTGAGACATCTCAACAGTAGTGTCGATGGTCATGAGACATTTGTCGCTGGTTTTGGCTGACGGTGAGGCCTCTGGCTTACGTGTCTGGTGCGATGTTTTCACCCGGCTCTAGTTGGCGGTCCGACATATCAGTGGTTCGTACGGTCACTCGTCAGTGCTCGAGCCTGCGACACAAAGAAGCGGGCCTGGCCGGCCGTGAGGCAGAGATCGTTACTCATTTGGACCGACGGGCGTACCACGTCACGTCATGCCCGCGTCACGTGCACGTCACGCTCCTAAGACGCCTTCATCTGGCAGTGTGGACGGATCTGGCCTCGGATTTGGCTTTTGTGCTACGCAGACGTTATCCCGATTGACAGTCAGCTCGGACGTGAGACTGAACGTGCCGTGAACCCAACCGTGAACCTGTGAACTTAAGCCGTTGTACGGCCCTGCTTGACAGTCACACGCCTAGTAACCTACATGAGAACAGGTGTCGCGTAAGCCGCCGAGGTCGTAAAGCAATTGGCATTTCACTCGAAGGCTCGCGAACAACCGTGACAACTTGGCTGGCAGGTACACTTGATGCAACAGCGAAGTCTTAGTCGTTTTGAATGGGTGGTTGAGGTTATCACTAGCTGACTGGCTGTAGGACCGACCGCATGGTCATTTGGCATATGCCCGGAGCTGGTGTTTCGCCACCTGGTCATCCCTGTTGTTTGGTGATGCAGGGCTCGACAGCTGCGGACGGTGTCGTGTTCCTCGGAACATTTAACAGCCGGCGGCCCGGCCCGGCCCGGCCGTAGTCCGCCTCGCCCGGCGACAGCCGACCACGCATCTGCGGCGCGGCGTCCCCTGCGCCCCCCGGAGCGCGCCGCGCCGCCGACCGCGCACCGGCCGGCTGACGAGCGTGACTCTGGACGGGTACTGCGCCGCGAGCCGGCGCGGCGCCCTGTCGCTGGGCGTGGCGTCCGACAGTCAGTCAGGAATTCGTGCCAGCCGCGCGCGGCACGCCCGCCGCTGCGCACCTCCTCTCGGTATGGCGTCACACACAAGGTGGGGTTTTCGTTTTGTTTATTACCAAAAAAGTTCCGTACGAACGCCGACACAGAAGAATTTCTTCTCGACCAATGGCAACACAAACGAGTGACTAGTGCTCACTGGGGCGACGCTGTCGCAGACGCAAAACGTGTATGGCATCGGCTGCGCGCAGCCCCGCCCAACGCTGATTTCAAAACAAATATAAAATTAATTTATCAACGGAAATCGGCCGGACTGAGAGGCCGGTGGAGGCACACACAACGCGCCCACAGCCTGGCCGACGGCGTGAGCCGGCCCGGCCCCGACGACCATCACGCACGCACACCGTTACCACCAACAGTTAGTTCGTCTCCCATTGAGCAAAATAAATCTTTTTGTATTTTTAGCGTCTGGCCGCTGGCTGGCGCGCGCAGACGCTGGGAGAGGCATGCACGCTACCGCCGCTCGGGTGCGGGCCGACCGGTCGGCGGCCGGCCACCGAGGCTGGCGCGGCGTCCTTCTCACAGATCACAGCCGTGGACGCCGCGGGCGCGGCGGCCGGGCCCTCAGGGGGCGGCCGCCGGCGCCACGCGCTCGGCTCGCCGGCGCCGACCGGCTATGGAAGACGGTGGCGGCACCGCCACCGCCGAACGACCGGTCTGGCCCGCAGGCGCTTGCACGCACGCACGTACGCACGCAAGTACGCACACATGCACGCACGCGCGCACGCACGCACACGCATGGACTGCTGTACACAGGTGATCCGGTGTCCCGGACCTCTGACGAGGGCTATACAACTACGCGGGCCGCGTGCCGACCGGCCCGCGGTACAGAGTGTGCTGCAGCGATCAGAGTATAGCCCCGAAGAGCTTCCAGAACACCTTGGAGACGTGTCTACAGAGACCCAACAAGGCACGTTTGTACAGTTCAAAGTGGTTGGAAACAACAGGGAGATTGTACCGCGATATCCCAGCGGACTGCCCTCTCCGCCTGCCCACACATATATGTACAGACACATATATATCCCTCCCTGGCGCGCCGTAACCAAAGTCCTGCAGGTGGCATCACACTGTCCGCCGACGGGCCAGACGCCCGTGGCTTCCAACAAGTAAAACGGTCCGGCCGGCGCCGCCTAGCCACTGGGCGAGGCGATGGCGGTGAGCCGCATGCTCTGCGTGCTGTGCAGACGGCGCTGCATCAGCGTCGACTCCAGCGGGGGCGAGAGCCCGAACAGAAGGCCCTCGTCCGACTCGGTCTCGCTGCTGCTAGCCACCTCGTCGTGCCGGCCCACGTCCATCGAGAGGTGGTGCAGCATGGCACGGTTGAGCGCCATTGCCGACTGGGCGTAGAGCGACAGGTCCTTGACGCTGCGGTTGCTGCGGATCACCTGCGGAGTGGTGAGCATGCTGGACGGCGCGCCGCCGTGGCGGACCCACGGGTGCGCCAGCACCATGTCGGCCGACAGCCGCTTGGGCGGCTCCTTCACCAGCAGGTGCCGGATCAGGTCCTTGGCGCCCTCGGAGATGTGGCCCCACTCGCGCTCCGGGAACTCGAACACGCCCTCGTGGATGCTGAAGAAGAGCAGGTCGCGGCAGCGCACGCAGGCCTCGCCCCGCTCCCAGCCGCAGTTCATGCCGCAGTTTCCGTAGAACGGCGGGTAGCCAGACAGCAGGATGTACATGATGACGCCCAGCGACCACAAGTCGCAGCGCTTGTCGTACACCGAGCAGTCATCGTCGTCGCTGAAGAACGCCTCCACGACCTCGGGCGCCATGAATTCGGCGCTGCCAACCTGGCGACGGAAAGAGGCCGGCGGTCAGACGAGCTGGCACAGCCGCGCGCCAGGAAGTCGCTGCTGTTTACTCCGCGCCAATTCTCAAGGCTGGATGATGCAAGTCGCGCATCCACGAGGTCAGTCGGCACGCGCCTGACGCCACAGATATCGCCTGGTTACGTCAGCTCTGCATCGGATCACGGACCCACGTGCAGTCGCCACGCGCCAGACACCGCGTCTCCCGGGCCCCCGTAAACAACGCGTGCCTCCGGTCGATCGGCCGGTTTCGCCCCCGCCGCCAGCGGCGCTCCCCCCCCTCTCCGTCGTCGGCGGCATGCCGCCAGACGCGGCGAGAGGAGGGGACGCCGCCAGCATTGATCAGCCGTCGGCCGCGTAGCGTCCCCTCAAGGGCGAGGCGGCCGCTCCCTTCGAGTCTGCTCCGCGACGGCAGCCTCCGCCGCCGCCGAGCAACACAAGCTAATTTGCATTCGGAGCCGGTGCAAACGCAACGCGCACGTGGCCGCGTGCCGGCCGAGATGGATATTCGTCGTTCGCCGGTCGCGCAAACAACCTCTGACGTCACGCCCGGCGGAAAACAGCGCGACGCTGGCACGGGCCGTCGTATTTTGCGAGTGTTCTTTATTCCGTGTCGGAGTGTTTTTGTGCCGTAAGACGAGACCCGGTTCGGGTGCGGAACACGAGGCGGTGCGTCGGCGCTCCACGGCGTCCGAGGCCACTGGCCTCTCGCCCGCCCCGGGGTCGCGGGGTACGGCCGGCGGTCACGCTGGCTCTTGACGTCATGCAAAAACAAGACGCTGCGCAGCAGACTGATCTCGACGATGGAACCGGGCCGACTTCGCCGAATTCGCGCCGCGGCGTACAAGCTCGACCTTATCAATCGCGCCGCCCGCCCCCCGACAAATGCGCATTTGGCAACTGGGGGCATTCTTGCCGTTAGCGCCTGAGAGCGTCGCCGACCTACTTTTCGGCGACGAGACAGCGGCGCCCCTCCCCCGAAACGTAAACAGCCCCCCGCGCGTCACTTTCGCGTCCGGCGTCTGCACGCACAGGGGAGCGGCGGCCAGAGCGCGTCCTGGCCGAGCGAAAACAGCCGGCGGAACGGCGACAAAAACCGCCGCCCAACACGCCCGCGCCGCACTCACCGGGGTGTGCAGCTGCGGCGTGGTGATCGGAGTCGGCTGGTTCGGAATGAACTGGATGCCCGAGCCCAGGTCGAAATCACAGATCTTCACCGGCGTGATGGTGTCCCGGTTCACGCACAGGATGTTCTCCGGCTTCAGGTCACGGTGCGCAATGCCTGCCGGAGGAGTGCCCGGGTCACCGCCGAGGTCACCAGGCCGGGCGAGGCGGCTGGCCGGCGGCCAACGCCGGCCGCCCTGCGCCGTTGCAGGAGCGCGGTTGCCGCAGCCAAACCGGGCAAATTCCGCGGCGTTCGTACAAACACTCGCGGCTAAACTCAACAGCGCGGCCTCCTGAGCCCACGAAGCCACTACTGAACTTTTCAGCCCCAACATGTGACTGTGCAAACCGGCTACCACGCCGAATACATGACGCTCGTTAGTCAGCCCGTCGACTGCTCACCTTTGCCATGCAGAAATTGCAGTCCGGAAGCGAGATCACGGATTATTTCACTCGCCTCCTTCTCTGAGAAGTGCTTGCGGTCGCGGATACGATCCAACAGTTGACCTGAAGACAGAAGGACGAAGCCGTTAGTCGTCGACCTCACTGTCCGCCGCCAGGGCGGTTTCGTTACGTCAAAGCCTGCCTTGAGCGCGCTCCAAAGCCAACAGGACGTCGTTATATCACCGGGGACGCTCCCGAAATGCACGGCCGGCGGGGGCCCGCGGCCAAAAGCCAAACCACTCCACTCCAGTCAGCACGCGCCCTGTTTTGTCCGCGCTGCGTGGTGAGCAGCCGTTACAACCGACAGGGGGCGCCTGCGTTCCCGGCGTGGCACGGGTCGTCCGTGTTCCCAGTCGATACGCGGCGGCCCAGATCGTACGCTATCTTTGGGGCGTGCCGGTATAAACAGACACCGTGCTGCCACGTCCAGCTGACGAAATGGCCAGCTGGCCGCCGGGCGACGACCGGCTGACAACAGGCCACCGCAAACAGCGCGCCGCTGTCTGATGCAAGCCACGCTCGGTTCTGAGAGCAGATACCGCGGCGTCCGTGGAAGCCGGCCGTACCACGTAAGCTTGCATCATGTTTGTGTGCGGATGGCGGGCTCGCCGAGACGGCCGATGCAGGATCGCGATGCAGTACGCATGACGTTAGTATTTCACATACTGCTCGGCCAGATGTGCCGCCCCTCCACGCCAGGAAGACTGACAAGGTGACTGGTGTTCCAGTTTTACTTTATAACGGCTAACGCATAGACCCGACATATTCTGCTATTGCTATTACCAATAGCAGAAGAAAACACTGAGATCAATGATACGAGTCGAAACCAAAAACTTCGTTTTTGTACAATTCCACCTGAATTTTCAACTAGGTGTGAAGTATTGTTTTAGAGTCTAACATTAAAAACCACGTTTCAGCACAATTCCACTTAAATTTTTTACTTCGTATGAATCATTTTTTACTTCCATGATAAAATGCTGCTATTCGACTAATTTTTTCCCGCGGCTGACCCGCCAATAACGCGGAACGCGCATACTCGCCAAAACATACTTCATGCATCCCTCAACCGTGTTTGGAGTGTACCATAAAAAGCTTGTTGCTTGTTTTCAACCAATGAAGCCAAGCTGCAATCTAACTTGTTACAATTAATCACCGGAAACGACAATTCGATTTTAATCCCTTCATTAATTACCTCCATGCATTCCAATACACAACATCACGATGCATAAAAAATGCACGGAAAAACGTCCAGACCAATGTAGGCATCGCCACTGGCCAACACGAACAGGCACATAACAGCGAAAATGCACAGTACATAACGGACAGCACAAACATTGTTCTCAAAACTGCGTTCTTATCACATGGCCGGAACGAACTCATGACCTCATGACAATTCGGATTTCACGCGACAAAATCATACACCGACGATCAACAAAGTCAGCTCGTCATCGGTACTTACCGCCTTGTACTTTTTCAAAAACGAGGTAGAACCGCTCCTCCTCCTCCACGTATTCGATCAGCTGGATGATGTTGGCGTGGTTCTTGCAGTGGTGGAACGTGTCGATCTCCTTGAAGACCCGGCTGCGCGGGTAGCCAGGGTACTTGTCGATGATCTTGACGGCCACCTCCACGTTGGTGTTGATGTTGCGCGCCGTCTGCACGGAGGCGCACGCGCCCTCGCCCAGAATCTCGCCCGTCAGCCGGTACATGTCCGAGAACCGGCTGGCCGGCGTAGACTCCGTCAGCTTCTTCCTGTGGCGCTTGCGCTTCATCTGCGCCTGGCGCCGCGCCTCGTCAAAGCTGAGGTCCCCCTTGCACATGCTGTCGCTGTCGTCTGCGCGCAAACAGAGACGGGGCGGCGGTCAGCCTCGGCGCGGCTCGGGTCCCTGCGGCTGATGTCCGCCTGCCTGGCTGCTCGCGGTCAGAGTGGTGCCCGCCGCCGGCGGCCGGCCGCTTTTCACCCGCCACCGCCGGCCAACTGGCACCGCTGACGCGCCAGCAGCCGGTCACGTGACGGCCGGCCGTGCACTGAGCACCATTGACGTCAGCATTCACATGTCGCGGCCGCCGGTGATTCAGCGCGGCGGCGGGCGGCGAGCGGCGACACGCCGCACCAGCCGCCTCAGGTGTGTGTGTGCACCGTGTGTGAACGTGTTCCCAGAACCGGCCTGCACGGTGCCGGGCCAGCGCCGCGCGCTACCTGGAACGGCGGCGTCCCAGCGCCGGCCCGGCAGCGGAACCGGGCCATCGAGCCGGCGCTTCGTCAGACCGTTCCAGAAAACCGCCGGCTCGCACCGTGCACGGGCCCTCCGGGTGTTTACGTTTGGCCATTGTTCCTTTGTTCCACGAGTTCGCACGTTCCGTGCGGGTTTGGGTCGAAGCTGTTGAAAGGTTACCGACCTGGCATGCCTGCCGGTCAACCCCCTACTGCACTCGCTCAGGCCACGGGAAACTTTGGGCATCCATCCAGTCTTTGAACAGCAGCTGAAGCGACCTTTCCAACTGAAGTAGCCAGTAGAGCCATCTCCAGAGACCGGCTGTACGACCCCGGCTGGCTGAGAATGCGACATTCCCGTTTGCCGCACTCTGGCTCACAACTGGAGCACGACTAATGCGCGCCACGTACGCACCAGCCGTGCTCACTCCGAGCCCATCGCCGACAACAGCCCCGGGAAAGTCCCCGGCGAATCGTTGCCCGCGCGTCACGAAACCCTGGTAAACGTACTCGACTTTCATCGAATGGACACCGGAAAGCGCGCGGTGCACGCAGTGCAATCGCCGCTAATTAGAGCCCATTTCGGCTGCAGCCCGACCGACTCCCTCCGCACGTCCGCCCGCGGCGCTCCCGCCGCGGCACCGAACAACGCCGCCGCAAACGGCGCGCCGCGTAGTTTCGCAAGCCGGCCCGGTGTCGACAGGTGGACGGGCGGCGGCCGGGGCTGGGGCGGCGCCGCCGTCGGGTCACAGCACGCCACAGGTGGCGGTGAATCAACGCCCGGCGACCGGCGAAGGAGGGCCCGGGCCGGTCGATACGCGTGGCGCGTGAATCACGAACCGAGCCGCCGCCGCCGAACTAGCACAGCTGACAGCCCACGTGGCGATCGCCGGACAGGTCCGCGTGCCACTCCGTGCCACTCGTGCCACGCGTGCCACTCCGTGGCTTCAGAACAACTCATCAAATGCCAAGATCGGCCCAACCACGATCGACGAACAGTGGGCGGGAGAATCCGTTTTCCAGGGATGCAGCTAGGATTTTCTTGGGGGGGGGGAGGGGGCGGAGTTGGTGTTAACTGAAATCATAAGAGAACCGCCTACCGGGAAGACGACGTGCAGCGGTTTTCATAAAAACTGCAGGCCTTGGGACGGGGGGCGGCCCCCTGGATCCGTCTGTGCCATCTCCTCCCCCGTCGCTGCGGCCCGTGAGCCGCAGTTCGTCGCCGTTGGCTGGCGACCACCACCGCCTACACCGCCACGGACCGGAACAAGGCCACCGATATGCGCCGCACCGGAGGCGGCCGCGCCCGTCTGGGCCGCCGTTTGTTTACTTGCGTACCCCCCTCCCCAAGCCCCAGGCCGAAGGGCCTGCAGACGGCCGGCAACAGCGCCGCCGCCGCCGCCGCCGAATTCCGCTGACTAGTGTCTACAAAAACAGCCGAACAGCAGTGTCCCCGGGCGGCCAGTCACCTGTCCGCATGGCCGCCGGCAACGTCGCCAGCTGAGCGACGCGCAGCCCGGCGCCGGCGCCGGCGGCCACGGCAGCGGCAGCGGCGGCGGCGGCGGCCTCGGTGGGCGGAGCCTAGCGGCCACGTCATGGCGTCGGGTGATCGGCTGATCCAGTCGCCGGCCGGCTTTCGCCGGCCGGCGGAAACGGACGCTCGCCCCGGAGAGCGAGCCGCTTTCGAGGCGTCACTTCCTGGGCCGATGGCGACAGCGGTGCCCGGCCGCCAGCCACCGCCGGGGACGGCATCGCCCAGCGCGCCGATGCCGCGTCCCGGCGGGTTATATACAGAGCTGACCAGACAGTGTTTGGCTGTCATGGGACCTTGGGGCCTTAACGGCTGTTATGAAACCCAGCCCGACGTATGTTACATGTAGGTCGGGATGAGGCCTCCCTTGGTCGTGAGCCCGGGGGAGAGTGGGAGGGCCGAGGGGGGGGGGCAAAGAAATATTAGTGCATGCCGCATGACGTACCCGAATCGTTTCTAACATCTCTCTTTCGTCATTCGATAAACTTCGAACTCCTATTGACGGCAACGGAGTAATCGACGGCGAGTGCCGGATGTTAGCCACAACATTTCCAAAGCATCTCCTGAAATCTGAGAAATTAAGAGACTGTGCAGCGGCGGTGGACGGGGTATTGCGACGAGGTAACGGCTGTCGCGGGTAAGCGGGCCTGCCGGCTGCGGCGGCGTTGAGTTATTTAATAATCAACAAGTAATATCGCCGAAAGGTGCTTCGAATTACGTGTTACACTTAAGCACCAATCATTCGCTTGTATGAACATGTCTTTCCTCTTCAATCGCCTCCGACTGGGGAGGGGGGCGATTGACCGCCCCGTGAGGTTTTCCAAGATTGCGAGAAAATGAACAGCGCAGCACCACGAACCCTCTGCTTGATCATTTTCGCATCCTGTGTTTAAGTTCTGACCTCCGGTCAAGTCAGGTGTCTGACCTCGGTCAGGTCAAATGGACCTATGTTCGAAAATTAAGCGCCGTATAACTTTTTCGGAAAACATAACATCACAATAAAATTTTCAGGGCTAAGAAATCTTGATGGCAGCAACAAATCTGCTACCTCTGATTTTTCGGATTTTTTCGGGTCATGGACCTAAGGTCAACCCCATTTTTTTGGCATGTCGCCGATTTTTCGGAATTTGACGGAATTTCCTATCACAGTTTTGGTGTGGGATGACGCAAACATCCATTTCCTGTCAATGGTCAAAGTATCAATGACTTCCAGTCATTAACCTGAGGTCAGGTCACGAATAACTGTTACAAGCCGAAATGCACCGCCGTCAAAATCGGCGATGAAATGATCAGAAAGAGTTGAAAATTTCAGAACTGGTTCGCGCAGTTGCGAGTCATACGAAGTTCAAAAAATTTAAAAAATTGCACATTTCTGGAAATAAACAGACTCTCGCAAATCGCGAATACAGCTCCACCAGGTGTGCACACTGATAACTAAAGAATTTTTCCAAAATTTAAGCATGACAAACCATCACAAGAGCCATTAGGATACAAACATGTTACATGGAAAGACCTATGTCGCAAAAATAATGGAACACTTAAATTAGCTCCCGTTAATTTCATGCCACGTTCGGCTACGTCAGTCGGCGCGAAAGTCACCGCGTTTTCAACTCAACGTTTTAGGGTGTATAAAACACGTCAAATAACTTACGCATGTATCAACACCTGCCGACTTTTAACTGTTCATGGTACCTAAACGTTATTAATTACAGCCCTTGAGGTCTAAGCCGCTTCTCGGTTCCATGCAGTCGACTGTAAGAAAACACATCGGGCGTAAATGGCTTACATATTATTCAAACTAAAAATGAGACCGGATTTGAGCCATACCTGTCACGAGCTTCCCAACGGTGTGCTTATTTTTATCGTGCGACCAGCCGTTCGTGAGTTAGAGGCGGGCGGTCAACCATCCTCCACCCAGTTGGGGGTGAACGGCACCGACCGTCAGTCGGGCGCGGGTTAACACAAATTGTCTATATATCTACGTACCCCATCAAGGTTCATGACATGCCAAAAAAAACATATCATGCTATGCTGCGTCCTCTCCAATATTTCGCCCATGTCTCCGAAAGCATATGTTCAGGGTTTGTTCCACGCATCCAGTAACATAGCATATCATACAAACAGTGTTGTCTTAAGCTATTTGTAGTAATTCGCTTTTTGATATTTTCATACCCCGCCACAACCATCCCTGTGCTAGCTGCGGTGCACGGAAGTATATCAGCGCTGACTGCCAGTGGGCTCAGCGGTCCGGCCACCGATCTCGTACGGTCATCTATCAGAGAGCGTACCGGGGCCGTCTACTAGAAGCCGCTGTCAGAGAGCGTATCAAACCGGCCGGGCGCAGGGTCTAGAAAGATCCGGCGCCGGCCGGGTTCCTGCGCCGGCGAACAGCCGGTGCGAGACAGCGACCGAGGGCGCCGCAGGGCCTACCGGTCGTTACGCCGACCTATGCCAGAAAGCGTACCAGGGCCGACGACTAGACGCCGCTGCCAGAGAGCGTACCAAGCCAGCCGGGCGCAGGGTCTAGAAAGATCTGGAGACGGCCCAGTTCCTGCAGCCACGGAGAGGGACCGAGGGGTGCCGCGCGACGCCGACCTACCGCAAACAGCGGCGTCCGCGCGGCGCGATCTGCGGAGACGGTGTCGTCATGGTAACGTCACTTGCCGAGGCGACGGTTGCCTGGCAGAAGACCATGCAGACTACGAGAACCACTACGGGGCTGAGCCGTGCCGATTGCGGAGAACAACGCGGTCGCGCCGGAACGGCCACGGACGCAGCGGCGGCCGGCCGGGGCGGGCCAGCCGCGCGGCCGGTTCGGAGGCGAGACCCGGCGACCGGCGGCCCGGTCCGGCCACCGTCCGTGAACCAGCCGCCGATGACGTCAGAGGCGCTGATTTTCCCGAGCGATTGTCGCGTCGAGAACCGGTCCAGCCGGCCGCCGCCGCCGCCGCCCGAAAACTGGGCTTGGCCAGCGTCGGCCGCGCGGGGGCCCCCGAGCCGGGCGCGGCCGGGCCTTGGACGCCGGCCGGCCCGCCAGCTGCCGCCCGCCGAGCCGGCAGGGGCGGCGTCGGCCGGGCCGGCCCAGTTCGGCAGCGACGCCGCGTCCTCTCCGCTCGGAATGCTCTTTGTTCGCGCTCCCCCGCCGGACGACGGCTAATGGCGGCGCGCGCGGCCCGGCCGGCGGCGCCGCCCCCGGCCGTCGCCGATCCAGAAGCGCATCCCGGCCGCAGTCACGCAGCGGCGCTCGTCCCGGCCCACACTAGGCGAGAGCGACACGGCGAGCGGCGGCGGCCGCCGGCACCGTCACGAGGTCAACGGCCAGGCAGAACGCCGTCGGCCCGCCCATCTCTCGCCGGCGTACTCTCAGCAAGAAACATTCGCCTTCCACACCGCTCTTCAATGAGCTAGCGGTCTTGTCAGGCAACACAAAAGTTCTATTCAGAGCTCTTCCATATTCCTGGAAAAGCACACAACTGGGTGAAATCAAGACCCGATCTGATCGAGTCGGCAGGAGAGCTACGTCATCACCGGACCTGCCAACGGTCCGGTTCGCAGAATATTGAAGCTTACCCTCACCGAGACGTGTTCGGTCTCATTCCGAGCCGCGGACGCGTCACCGCGGCAATACCGCCGACCAGTGTCCGATGTCGTCACAATCCATCTTACGGCCAGGGACGACCGGGTAAACGTCAGCGGAGATGGAAACGTGCCTCGGCGATTGGGTGACGTGGGACAGACTGCCGCACGCGCCCTCTACACCAGCGGTCGGCCGGGCGACAGCGTTTTTCCATGGCCTTCCAGCAGCAGCTTTCACATCGTGCGCTCTCAGGATGCAGTGACCCCGCGCGCGCGCGCGCGCGCCGCGCCCGGCCCGCTGGAAAGGAGTCGGTGAGAGCGGGCCGGTGAACGGGCGGGAGGGCCGCCTCGGCCGCCGCCGCCGGTGTGTCGCAGAGGCAGCGCCAGGCGCGCCGACTAGGGCGGCCAGAGTCAGCCGAAACAAAGAGAATCGGGTCTGGGCAGAGCGGCGGCCCGCCCTCCGTCCCCGGAGACTGCTGCTCCAGCAGCGGCAGGGGCGTGCACACCAGCAAACGCCCTGAGCAGGGGCGTCTCCAGGAGGCGGTTTCGGTCGCGCGGACGGCGGCACAGAGGCCTGGCTGGTACACCTGCTGCGGTGAGGATGGCCCGGCTGCTAGGCGGCCGTCAAGCAGCCCGGGGCGTACGGCCGACCGAATGGCCGACCACACGGCGCGCCCGCCCCGCCGCGCCGACAAAAACGGAGACTGCGCCGCTCTCTTCCCGCCCTCTCTCCCGCTGCCGGGCGATTTCATGTACCCGCTGGGTCAATGCCCCGGTAAGGTTTCGGGGAGAGTTTCGTCATGGCTGGCGTCATTACGCGTTGCTTCACAGGCCGCGGCTCGTTTCTGGGCGGGTAAGGCGCGACGGCCGCCGACGTGGAACCCTCCCAAAGACCGCGCGACAATACAGTGGGGCTCGGAGTACACGAGATGAGCTGGGGCAACATAACGCTGGTCCACCAGACGTTATTTGAACACAGCCCATCCGGCGGAAGAAAGCAATCACGGCTATCACACGGACTAATTCGGCTTACGAAAATGAATCAGCATAAGGCGTGCGCCTTTCCGTCCGTTTTTCTTTCCTCAACAGGAATGTTAAGAGTTCGGGGGAATGAGAGACATATGAACACTGGACTAAAATAAATCTGATTAGAGGTAATGAAGAGTTCCAAGAATTCCATATGCAACAAGTTCCTAGCTCCACGGCTGGTCATTTCCGAGGATTATTCGGAGAAGAGTCTGCCTAGAATTTCAGACCGATTCTGCCAATCACTGCGATATGCCTGACGGCTCTGAAAAGTCTGAAAAGCTGGGGTGTAGACCCTCCCATCTTTCCACCCCAAAAAAAAAACAAACCAGCATCTCAAGCCATGCCTTGCACGCCCGCCACTCTGACCATCATACAAAATCTGCACATGGTGAAACAAGGAGTAGCGGCAAATAAATCTGGGGAGAATGAATATATTACAATGCTTACTTTCCTAACCGTTAAAAACACAGCAATCGCGGTCTTGGTTATACCAAACGCATATTGAGAAGGATCAACTGAGGCTCAATCCTTGAGAACGATTAAAACATCGAAGCGGGTTTCACGATAAGCGGGAGCGGCCACCCACACCGGCAGTCCGTCCGACCTCTCGGCTGGCACGGTTTGCGCGGGCCGTGTCAGAGCGGAGTGGGGCAGGCCGCGACACCAGACAGTTGGGCGTCACAGCCGGCGCGATGGGTGGCTGCCAGGCCTATTTATACCGGCGGCCACCCGCCGGCCGGCGGTGCGCGCCGAGCCTCACCGCCGACCGGCCGCCGGCAGCGGGCAGCCGGCTCCGAACGCCCGGCAACGGCCGCAGCCAACAGGAAGCGCCGCCGGCCCCATCAGCGCCGGCTTCCGGGTCCGCCAGCGGCAGACTCCGCACGAGTCCACCGGGTGTGGGGGGGGGGGGCACACGGGGGCGCTGTTGAAGGAGGCTCCCATCCCAAGCGAAACCATTGCAAAGCGCCACGATTATGATAGATGCCACGGGCTAGCCCTGTGTGTCACGGTATCTGATGCCCTTCACTGACCCGTACAATCTGCAGCACGCCATCTGCTGCGAGACTGAAAAACGGCACTTACGATTAATGCCAGCTCAATCTATCTAGCGCTCTCAATGCGATAGCGGGTAAGACCGTGGCGTGAGCGGTGGGCATGAGGGCACAACCACTATCTAGGAGCCTGATGAAATGCAATGTCACTCCTTCACTATCACGATCCTAATCAGTTCATCGGCGCAGAAATAAACCGAACGAAATGTTCCCAACAATACCATATCCACAGTATCTATATATCATGCATGACGATCGGGGTTTAACAGTTCAAACATAAAGATCCGCCGGCATAAAGGAGAGTGTGAAAAATGTGAATAACCACGAATTTTTCCTTTCTGTTTTCTTGCGGGCGGTGAGATGCAGTAACCACTGGATAATTTCATCGTCTAAACTGAAAACTTGACCCTGAACGCGAGCGCTCCAATGATAAACTACCCAACGCAAAGCACAGGAATTGCGTCGGCTCTCCATGATAACCTCCGTATAACATCAATAGAAGGCGTGGCTACCATCATGCATGTTTTACATCTGGAGTCCATGGCACGCGCACTTCCCCCCACACCAACGGGGGGGGGGGCGTGGCTAATAATTACTCACTTTGGGGGCAACCGTCAAGGGACGGATTCAGGTCATTCCAGGCGGGACAATGGTGGAATGGATACAACACGTTTTTTTGTTAACTGCATACACAATATGCAGAATACTGCATGCATCTATTTCCGAGGTTTTGGTAATCCAATTTCCGAGGAAAAACATCAATATGAACCCATAAAATCCCGAATAACCACCCTTCGTCACGGTAGGGGTGTCAAATCAATGGGGGTCATCCCACATTTGATGTTCGAATCCAAAATCGATGTGAATCCTGCATTGATGGGGCCAGGCTCCCTCAATACAATAGCACATTCACAGTCGGAATACAAGACAAACGCTCCGATCACAAGGATAACTATCGAGATAATGGTTACCACTGTAACGGTTTAACTGAGACAAGATTCAAGGGCGTTGGGTAAAACTCATGATGGTAGGAATAAAAAAATCACCGTTTGGCTTCAGCCTGTACAGATTCACTGAAGATTTGCAGACCTGACCTTGCCAGCGTGTTGGGACTCGGGAACCAATCCGAGGCGTGGGTGCACAACGGGGCCCTAGCAACATGAAAAAGATTTTACAAACCAACTGTCCTGATGCCATGAACACATTATTCAGCAACATTTGGGAAATGGACCTACAAAGCATTAAAAATGACAAATACCTGCTAAAAATTGTTATCACATTTCACAATGCTCAGTACCGACTTCACTTTCCTCTACAGGATTGTTTCCTTCCAATACGGTCGCCTGGCGCCGCCGTTGCTGGGACCCTGATACGGACCCTGACCCATGATCAGATGCATTGGAAGGTAGGAAAATTTGGGGTTCCCCACGAATTTCACAATTTTTTATGAGGAAATTCTGTTACGCACCTGCGGCAATAAGTATAATGCTGACAAATGAAGCGAAAGCGGAAGTATCCTTCTTCCCACTTATCCTGAACCGAAATATTCAACTGAAACTTAAAAATAACAAGCTGCACATGAAGAACAAAAGGAGAAAACAAAACCATCTGTCCCGCATATTCACAGATCGAAGTCAAGACATCAACCACATCAACCACGAAAGGGGAAGACGAATATACGTATCGCAAACCAATATCCATACAGCAACAC
The DNA here is from genome assembly GCA_030062745.1 of Capitulum mitella. Classification (NCBI taxonomy): domain Eukaryota; kingdom Metazoa; phylum Arthropoda; class Thecostraca; order Pollicipedomorpha; family Pollicipedidae; genus Capitulum; species Capitulum mitella. Next base: position 36,104,379 of record CP099839.1, read on the forward strand.
GCGTCCGCAAGCTCCCGATCCGGGAATAACCAACCAAACTCACACCAAGAGCTTAAGCATGTGGCCGGCCGCCGGCAAGCACCCGGCCGGTTTCGCCGGCAACCGGCGGCGGTAAACAAAGGAATCCGGGGCGCCGGGTGCCGGGCGTCGCCCGGCACCCGCCCACAAATCGATGTCAGGAGGAAAGGAATGCAGTCAACAAATCGGGAAATGCTTTACTTCTCACCTGCATTAACCGAAAATACACAATGGCAACGTCACTAAGCACGGGCCACGCCGCATCGAGCCCAATGAGATTTAAGGCAATCTCATAAAAGAAAACATACGAAACACGACTTCGCACAGCATCAAACATACCAAACTACAAGAAAGACACAGACAATTAAGCAATGGAATATGTATGTACGGTCGTCGGTCACCCACCCATCGTACCTGGTCACGACAGGACTTTGCAATTCTTCATCCTGAATGCTTGTGCAGAACATACCAGACATGGCGCTACGGGACAGATGCCAACACCCAGGGGCGTAAGAGCATCCAGAAAGTGCGTGCACGTAAGATGGCGGAGGGGCGGCGGGCAAACGCTTCATCAATAAATAGGCTCGTTACATTTCCCCAAAAAAACTGGGAGCCATGACGCCTGACTCCTTCCGTTCCTCCGTCCACGCCAGCACCAAACACCTACGGCCTCAAGCTACTGGTAGTTCACAGTGGCACAGATGACTGCAAAAACGAAAACTTAATACCAACTCACCTGAAACCATTAGTTCTTCTGCAGCCCAATGCGATGTTTCGACACACGCGTGGCGTTGGTAGGTAGTTTCACAGCCTGAGTGGGACGCTGACGTGTGTCGCAGCGGCAGGTGATCGTGCCGAGCCGGGAGAAAGGCGCCGCGCGCTGTCTGCTGGAGGACAGTGGGACGCTTGGTCTCCGCGCCGCGCCTCCCACCCCGCTGACGACGTGATCCCAACTGCGTACTTTCGGCGTCCGCCCGACGGTTGCCGCCCGGCGCCCGCTCGATTCGCCGGCGTCGCCTCGGGCTAGCCCGCCATGCCGCGCTAGCTGGCTCGGTGCTGCGCAGTAGCCTGTATTGGCAAGAACTTAAATTTTCCTTGTGATTTAAGAAAATCTACAAAACAACAACAAAGTTGAAACGTCAAACAGGGGAATATTAGTTCGACAATATGTTTAAAATAGCTTTCGCAGGCCAAGTACACGCTTTATTGTCAGTCGACAGTTTCGCTAAAATTAAACGCAGCCAAATAAAACGCCGGCATAGGAGTGGGGGCACTGCCACAAGAGATGGCCAAGCTGAGTTGGTCATTCATCCGCTCAGAGAGAGCCTTGCGTGGCGCTGCGCTGTGGGATTGCAGCGAGTAAGAATTTTTGCTAAGCACATGTCATCGAGGATTCGAAACCCAAGACAAGGGCTGAAGGACCCGAAGTTTAAGCCGGTGTCGTCCCACGTCAGGTCCAAGCTCTTTGTTCTCGAAAGCCGTCTACGCCCAGTGCCAGTAGCGCAGCCAGGATTTTCGTTTCGGGTGTGTGAGGGAGAGGGGACCATCAAATGGACCAGGGGTGTCCATTTGTATTCTTTTGAAATGGCCCTAGCCCCTCCAATATTGGTTTGGTTCCTCCCAATGTTTTCTGCCAGTTTTAAGGGAAATGTGCAATAATAACGAAAAGAACGGCCGTAAGAGGTGAATAGAATAAAACAACTGATGCATCTACCTTTCTATCTTCCGTATATATATCTACATATATGGGGATTGAGATATATATATACATATATATATATATATATATATATATATATATATATATATATATATATATAGATGGATGTAGTTTTTTATTTGATAAATAATTGCGAAAACTCGAAATTCCGTTGATCAGAATTAAGTGGTCTAAATCCGTTGAGAAACCCATATTTCAGGGAAGTTTACGTTGCCGGGCCCTCGGCCCGGTCCCCCAGTCATTTACAGAAATCGACACTCGTAGTCAGGGCTACAGTGGAAAGACTTTGTACTTATTGTAGGAAGCTCGGAAAATTGACCTTTCAGCTAGCAAAGCCACAGGTTTTGAAAATAAGACGCAATGATCCTTAGATGTTTTTGAAGCAATCATTTGTGATGCCACGATTTTGGATATATCTGACTATAACTTGGGTCAATTCATCTTTTTCCCCCTCCCCCCGCCTGCTGCGCCACTGGCTACACTCATCTATGCTCTCGATTGGACTTTATTGGAATGAACGAAGGGCCGTCGTGCAGGAGCGCACCCATAACTTCTCTGAGATTGGGACGGAGTAAAAAGATTTATGAAACGCCAAGCAGGCCGGCTACTCCACCAGCAATTTTCTCCACCGCATTAAGTTTTTTCATCTCGAAGGTGCCCATGGATCCACATCTCCGCTCTTAAATACGACGGAAAGGCATGTTTCTTGTGCGCAGTTTTTTTAAACTGCTAGATAAACCACGATTTTGGGGCAATTTCTTCCCACGCAACAACGAATAAACAACAACAACAACAACAACAAATAAAAATCCCTGGGAGGGATTACTGACTTGCTCTGGATGTCGCTCTAGCTTGCTATCTGCTCTGCCTGGATCGCAGGTACACCACTGACTTGCATTGATGGAGAGAGTAGGACAGGGGAAAGTGGTTGGGAGTGGTGTGACCCAAAGGGATGCCTGAAGTCGCGTAGAAACATGGCAGTTATGTAACGTAACTGGATCATGCGAGCATGTAAACGCTCTCCTTCCCACACATTCGTGGGCAGGGATTGGTAACAAATAAGGATATTGTCACAAAGCCCAAAGTCTGGGTGACGCCATACCTACCCTATGGGATGCAACGCCGACGAACAGACTGCATATACAGGGATGGAGAATGGTGACGAGGAACGGTTCCCCACACTTCTAGATTTCGACTCTACATATCATCGTAAATGCAGCGTTACGATTTTGGAACTCCTTTTAAAGATCACCTGTCTCCCCAATGTGCTGCTGATATACTGGTTAGATATATGTTCGCTAATAAAAGTAAAATCCCGTTTCAAATTTTCCCTGTGGTGTTCCTTGGGGTAACGAGGGGAATTAAAAGTGCTAAGAGAAGTGCACGTCTTGAATGTCGTTACATTAGCTGAGTGGGGATCATCAAAATCCTTTCAAAAAGGAATGCAATCTTATCCCAAATATGTAACGCCAAAAGGACAATCGAATGCCAAGTCACACAGAACGGAAAGGATAACGCTCCAATGCACAATCCATTTTGCACATCTTCCTTCGAATAGTTAATTTGTGCTGAAACAACCACATCAGTACGCATCACGGTGTTAATGTTTGAGATGATAAGCGTCAACCACCACGCCACAAACTTTGGCCCTTTTTATGAATTTGTACTTGGTAAGGGGGCTCTAAGCAGCAAACATTGGAAAGGGCATTTTTTCATACCCCTCTTCCCTTATAATTAAGTGGTTTGTTTTGATCTAGGAAAAACATAATACCGTTTTTTTCACACGGCTCCTTACGCTGCGGCCACCTATTACCTTCTTGAATACATAGGATCGGGGGACAGGAGGAGGGGTAGAGGAGACATGTCCCCCTAGCTTCTGATAAGGGGACAGTTTATATATACATATAATATATGTACAGATATATATATATATATATATATGTGTGATGTGTATATATAATGCACATTATATATATATAATGTGTATTATATATATATATAAAGTATATTGCGTATATAATATATATATATATACAGATAAGAGGACAAAGACCTCCAGCTTTTTGGCAATGCCTGCTGCAATGCGTCTAGCCACGTCCCAGAAGTTGATGGGGGATAAATCGAAATCTAGGGGACAGTCTCACATAAAGTCTTATTTTTCAACGGGAAATTGCGAAAAACGTTCACTTTCCGACCAAAATTGGGGGGACGAAAGCCCATTTTGCCAAAATTGGAGGGGTCATGTCCCCCCAAGCCCTACCCCGTGGTTACACCCATGCCTGCTAGCACGACGAGCTCCGGGAAAAGTTTCTGTAATCTATGGCGCCTTAAGACCGTCCCAAATTTTGTCCGCTCAATTTTCATGATCCCCTAAGAAATCTACGAAAATGATAATAAACAACAGTTCTCATACTACTCCAATGGTGCACACAGACGATCGCACGTGGCTGGCAAGATGGCTGCATGGAAGGGCTCTCGCTAGTCTTGCAAGCAGACCGGGCGCGATTTTCAGTCGTTGCGTTGGGTTTTGATACTACTTGTGTGTGCTTTTTACTTTCGCCCTTTTTTCTCTGTTTCATTGGCAGGCTGACCTTTGCCCTGGCAGGATGTCCCCTTCTGACTTCTGAACTGACTTCAGCAGCGGGTCGGCGAGCTCTGGACAGTCGACCACCCGATTCGTTCTCGTGCACAACCGCGACCAAGGCTACGCTCTGACGTGCGGGTAAGAAGAAATTCTGCATACTGTACCGTCCACAACTACTGCGCAAGCGCAGGTCGACAGCAAATCAATTTGAACATGAAACCGCGTCGTTAGGTCCTCTGCATGCGTAAAATCTTGTAAACTTACATTAAGAATAAGTAATAAATAAACGGCAGTGCGCAAAGATCGGGCAAGGACTGCAAAAAAGTACAACCCAATGCGCAGTCCATTCTTTTGAAAATAATTTCATTCCACCTGCAATGCTTAAAAACGAATCACAATCAAGGATTGCAAATCCTGCAGTCTAAAACTTGGTGACCCATGCAGTTAAGCCATTCAGGGGTTTCGTTTTGAGTAAATGATGCGGGTGCGGGCAGAGCCGAGGAACCCAATAATCTAACCTCCGTCCAAATGTGAGCTTCCCAACGGATTTAGAGCACTTTGTTTTGATCGACAGCACTTTATTTGCTCTGAAAAAACATCCGTTGAAGATGTCTTTGTATATGTAGTTATACATACATATGCACATATATACACATCTTCAACAAATGTTTTTAGAACAAATGAAAAAGTGGCATATATATATATATATATATATATATATATATATGCCACCGAATCTAAGTCAGTTTGATCCCACCGATTTCATATTCCTTTTTCACAAAAATATTTACAATTTTGGCACCTATGTAGGTATATATATATATATATATATATATATATATATATATATATATATATATAGGTGTTTATATATATACCCATGCAGCTAGGAGTTCACATACACACACACACACACACATATATATATATATATATATATATATATATATATGAACTTTGTATTTTGCATAAGAAATTTATGCCGTTAAATGAAACTGCTCATGATGGCGAACAATATAATGGTTTTGTACAATAATAACAATATAAACAAAAATGCCGCCCGTCTGATTTTTTGATACAATGGGATAGACCATCATATTTTTTTGCAACAAACTGCACGTTCAACTAACAAAGCATTTTCTCGCAACATTGCGATATTTTTTTCGTAGTTTGACGTTTGGTGGTTTTATGCAGCTTTAAGCTTAGCAAACCGACACCACCTTTGGTGACGTCTGTTCTGGATAACCGTGGTGGAAATATCGACTTTTGAAATGTTGCGCAACATTCCAGGGAAATGTGCAACGTGGAACAAACTGACTTGTGGGGTCATCCAGAAATGTCAGATGGAGTTCATTAACGTGCTCTCCAAGTTTGAAACCATATGGTGTTGCGATGTTGCTTGTGGACGATAACTGGGGCCATTTGTAGTTTTTCTTTGTGCCCAGGACTATTGAATGTGTTTGCTTTTTTAGAACATCCGTGTCAAATGGGCCAGGACACGAGCATCGCATGAAACGTTATAACAGAGGTCAGATTTGACCCGACCTGTAACCTTGACCTTGCATGCCCTTGGGTGAGATGGCTCTTAGAATATGAAATTAAGCTGCCAGGAACGTAGTACAACGCAAACTTCAGTCTTGTCCTCTTTTATTATAATAAGGAGGCTCTGGAGAAAATGATTATTTTTTTCGTGTCTGACCTAGCCTATGACGTCATTGGTGACCCGAAAGTAAGAAAAAAGGTACAAGTCACAGAGCCGCACGGTGCAGCGCTATCGATTATCTTTCGAATCATCCGAATTGGACGATTGGTTCTCGAGATAGACGGAAGGGGAGGGGACGTTAAACGCTCCCCCCTCAAGTCATTGGAAGATGGAGAAATACCCAGCCAATGCCGGGTTAAAGTCTTACCGTCTCAAGGGTCCCTCTGACACGTTTAGCGGTTTCATGGACGTTGGCGTGTTTGGGCCCCTGCTGCGGTCTCAGGTGCCCTTGGAGAGTTTCAGGGACATTCCATCCATCTTAGGGATCATTATGTCTCCGGGTCTCCTTTACCCTCCCGGAAACCCTCTAACTGCATCAGGAACCTCCAGCTTTTCACACATGCCCGTGAAGCCCATTTGGAGCCGCTGTGACATTCCAAGGGCACCTATGCCATCCCAAGAACTCAGTTATCATATCTGTCGTATCAGGGGCTCAGTGACCCTTCTAGCGGTCTCAGGGGCAGTCTCCCAAGGTGGAACCTTGTTGCAGTCTCATTGTCTTTTTGGGAACTTCAGGGACTCTTCTTTCCTTCCCATAGGCCATCTAACCCTTCCGGAGACAGGGGCGGGTTCAGGATTTCGCCAGGGGTGGGTGTGGGGGGAAGACAGTGGTCAGCGCAGGGCCCCCTCCCGGCCGGCTTTCCCCATTTTTTTTTGTTCTTCAGATATGAAAAACGTGAGTCTGCATGGGTCCAGGGAGGAGTATGTGACGTATTTGTGCGTTTTTTACCGGGTACAATAACTGAAAATTCAAACGTGTCGCCTTATTTAGAAAAATTTTGCTATTTGTCCCGTACAAAGGGCCCGAAATATGACAAAATGGTTGGATGGTAGGCAGCTTGCCCTCCCCCCTCCCTTTTATCTGAAATGTCATGTCCTTATCTAGTCCAGGAGTCCATCTGCCCATGGCGTTTTTTGGAGACTTTTTGCCAGCTTAGGTTAGGTTCTCTCTTGCAGGTACAGGAACAGGTTCGTTGGTCTCGAACAGTCCACCGTGTCATGGTCCTCTAGTGACCTCAGGTTCCTTTTACAGCTTCACGTGTCTCCCGGAACGTCTCAGATGCTCTTTTGGCAGTGTCAGGGGTACCTCGGACAGTTTCAGGGACCTATCTGGCAGTTTCAGAGACGCTTAAGCCATCCCGGTTTCCTTCCTGTCGTCCCTGAGGCATTTTTGCCTTCTGAGGAGCCCCTATTGCAAGAGACTGTCCCTCCCTAGTAGTCTCAATGGACCCCCTTGTGTCCTAGTTGCCCTTCTTGTCGTTTCTGGGAGACATTTTTTGCCGTCCTATGGACCCTCTGGCAGTTACAAATGACTTTTTAGGAGTTTCAGGGCCCCTGTGTAGTGTCATGGGCTCTATGGACGTCTCCGGTGGTTCCCATGGCTGTATCAGGGATCTTCTTCTGTCACATGGGGTGTATCCGGCAGTCTTAGGGCTCCTCTAGTCGTAACGGGGACCTTCGATGACGCTTCTGGGACCTCATTGGCAGTCTCAGGAGGACACACGCTTGTGGACCTTCTGGCCGTCCAGGGTTCCCACACCACTTTAGAGGCCCTCATATCGTCTGCCTTGCAGGGGCCCTACGACCTTTTTGGCGGTGTCAGGGGTCATTTGCCATGTAGGGGCCATCTTCATCGTTTCATCATCATTGTCTCAGGATTCACCAGGATTTCTTGGGGCTCCCTTACTCCATCAAGAACCTCTAAAGTTTTCAAAAAGACCAGTGTAGCCCATCTGGGTCCCCTCTAGAGGTTGAGGTCACCGATGAATCCCCGTTCAGGGGGTCCCGCTGGCTGGCCAGGGTCTCTTTATGTTGTGCTAAGCACCCTCTTAAGTTCCTGCCATCTCAAGCGTCTCTCTAGCACCTTTAGTGGTCTCGTGAGCCCTTTGCCGTGTTGTGACGTTCTTGCCCTTCCTCTTGGCTACATTATTGGCCGCATTCAGAGCCTGACCTATTTTGCGCTTGGTCTTAACACATGATGTACTGAATTTAAGCGTACTTTTGCAATGTATGCTTACGTAGTACAACTCTTCACAGCCTTCAAGGCCTGATCAAATTATGGAGAAAGTCTTAAATCACTGCAGACGATAATGTTCATTCTTTTCATGGTCTGTTAGGAATTCATTGCGTTCTTTCATTGATGCTGATTCTCCAGAGGCGCGCTCCCAATGCAAACAACAATTTTTATACGCTTGCGAGTAGCTTTACTCAGGCATTATAAATCTGCGTTTGGAAGCCTCTGGCATGCGCTGGACTTTTAAGCAACTCCAGTTTTAAGACTTAATTTTACCCTGTTGTATTAATTGTCGTATTTTCTACCGACGTTTCTTAAAAGTGAGCTATGCAACATTAAACTTCCCGCCCTCCCATGATGACGTAATCATGGCAGCTTACCAAGATTCTTAATGTGCATGTGTATTATTCATCGGTCGACTTTTTTGCTGCATTGTGTCGATTGAATTGAACATCATAACCTGGAATAAAGTTGTGTAAGGTATTGCTCGGATATTGCTGAACTTGATATGCTATTGTTGTTAGCCGATGCCACAAAACTAGGCACTTTTATCCGTTTTTTTTTGTCAGTTAAGAGGAAAGCGGCTACTTCTTGGGCTCCAGGGTCCAAGTCTTGTGTCAAACCATGTTTCTCGCCAGGTGTCAGTACATATGTCGTTGCAAACACTTTTGGTATTAATTGTTCATCGCTGCTTGCTAGCTATGCGCCAAACACATATTGACAGATATTGCAGGTGAGTGGAAGCACAAATGTCAACAGATTCTGTCGGACATCCATTCGTATGACGGACGGATGCATGTAGGAGCGTCTGCTAGGCGTGATCGAACCATGAGAGGTTTTCTGCGCAGAAACTTCTTAATTAAGCGTCTGGGAAAAAGACGGGAAAGCTTTGGCAAACCGCGTGATTTTTTCATAAGTTTCTCTTCCGAAAAGATGTTGGCATGTGGGATGGGAGCGCTGGCACTTAAAGAAAATCTTGTATTACTTGTATTCAACGAGGACATTGGAAATGTCATCATTGGTGTGGGTGGTCGGATTATTTAATCTGCACTTATTCCAAACTAATTTAACTTGCATCAAAGGCGCGAGGGCGTGAACAGCCAATGAAAAACAAAACATTACAGTACATATCCGCTTCGGCGCAGTGTTGCAAGAAACCGATGACATCGGTCCTCTTTATCTAGGTGGCAAAAGTAAAAGCTGATTAAAACAGCTGTAATAAGAGCTTTCTTTTAGTTAAAAAAATGTGAAACAACTAATTTTAGCTCCAAGTCCGTAAAAATGTTTCATTTCATTGGACAAACCATGATTTAAATTTCTCTGTAACAGCACAAAATGTTTGCGTCCGTCCTGTACCCTTACTTACCTCGATCAACACGCCTAATTGATTCCATTGGAACCAACGCTCCTCTTCGGTGCTTTATGCTGATGATGATGCCAAGAACATACCGACTCATTTTTCTCGGGTTTATGAAGGAATGTGAATTCAACATCTCTCGGTTTAAACTGACATCAACACCTTTAACCAAGCAACCCAAGATGGACTACTTTCATTGGCTTCTTAGTGCTTTTTCACCACGGTTACGATATATCACCTATCTAACGGGTGTACTCCTATCAATGCTTAGGTCACGGACGTGGCTAGTCAAGCAGAGACCAACATTCCCTGCTGGGCCATACCTCTGGCTAAACACATACAGCGTCAACGCCAACTGCAGCAGCGCCCCATCATCGCCACCGCATGTGACGATGGCGACCACCTCGAAATACACGGTCGATTGCATGATACGCGACCAAGCTGCGATACTGCTGATGAAGAAGCGGTCGCCACAACCAAAGAACTTCAGCGTCTTCGCGGCGCGACCTGAATAGAAACTGTCAAACATGGCTCTACTCGATGCATGGCAGCCAAATATCACGCAGTCACGCTGTCAATGGTCAGTTATTTCAGCGGATCAACACTGGAAAATGATGCAGACAACGGTGATGTCAAACGGGGAAAATGCGGTCCCAGGGACCCACTTCAGCGTTTTAGGACACGACCTACATAGAAACTGTCAAACGTGGCTTTATTAGATGCATGACAGCTGACTTAGTTTACATGATGCATCACCCAGTCACCCAGTCAGAAGCCAATTAATCCAACAGGTCGACACACGGGAAATGATGGTACACAGTGGAGCTGTCGAATGGGAAAAATTTCAAGGCATGTTCCCAACTTTTTCACAGACACCAGTTCTCTTAATCTGCTCGAAACCAACATATCCAGTGGCATCAGTCCGAAAACTGAAGACAAACAGTGAAATATCACTCCGGGTACACACACACACACACACACACACACACACACACACACACACACACACATATATATATATATATATATATATATATATATATATGTAGTCCCTTTCTTGCCTTCAACGGCGCGCTTGGAACTCATCTGTTGGATGAGCCGAAAGCAAACAGCTAAGCGGCTTTCCTTTCGAATTGTCCCCAAAAAAGGCACGAGGGTCTCATTGCCCGTCTCAGCGAGGATCCAGACTGCGAATCCATTGATACACAGTGGAAACATTGACAAAGAAATGGGTGATGCCACTAACGTCAGAGCTGAGCTCGAAAGGCGGCATACGAGAGGGCATATGCTACAAAACTGGTTTGATATGCGTGTTCTTTACAAAAATTGCCAGTTAACATGCATGATAGGCACTCGAGGTCATACGATGAATCATTTATTCAGTATTCAATAGATATATTACTTACGAGTTTAACGCCTTTACCTGCAGCCACAGTCGCCATCCACCACAGCGCGCTGCTGACCTCATCATGGTGTCCGCACACCGAGCAGCTAGAAGTGGTGAGACTCTGGCCACCTTAAAACATACTCGTCGCATCTTTGTAATCTTTTGCAGCACTACTCTGACACTAAAGCTTCGAGTTACCGAGTCAATGGAGGTGGTGACACCATTTCAACGCACGCTTTTTAGCGGGAGTTTCAGTAGCTTGAAGCGCGTCCATCACATGAAGGAAACTTTCGTCATAAAGCGTCCTGGATATTGGAGGTTGTGTACATGAAAAGTGTAACAAAGACGGAAGTAATCTGAACTTAAATTTGCGTTTTTTACGGGCTGGATGTGTATACTTGAAATACAAATAAGTGCTGAAATGCAAATAAATGTAAGGTGTATACATGGTGTCAAGGTGAGATTCCGACTCTTTAAAAAGCCTGGGTACCACCATCTTAATTTTACCGTGCAGCCTCCTTGTGGTGATGGTGTTCCGAAACATAAACAGAACATTGCAAACACGCATACGAAAAACTGCTGTGAGTGAAAAAAAGTGCATTGGTAATGTTCTTTGGGAGCTAAATCAGCGTTGCTTCCGAAGATATTATTCCAGTGGCGGTGCTGGGAAGGGCTGACGCGGTTACCTGGAATGAACTAAGAGTTAAAATTCTTCACTGTGCAGATTTTATTTCCTCAAGATCAGTGCTTATTTGCTATTAAACAAATGATCATTCCTGTCACAACTCGAAAATCAATAAAATTACCGATGATGTCTTAAAAGATACGGGCTAATGAAATAAAAATGGAAAACGAAATCATCAGTGGAATCGACGATGATGGCATTTCGCCAAATGAAATAGGCGGCGATGAAATCTGTTAAGACGCGGCTGATAGATCATCAGTTGCGTCCCTGAAACGCGGCTTGTCATGCGCGTCCCCGCTGTGTGACGTGCACTCTGTCCCAGTTTCCTGCGCTGCAATCGACCATGACGACCCTGAGGGGGCCGTATGTCCTCTCCGCAGTAGTGGCGTTCACGTTCAGGCGCCCAGCAGCGGTACGTCATGGCCATGACCCCCATGCGGTATTGATCCTGTTCCACTCGCGGGAATGTTCCAGAAGAGCCGCCGCCGGCGGCGGTAAGGACTGCCGCACGTGCCTCCGGCAACACCCGGCCATTGAGTGAGGTCACTTGAAATGATTCAGGATCACCGAACGCCCGGGTTCTGTGTACCGCTGTTATCGATGTACCGGTACCGCGGCGGAGGCCGTCGGGGTCGAAGGGCTGGTCCGTCCACAGCCGCCCATTGTTCTGCCGAGCTCGATGAATTAAGCAGCGCCACCGATGCTGAAGCACGAACGGCTGCGGCGGGCCGGCACTCGGCTCGAACCCCAGCCGCGCCTCTCGTGGTCTCGAGTGCGCCAGCTCCGATCCCGGCTGGCCGCCGGGCCGCTGCCGGCGCGCATGAATGCCCCGGACTGGCGTGCGGCTATTTCAGGCGCGAGGCCGCTGCGCCGGCGACCATCGCACGGCGATCGATGCCTCTGGTGATTCGGCGGCATGCTGGATACCATAGCTATACAATGCACCGTTCCGGCGGGCGGCAGTGGTGACCGTTGGCGACGGTCTTCAGGGCCTGAACTTGAGCTGGGCGACGTGAGTCCTGTTGTCTGGTGGGAGAAAGTTTCAGCTGGGCGCCTGACGCAGGAAGTCTTTTTTGCATGTTGGTTTCGTTAATTTTCGCAGACTGAACCGTGATTGACATGTTCAGCGGAAGTAAAGTAACTAGACATCGACCACCCGGTAATAAGCGAGAGTTCTGCACATATTCACCAGAAAGACCATTCGGCTGTTCGGAGTGTCATTCATTCATCATCCACCACCGTAAACCTTCACGAGTCATCAGTCTCAGAAGTTGACAGTATCACAGGACAGGCCGTCCGATTTAAAAAGGCCAGAGGTATTTAGATCGTGCAGTGCCGAGAACCATTTTCGTTTTCCAACCATTTTCAGGACGGTACAAAGCTTGTTTAACCCCTCACCGCCCGGCGTGTTTTTATACCCGCGACCGTCTGGTGGAATCAAAAAGAGTACCCTCCTGTTATCTCAGGATCTAACCGTCCGATCTGAACCGGTCTGCCACCAGTCAATAGGCCTGAGTCTTGCGATTCAGAAAATACTACGTAAGCCGTGGTCACGTGGCTGATGACGCCACAGGTCACTCAAAACCGACAACACGACGTCGGAAAAACTGACTTCGGTCTGTACATCATATCATCGGCATTACTGGTCTTAGAGCCTTCAGTTGGGTATCAAACGAAAGTTAACGATCTTCTACATCAGAAGCATGCCAACATGCAGCGAAAATGTGGGGTCAAGGTCAACCTAGGTCATTGTCTTATTATTGGTCTTACTTTGCATGCCAAAGAGTGATATTAACTCGCAGCCGTTTGATCCACGTCACAGATAGGACGGCAGCGAAACCTTCTCTTTGGTTTTGCATTATCTGCTTTTCGTCCAGTCAAGGTCATTACAGGTGAGGTCAGATAAGGTTGCACTACTCTTCCTGACAAAGAGCAATAATTACTCTCTGGGATTCTTTAATGCGTAAGTACAGAACTGAAACGACATCTCATGATAATTAAAGCTGCTCTGTCTGCTCCTTATCGGGTCAAGATCAAGCCAGGTCAGAACAGATAGCCATATTTCATTTTCTGACGAGGAACAATAATCGCTCCATGCTGTTACTGAACGATCTTCCTCAGACACTGCTGTATTTCATTCATTTTGACACCAACCTATGACGTGTCCTGACATGACCTCACGTTGAACTTGGTGAACCTTGCTAAGAGGCGCATAAAAATTTGCTTGTCTGATGAGGAATGATGACTTGAAAGATGAGAAAGGTCAGCGGCAGCCACTTCTATCACCCACAATGCGAACAGGTCCAATTGTCATCATGCATGTGACCTAGCATGCATGATGACCTCTAACGTTGACGTGTCATGATTGTATATCTCTTCGGGTGCCGTGTCCTATGTAAATCCAAATAATCCATGCATTACATTCGCGAACATTATAAAAAAACGAAGCCTGTTCGCGCCACCGGCCGAAGAGGCGAAAACATGTATACAATGGTTCATTTATGGTGTGATATCTCCATGACCTGACCTAACATGGAAATGGTTTTGGCGTTCAAGTATGCAGAAATAATTGTTGAACAGTTACTGAAAATTTGGTTGGGCTGGCTTTAACGGTTCAGAAGTTATTAAAGAAAAACCGAGGAGGGTGCCCTATTCGACATCCCCAGACAGTGCCCGGGTAATTCTGGTGAGCCCGTGATGACATTTGTAATCGGTTCTCGATGACTGTTTTTACGGAATATGCATGGGTATAATGGGCTTCAGACTATAACACCAACCCTGTTACACTTATGCATACTTAAGAAAAGTAACCATTGTTGAAGCCTAATGAATTATATTATGTATCATTCTATTGGTAATGGGACGAGGAATCGAATGTTATATAGCTCGTAGCGTTTCCTTTGATAGATTGGTCATTAACGAACATGTCATACCAAAGCTATGTTCATTGTTACCGGTAAAAGGCATCAATTTCAGCTCCACTGTGACTTAAGTTGAGAAACAATCATTACCATTTATTACACCAGGAATCTTCATCGCGTGACTGAATGTACCCGGATCTAATCAATTGAACGAAAACGATCTGTGTGAGTTATGCAGTTATGTAATGAGTTAAACAATGAGTAATGACAGGTGTTAGGTTTTCCATGCAACGACTGAAAAACCTAGGTAGGTCGCAAAAAACGCAGTGACTATACATTCAGTACAAAGAACGTGGGTAAGAACGTGGCTCGCGACGCGTGAAAACGCTGGCGGGCGCCATGGTGTCGGAGCGGGTGGCCAGCGTCCGGCCGTATTTCGTTCACGGCCGGCCGGTGGCGGAAACGTAAACCCCAGTAACTTAGTCTGCTCAAAACGTCGTCAGATCAAATTCTCAAATTATCGTCAAAACGCTATCAAATCACCGTTTTTAAATTTTTCGGCTGCTCCGTCACGATAACAGTAATGTGGTGCACCAAACCAAGACTTTATACCGTTCCGACCAGCGTACGAACCGTTACAGGGCAGGGTCTAGAATCCCCCATGAGAAGCTTGCTCGGGCGCCACCTATGCGCAGCCTAATGAAGAGGAGGTGCGAGTCCTCTAGTAACGTTCTTTGGAAGGTGCGAACTCGCGACATCACTGGCAATCGGATATGGGAAAATCGCATTAAAATTCCGTAGGCAC
Source organism: Capitulum mitella (assembly GCA_030062745.1). Taxonomy (NCBI): domain Eukaryota; kingdom Metazoa; phylum Arthropoda; class Thecostraca; order Pollicipedomorpha; family Pollicipedidae; genus Capitulum; species Capitulum mitella. The sequence continues at coordinate 36,119,572 of CP099839.1, forward strand.
AGAGTCTGAGACATAACATGCGTCGGAAGTCGATTCCTAAGAGTTAAAGCCAAACCGTTTTACTTGTTACTCATTTATTTTTGTGCGCATGACATACAACACTGACATACAGTACTGGAGAGGATGCTCCGCATGCGCACCACTGGAGCTCATTTCCGAGGAGCAGGAGGCGGCCTGTGCAGACCGGTGGAGGGTGTGGCGATGCGCTCGCCGCTCGCCTCGCCGCTCGATTGCCTGCTCGCTAATGTACGTGTGCTACCTGGAACACAAAGTGCCAGCCAGCAGGACTGATCTTAAACTCAACATCTGCTGTCGAAATTTCTCCCACAGGATTTACGTTTTTGTCACGTTAAACCTTGTTACATCACAGAAAGTCCCCTGGATCTGAACCTGTCGCTGAGCTAATGCGACATGAAAAGTACTGTGGAACATTGCACACCATTGAGAAACAGTTGCATTTTTCACACCACGTCCATAAAGCTGCACTTCTGCTGAACTCATGGTGACAGTGGAACTTCTCAAATACCGGATGTTAAAAGCCGAACGTGGTTGTAGTACTTTCAGAGATAACCAGTTTCCAAACCCACATCTTTTCGTGAAACACCTGTGGCCTGCTGGGCGTTTCATGAAATGACTTAAAAACAGCCGTGGTTTAGTAAAATGATCACCATTACGTACATTGACAGGTGGCCGTTAGGTTTTCCATGAAACGATTGGAAACCCTGTCAGTTGGTGAAAAACGCAATGACTATACATTCAATACACAGAACGTCGGCTTTCCAGGAAACAGGAAATGCCTGGACATGATTTGGAGAAGAACCGTTTTTCAACAAATGGCTATATATTTATATACATATATATATATATATATATATATATATATATATATATACATACACACACACACACATATATATATATATATATATATATATATATATACTGGTGTACTTTTGCAGTATGTTCTCTTATGCACAAGTTATTAAAGAACAGGGAATATTTTGAACTGATGAGATTCAAAGACGTTTTTTCTGTCTCTTATCGTTCGCTTATGATTGCCAGCTAGGTGGTGAAGTATTTCGTCAGTTTGTTCATGTATTTGTTAACGCGTCAGTGTTAGCTAGGCCATCATAAGAATATTCATATCATACAGCTCGGAAGTATAAAACTAGAGGCAAACCGACGCGATACACGGTTGGTTTGAGGTCAAAATCGAAGCTCTGTATCGCACGCAGACCGGTGCACCCGCTTAGCACCTTTATCTAGATCAAGGTACTAAGGTAGATATCATAAACTTACCGCAAACGGAGGACTCAAGGTCCAGCAAGTTGCACGCTGACATGGAAAGCAACTGACCATTGATGCCTGAATATTGTTTGTGCTGGGTAGCGTTAGTTATTTTGCAGCCCACCTCAAAATTTGGCGCCTCGAACATCAGTGCTTCCCCAACCAAAGGCCTGAATGGCAAAGGGGTGCATCTCAACACGTGCGTTCCACACACACCAGACTGAAGCTATTTAAGAACAAAACAGCCATACATATCGCATCACGTGCACCTGCACGCCAATTTTCAGCGCCCCAGCGTTAGTAGTTTTGCGGCAATGAAGAACGGTTGTTATTCTTGGGCACTTCGCGCTTCACGTGAAAGCTGCACCCCTTTTCGACTTGAATTCATCGAAATTAATCGGCCAGCTGCCCGTCCGCCTTTTCGCGCCATCATGGTGCCAAACAAAGCCGTCTGAGCCCCGGTAACTGGTCCACAAGAGACACAGTGGTGCAAAAGAGGCGCACGTGCGCTGCACGTGACTCGCTGGACAATGTCCATCATGTGGGCATCGCTGAATAGCCGTAATGGTGGCTTATCTACCTGCCAAATATCAACCGCCTAAGCCTCTTCTGTCGGCACTCGGAGACCCTCGAGTCGAAATCGCAGCACATGCCTGTGGATCTCCACGTGGATTGCACGTAGGTGCCGACCACAAAAGCGAGCACCCGCAAGTGGGGCCCATGTTGTCACCCAGTCTTGAGTCAAAAGCACCGGCCGTTTAACCTCCATCCGTGATTAAATGAATTCCGCAGAGGTCCGGTTCGTGCCACGTGGTTCATGCCATACACCACGAATCGCTTCGAAACCTATTCCACAAACCGCCGCCGAATCAGCGCACCCGATGGTGTCACATGTATCGCGATCGGCTGCCGCGCTCGGGCGCTAGACGGAAGCTTGGACACACTGACTGACTGACCGACTGCCTGCCTGACAAATACCTCGATCTGAACTTTTCCGCGCGATGGCCATGTTTGAAATTTCACTGGTTAAACACACGCAAAGCACGCTTCCAGCTCATTCGATTTTGAACAATCATAGAAACACGTGCAGATAACTGAGGTCACACTGCTGAAGCGATGAATAAAGAATATGAGCAATGAAAGCGTTCCGATATGGATGACACCAAAACATGGTTCAGATACAGTCCGAATGCCAAAACTTCACCAACCACTGCGATACCGCAGACGTCCCCTTCTGTGCACAACGATACTTTTTATACAATGAAATTTATCTTGTTTTCACGCTTTTGTTATACGGTTCAGATAATATTGAAATGTCGGATGGAATTATGTCGCCCAGTTATGGAGACTTGCAACTGCACGGAATTCATTTTATGTTTTATCGCTTGTCCTGGTTTTCGTCATGCTTTGATGAGGTTTCAGTGACGTGGATGCTTGTAGATGTCTGGGCACGAACAAAAAGGTAGGAAATTCCCCCTCCCCTGATTTGGACACCCACGAAAAGTATCGCCTATCATTTTGCGAAATGCATGCATCACATCTCATTGTTTGACGGATGCTGGCGGCGTGGCTTTCCGTTTCAGAACGTCCATCGTCTTTCGACATTCACACCTGAAATGTTTCCGGCCATTGGGCCGTTTAAGCAATTCATGCAAACCATGCAGATTTGCCGCTCCGGGAAGAACTAGTTGTACAAATTACGTAAAGTAGTCGATCGGTGGATTAGCAAGGAGCGCACAGCGCGAACGATCAATGGCCAACTAGTTCGTTTCGACCAGACTTGGACCCTCCTCTAGCGCAAAGTGGATATTCTGTTCTGAGGCGGTTATCTCTTTCACCTACCTCCCGTCAGTTTTGGTGACACTGCGCGTTCTTTATCGTTAACTGCCTTGGGCTGACGCTGAGGGCCGTCCAATAGGAACAACCCTTCTATCCCGTTCTGTGATCACTTTCCCTACATTCACGAGATTCGTTAGGTTCACTGATTTCTTCAGAACTGAGGAAGAAAATAATACCGTATCTATATGTCATCTCTCATGTGAACTGATATTTTTTGTTAGGCCTAATTTAAAATATGTGATAGTATTCGGCAATGACTGCACTTGAGAAATAAATGTACTGCATTGACTTGATTTCTATTCATTGCATGCACAGCTGTGTAGGCTTATATTAAGAGCCAGTAAGACGCCTTGTGCGGCGCATGATGAGCGAGGTATACTTCTTCGCTTCGGGCATCAGTGCTTTTCTTCTATATATTTTGCAGTACGAATCGCTGAACGTGGCACATCTCGTGCTGCACTTCATTGCATGCGTTTGCACTTGAACACGTGCTGCCTCCTATTGCACTCTTGTTATACTGTGAGATCGGGCGTGCAATTTCCTCCGAGGCGATACCCATTTCGAGTCTTTCTTACCATGGCTCTTGCTGTAACATGATGGAGCCAAAACCACTTTGAAAACAAAAAGTGTCCAATATCCACGCAGAGATTCTTAGTTATTGAACTGGGCGTGTTTGAATTGGCTTATTTTATTAAATAATTATCTGACTGTGAATTTAGCCAGGAACTACCGCCGACATGTGGTTTTTTTTTGTACAAATGCACGTTAGCGTGTGCAGGACATTACGGGAAAATGGGTTGTAATCTAGCCACAGTAAATTACAGTCATTTTTGGGTTGAAAAGTGGCGCAAAAGAACGGTTTCACGCCAGTTCTTTTGCGATTTTTTTATTGCTAAAGTAGCTAGAACTGCTTCTGCACGATATTGAAGAGGAATCTATAAGAGGTTCGAGAATAAGTACATGAATCCCTTTCAGGCGGTTGTCGCCCAAACTGTGAACAGGAGGCGTTTGGAGGTAGACGAAAGACGATATATGGATCTACACTGTGGTGTTTTTTTCTTCAAACCTCTGCGACCTCCGGATCGCAAGCACCACATTCAATCTTCGAAAACTCTCGGAAATGACCTGACCGCATTGTCATCGCTTGCGTGTGGCCCGTGCGGCGCTCATTGAACCATGCTGTACACCAAACAATTCCACTTTCAATTCTCGTTCCACGTTCACGTATTCTGAGCCGATTCGACCCGTGCTTGCGGAGTAAATTCGCCGGAACCTAGACAATATTTTGCGCTGTTGGTCAGTCTTCCTTCGCGTGCTATCCTTTCGGGGAAAAAAATGAAATTCCTCGTCGTTGCCGCATTACGTGCCAACGACAGGTCTCAGTGCGACGAAAATTAGCCGATGCACTGATGGAACGTGAGACCTCTCGAACAGCGTGCGGCACATGTCGATCCGTCAACACGTTTGGGCCCTGGACCGGAGCAAAAATTTGGCGACTTGTATATAGAGTTAAAAATATTTCTCCCAGAACTGTAATGTGACTTAAAAAGTTTGGAAACTGGTGCGTCGGAAATGTTATTAGATAAGACCCAATTAACTGGGCTGTCTTCTGGTGAGAATTTCGTTATTTTGTACCCAGCAGCTGCGAAACTATTAGTCTTTAGAAAACGTCACGAAAGGACCGGTCGGGGTGCTCAATTTTATTCTTCAGTTTCAATTTCATCCGAGTGAGTCCTACTTCATCAAGAAGAAAAAAATATTCCTATTGAAGCAGGACTCACTCGGCCTTCGGCCTCGCTTGTAAATACCAGAACAATGCAAAGACTTTTCAGCGAGTACTTCACGACATTACGTAAATTGCAAATGAAGGGAGACAATGTCGACAGACTTTTTTGCAAAGGGTATCCAATATTTCCCATCGATAAGAACCCGTTCGGGCGCCATATGACCACGTAGTCGGAACGCCCTAAAGTCTCAATCACTGACTGACTGACTGCCTTGCTCACACACACACACACACACACACACACACACACGCGCGCGCGCGCGCGCACGCACGCACGCACACACGTACGCACGCACACACACGCACGCACGCACGCACGCACGCACGCACGCACACACTCATACACACACGACAAGAAAGCGTTTATACGCCTGGTGATCAACTACTCGGTAGCCTACTGAGGGAGACGGTGTCAGACGTCGCCACCGTTTTCCCTGCTGCATAGTTCCGTAACCAAACGGTGCAGCGTCTTCGAATTTTCACCACCAATTGGAGCACCAGTTGTGCAAATTTGGAAAAATGTTGCGTCCTGTTTATCAAAAGTCCTGTCAAGATGACATTATAAAAACGATAATGCTGTATGATTTTGCCATTTTCTCCTAAAGTGTTTGGTCTTTATCGATAAACCTGTGAATGGTGGACTGTTAGTGTGCAGTTGTAATGTCGTGGGAGTTCGATGTAGACTGCCCATGAGATTGCACAAGGTCATTGGCCAAATCTGTATAAAAGTGGTCTAGTTGTGACTTGTCATTTGCAAATTTTTGGTGGCAAACGAATATTTCGAGGCATTTTTCGCAGTTTGATGGTATTGACGGAGTTGTATGCCGAATATGAGGTATGCTTAACACTGTCATATAACCAATCTCTTAAAAACGCATGACCTAGGTTGTTCTGTGCCACCATTTCCTGGGATGGACGTCGATTTTCATTTGGCATCGTATGCATTGTTTTCATTTATTTAGGCCTCAGGCAACTTGCAGTGTCCTAGCTGTGCGCCAAAACAACCCAGCATATTCCAAATGGGTCAAGTACTGACCTTTAACATGTGACCTGTGGCCTGCGATCTGACGCAGCACTCCTGGGACCGCATCATCGAGGGCCATCGATTGCCGTGTGAATCAGTTCAGTGGTTGCGGGGTTACTGAGCTGGGGTGTCACGAATATTTCGAATACCCCTCCTCAGTAAGCGCACGGCGGCGAAATACTTCAACAGCTGCCAGCGTAATCCTTGGCTTGCGACCTGCACGTACTTTATCAGTGTATTTGTGAGGCCGCTCGCCGCAGGTGGTGGTTTAGGCGTTTGGCTTCACCAGCCGGCCGACAAACGGGTACCTGCGCCAGGCGGCCGGCCACGCCCCGGAGCCGGCGGCTGACCGCCCGCCGCCGCACTCCCATTCATTGGTGATTTTCCACTGGCGAACAAAGGGTGCAAGAGAGATCCTTCAAAGATGGCGAAAGGGGATTTGTTAATAGAAAAATAAGGACCAGCATCGTCGACTCGTTATGTGTGCGGAAACGCGCCCCAAACATAGGGAAAACTCCGAATATATGCTTTAAAAGGCCCTCACATACAGGCTTTCGGGCACCTTAAATCTGAAAGATGGAGGTTTTTGACGTGACGGTTTTTTATCTGAAAGTACTGTGCTTTTATGAAAACCACGCATTGCAACGCATGAAACAATCATTGTTTGGTTATTCGGGCTTATGGTCACATCGACAATGTGCCAGTAATTGCGGCTAAATTATGAGTCGTATTGGTCATAAAAACTAGGAAAGAGCTTAAGAAGCTCTAGAGTATATTTCCGTGACAACGACGTGCATTATAAACACCTTGCTCAGAGACATGAGACGTTTGAAATAGATTGCACTGCAACCTCTCAAACATCTGGCCCATCCCCTTTTCAAATCGCGGCATGATAAGAGCATATGTCGGACTGTCAGAGGCGCGCTATAGTGGAGGCACTTTGGTCTTTATTGTTTCTTATAAGAAGCGTGCGGGGCATTGCTATGGTCTATACGTATCCAGCCAAAAAAAAATCCCGTCTGGTTGTGGAAGAGCACAATTAGGGGCCTTACGAGCTTTTGGGTCCAAAATAGGGCAGTTTACATGAGTGATATCAAAACCAGGTAAACTTGCGGCGAACTCTTATCTGTTTTTTGTCAGTCTTCCATTGCGCTGTAAAAAAGACATGTGCATATCCTAAAACATCGCATTGCAAGATGAAAACGGACCAATGCTTTCGTCCATTTTGATGCTGCTGGTTTTCGAGGTAATGAAGAAAACTCAGGACGGTGAAAACCGACTATTTTACGTGCACGCTTATCTTGGTAAAGGTATGCATTCTGTCTGATCTAACTGTCACAGGCCTTTGTGTACCAAGTTAAAACGACAGCAAATGCCATGGCACAGCCAGCGCTGACCGACTCTGATCCCCGGTCACCCTTGGCCAGGTGAGCTTTCTGTTTTTTTTTCTTTTTTTTTTTTTTACATTCGTCGTTGAGATCAAGCATCTCTATCGGAACTTTGAAGATCTGAGTGTAAACATTGATGATTCTTGTGTCCTATGCCCATAAATTTTATCTTAGCCTTCTACCTGGAGTCAGATTATTTCTGTTTTTACCTGACCTGTTTGATACAGCTTTCCGGCTTACTGCTTTAGAAACACTAATATTTGGACAGCGCCCTGCCTTTCAAGAGTTGCGTAATCCTATTTGGCACAGGATGACCCCGTTGGGCCTTTTAAAACATTATATTTGTTTTCGATGTGACTACTGGTAATAAGGATTACACCCATACCCTCTTGCTGCACAGTTTTTACTGCTTTCTTTTTTTATCTGTGATCTCAAAATTAAAAGGCCTCTCGACTGCGAAACTAGCTTCCCATTCAATATCAAGCGTCTCAGCTACGCTCACCGTCAGGCCTTCGAGAAATTTACCTGAAAAAACGGTTTGGGACATCATTGTCATGAACCATGATGGACATCACATGAATCTGTTTGCAGGATTTTACGTCATTTCCCCTCTGATCAATGAAAGTGCAGTAGATGATACGACAATACCGGGAACACGCACGAACGTCGTCAGTAATCTGCGAAATTTGTGTGGAAAAGCGTGCTATCATGCAATGTGACTCGGGGAAACGGCACGCAGGCGGTCTTGCGGTAGCTCCTCGGGCGATGGCCACCTCAGAGTTGCAGTGCAGGTATGTATCACTCATTGTTCCGTCGACTGATTCCGTTGAGCTCTGATAATAAATAAACCTTTGGTACAGGGAAACGGACCAAGGGGGATGCTCGGGGATGCTGATGCCGTAACACTTTAAGGGTGCCCTTTCAGTTTTACGGGCGCCAGTACATATCATAGGGGCGGGGTAGGAGACGCAGCTGAAGTTGTAAAAATGGCGTCATTTGTTATTGTTTGTTTTGTATTTTGACTCGTAAGGTTGTGCGGAGAAATGGCCCCGCGCCGCCTGAACTGGCAGGTGGCCGAGGACCTTCTGACATTACACTATGTCTCAGGTGCCGTTTTAAGTCACCAGGGCACATGATACTGTGGTGGCTGGGCAGGATCTTTAGCAACAAACTGCCGAAATGCGGGACTGAGCGTGACACACGGCAGCGACTCGTTGTTTGCGCAAGGTTCGCGACGGTGCTCAAATGCAGCACACAGATGGGAGTTTCAGCATTCCATGCATACAATCGCCTTTGCCATGCTAAGCGCTAGAGGTTCACTAGTTCTACATATTTACGCTCCACATTTAAGATATATGTAAGCGGTGCTGGGTAACCTTTAATCATCAGTCACCCAATGACACGAATGCACTGGTCACCCAGCTGAAATAAACTATGCCGCTCTTCCCCGACGCATCAGTCCTACAGCCTCGAAACAGACGTTGTCAACGGTGCTCGACGGTGATCACATACGATATATATATATATATATATATATATATATATATATATATATCACCCAGACGTGGCTGCCTTTCAGATCACAGGGGAACCAATCAAGAACCTTTTGTTCTTTAGGGCGTCCTTCCGTTTTCGGACCTAGGGGCTTGGAATCCTCGGGAGCGACCCTGCAGGGGTTTGGGAGCCATTCTGTTCTTACGGGCGTTCTTCTAAACCTCGGGTCACGTTCTGATGCGCCAGGGGCGCCCTCCAGGTTTTGGGGTGCCCAGATTCCTTAGGGTGTCCTTCTCGTCCTTGAAACATATTTTTACAGACGACAGGCGCCAGGCGATCAAAGGATGTGACGCTTCTGGATAGGCATTGCATTACGATTTTTTCCAGTGCGATTTCTATGTACTCCTCAGCTCTCAACGGTCGTATGAGACCGGTCGTATACGGTCGTTGTAGCGGTTTTCCACATTGCAAAGTAAAGATAAATCAGATAGATCAAACATACCAGTATTTTCAGCGTTTTCCAGTCAAAGCAAACTCCTCCATATTCAGAAAACGATAAGAAAGATAAGGTGCCACCTCCAAAGCACAAACCATTTGCCTTAACTGAGACAGAACGACGGAACAAAAGTGGGCATGAAGCATGTTTATGATTTCTTTTCATTTGAGCGATATCTTGCGCGACCCATTTAAATCCCAGAGGAATGCTCTGGACTGTGATGGCAGCAAGAAGGCCAGGTTAAAGAGGCCATAGAAATCATCTCTTTTACCTGGTCTGTGTGCTGCCGTCGCAGTCTAGAGCATTCTATCCGAACGATGTCAAAAGGCTTGCTTTTATCGTTTGAGAAGCACTCGGCTACTTACTGAAGGCAGCTGGAAAGTCCGTTAGCATGTCCGGGGACATTTTAAGATCAGAACAACAAGTGTTGGTAAACTTGCTCAGTACGTATAGGCGAAGCTTAACTTAACCCTATTCCCGGGGGGACAGACGGTATGGCCGATTCCCGGCGGGGGGCGGATGCGGCCCCTCCTGAGATCTCAAGAACTACACATCCGATTTTATCGCAACGAACGGCGATCGATTTGCCATGACGTGAACTACATTTTTTAAAAAAGAAACTTTCAAAATTTTGAAAGTGGTGAATACAGGGGAGGGGGGCAAAAATATCGAAATACGGGGTGCTTTTGGACTTCTTATAACTCTGTTGTTTATGAACCGATTTCAGTGAAATTGACATGAATCGAGAGATTATGGATAGAACTTTTACCATTGATACACACATTTGAAATTTTGGGAAAATTCATAGGCGTTCACAGGGTTTAAAAGATAGAAGGATTAATTTTCCAAAAACTGAATGCAGAAAAAAGATAAGAACACTTTTTTGGCTTTTGCTAGCCATGACATGCTAAAAAAGTAAAAATCATATTACAATGTTTGCATAATGTTAGCATAGGCGGTGCCAGGGACATGAAAAAGGGAGGACAGTCATGGTCACTTGCTCGTCAAGTCAACTTGTGACCTTTGACCCTAAATGACCTTCATTGACCTTGGAATCACTTGGAATGATCTCGTGTGCATTTAATTTTGTCTGCAAAAGTTTTCAATCATTTAGATTCACTCTGTTTCAAAAATTCCATTTTATGGCTATTGCGATATAGGGCACGCGCACTGACATTTCAGGTCATAGCTCCGTGACCCGACCTGATATCAGCTGAAACTTGATACACAAGTAGATGGCGCTTTTCTACGTCATTTATATTTTGGGTTTGGCATTTAAAAAATACTGCCAAAGTTACTACTACAAAACCAAATTTTGAATTTTGACGTTGGCCTGACCTTGTAAAGCGACTTCAGATGAACAAAATTGTATCTGCGCGCTGCCCAACTATTTAGCTATACATCTATATAAAGTTTCAAGTTCTATCTTAAAAGCAGTCATTTGCCTTTTATCCTCAACAGGGCCAAAATTGGTCTGAAGTGACTCCCAAAAACGTCGCCTGGCTCTGGCCCTGAGCAAAACAGAATTTCGAAATATTTTCACGGTACGAGGAAAGAATAGTTAGAAACGTGACCAAGTTCCGTGAAGCTGCGTTAAAAACCCTGGAATTGGCTAGCAAAAAACCCAAGGGGGGCGGATTCAGCCCCTCCTGCCGGGAATAGGGTTAATAGGCGCTTTTCGATGTTGCATATATTGGGCCCGCACCATTACACATCAGTTTGATTCTGGAGCTGGTAGCAGTGGTATATGAGTAACGTCATGCCACAAAAGCTTACACATAAATTGCTCCTGAATAAATTGCTCCTGTCACAGAAAGTTCGCATTTCTGATGACACATTTTGGCACAGAGTCAAAGATAACAGAACCGGTATACGGGGCTGCGGGGGCAAGCCCACAGTTAGAAGAAATAGCGTCACTGATTAGTGGCATCTCAAGAAAAGTGCCTAAAAATGTTTCCTTCATTCTAAAGAGTCCCCGCATTTACCGAACGAATTGTAAGGCTGGCCGAAGGCCGAGTTAATCTTTCCTCAGCTAGTAGGAAAAAATCCAGTTGAGCAGCCCGGCCCGACACGGCCATAACGTTCTTAGGAGGCTAATGACTTTGCAACCACTGGACGCCAAATCATGAATTTTCCATTACATAAGAACTCAATTACCTCTTTATGTATTTGCATTGCCAGAGCGTTAATTTGCAAACTCTTCCACTGGACTATTTCAGGAGTAATGTTTTCGCCTTCAGATTTTTTTCTCAGGTATTTTTTTGGAAGCGCTCAGTTATGGCGGCGCAGAATACCATGGGTGCGCGTGTCGTGCGACGTTTAAATGTGCAATTCTTCAAATGTAGAATGCTGAAATAGACTGATGAATATCTGCTGTATGATAAAACACAAAAAGGGCAAGTAATGATGCAGTCGGTATCAAAGTAGGCTTCGTTCGTCCTGCGCCCCACAGGGCTTCTACCTGGTGTATATGATATATTATGCCAGGATGATATTAACTGCACATCTTGTTGAATATTAAATTTTCATTTTTTTATATTTTGGGATTTAATTACATAACAAATAAATACCTGGATTAGTTCAAACATTCACTGGCACCAGCACAGCCCAAACAAAGACGTTAAGTTTCCATGTACTAAAAATTATCATCCTCGGCTTCTAGACTCCTGCCAGAATGCATGAAAGAACGCAGAGCAATAAATGCAGACGCTCAAGCCCATCTCATCGTGACGTGGTATTAGCCAAACAAACACGCTCAAGCCGAACAGAGGAAGCCATGCAACACGGAACGCTGCGGCTGCTCCACGGTGGTGTCCTCCGCCAGTTGTTTGTGAATTAGGATGCTCAGCCCCCTGGGCTCAAGTTTCCAGCAAGGAGGCTAGTCCTCTCTTCCGTCGGGCGTCACTCCGTCGGAAGTGATATTGTGAACTACTCGGGCGGGGGCGGTCTGCCAGCGCCCACCGAGGCCAGGTCGCCGGCCCAGACCGCCTGACGCCTCCGTGTCCGGCACGGCGGAGCGATCGGAGTGCCCTGAGTCTGAGCACCGCAACGGCCGCTGATGCTCGGTGACACAGCCCAAACAGCATGCACTAGCATTCTAACAGTTGCCGGAAAACAGAGCCCGACAACCTTGGCAGTTCAAATGCTCTCAGATCTCTGTGCACCGCCAAGGTTCTCGGAAATCAGGGTCCATAATTCGCTATGGATGTCATGCTCGGCTGAGTTGGCACCACTTCCCGTGCCGTTGTAAAGTTGGTCAGTGTATTTTTTCACCGGTGACGGATTGTTCGTGCATGTTGACACGCTGCTGACGCCATCTGCAAAATACGGAGCTGACGTGTAGGTGGCAGCACTATCTCTTCATCGTAACCTAATCTGATCACTTGGTGGTGACGTCAATCGAAATGGATCGCCACCGCTTTCGTGACTCGGAAAGAGTTCATTTATCTGCGTCACTCCGGGATCTGGTGATCGCCGAGCCAAAAGCGTGACTGAGCGTGGCCAAACCGGTGGCGATAACAATTCACTGGGGACCAGCGTGGGCCAGCGTCGGCTGTATCATGACATTTTCTGCGGTTTTTACTTGGTAAACTGAGGCCTGTTCCAGTTAGGTCAAACAGAATACATACATTCACCAAGGAAGTATTCACTTAAAACCGTCGGTTTCCATCGTCCGGAGTTTTCTTCATTACCTCGGAAACCAGGAGCATCAAAACGAACGAAGGCATTGGTCCGTTTTCATCTTGCAGTGCGATGTTTTAGGCACATGTTTTTACAGCGGAATAGAAGGCTGTCTTAAAACTGATAAAAGAGCTCGCTGCAAGTTTGCCTGGTTTCCATATTACTCAAGTATACTGTCCTATTTTGGACCTAAAGGCTGGCAAGGCTGGTAAGCCGTGCTCTCTCACAACCAGACGGGAATTACTGATTTTTGGCAAGATGCGTATTGACCACAACTATGCCCCTTTCTTCCAAGTAACAATAACAGACCAACATGCCCGTGCACCTCTAACAGTTTGTCACGTGCTCGTATCGTGCCGCGGTTTAAAAACGGCATTAGCCACATGTTGGAGTGGTTAAAACGCAGTCTATTTCAAATGTCTCATGTCTTGTGAACAAGGTGCTCATATTCAACGGAAATTTACTAACGAGCTTCTTGTGCTCTTTCCTCAATTTTGGTGACCAATGCAGCCCATAATCCAGTCATGATTACTAGTACATTTTCGATGTGCCCATAAACTAGAATAACCAAAGATTCTCTTATGCATTGTACTGCATGGTTTCCATAAAGGTACGGTACTTTCAGATAAAAACTGACCAACCTACACAACAAGTTTATCGATCAAGTACTGTAGGAGGAAACGGCAAAATCATGCAGCATTATCGTTTTTATGACGTTACGTTGACGTTACCTACGAACTGGGTGGATATTTTCTCCAAAATGCGCAAAATCTTTACTGCTTATGAGCAGGACTGAACGCCGAGTGAGTCTTACTTCAACGAAGTCAATTGTTGGATTGAGGTGGGAGCACTCCTGGTCAGCAGGTTGCAAATGGCGGGTAGAAAAGAACTAGACAAAAAAGAATCAAATCGAGCATCACGACCAGGCTTTATTGCGATTTTTCTAGAGGCTCACGTGTTTGGTGTTTCGATGGTGTTTGGTGGTGTTTCGCAGCTTCTGGGCACAAACTCACCAAAATTTCACCAGAACATAACTCAGTTCTTCGAATTCTATGTGGAAACAATTGCGATGTGTCAGCTTCCTTGCACATGACTATTCCGGGAGTAATGTTTCCACTTCTATATCTCAATCGTCAGATCTTTGATTCGGTCCAGGTCCCAACCGTGTTCATGGATCGGCACATGCCACGCACCGTTCGAAAGGTCTCGCGTTCCACTGGTGCAGCGGCTAATTGTCGTCTCACTGCGACCGGTCGTTGGCGCATGATGCACGTGTCAAGTGGAATTTTTCGCCCAGAAGGATAACACGCAAAATGCGACTTAATCAACAGCGTAAAATATCGCTTCGGTTCCGGAGAGTTTTCTAGGCAAGCACGGTTCGAATCGGCTCGGAACGCATTAACTTAGAACAATTGAATAGGAAAAGGCGTGGTGTTCGGCACGTTCCACTGCACGCGGCACGGGCCACGCGCAAACCATGACAATGTGAAAGGCCGTCTCATCGTGTAATCCTTTCTGTACCGGACATCCTTGAGTACATCCTAACTGCGATCTCCGACTATGCACCACTAAAACCCCATTTCGGTCTCCTCGTGGGCAGCTATTGTACGAGACTGATGATACTGTGATGGGGTCCCCTCAGTTAAAACATGTCGGGTCAAGGTCAACCTAGGTCTGGTGAGTTACTGGTGTTACTTTACATGCCAAAGATCGATATTTTCTCGCAGCCGTTTTGATCCACGTGACAAAGATGACGGAAGTGAAAACTTCTAATGATGAGTTTTGAATTACCTGCTTTTCGCTCAGTCACGGTCAGTCTAGATCATGTCAGATAAGGTTGCATTACTTTTCCTCACAAGGAGCAATAATTACTCGATGTAATTATAATTACTCGATATAATCGATGTAACTCGCGTCAAGTACAGAGCTGAAATGCCTTCTCGTGATCATTAAATCTGCTGTCCCTGCTCTTTATATGGCCAAGGTCAAGCCAGGTCAGAACAGATGGCCATTTTTCTTTTTTTGACTAGGAACAACAACTGCTCTCTGCTCCTGCTGAACGATCTTCCACAGATAATGCTGCATTTCATTTCGTTTTGGCATCTGCCTGTGACGTGACCTGACATGACCTCACGTTGCGTTTGATGAACTTTTCTGAGAGATGCATAAAGGTCTGTCTGTCTGGATTGAATGATAGCGAAGGTCAGCGGCAACCACTTCTATCACCCTCAATGCAAACCAGTCCAATAGCCATAATGTATGTGACCTAGCATGGCCTCTAATGTTGACGTTTGGCGGTTTTATATTCTTATGGGGACCGTGTCTTATGTAAATCCAAATAATTCATGCATTACATTTACGAATAATTAAAATAACGAAGCATGTCCGCGCCACCGCCCGAAGAGGCGAACATGCATGCAAGGATTCATTTATGACGTCATATCCGAATGACTTGACCTATCATGGAAATCGTTTTGATGTCAACATATGTAAAACTGATTGATGAACAGTTGCTGAAAGTTTGGTTGTTCTGACTCTAACGGGGTTCAGAATTTATTCAAGAAAACCAAAGGCAGTATCATTTGATCTTTTCATCAAATGATAATAATGTCAAATGACAAATATTCATCATTTGACACCCCCACGCGGTGCTGGGTTAGGAGTATTGGTGTCTGGGAATGAGCTAGACGCCTGTCTCGAAATTTCCCCATTTACCCAATGTGTATCATCATTTCCAGTGTGCCCAGTTGCTGGAGCAATTGGTCTCTAATTGGGCAAGATGCATCAAATAGAACCATGTCTGACCGAATTTCTGTTAAGGTGGCGCCGCAAAAACGAGGAAGTGGCTCCTTGGCTGTGGCGATCGCATCCTCATCAGCAGTCCCGCAGCCTGATCGTGTGCCGTGCAGTGGACCATACACATCGAAGGGATCACCACCGCCACATGCGATGACGATGACGTGGCGCTGCTGCTGTGGGCGGTGGCGCTCTATGTCTTTAACCAGAGATACGGCCCAGTAAGGTATGTTGGTCTCTGCTTGACTAGCCACGTCCTTGACCTAAGGGTTGAGACAAGCACAAGGGCTAAAAAGAAAATGGATCGCAGCTGCCGTATAATAGCGCTGTGAAGCCAACGAGCACTGTCGATATTACGGTGCTTGGGTTGCGTTGTCGATGTTAGTTATAACATTAAGAGATGTTGAATTCACATTCCACAGTAAAACCAACGAAAAAGAGTCATTGTGTTCTTGGCAGCCTAAAGCGCGCCGGGCCGGGCCAGGCCATCGTATCGGGTCAGGCCAATCATCTTCACAAAACTAAACGCCTGGAGTGGTGCTCGTAATGATTGCGGTATACGCGATAATGGACCCGTGGGACTGAGCTTTTGGCTGGATGGTCCTTAGAAGTCTACTGACTGTATTGTACCGATCTGATGGCGTTCATTGAAGAGGCCTCGGCAAACTACATAAGCGCAAAACTGCATTTACAATCCTACTGATGTGCTCTTAGCGTCTTGTTCTACTGAGCAGTGAACGAAGCGTCCATGACGGAACAGCATTACGGTAGTTCTTACACCCTAAAGATGAAGTATCTCACATTTAAATGTGGGACTTCTTAGACCTGTCATGACAGTATTTTACATGGCGGGGAGAATGAAGGTACTAAATCCCCCTCCCCAATTTTGAGGTATGTGACATGAGACCATTGGCAGTGATTGGAAAGAAACGGCCTGAAATCCTCGTAAGACCGAGTAATTTTTGGAAATCACGCGCCATGTTTTGACAAACGAATCAATGCAACGAATCAAAAATGCGACATATTTAACTGAGATACTGCAATCAGAATAAACAGCAAATGGATTGTCTAATCCCATCACTGCAGCGTTCACGCATATCTCGCGACATCTTTGCGAAATCTGTGCGAGGATGAGCCAGGCGTCGGCGCCAGCCACCGCACGCTCCTGGACGAGGCCGGCTGACTCCAGCATCGCAGTTCGGCCTTCAAGGCTAGCGTCCGCGTCACATCGCTGTAGCCGAGGCCGTCTGGCGCATGCTCTTCGTAAATCAGACGGACGGCGTTCACATGATCCGTGAGGCGGTTCGCGTGTACCCGCAGCTCACGCCGTCCACGGCCCTCTCGCCGGCTCGATCTGGTGTTGGATTCAGGCCGACAGTCCGTGGCCAGCCGAGCTCGGGGGCCCGGTGGGGCGCGGGCCGTCGGCCGTGGCCGCCGGCCGACACGTCCGGCCGTGCCCGGTCAGGCCACCGTCGCCGGCGGCCGGCCGCGGCGCATCGATTGTCGGCCGTTGCCGGGCGGAATTGGATGTGGCGCCACCGTCAGGCCAAGGTCGCACCGCGACGCATTGCAACGCCCCTCCCCTCCCCTCGGGCGCCGGGCGCAGACGGTCAGCGGGCACGGCCATCAGCGGAGCCTCTCTGATTCACAGGGGCGGGATTTAATGGACAGGCAATGCAAATGCTGCTTATCAGCTAAAAGGCAATGTTTTTTTTTGTCCAGACTTTCCAACAGAAATGTATTAAGGGAAGCGCTAGTGGTTGTGTAATCCTGAAAAAATTCGATTTATCCTCACATCATCCTTTTTCAGTTTGGAAACCACACAAGAAGAGAAAAACGTTGCTGTATCTTGTTCACCTCGCCTTCAAGAAAAACAACTAGGCTGCCAGTTTGCTGTATGTCCAATGCACTGGGTCACATATTTAGTTTGGAACAAGTTTCATACTAAAATTTTCACGTCGCTTGCGTTCTTTGCCGTTATTATCAGTTCGGAACGTATTACTTTAATCACATATATGTTACATATTCAGGGATGGCGATTCAAGTAGTAGAATGTTTGTTGTTTAAAAAAACCGATAATTTAGAAAACGTCAAACGTCCGTTTTTCTGCTATTCTTTCTGGTGACAGCATCGACTGACCAGGCGTACAGGGCTACACTGCTGGTCAGTGGCGGCGGCGCACATTCAGAGCAAAGGGGGCGGGGAGTCAAACAACTTTTCCGAGCCCTTTCTTCCTATGCATCGCTGTTGGAATAAAACTGCATTCCTCAAGAGAGGGTGGGGGGAATTCCTTTGCTGCCATCCCTCCCTCCTTGGAGCGCACGCGGCCAAATGGTCATTTTTCGCTTCTCGAACAACTTAGCTAGATTTGATTACCTTTGATGTCGGCATGTAATGCGGTGCTTTTACCTTGCTGCTAGCATACCAACACTTATTTCAAAACCCGAAGACACCAGGTCCTATGAAACGGGCACCTCAGGCCAGATCTCGAATCTGCCCTCGAGTGGTTGACAGATCAAGAGCGGAACGTAAGAGAAACTTCACTACATGGAATTTGGACAGACTAAAAGCAAGATATGCCAACAAGAATTCGTCTCTCTGCATGCTCCCCCTTAGGGAAAAACGTGCATCAGTAGTTATGAAATATAAACAACATAATATGCATTAGCTTTCGTATAAATGCCCTCATCGATATGTGTAAGATAAAAGTTTCCTTAATATTCACTACTTAATTGATCACATCAACCTGTGGACAGACTGACTGATATAAGACGGATACATAATGCAGTTCTTCAGCTGGCAACTCGCATAACATGACATAGCATCGAAAGAGCATCATTATAATCCGTAATGGCAGTTGTCCTCAGAGGCTGATTGATTAAGTTTTGAGCATTAGACATGAGTAAAAAGGGTCGGTGGATGTTATAAAAAAAACATTATTTTACTGCAACCTGACGATGATATCTTCGTCAGTAGGATCAGTCACTGATTCATAACTGATTCCACTGACGAAGGCATACCAAGTTTTGCCGAATATTTGGGCCTTTTATATCAGATGATCCTTTTAGTAACGTAGGTTCCAAAGGTCTAAATTAAACAGTAATGAAATGGAACTGCAATTATCTTTGCCATTTGCCAGGCATGACACGGGCTCGGACTCGGGCTCCGGCCCTGTCACTGTGGTTCAGAACTCAGACTCAGGCCTTCTTTTCGTGAACTCAGTGTACGAGTACACCTTTTGAGGCCCGACTTGAGCTTAGACTCGGAATCAGTCCCTTTTGACCCGGACTTAGACACAGAATGATCGTTTAACTTTAGACAACATCACCAAGTCGGCAGGACGCCGGATCGGACTCCGGCGTCCCGCCGAATCCGATCCGGATTGACGTCCGATCCGATCATGCGCATTCGGACTAGAACTCAAAATCATATGCGCTACTTTGGAATCCAGTCCAAGTCTGTCCATTCACATGTTTGAAATGTTTAAAATCCTCAAAAGCTAAAGCCAGCTCATTCATCTCCCTTGACCTTTGAAAGGTCACAAGATGTCAGAAGCTTTCCAGAACATATATAATCAGGTCGGCTACAAGCCTTGACCTCTTGTTAGGCAAGCAATTTCTTGGTTTGTACGAAAACTTGCGAAATCACAGGATACGCCTTTGAGAGGACTTCATGCCTTTGTGGCCTAGCATGACCTGAGACCGGGAAAGATCCCAAAATATGCCAAATCAAATGGAGCTCAGCGAGCCAAGGTCTCATGCAGCTGCTCTGTGCTGTTCCACAGCTGCGTACAAAAATAGCCTGGGACACTGAATCGGCCCCCCTTCGTAGGGTTGGAGTTAAAAATGTTCTTTCTTATAGGTAATGACCCCACCGCGGCGTTTGCACGCATATGGTAGACCACTGGCGGATCCAGGGGCTGCCCCCTCGTCGGAAAAGGGTGTCCAACACGTCTTTTGACCCCTTCCCCTTTCGGACGGAAGGTGTATTTTTTTGTTCTCAAAACGTTTGTTTAAAGTGTATCCTGATATTCAAAAATGGCGAAACAAAGTGACCGAAATTGGAGGAGAAATCGGGGTAGATTAACATCTACTACATTTACTGCATTTTGAGGTAGATTAGGTTACACGGATAGAGATTTGCCCCCCCCGCACATGGTCTGGATCCTGACCTTTGAGGCAGACAAGCTAAACGGCTTTTCTTGAACAACGGCAAATATCTGCCACGGAGGGTGAAAAAGTAGTGCATTTGACGAACGGTCATGGAAGGATGTGTAGCTGACCGAACAGAAAACACTGCCACCCCTACATGTTGTGTACTGGTACGGAGCTCGCAGTGTCGAAGTCACCATTTGACATTTGACCCAGTTATTGCACACATCCTTATTCGGCTGACCCACATTCATACAGCACCTGTCGGCAACCGTCCTGTTGTGACATGAGTCGGGAAGAGAGCTGGGTGTCATGAGTGTCAACAGTTGACACGGGTGACGTGGCAGAGCATATGCAGTGACAGCAGGATAGGCGTGACATTCAGCCGACACGCCAATGGTGGCCGTGACTGCTACGCAAAAAGTCTAGAATCCTCCACAACTAGGCCACTGTCACGTGCGTTACAGTCACTTCTAAATCACCGAGTGGCGGACGCTGAAATGCCAGGTAAAGGTTGGCCGGTACGCACGCCACTCTGGTGCCACTGCGTGACCTCGCCCGCCTGTTACACACGGTACCACCTTCTCTGTTTTACGCAGCAGGATACAGTGACGCTGCTGGAGTCAAATACTTTATAACCGTGGAACGTAGGCTCTGCCAGGCTGCAGCTAAGTGTACACCCCATTCGCCGGTCGAAGTTTAATTAAATCTTTTCTCCATTGTGCGCTTGAAACTGGAAGAAGATCATTGTTTTATCCTTTCCCTCAGACAGTCAAAATGCAGAGTTCAAAAAGGCATTGAGACGCGAATAGTGCAAACCCGAGCTTATGGCAACTTGATAAATCACAAAAAAACGGCGTATCCACCATGATGAAAGGAAGATAGAACTAGATACGCATAGTTGAATTATATTTCAAGGTTTAATTCAAACGTTAACCCTCGCCGAAGACGTAAAGTTTTTCTCCAGTAGCGGTTGGACCTTGAATTCGGACAGTATGTTTGGGAGTTTCTGACAACTTGCGCGGCGACAGAGGATGCCTGATATTCCCAAGGAACCAGCATTAGGAACCACTTAATGAAGCCTCTTTTTAACGCTAAGGTCGAGGTAAGGCGGAAATCCTGACCGAATCAAAATCTATCGTGAATTAAGTCCATCGTGCAGAGTTTGATATGAGCCGACCGCGATTGTAAGTCATGACGATCAGGGCAAAAAAATGTCGCCGTAAATGTAGGTATATTTGAGGTCATGGTCGGACCGTAACCTGAATGACCGTGAAACGTACCCACCCACATCCACCATCAGTTATCACAACCCTGATGCTGTCACATGTGCGATATTGTCTATCTGTCCAAGGAAACGGCCAGAACCAAAACCTGCACACGATCCAGAAAAAATCCACACGCTGACACTGCTACACAAGGTCGTTCGCAATGGTCTGTCTCTCTCAGTCGCGTCAACGCCTCCGACAAACCGAGACGCGCGTGACCGTAGAGCCGCCCAGATGGCCGGCTGCGTCCTCCGGCGGCGCGCGCGGAGTCGGGAAAACGCCCACCTAGCTATCGTGGACCGGCTGTGTATAATACCTTGTCCACCGATCTGTGTGACTGTACGCCTCCGCCGTTAAGTCGTCGGCTGAAGCGACTTTTGCACGATGCTCATGATTAAATAGGTGTAAGCTGCTCTGCGTGTATGTCGTGTGTTGGGTGTTTAACCGTCTTCTCGTCTGCCAACGATAATCTGACATTGACATGAAATAGCCACCAAATCGATGGATGTGCTCGAATATAGAATATCAGTCTCAATCTTCACTTCAGTCTCGATCTCAATGGCATTTCGACCACAGTCAAGATTTTTCATTTTAGAAGTGTTCGATGATTGCACGTTAAGATGTAAAGTGCTTCCTGGTTTCGGGGATGTCGTCGCAGATCTTGCTGCGGATGCCTCTGCTGGCTTGACGGAGGTGTGCCACGATTCTCTAGACTGGCTTAACCCGCTCAGTGGAAGGGGGTTTCGCACTGACGCGCACTGGAAGGGGGTTGGGGGCACAAAAGTGCCCCTCCAATCTCAGAAACGGAAAGAGCTAGAGACATAAAATTTTGTGGACAGGGTGGGGCTACAACAGTTTACATTGTATACGATTTTCATGACCCTAAATCAATATCTTCAAGGTCAAATGGGGTCGAAAAGGTCAACTTTGGACACGTTTTCGGCCCGTACAGGTCATTCCGTACGACTCTGCAAATTAAACGGGAAAATGGTGTTTGTTTGGGCCTTGAAACGTTGAACATGACAATTTTCATTCATTTGGCATCTTGACGGAGTATTTCGGGTCGAGGCCATGTCAGATTATTGATCTATGGTGTCATTTTTCAATCTTTTGCAGATCACATTTCGAGCAACACGGGATAGCTTGAGTGTAAACAAGTTCGCTACACGCATCTTTTGGCGCATTTTCAGTGAAGGTAGCCAATCGTCACATCTGATCATTTTCAGCGTTTACATTTATGTATGTATGTATATGTATGTATGTACATACGTATGAGTATCGGTGTGCCAAACGTGTTTTTAGTAGGGTCTTTGAATGCATATTTCATCCAAATCGACATATTGCAAAGCAAATCTGGACCAGGTCACGAAAAGCTGCCCTTGACCTTTGATGGCCTTGACCTGAAATGACCTTGGTATATATAAGCGTATCCAGGTGCGCACACGTGTTTTTATTAGGGTCTTTGAATGCATATTTCGTACAGATCGACGTGTCGCAAGGCAAATCTGGGCCGGGTCACAAACTATTTGACCTTGACTTTTAATGGCCCTAATCTTCACTGACCTAGGTATATGCAAGCATATCAGTGTGCGCACACGTGTTTTTATTAGGGGTTTTTAATGCATATTTCATACAAATCGACATGTTGCAAAACAAATCTGGATCAGGTCACAAGTTGGTTGACCTTGGCCTTTAATGACTTTGACCCTTACTGACCCTGGCTGTGGTCTTGGTACACCCATCACTTATGCCCCAATGACGTCGCCTGATTGTGTCCAAACGGTAATCTTAGGTAGAATGCGAGTCCTTTCACAAAGTTCCAATTGTCAGCAACAACCGTTGTTTCGTTATGTTTGCCTGACTTCAAATGCTTGAAACTTCAAAAATGTCCGGCTGATTTTCGATTTTTCTGCGTCAATCGACGAGTTATTCAAT
Organism: Capitulum mitella; assembly: GCA_030062745.1. NCBI lineage: Eukaryota > Metazoa > Arthropoda > Thecostraca > Pollicipedomorpha > Pollicipedidae > Capitulum > Capitulum mitella. The sequence continues at coordinate 36,142,717 of CP099839.1, forward strand.
TGTCATAAATGTCACAAAGTAGCAGCAACCAGCACCGCTCTGTTCTCGAGATTTTTTAAGAAAAACAGGCGGGGGGGGGGAAGGGCACAAAAAGACCCTCCTTCTAGCGCGCGTGTTAAGGTGGGATGAACATAAGTGATGTCTAAAAATGCAGCTGCAGTGACAACACGCTTGGAATGTAGTCTGTATTGTTAAGACAACCAACCTTAAAAACATTTCAGAAAGCGCATAAGCATATTTAATTTGTTTTGTTTTTTTTAATCATTCTATATTGCGCAACATATGTTTTCCAACTGTTACCTTTATTAAAACATTGGACCAAAACACTTATGCCCACTGCACTAAATAAAGGGCATTAGCTACCACAAACGAAACACTTTCATTGACGTGTGCTTACCATGGACTGGTAATGCAGCTGTTCTCACTAGCAAGGGCTTTCAAGCGCAGGAACACATTGATGAAGTGTCGGAAACGGAAGTAAACGTTTGTGATAAATTACGCGACTTCTTCCTAAGTTTTTGCTACTTGAAACCATACTGGCAGTCAGCGATAATCTAGTAGCCTTCCCACGAGTGTGAAAAATGTTACCGTTAAGATCAACGGTAAAATCACTTAAGTCTGCACTTCATTAAAATTAGAGTTGGGCATTAGTTAGGTTAGGACTATAAACATATACTGACAAAACCTTACTTCGGCCGGTCAATTCGTCGATGGTTATTTGTAAAAATGGCCATGAAACCATTATCTGGTCAATCGGTTTGGGTCTCCGGAATATTTCGTAAGCCATTTTGCTCCCAACTGAAATCCCGCAATATTCACGTTTTGAAACAAGGCATATTCTCATTTGCTGGTTTGCATCACAGTACGTGGAACAACTTTGGAGTGGATAAGTGACACTTTTTCTGGACGAATAAACATTTTTCCACCACAGCCATGCAATGCCTCTGTCATAGAGCATCTCTAAAATACCATTTGTACCTAAAGCTGTTGTACATTTTTTTTCGCGGTTGTAGCATTACAATTCACTGCCAGTTGACGCCCAAATCCAATGTCCCTGCCTTGGCCAACACTGTCTAACGGGCGAAAGTAGCGACATCTAGATGCTTACGTTTTTTAGTTTTCCCGGCAGATGTCAGGATCCAAAAAACGTTTACGAAATCAAAGAACGCGGTGGACCATGAACCGTTCGTAATCTCAGGAGACATTTGAAGCGCAGAAATTTTCTCCGTGTGGGGCTGAATAGTTTTCTTCCATTCAGGACGATATGGGATCCGTCTTAAACAAGTCACTGGCACCGTTAACCTAACACAAAGTGAACTACCCACGTTTTCGACAATGACCGTTATTAAACATTACAGCAAACAAGGTCAATCTAGGTTAAAGCACTGGCCGCGTGAGTCGCGCGTGTTCTCTTCTGCCTGTCGGATCACGTTCCACACAATCGTTGATTAGACACGAGACGGCGTAAAAATCCCGCCGAATCGGTTTGTGTGATGCCCGTCCTACTTCATTACGTTCATTTCCGAGGGAAGCAGATATTCGGAAGCGCCTGGCCATATTTGTCGCCATGAAATGGCAACGTAGCCCAACAAGACGGGGTGAGTCCGAGTCCTGATCATCTCATAAACCCAATGGTGGCCAAGTGATGATTGATCTAAATTTGATAAGGGATGTAACGTGTATGGTGGCTGATCAGAACTCCGACGTATTTCTTCACATCGTGAGTGCAAAAAAACGTGAAGAAACAGCGTGACGGATTGATTCAACACTGTCGCCCCATCTCAGCTTATTTACGAGTTGTCCACTCATGTCAAACTCAGTGGATGGATAGCGAAAACGTATGGGGACATGGCCTTGAAAGCGTTCATCCGGAATGGCTACATTCGCCATCATTGCGCAATATAAGTCGACATCCAAGTCTTATGAAACATACGGAATACTGTGCGGATGATTACTTCCTTCGTAGATGGGGAAAGCCGGGCCATTTGTTGCCACCTTTGTAATTGCTACGTGAGCACGACTAAGGCCTGCCACGAGGGACGCTTGTGAGAGATCGAGAGGGCCTATGCGCTGTAGATGCATGTTTATATGCAGGCATGCCAGTACTAGTTTACGTACAGGCATGTCTACCAAGTTGTTCGAAGTGACGCATTTTTCCTCAGATATCACCGTTCCCATACTAGAAGAATTTGGAGCAATTCAGGATACCGAGCGATGTCGAAACTGACGATTTATAAGAAACCTCTAATTTTACCTTTTTAGATCAAGGACATTCTTCAGAAAACAAACTATTTGTTTTTCGAGGTGAGAATCGAGAGGGAATTTTAACATATTTTACCGCCTCCACTGCATGTTGCGCATAAAGTCAACGGGATACGGAGACAAAGCTGGAGCAAGAACTTTCCCATATCGCTTTTCTAATTAAATACGACATTTCTTATAGCTTTCTTTAGTCGAATTTTACTAGGCGGCTGTTTGCGTTAACACGCCTGCTTGGAGTAATGCCAGAACTTTTGGAGAAGAAATGGGCGTTGCAGCAATGCCGAGTTTTTCGTTTATTATCATTATTTTTTTATAAATTTGGTTCGAGTGGCTGCTGGGTTGATAAGCTTGTTGCACGGACTCTAACCCGCACACCCGATCGAGCGATTCCAGTAACGGCTGATTTGGGAGCGAAAGTTACACGTGTCGACAAGCGTGCGGCACGGCCGTGTGGTAGCCAGCTTGACCCTTTTTTTGGCCAGCTGCCAGCTGACCCGCGGGTCAAATATCGAGCGCCGGGACTACCTGAGTCCGTCTTACAAAGGCGGGGAGGCCAGCACTCAGCCAAGTATTTCAGACCACGGCAGAGACCGGTATGATCATGACCAAGACGATTATCCGAAGCAAAGAAAATATCGTCCGCGTGTTGTCGCAAAAATTAGACTGGACGTGAGCTAACGCCTCTACTGCGAGGAACATGAGGGAGGAAAACGAAATCAAGCTGGAATGTGTACGCTGCGAACACTCAGCCAACGAGGTGAACAGTAACGAGAGTGACCCATCTGGATTCGTGCGCAATCGTTAGTGCAGATAGCGGCCGAGCCATAATTGAAACGTCAGCTGGCCGTGTGATGTGGTGTGTGACGGTGACGTTCTCCGCGGGCCGCCGGCGTCGGGCTCACGCGCCGGGACGACCTGGCGCGGAGAAGACGCTCCGGCGGCGCAGGCCTGTGTTCCGCGCCTCCCGCCGTGAGTCGGTCACCGGCGCCGGCACGGCGCGAGAGCAGATTCAGTGAAACGAGCCGCTACTGTGCAGGCCCGCTAACTACGGCGCTGGCGTGCGTGCTGACCGCAGTCGGACCTACGCAGACCGACTCGGCGTCTCGACCTTGGCTCCGGGAGGCCTGCAGTCGCGGACGACCCTGTGATCAGTTTCGCGGCTGTGTGACTAACATCCCGCGGCGGCGTCGGCCGGAACCGTGGTCCACCAGCTGACTTCCTGTGCGGCCGTCCTGGCTGGGTGCTCGTTTTCCGGTGCTGGACGGTCCGCCAGTGGCCGGCCTGTGCCTGGTGCAGCCGGCCAGCGGGCGCGAGTCTCACGCGCCGTCACCAATCGTTGCCCGCAGACTGTGTGCTGATCGGCTGCGTGCGCCGCCACACCATGGAGCTATCGATGTGGCTGCGGGTGTTTTTCTTCGTTTTGGCAGCGACACACTTTTCCTCCGGAGGTAAGTGGGCATTTTAAGGTATTTTCCGGTTTCACTGTTAAGCTTAGTATTTGTGGAGGAAGCTGCTGACTGCTGAGTATCACTTAAGACGTCTGAAATTTTAAACGTGACGGTTTCGAATCTCTAGAAAACAACCTGGTGCAGGTACACTCAAAAGTTGTGATTGCGCTGTAAACCACATCCAAACTGATAAGCTGTGCCAAAAATGCCATTGAAACCAGATGAGAAGAGAGAAACCAAACGAGACTGGAACCAAATGCTCCTGCCAACGGTTTTTATTATTTGGCCGGATACCGGATATACCGGATAGCAAAAATCATGAGACTCGATAATCCTGTCGAATGACGAAATAATACAATATGCATAAAAGCAATACGAAATCCATTGTCAATGAAAACTAAGAAAATATGGAGATAGAGTGTGTATATATGTTATATATGTTTTATATATATAATATATCGATACCTCCCAGTCTCCAACACACAAAGATATTGCTCGAAACTTCATGCTGAAAATGGGCAAAACCTTTTTAAGATGACGCGGATGTTTTCAATTGCTTGTCAAGCATGGCCGTCCGACATTTTCATATTTGATAAGCAGACCAATCCCTTGAAAAAGGTTGCTAGTTCATTGGGAGGTAAACGGGGACTGACTTCAGACTACTTAAGGAAATATTTCGTGGCTCTTAGTAATTTTTAATAGCCCATGGAGATTGTTTTCAGGAATAAGATGCATATTTGCTGAGCTTTGATTTGGTCCGCATGTACGGTGTTTTACTCTAAGCTTTTCCATGATAAACTGAGGGCAAGTTTTCGGGACTTTTTTAGCCCCACTTTTTTACCGCATTACTCGGTAACACAACGTTGCAGCGCCGTCGAATGTCCGCGATCACCATTTGCATTGTTTTCCATTACATTCCACGTCAAATTGCACAAGTGACTTGATCCTTTTCGATCTTGATGAACTTTGGTACGCTCATAGTTACTATCGAAAAATGACCTGCCATGATTTTGTAGCCCCGGGTGATCTTTGAGGTCAAAGTTACGGGTCATAAGAGGTAAGCTATTTTTACAGACATTGCATGATTCAAATGCCCACAACTCGGTGACAGACTGTCACAGAAAATTGCGGTTAGTGCCATCCAAAAGAAAAACGTCCCAGATTTCATAAATAATTTAATTTTTCAGTGACCTTGGAATGACATTTAATTTGACTAAGGCACACGAAACATTTTCGGGTTTAATCATGTTTGCCCACCGTGATCTCCGCGAAAATACAGCACAATATGTCCACAAGTATCTGCAATACGTAGGCACAACCAAGGGGGGCCCGTGGGCCCGGCCCGCATTTTTTTGTGAAAACCATTGCACACCGCCTTCCCGGCAGGCGGTTTTCGTATGATTTCAGTTTACACTGAGCTTCGGCCCCTCCCCCAAGAAAATCCTGGCTACGTCCCTGCTACAATAAACATGGCGAAAAACATTTCTGGGCAAGCTGAAACTTTTCAGGTATCTGATCTTTATTATTGCCGAGCGGCGTTTGCGAAATATGCCCTGAGGCATTTTTGCAGATATTGGTCGATTTCTTGTTTTTTGTTTGATTGTTCTACAGTTTGGTTTCCACAACTTTTTGTGTGCCTGCTACACATCAGCTTAAGTTTAAACTGCGTGACGCGAAAGGTCAAAGGCTATAGCAACCCACCGCCAATCGATTCCCTACCATCCAGATTTGATATGCCCCTTCTTGACATTTGCTCGAAAGCGAGTCTATCGGGTGTTCTTAGGCGTTTAAACCAACTGAGACAATCCTAGCCCAGCATAGAGACCTTTTGAAGGTTAGCCGAGGCCAGGAATCTCGAATGACCTTGGATAACGTGTTGAACCTGGACTGTTAATAGTTTTTTAGGGCACTGATCCAGAATGTCATATACATTTTTCACGTATCGGAGTTAGCACTGTCGAAGGGTCATTCCAACATAGCTTCCAGTCAAATGCGCAGGCCATATCATGTCAAAACACGTAACAGGCCAAAATGACATGTAAGCCAAGACCTCTGGTGGGCATGAAATGAACATAAACAATTGCATCCATGCAAAATGGTGGCGAAATTCGAAATCAGAGCCTCCAAAATCTACCGAGGGTCCGGGGTCAACCTTGACCACCCAAGGTCAACCGTTGTCAATGATCTTGGTCGACCTTCCAAAGGTTATCGAGACGCAGCACACCTAGGATTACCTCAGTTGGCTTGAGGTCCTAAGAACACCCATTAGCCTCACTTTCGTGCAAATGTGAAAAACGGGTATGTAAGATCTGGACGTAAGGGCTGATTAGTGGTGGGGTGTCATGAGCTTTGACCTTTCTGGTCAAGTAATTTGAAAATAGGTTTATGTGTAAAAGACATGCAAGACACTGTGCACGCAAAATTAGAGAAGAACAGACAAACAAAATGCACGAAATCAACCAGAATCTGTCAAACAGACTCAAGGTATATTTCTCAAGGGCCACCTTACAACATTTAGGTTTGTTTCAAAGTTTCGGTTTCAAATTCAGTTCAGTTCGACCCTGAAAATGTTTCGGTTTATGAATGAAATGTATTTTTTTGCCACTCTTGTTGCAGATTCTTGGGGACACATTGTTCTATATTTGCGCAAAGATTCCTGCGGGTAAGCATTGTTGAACCGAAAATGCTCCATATGACCTAGTCAGGTCAAAGGTCATTAGAAGTTTAACAAAAAATAACATTTATGAAAGCTGGAACGTTTCTCTTTTGAATGTCGCTAATCGCACCGTTCTGTGACAATCTATCATCGAGTTATAGGCATTTGAATCGCGCACTGTCTGCAAAAATCGGGGACTTTGCATGAACGGATTGGAGGTTAAAGGCACGGATAGATTCACGGAGGCACGGATAGATTCAACTGAGGTGAATCTATCCGTGCCCTGACATGACTTTCTACTCTGTATTCTACTGTAATCACTTTCAAAATATTCCGAACTGAATGCACCTCATATGATCAAAGTATCATGCAACTGATCCGTGTCGTTACAGAACTGCAGAGAGAAATGGCATGAAAAGACGGATCGGTCCCTCGTATGACAAAGGTTTAAAAAAAAATACATGTATCGCAATGTGTTGAAGTGGGCGGTGTCTGAATCAGAGTCCATGCTACGCCGAACTTGTTGTAAGATTCCGACCCCGCCATCCCAGTGCTCTGAAATATATAATCATTTTGCCCCAGACGTCGGACCAAATGATGCACGACAAAGACAGGATCTTTATCGTGTCTCGAAACTTCTGCACGTGGCCGCCCCATGACTGGCTGACCTCGACGGCCAAATACAGGTCTCCGTTCTGAGGCTAGAACATCCTGCCTGCCACGCACCGGATACCCACCAGGCCACGGCGACGGCCTGGTGGATATGTGGGGAGGATAAGTCTTTTTAGAGCATGCCCTCTTCATCTGTTGCAGGTTTAGCTCGCTGGAAAAGCCTCTGTCATCGTCCGACCATTCGCAATGGACATGCCTTACCATGGAGGACAGGTGGCCACCGGATCCGATACAACTGCAACAAGGGCTACCGGAGGCTCACTTTTGTCCAGAACGTCTGCGTGCGAGGACGCTGGGTGATGGCTCACCCCGTCTGTGTCCGTAAGTTCGCAGAACACTGATGTAATTGATTTCGTACATCGAAAAGCCTTAGAAATGCTTCACAATATTCATTTCCTTGCGACATTTCAATTCCAGGGCAGCCATTGGACCGACTACCTGTTTTCCATCCTCTTAGGCAAATTTCAATCAACTTCTTGCTTGTTTCATGCCGCCTGCTGCGTCACATGACGCAAACCCTCGTTTTGTCTCCGTATTGAACACATTATCGCATTGCCCCACAATGCAGCACATGATCCTGCAGATGGTGTTTCTGTGCGACGTCTGGATGCAACCAAGCACGCTGCATTCCGAGAAAGATTATCTGCTCCTTCCTTCCTGGAAAGCTTTATTGGGAGTTGTGCCTGCAGCGACCGTGTGCTGAGCGGCGTGGGCTGCGCCCCGGCAACTGTACCCTCAGCTGTATTCTTGCGACGGTACGCCCAGCTGTACCACGGCAACAGTAACCTCAGCTGTACCCGGCAACTATACCCTCAGGGACTGGCTACACTGCACCATGTGGGCTATACTCGGCGACTGTACCCTCAGGGACTGGCTACACTGCATCATGTGGGCTATACTCTGCAACTGTACCCTCAGGGACTGGCTACACTGCATCATGTGGGCTATACTCGGCGACTGTACCCTCAGAGACTGGCTGCACTGCACCATGTGGGCTATACTCGGCAGCTGTACCCTCAGGGACTGGCTACACTGCATCATGTGGGCTATACTCGGCAACTGTACCCTCAGGGACTGGCTACACTGCACCGTGTGGGCTATACTCGGCGACTGCACCCTCAGGGATTGGCTACACTGCACCATGTGGGCTATACTCGGCGACTGTACCCTCATGGATGGCTACACTGCACCATGTGGGCAATACTCGGCGACTGTACCCTCAGGGACTGGCTACACTGCATCATGTGGGCTATACTCGGCAACTGTACCCTCAGGGACAGGCTACACTGCACCATGTGGGCTATACTCGGCGACTGTGCCCTCAGGGGCCGGCTGCGCGGCACTGGCCGCTCCTGCTGGCGGTACCGTCCGGCGGCGACTGCACGGTGCTGTGGCGAGCTTCAGCTGTGACCGGGGCCTCCACCTGTCCAGCCCGGGCACGCTCTACTGTGACGGCCGCCGCTGGAACGGCACTGTGCCCCGGTGCCTAGACGCCGCCACTCCGCGGACGACCTCTCCTCCCGGACTGACGGACACCACACCTGGTGAGTGCTCCTCCCGGACTGACGGACACCACACTCGGTGAGTGCTCCTCCCGGACTGACGGACACCACACCTGGTGAGTGCTCCTCCCGGACTGACGGACACCACACCTGGTGAGTGCTCCTCCCGGACTGACGGACACCACACCTGGTGAGTGCTCCTCCTGGACTGACGGACACCACACTCGGTGAGTGCTCCTCCTGGACTGACGGACACCACACCTGGTGAGTGCTCCTCCAGGCTGACGGACACCACACCTGGTGAGAGCTCCTCCCGGACTCCAGGTCTGACGGACACCACACCTGGTGAGTGCTCCTCCCGGACTGACGGACACCACACCTGGTGAGTGCTCCTCCAGGCTGACGGACACCACACCTGGTGAGAGCTCCTCCCGGACTCCAGGTCTGAAGGACACCACACCTGGTGAGTGCTCCTCCCGGACTGACGGACACCACACCTGGTGAGTGCTCCTCCCGGACTGACGGACACCACACCTGGTGAGTGCTCCTCCCGGACTGACGGACACCAAACCCGGTGAGTGCTCTTCCCGGACTGACGGACACCACACTTGGTGAGTGCTCCCCAGGGCTGACGGACACCACACCCGGTGAGTGCTCCTCCAGGGCTGACGGAAATCACACCTGGTGAGTGCTCCTCCAGGACTGACGGACAGCACACCTGGTGAGTGTCACTGGTCCTCTTTGGGGCTGATTCCACTTTGGAGGAATCGATTCTGAATCCGCGGCATGGCTTGCTGAAACGGTTGATTTCGACTCAACGCGATTTTCCGAAACTGAATTGATTCCGATTCCGACTCAAAATAAACTAAGTCAATGCCGGAATCAATTCCACTAAGAAGAATTGGATTGCCTGAAGCCACTGAAATATATTCTGATTCTGATTCCGTAGACAGCCATGTTATTTAACTCGGAATTTGGTTCAGACACGTACGAGTGAAATCGACTCCAATTTTGTTTCTGTCTGGAATGGAATCAGTTTCGTATCCGATTCTGATTCCTATAGAATCGAACACAAGTCTGCAAAGAAAACCCAACTAAAACTCACCTTAACCTCTGTGGTAGGCGCCAGAATTTACTCAATTTTCCCGGACGACATCAAAATCAATCTGCGACGCATCGATGTCAAAAGCTATTGTGAAGTTACAAACCTTAACCTTACTTTCGATCATCATATGTATTGGGAAACTCAAATTTCCCTGAAACCCGCCGATGTTTTGGTATGCTGACATGCCATCTCATTTCCGACACAGCCTCCCCGGCACATCCTCAAAACCGTCATTTAGGCCACGATTCTCTCGCAGGTCAGACAGTTCTTCTCCGTTTAGGCAACTGTTCTGACTGAAATTTTCACAAAATTGCAAAAGGCTATCAATTTTTCGGCAAAAATTTTCCCTGGAAGACAGAAATTTGACCATGTCTCCGACCTGTTTGCGACCTCGGCCGGCTATCGGCTACCTCAAATTTTGTCACTTTTCACACTCTCCTGCTCGTAAAATCATGCCGTCCGGAGAGCCGAAGGACCTTGTATTTATTTTCCATTTCAGCGATTCTATTCATGGACGCAACAACCGACAGAATTATTGGCTGTTGGTTCCTCGCTATCGTGCATCCAGTGGCCAGCGCCAAGTTCGTTTCAGAGCCCCTATCAAGGACAACACGCCGCCATCATAGATCGTCACTTGCATCTGCAGCGCGTTTACCAGGGCTATAAGCAGGTGCCTCCGACAGTCTTAAGGTGTCCGTAGGCCCACGAGTCCTTTGAAGCGTGCCTGTGTGTGGATGTGTGCGTGCGTGTTCTTCAGAGTGTTTCCGATGTTTTATCTTATGTCTATCTTATGTTAAAAAGATGTTTTATCTTTTTATCTTATCGTTCGTATTTTCCCCTCCATATCATTTTAACACGTGCTATATGACGCAGGGCCATCTTGCCTTCTCTTGTGTACATGGATTGCCCGAAGTCTGTCGACTAAACAAATGGGTAAAAATGGCTTCTGCGTTAAAAATTGCTGCAATAATGTTGGAATTTTTGTTTTCTTCTGTGGTTTGGTGCTTTCCGTTTTGGAACAATAAAATATGCAGATAATGTCCCAAGCGTTCGTCTCAAATCACGCTAGACCATATCTCTCTTTCTTAACGAATGGGAGGCAGAGCATCTTGTTGGCTCGACAGTTTCGACGGTAGGTCATCGCCAGGAGTGTCTGCTGTTTGCTTCCGACATGAGTTCAGTACTTAAATTATCGAGTCAAGAACATAAGTTTTATGCTTAGCCTCTAAAGCAGGAGTATCCCGCATGATGATGATTGCACATATCCAGTATGTTATTGATGCCTGAAGTCCGGGTCCTCATTCAGCTTCTTTGTATCCCCCCCCAAAAAAAACGCGGAACCATTCCGGGTGCCCATCAAAACATCAGCGGGATGCAAATTATTGGACTGATTTAATGTAACACAAAAAAGGCTAAATGTTATGCCAATCATTTTTTCCTGTCCATTGCTTCCGCGAAACAGTTCATGGTGCACACATTTCAGCACCGCGAGCTCAGCGCGCAGTTTGGTTTATTCTGGGGCGGTTTTTATTAATTCCTTCAATGATAATAAGCTGAGCTGTGCTTCTACCAATCATTACAAAGCTTTGTAACACAGACAAACGTCTGCTTTCTCACGAATGCTTTAACTGGGCCATTCTGGTCGAAAAGACCCAAGGTCATCGTCCCGTGATGAGCTGAATGACTGCTGCCGCACCGTCCGCGGCTCCTAAACAGCATTCACTGCCTGGGACCCTGGACCGGACATCGGGCGGAGCAGCGTCCACCGGCGGCCGGCGGGGCTGCGGAATCAGGCGCCGCTCAAGCCGCCGCCTGATGCCAGTCCGCCGCTGGGCCGCGACAGTGAGCCGCTACTGAGCGCCGACTGCTGCGTCAAGCTCCACGGCACGTCCGACCGCAGCGCTGGGCTCACACCGCCTCCCTGGGAACGTGTTGTGGTGACTGGCGCTGGCGCTGGTGCTGGTGCTGGTGCTGGGGTTGAGGGGAGGGGCAGCGGAGGGACCAGGGATCTTGCTAGCTGCCCAGTGCCAGCGTAATGTGAGAGGATGCCTTCACCATTTCCTTCTTCGCCATTTCCATTTTGCCATTTCCATCGCCTCCTGTTTCCTTCGCCTTTTTATCATTTCCGCCGGTGCTCCTGCGGGCAGGCGAGGAGCTCTGTTTCCAATATGATGTCATCTGCGGAACGCGAAGGACCTCTCCAAGAAGTAGCGGCGTGCTTTTCGGGATTACTACCTTCGCTTCGGTGCTGAGGCAGCTGCCGTTCGCCGGTGATTTACTCTGTCGCCCTTTAAGTAAGCCGAGAGGCAGAGGCATTCAGGGTAAAGACGTGGAAGCCGCGCCATTGTGTACAGAGCGCCGGTGGGCCTTTAGGCTCTTTATCACCCTGCGGCGGCCGGCAGTAGCCGCTCGAGCGGGGCTTGATCTATTAACTGGGGCGGCGATTCAGTGCGTGAGGTCTCAGCACGTGCCAGACGTACCAGAGGAGAAATCTCTGCCCGATTTTCGTCGATGGAAGGTCAACCCTGCGGAATTACTTGTAATTATAGCTGTACAATAAAGCATCAATATTTCCGAATTTGAGGTCAAAGATGAACTATGGAGACGGTTCTGACATGAACTATGGAGACGCTATGACATAAAAACAATAAAAATGATTCGAACATTTATGAATGCAGTTCCGAAGTGGTAAGGTCATCAGAACATGTCACAAAATGCCATTGTTACCGGGCTAACAAATAGATGTTTTTGCTTCTGCAACACTGAAACTTCCAGTTAAAATTGCATCACCGTGCCATTTCCTCGTGAAGACTGCCTCAGCCTATATTTTCTGTAATGGCGCATATTTTGAGTGACACAGATTGCGGAAACAATCTTGCTTATATTCACTTTAAAAATCCCTATGGATGTGACATATCATTCGGTCATAAACCTGTGTATACAATGTTTTACTTCTGATGAACTAATATGGGATTAATATTACAGGTAATATCACAGCTAATATTAGTGTTTGACACCATTGACATACTGACATTTCATGGCAGAAACACACGTGTCGCAAAATACCCACATCCTGGAAATCTGCGCATCTTTATGCCAAGAATAAATTTCGAATGAGATGGAAATAATAGTAAACATGGTCGTCCAAACCCGGCACCGCCTGGGGGGTGTCAAATAGGGCACCCCTCTGTTTTTTTTTCATAACTTCTTAACCGTCAGAGTCAACGCAACCAAAATTTCAGTATCTGTTCAACAGTCAGTTCTACATATTTTGACATTAAATCATTTCCATGCTAGGTCAGGTCATGGAGACATGACGTCATAAATGAACCCTTGCATACATGATTGAGCCTCTTCGCGCGGTGACGCGAACATGTTTCGTTTTATAATATTCGCGAATATAATGCATCAATGATTTCAATTCGCATAGGATTCGGTCCCCAAAAGGGATAACCGACCGTGACACGTCAACATTAGAGGTTATGCCAGGTCACATGCATAATGACAATTGGACTGACTTGCATTCTGGGTAAAAGAAGTGGTTGGCGCTGACCTTCCCCATCATTTAAGTCAGATAAGCAAATCTATATCCGTCTCTAAGCACGGTTCTTCAAATGCAACGCGAGGTCACATCAGGTCACGTCATAGATAAATAGCAAAACGAATTAAAATATAACATTGGCTGTAGAAGATCATTCAGAAAGCAGCGGAGAGTAGTTATTCTTCCTAGTCATAAGATGAAACATGACTGTCTGTCGTGATCTGACTTGAACTTGTCCCGATAAAGAGTAGAAAGAGCAGATTTAATTGTCCCGAGAAATTATTTCAGTTCCGCACTTGAAACCACTTGATCCAGTTAAGAATCCTAGAGAACAATTATCGCTCTTTGTCATTAAGAATAATGCAGCCTTATCTGACCTGACCTAGACTGACATTGACTAAATGAAGCGTAGATAATGTAAAAATGACCATAAGAAGGTTTCACTTTCATCCTTTTCGTCACGTCGATCAAATCATCTGCGAATAATTATCGAGCTTTGGCATGTAAAGTAAGACTAATATTTCATCTGACCTAGGTGGGCCTTGACCTGGCCTTTTTTAGCATTTTAGCATTTGATGCAAAAGATCGTGACCTTTCGTTTGATGTCCAATGGAAGGTTCTAAGACCATTATCGCCGATGATATGATGTAGAAACCGATGTAACTTTTTCAGACGTCGTGTTATGCGTTTTACGTGACCTGTGACGTCATCAGACACGTGACTTGGACTAAAATAGTGTTTTCTGAATCGTAAGCCTGAGAGCTATCGATTGGTGATAGCCCGGTTCAGGGGTGGCGATTTCGGCAAGTGATTGGGAAGAGGGGGGGGGGGCCGAGTCGAGGGCCCGACAACCTAACCTCCCCCCAAATGTGGATATCTCAACGGATTTATCTCACTTTATTTTAATGGAAGGAAATTTATAAGTTTTCTGTTACCATTTCTCAAATAAAAAATGCCCTTTTCCCCATGCCTATATATATATATATATATATATATATATATATATATGTATAGAAGAAAGAAAGACAGATAGATGCATCAATTTAGACTTTATTCTTTACTTTCTGCCTATCTGTTGCGGCCGTTCTTCCCGCCACTACTACGCATTTCCCTTTAAAATCGGCAGATAATATTGGTTGGGCTCAAACCAACATAACCAACATTGGGTGGGCCCAAATCAACATCGGGTGGGCCAGGGCCTTCTCAAAAGAATACAAATCGACATCCCTGTGCCGGTTCAGGTCCGACGGTTAGATCCTAAGATGGCAGGAGGGTGCCGTTTTTGACATCCCCCAGGCGGTTGTGGGTACAAAAACGCGCCAGGCGGTGCTGGGTTAATGTCACCATATTGATATAAACTTGCATGACCTTCATATCCCATTAACCATCAGTCAAAGTGTTCAAAAGTGGCGTTAAAAGTACCGAAAGTTTCAAGCCGGCACCATTTTTTTTTGAGATATCACGAAATTTGCCAAGTGTGTATTCGCCTCCCTTAGTCAATCAGGCGGGCTAAATGCGAGCTCTGGTTTCAGCTTTGTGGTAGGTCGCCCAAGAACCTGTAAATAAAACTCTGCCCGTAGCTTTGAAACCACAAGTGTATTTACTGAGCACAAATACATGAAGAACATCTCCAACGTCCCTTTCGAGGAATGTCTCGGATACAGCACACACTTCCTACAATGTCGCGTGAATCCAGTCTACGCCAAGCTGTATAGCCATACAAAAGAAATGACGGTGCTGAGGAGAAGTGCGCCGTCGAGGCAGGCGCCGCAAATTTAGCACAGCGAGGTAAACTGACAGACACGCGGCGCTGTCAAACTTCGCCATCTGCGAATTCGGCTGCTAGGATGACCTAGGATTTTTCCCAGCGTGAACGACTGAGTTATGCAAGATACGGGACGCAACGTAAAACACAGTAACTATAGCCGGGTGACGAGGGGCTAGACAACAAAATCCGTTTGTGTGGCAGACGCTGGGATCAGATTGCAGGTGGGTAGCCAGTATCTGGCCCGATGCAAAAAAAGTCAGTCGGTCAGTGGAGGGGCGTCTCGCAGAGTCCACAGCACTATTCAAGCCATTTGCGTGATCTGGCTCGTAACGCGGGCAAAATTACACCATATTTGGAAACTAAAACTTGTGTGACTATGGATCCCATTGGTTCAGAATGGGCTTTGATCCCCGTGCTGTTCACCTCGGAACACTCGGTTTCAATGTATGCAAAGACATGATGGTAAAAGACCATGGAAATGAGAAGACGGTGCTTAGAAACATTCTTTCGGCCATTGACCTATGTAATTTTCACAAATACCTGCTGCACTCGTAAAGGATTTTAAGTTTAAAGATTTGTTTTACCTAAAATTCGTTTCGAGTTCCCCATATATGCTAGGTAAACTACCTCAAGTTAAGAACATTTGAAACTAAAAGATTTCAACTTTTCTGAGGCATGGAACGTTTCTTTTGGGACATGATGACATCATAAATGATATTAAGGATAACGAAGCTTAATCTACTTAGTCTACGACAGACCGTGCTAGTGCGCAGACGGTATTATGGGCGAACCAAAAATGTCATTTTAATTGGTTTTCATGGATATGCCATTGTCAATGATGGCAACCAGTCCAGCATTAAAATTGGTGTGGCAACTACCACGCACTCCGGACACATAACCTCGAAGACAATTACGTCCCCCGTCCAGACGGACATCTCGATGGCCCCCTGAATCGGCGACGAATGCTGAGAAGCGGCGCCGGATAGTGCGCCCGATACGGCTGCGAACGCCTGCAACGAATTTCCCACGGCAGTAAGGCACTGAAGGTTCTTAGATTTAGAGTCAGTTTGACCAGTGACCAGTCAGACCATACGCCCAGACGATCGTGATGGATATGAAGAGATTAGCAAGAGTCATCTCACTCCAGTTGTCTGTTTATACCAATCAAAACGGATGCTGAGGAGACCAAACGCTGAGAATGCAACTGCAATACAGTGGGCTGAGCGGAACGGGCCGCCTTCGCGGTGACTAGGCCACTGATATTGACTCCGCTTCGCGATGACTCGGCCACTGATACTGGCGCCACTTTACCTTCCACTGCATATCAAGATAAGTGAGACTGGACTAAAAGTTTCGCGGCCAAGTTGCATGCTCCAGCGCTGCAACTTACAAACAGAACCTTAAAGCACACTCGAGTCGTATTAAAACGTCTCCCTTGGTCAAAACACGAAAACAAAGTTCACCCATTGCATTCGCGGCATGCCCCTGAAAACCCCAGCGACCAAACTAGTTGTTGCTATGCGTCGCCACACACAAACTACCAGGCTTCTATGTAGTTTGGACTTTAGTCAGCATGAGCATGCATTTTGAACGAACAACATTCCCCTCGGTAACTGACCCAAGTGCATTCAGGCACTACGCCACACTGGAGAGCGTATAACCAAACGTCGTAGTCCCGAACTGGAAGGTGCACAGTCCATTTGCCAGTACAGGTTGTGAACAGGCAAAAATCCCAGGCCCTGCATTCACCACCGGACATTCACGTTTGGCCTCAACCTGATCACCCTGGTCACCGACCACAAATTCAACCTCACGACCTGCCCATCCCCGTAGACCAGTAATCCATTAAGGTTTGAGTCTGGTCTGGAAAGGAGACCCTCGCGACGACCTTACCGAACTACCGGCAAACCACTTGAGGGCGAGGAAGGTAAACACAGTGTGGCATACCACGGACGTGCTTGTCACCATTATTAGTTACCCCTTTCGTTTCAACCTACAACGGACGTATTTGAGATATGGAACGTCTTCCTTAAAAACTTTGTTTCGGCCATAGCTCTTCTAGTCCCGCTATGAACACATTCCTGGATACTTACCACTTGGTATCCCCTGAGGGATACAGATGCACTCTCAAGGATTTCTACCCACCGGCTGGCCTTCAGAAGACCTCTGGTCTAGGTCCTGTCTGGGCACATCGCTCAGTCTGGGGCTGCGGGGCACCCAGTGCGAGTCCTCCGGCTGACACCCCAGCTGGCACGACTCCTCCGGCTGACACCCCAGCTGGCACGACTCTTCCGGCTGGCACCCCAGCTGGCACGCGTCCTCCAGCTGATACCCCAGCTGGCACGACTCCTCCGGCTGACACCCCAGCTGGCACGCGTCCTCCAGCTGATACCCCAGCTGGCACGACTCCTCCGGCTGACACCCCAGCTGGCACGCGTCCTCCGGCTGATAACCCAGCTGGCACACGTCCTCTGGCTGATACCTCAGCTGGCACGAGTCCTCCGTCTAGAATCGGGGCCGACACGTGTCCATTAAGATCTGAGCCGGCATGTATCCTCTGTCTCAGATCGGAGCCGGCGCGTGTCCTCTGTCTGGGATCAGAGCCGGCACGTGTCCTCTGTCTCAGATCGGAGCCATCGTCTGCGGTGGCGGTGGGGGCTGCCGGCAGAATCTCGAGTCGGCCAGTATGTCTAGTCGGCCGCTCCGTATGCAGGTCACGAGCCGTCTGTGGCGATATGGACGCCGGATGTGGCGGCGCCGCCAGCAGCCGGCGGTCGTAAGTCGGGCGCTCCCACTGGGCGGCCGCACCTGTCACTGCGGCGACCTCTCCGAGATTCGGTCCAGCACACCGTCCGGAATCGCAGTCCGAGGCTCACCCATTAATTTAAACTCGTGCGCTGCTTTTTTTGTATTTTGACTGACAACAGTTTGATGTAATGGTCTTGGTCTTTTGCAGTGACACGTGCATGCTGCTGAAAGCAGCAACAAACTGTCCATCAAATTTGGCCCGGAGAAAACCTTGTCATACGCTTGATTAAATTCATGCCACCAATAAAGAAGACCTCTTAAATTTATTGGGAGGACGAGAATGGCTGTTCCTTATTTACGCCTAATTTAGCTTGAGGGCAAATTTCTGATAAATTCCGGGAGACGGATGCATCTCCGTTTTACGCCGACCATGCAAAGTTAGGATAAGACATTGCTGCTTCGGTATTCAGACCTTTCGTCTCGCATGAAACTTGATCAACTCCAATGATAGTCTATCAAACCTCGCGTATGACCAGCAAGGTATATCTCGCGGTGCGATCAGGAAAAAGCATACATTTGTAAACCTAGAATCTAGGGAGAGGTTTCCTTGGCGAAAGCCTAGAATCCTTGGCGTCCCTCCCCCATCCCAACAAGGATTTTTCCTCAATTTTAAGCATTCCTCCCAGGGCATGTTATGGAAACATTCCTCAGAATCTGTCTAGGCAGCCTCGCATTTCCAAATATGCCTATGTCTATGAACAGGCATAATTGTGATAGGGCATGATTTGAATTTTGCTTATCACCTTCATCCAGATATATACACACACACATATATATATATATATATATATATATATATATATATATATAACAAAGCCTGCGCGTTCATCTTTTGTTGCCTTGTCATGATTTGGACACAAAAACTGGAAAGGAGTTTTAATTTGTGATATACACACACACACACACACACACACATATATATATATATATATATAACATAAAATATGTATAATCGAATATATCACTTCTGAAATCACGATGACAAGATGACAAAAGGTGGACGTGCAGGCTTTGTTGCGTTTCGGGGAAGCTTTATGACGCAGCTCGACGCCTTCCGGTGCGAACAAGGCCCGCTGAGAGCAGCTGCAACGCCTTGTGGCGTGCTCGACACGATCGTGGGACGGCCGGGGGGTTGGCGGCGCGGCCGGCACGATGGCGGCGGGGCGGGCTAAGCTCGCGCCCCCGCCGCGGGATTAAGCGCGCTAATTTGGCGCCACGGCGCCAGGCAGAGGTCGATCTGCAGCTAACTTTGGCGGACGCGACGGGACAAGGAGCCGGCCAATCTGGGCCCTACTGCGGCGACGCCTGGCGACGGGCTCTGGAAGCTGTGGCGTCCCGGCAGACCCCTCCCTGCCTCGGCAGCTCGGATCAGCCGCGCAGCCAGAAGCACACCCAGCGAACACCGTTGTACGGAAATAAATAACACAAGGAATTGGGGAACCGTCTTATCCGTCTTTCCAGAGTAGGTGAAAGAGAAGACGAGATCAGAGGTGCACAAAACATCAAAACCGTCACCTGCAAAAGCTAAAAACATCAAATTTCTCATATTTCCAGTTCGGTCAAGTTTTATCCTACCAATCGAGATAATACATTAATCGCCTCCTTTCAGGGTCAGTGCATAGAGTCGCCAGCATATTTACAGCTACTTGTTATATCGCATGACCGACGTTCGTAGTTCCCTTAGATAATGGTTATATGTCACACGTCTGCTATTATTTGAACCAATGTCTGTCACCTACGTTGGCAGACAAGTTGGCAGATTTGTGCACCTCAAGACGAGATTTGCACTGCTACGGCTTCACCGCAAAAGGGAATGGGCACCAGCGGGCTTACTGCCTACATCTTCTGACTGGCCTCAGGCAACACTGTCACGTACTGACCGACTTCAGGCAACACTGACATTCACCGGCGCAGCCAACGGGGGCCGGGGGGCCCGGCTCCCTTGGCACACCTTAGGCCCGCATTTTTTTTGCGAAAACCGTTGCATACCGTCTTCCCAGCGGTAGTTTTTTATGATTTCAGGTCACACTGAGCTCCGAGCCCCTCCTTAAGAAAATCCTGGCTGCGTCCCTGCTGACATTGATGAGCTGGAAACAAAAATCGGTGATAATGCGAAAAGCACAAACGCAAAGACGAAGGCACGACTGCGCGTGCAAGTGTTAATTGGTGTGATATTCATGCTGAGGCGTTTGGCTCCTTTCTGCTCGTGCATATTGGATTTCACTTAACTGCTGCGATTCTGGCCATGGTGTAGAAATAACAGTTGAGGAACAACGAAAGGTTTAGCAGAAATGGATTCGTACAGGAGTCTGGATGGTACAATGGCAATTTGTACAGGCAAAACAAATGATTTCGCAGGTATAACCGCAACATGATCATGGCAACCATGATAGGACAAAACTAGGAGGAATTTATCGATATTGCTACTTGTTAGGGCCTGAAGGGAGCGGATGCTCTCAAGTCTGCTGTCAACAGATAGAAAGAGACTTGGAGTGCTTGGAATGTATTGAAAGGAAAATTGGGAAAGAGGGGGAAACAGAACATGAGGGGAGTGGGGAAGAAAAGAAGGCAAAGTATGAAGAGAAGGATAGAGAACATTAGGAGTGTGGGAAAGAAAAGGGAAGAGCTTACAAGAAGCGCAAAAAAGAAAAGGGACGTCAAAGGGGCATGGAGAAGCGCAAGATGCAGAGCGAGATGGAAATGGTTGCTGAACAAAGCTGAGACGTCGCCAGGCCCCCGAAACTCCCCCACTTTGCACTCCTGGCAAGAACAGCAAGATCGGAATGGTGTTCAACGCCTCAGCTGGGCACCCGGAATCTCTCAACGACTTTGCGCTGCCTGGACCAAACCTCATCGCTGATCGGAAGGGGATTCTGCTCCGTTTCGGTCTGAACCAGGTGGCTGTCTCGGCGTACACTGTGGTCCTCTAGCTCACTTTTCATCCCCAAGACTGTGACGTTGTGGATCTTTGTGGCCGCAATACCCAGACAGCGAGCCAACGGTGCTCGGATGACAAGAGAAGTGTTCGGCAAGAGGATGCCGCCGTTTCGACTTCAGGCCGCTTTGAAGAAACACATATCTCTGTGCCTGGCCGAGGACAAGGCGACAGCGGGTCGTCGGCAGCGTGACATCTATTGCGGTAATCTTCTAACCGGCCTGAAAACGGAAGACAAAGGGGCCGTTTTCGTCAAATGGGCTAAAGAGAAATTCAAAATGTTCAGATGAACCTGACAAAGTGGAGCAGCAACTGAAAACTTGAAGACAATCAAAACCTGCGGAGTAAATCTGTCATACTGCGAGCCAGCACTGAGTGTAATGAAATAAAAGTTCTAGGGGTAAGGTCGGTGCCCTCTGATGACCAACTGGCTTTAATCCTGCTGACCTGATATCAAAAGAATCAAGATGGAAAATGACAAAAAGGAACGTCTTCGCATATCAGCCCATGCAATGACGCCATTAGGCGTCATTGCATCGTTCCCCGCGCGGGCCAAGATGATACTTAAGAGGCTGTGGAACCAAGTCGTGGTATGGGATGACACGGTGCGGGAAGAAACCGAAAGGATGTGGTGAGCTTGGTTGAGTGGACTTCATGTGCCGCGATTTCTGCATATAACTCGGCCATACGCGTCTACCAACGTGACCGTGTTCCAAATACACACGTTTTGTGACGCCAGTGAAGGCACGTACGAGGCTGTTGCTTGCTTGTTTCATGACGGGCCAGACCGTTCGGAGGTGCGTCTTGCCATATCCAAGCCTCGACTCGCTCCCACTAGACCCGTGGATTTTCCTCGCCCTGAACTCATGGCAGCGACGGTGGGAACTGGACTTACGAATCACGCGCTGAAGTCGCTTAATATTAAGCCGGAGAACATCTGTCTGCGGACCGACTCAAACGTGGCGTTGGCGTGGACGAAGAGTGATGCCAAGCGCTGGGACACGTTCATGTCCAACCGAGTAACTGAGATCCAGCAGCCGTTCTCACCGGGATACTGACGGCATTGGCAGGGTAACAGCAAGAGGCCCTAATTGCCTCCCCGGACCAGGGGTGGACTGACCACGGCACGATATATGCGTGTGCCTGCAGAATGCAAGGAGAAGAAATCGGTCTTAGTCCACGGGATGCTAAGCCCGACGAAGAGCAACTGGACTGTGGCATCATGACCCTAGCGAGCTTCAGCTCCTTAACCAGGCCCGATTGAGTCACGGCATGGGTTCTTCGTTGGGTGACAAATGCGAGGTGTCTGGAACGGAGGTCCGGTGATTTGACTGCTCATGAAATCGAAGAGGGGGAGCACAAGTGTACACAAGAAACCAAGCGAGACATCCTTTATAGAGAGACTGAAGTCAGCTTACGACAGATGGCCGTATTCCCAGCACCTCCAACGTGTATCGGTTAAAACCATTTCTGAAGGATGACATCTTGTAGATCAAAGGACTTAGCAAGAGGACCTAACTTTTGATTAGATACACTCCCTGTCTCTGCCCTTTGCGCATCCCTACGTGAACCTGCTCATCCTCCATCATCGTCAAAGCCTTTGTCATGGTGGTGTTCAGCAAAGTGTTTTCGCAGTCTGTGAACGGCTCTGGGTCCCAAGGCGCAGGCAGAAGGCCAGGCAAAACGTCCGGACTTTTGTAAGATGCACTGTTTCACGCACAGCCATTCAGTCAAGAGCCTGCCCTCTGCCGAAGGAACGGGTTGGTGCGGGCCCGCCGTTTTCCCGCATTGCCGTTGACCTGGGTGAACCGATCTAGGTGAGTCGCTGGGGGAGCAAATGCATTGCCACCAAGAGCTATTGAATTCTTTTCACCAGCACAGTTGTGATCACTTTCACCTCGAACCGGTAGACTCGCGGGCGTCAGGTGTTTTTTTCCAAGCGTTCAATAGATTTGCCACCAAGCGAGGTGTTCCACAGCTTGCCTTCAGCGACAGTGGAGAAACTTTAAAGGAGCTGCACCGATACTGGCCAGCGAGGTTCAGTGCTTACTGACATTCAGTGCTTAACGAGTTTCATGGTCGGAAGGCTTCTGGGGAACGACTTGTGCGCCTGACCAAAAAAAGCGCCGCGTGAAATTCTGCGTCAAAACTTTCTCACTCGAGAAGAACTCGTTGACTTCTCTTTCGTATCGAAACCGTCATCAATGGAAGACCGCCGACCCCGCTGACAGACGATCCAGAAGACCTTCGTCCCCTCTTCTGAGCCGACTTTCTGACTGGCAGAAAGTACCTTAGAACCTCTTCATTTGACTTTGATAAATCAAGCGGAGGACCACGAGAGCTGCGAAGACGCATGCAGTACCGCAACGAAGCTTTCGTTCATCTATGAAGACGAAAACAAAAACGAATACGTGCGGGAGATGGGGAGAGTCTCCAGAGACCCAGCCACAGGTGAGCAGGTCGGTAACGTTGTTCTCACTGAGGACAATGTGCGATCTGCACCACCCATGTGGAAGGTCGGTGTCGTCTCCCAGCTGCATCATGGGCGAGATGGCCTAGATGGCGAGAGGGCGGCTACAGTCTGGATGCTCGGCGACGGTGAACTGACTAGTCCTATTCAGACGATTCACGCTCTCGAAAGTGGATAATTTAGTTTACGTCTGACAAAAATGCGCTGTGAAATTTGGTTCCACGGAGGAGGGTGTTATAATATTCATGTTGAGGCGCTTGGCTTCTTGTTGCGAGTACATACTGAATTTTGTTTAACCCTCGCCAGGCCGGCCTCAGGATCTATCTTCGCCAATCCGGGGAGGGGGAGGGGGCCATAAGAACCCCAATGTCTCGAGAACTGTGAGTCCCACAGAAAAGTAGACAAAAACATTGGAAAGTCCTTGCCAGAACCAGAAGAATGTTCCCAGATTTAGTCCAATGAGGGCAATACTAAAGCCAATATTGAGGTCATCTTAAGTCAGATCACCTATTGACACTTCTAGGCGGAAGCCTTTAATGACGGACTTGTTCATTTGTCTCCAAAGAGGTTAGACATAACAAGAAGGCCTGATTTACCCGGTTGGTGCAGTAAAACAGCAGCCGAGGTCAAATGTGGCCTTTGCGCGCGGGAAAGAAAATGAAGAAAAAACTTCGTCTTTTGTAAGAGCAGGAGTCGCGTTCTTCCTATTGCCAAAGATTGCGTTTTGGCTAGCAAATGTTGAAAATGTGTTTGGGATACATATCAAGTCTGCAGTTATGATATTGAGCTTAAATGAGGTCAACCTAGGTCATAATTCTAACGTTCATGAATCGCAAGTTTCCGTCGTATCATCTGCCGCATTTCCACTAATTAGACACGACAAAGCATAAAATCCGGCAAAGTGGGTTCATGCAATATCCGTTCTACATCACAAAACCCATGTCACGAGATATTTTCTTCACTTAAGTCTCACTGGCACCGGGCGGCGGACGCGGCTGCAATGCAAAAACCAGATATTTGACGGGAATCTATTCTACCGATGTCAAGGGCTTTTATTTTGGCGACCAAAAACGAGAGTACTAGGAGAGTGCAAGCCTTTTTGAAGCAATGCATGGAGATGACGCTTATCATTTGTGGTCATATAAAGTTTGTTTGCATTGAAAACGAACATATGTCAAAACGTCAAATCAGGCAAGCCTGGGTCAAATGGGATTGGGCCACCCTTGGCAAATAAGTTCTTATGACGGAACAATGCTTCTGAAACACATGTAACTACCCATAAACATTTTCATACGTGGAACAAAAATTGTACTCGGTTGCGGTCTGACAAAATTCGATATGAAACCTGACATGCCTCCGGACCACGGATCAAGGAGCGCAGTTCAGTATGCAAATGACGTGAGAAGCACCAGGGTGTATGTCCAAGTTTCTAAACCGCCGAACCACTCCCACAATCTCAATCGCAAACGTGAAAAGGCAGAAACTTCGGTTGACCTAAGGTCAATGACATGGATATTTTGTAAAAATGCGAGATGGCGGAATTGTTCAGTTTCTGTCAATATACTAAGTTTCAAAGCAATCGATATAGTTTGGAAAATGTTATGCCATTATGCCATTTTCCTTTTTTGGAACATGGTCTCACTTGACCTGTCTTAGGTCAATGAACTGAGGTGACGTTGGGTCTGAAATTGACGCGAGGGGCAAAAATGGTGTATGAAAACGCACTCCAAGTTTTGCCTTTTTTTGTTCTTTTAAGCCTCTTCATTTTGTAATTTTTTATTTTGGTTAGCCTCGATAAAGCGGAGTGGGATTTTCATGAACCCCTGGACCGGCGAAGGTTAATAGCTGTGATTCTGGCCATGGTGTACAAACAACATCTGAGGACCAACGGACGTTTCGGCAGGACTGGAGTAATAAGTGAATCTAAATGACAACGAGAATTTGTCCATACAGACGAATAATTTTGAATGTATAATTAATTAAGACGAATAATTTCGAAAACCACAACAGCAAATTACAACGGAGATCAGATTGGGATCGCAACTCCCTAGACCACCCAAGGACTTAAGGACCGTCGTGGCGCTAACTTGTCGAGCTCTTCGGCAGAAATTTGTGAGAAGTTCATGCTTACACGTACATACAGGCAGCCGACAATGGTGTCCCGTCAAGCCAGGTTTGAACAAGATTAACTGTTCGTTTTACACGAGGACTGAGTCCTGTGCAGTGACTGGAAAGGAGAAGGGTTACTGTCCGATACACTGAGCTTTAATCATTCTTTCTTATCGCTGTTGGAGTGGTGTAGCTAAATCGCATTCAGTTATATTTCACGATTGCATGGTCTCAAGTTCCAATGCTAAATAACGCTTTGGCATTTTGTCTCACTTCCGCCACGAACTAGCATGTTATCTTATCGTTATTATCGTTATATTATCGTTACTTTGATGTGTAACGGTGAACGGATTCGGTTCAAATGGAAACGCTTGACGCGCATTACTAGGGAACATGAAACATACTGTACACTACTAACTGTACACTTCTGCCGGTTTTCATTCAGCTGTCGGCGACAGCCGGGTGGCCTGTGGGTTTGAGAGCGCCGACCTGTGCGGCTGGACCGTCCTGCGCGGCCTTGGCCGCCTGCAGTGGAGCAGACAGCTGCAGCCAGCCGACGGCCACGACGGCCTCAAACTGCCGTCTTCAGGTAGGTGCAGCTGCCTTGTTCGGTTCAGCATCCCATTGGTCGTGTCCACTTTGATCCGGCTCCATCCGTAGTTTGAATCCTTGCGTTGTTCAGCCCCAACGGACTTGGCCAACACAGTCACCTGGACTGTCATATCCTCTTCAGGTATGCGTATGTTTGCGACAAATAAAACAGTGTCCGTTGGGTTATAATTCCGTTTACTTCGACCCTCGCTTTAGCAGGATGCAGGTTCAGGTTACGTTGGCAGGCAACAGAGTTCGCGTACGGGTTACGTCTGCAGACAGCGGAGTGTACGTTCAGATTACATTTGCAGACAACGGAATGCGAGTTCAAGTTACATTTGCAGGCATCAAAGACAATACGTCCGCAGACAACAGAGTGCGGGTTCAGGTTACGTCTGCAGACAACGAAGTGCAAGCTCAAGTCACGTCTGCAGACAACAGAATAAGGGCTCCGCTTACGTCTGCAGACAACAGAATGAGGATTCAGGTTACATGGACAGGTTCAGGCTACGTCCGTAGACAGCAAAGTGCAGGTTTAGGTCACGCCTGCGGGCAGTAGGGTGTGGGTTCAAGTTACGTCTGCAGACAACGGAATAAGGGATCAGGTTACGTCTGCAGACAGGAGCGTGAAGGTTCAGGTTACGTCTGCAGACAACAGAGTGAGGGTCCAGGCTACGTCTGCAGACAGCAGTGAGGGTTCAGATTAAATCTGCAGACTGCAGAGTGAGGCTAGCAACACCTCTTATTTTTAATTACGGATCAATCAGCGCCAAGCATACAAGGAACCGATCAAGCCAACTTAGGTCCGCGAAATTCAGTTGGCCTTTACCGCTGCTCCCGAAATGGCCCGCCGCTTTCTGGAGTCGAGCCGCGCGTCACAACTTGCAGCGGCTTTCATGCCGGCGGCCAGACACGGGTCGTGGGGCATTATCATATGAATAACAGCGCCCGGATAAGTGGGACCTGAGCGCTGACATTTGGCCGGCCGGCTGCCGGCGCCGCGGCCCTGAGCGGCTGCTGTCAGGAGTTGGCCGGGCCCTGTGACCTCTGCTGCCTGCGTGACCGCCGCGGGCTCCGGGCGGTGTGGTCTCACGCGAGCTGGCGCCGCCCTGTCGACAGGGTACCACATGCGACTGCGGGCGGAGCGCGCCGAGCCCGGCGGCACGGCCCGGCTGATGTCCACCAAGCTGCCGGCGCCGGCCAGCGAGTCCGCCTGTTTCCGCTACTGGAGTCGTCAGCCTCGCCACTCCGCTGGTGAGTCACGGCCGCCCGCAGCTAGCTGCCGATTTCTTTTGAATATGATAGTGCGGTGTCGTGCTTCCGTAACTAGCTGTTGTCCTCTGTCCCTCGGAACTCGGAAGCAGACGTTCTTCAACACGCCTTCTAAGTCCGTGGATTAGCAGATGTCTGCTACGACGTCCCGACGTGCGTGGCAAATCCTCGACGTACGTAAGGATTTTCACCTACGTGCCGGACGATAGGGAATATCTAGTTGTCATCTCTCCCCTTCCCATTTAGTTTCTGAGATAAAGCGATTAACCCGAAAGCTCCTGTCCGGTTTTTGCACACCGTTTCCATGGTGTCTGAAGCAGCTTCATAAAATTTAGTGACTCTACCTATTCTTTCTACGTGTCATGCAAAGTGATCATTATTTTATTGTGCCCAGGCGCGGAGCAAGGTCACGTTTTTAGGAGGTATCTCCGGCAATTTTGGCACTGCTGAAGGGAAAAGAAGAATTGTTGCCAAAAACAGGTTTTTAGATAGAACCTACAAATTTCCAAGTGCATACGTAAATAACTGGGTAAGCATACACGACATTTTTTATTGCCTTTTTCCAACCGTCACCCAAGATCCGGCAATTAGGCGTGCCCATTCCCCCACTGTTCCTTCGAAAGAATGTCCTTGTCAGCCGCGTCAAACGCCTGCCGAAAATCCAGGAATGCTCCCAAAACTTGTTCTGTATTTTTAAATGCTTTTGTTATAAAATCCCGTACAAGAAGTAGTGACATAAATGTGGACGTGTTTTGCAGAAACCAACCGATGGTCATGAAGAAATGCGTTCTCTTATAAATAACAAATCAATCCGCCGTAGTTAAGTTTTTTAGGTATTTTTGACATGAATGGTAATTGGTCCATAGATTCTCAGTCGACAATTGGTAGTTCTTGGTCTGAGGTCATTTCACAAGACCAGGTCAAGGTGAAAAAAGATTTGGTTTTATGTGAATATTCTGAAATTAATTTTCGAAATGCAAAATTTACGGCGTATGTGACTTATCACGCTGTCCCCTACTTGCATTTCAAGTTTATGCAGATATCGGAGCTAGTCATAGGGCCATGGCCTAAAACGTCCGCGTTGTACCGTATATCCCGATTTCCACAAACAGGACTTTTGAAAATATAGTCAGTTGAAATTACTGTAATTGTTTTGAAACACCATGGAATGATCTAACCATGTAATTCTGAGGTCATATGATGTCATTTAAAGTCAAAGTTCGTAAACTGACCTGCTGAACATGCGACCATGACACTTCCCATTTTTTGATGTTCCCGGCGCCGCCTACGCCAACATTTCACATTGGAATGAAATTTGTACTTCGTAAGCTTTGTAAGTATAGCATGACTGGTAAAACTAAACGGTATTTTTGACTTTTATGTTAATCTAGCTTTCAAAAAGATATTCAATTTCCATTACCTGTGAACATCTATGAATTTTCCCAAACTTACCAAAGTATGGGTCAATGGGAAAATAAGCTCTCGATTCGATTTCGATCGATTGGAAATCGAATGACATAATGCAAATGGCATGAGTCGAGAGGCATAAATGACATGGACCTCTCGATTCAGGTCATTTGAATCATGCCAATCTGAGGCCCAGATATGGGCCAGTGAAAATTAGCCGATAAACAGCAAAGTTATTACCAGTAAAAAACCTTCTGACTTTTCCTCCTATCCCCCACTTTCAGAATTTGCATATCCTCTGTTGTAAAAACGTAGTGCACGTCATGACGAAGCGATTGTCGTTTGTTATGATGAGATCGGACGGGTAATTCTCGAGATCTCGGGGGAGGGGACCGCATAAGCCCGGCCCCCCGGTACGGATATGCGCTCTAGCGTTATGGGTACGGGATCGGGGTTAATCAAAGCCAGCGCAAAGTTCGTCCAGGCCTAATTCGAATGATACCTTATTTGACCAGTCCTTAGGTTACAGCAAATGAGAGTTTGCCGTCTCACCGTTTGCCATCTCCCTTTCATAGTAAAACGACTTGGAAACCACGTGTTTAGAGTACCTTAGTTTTACCATTGATCAGTCGTTGTAAATAGTGATTGCCTTTCTCCTTGGCTCAAGGTCAGGTCCGTGAAAGATCAGATATCATTAGCACCTTTAAGGACGCTGCAAGTGTCCAAAAAATACATTTTAGTTGGACAGACCAGCGTTCTGATAGTCGGAACGCGTCAAATAGCCCCACATGGGTGGAGAATTGTGTTGAAAGTTGGTGTGGCAAACGGCAACCCGGTCAGTCCCATACTCTCCGTTCTCCCCCCTCTCACTTGTTTTTTCACAGGACTTCATTCTCTTTGTCTTCAATTTTAATGAAAATGACATAAAAACTTTGTTTGCCCGCCAGTTGCAGGTTTACACTGGAGCGCTGTGTAAACCAGCCCTGAAGAGTGCAGCGCACTTAACGGTCCATATTGCATACTCACTGGACTGGAGTGCCTGACAGTGGTGTAGCCAAGGGGGGCGAAGGAGCCATGACTCCCTGGAGGCCAAGCGGGCCCCATAGCGATTCAGCGCGTCCCCTTGGGCCGAAGACCCCAGGGAGCTTCAAAGAGCTGGGGTCTTCGGCCCCAGTGTTTTTGATGGTGTGAGGCGTCCGCAGGACGCCTTAAACTGCCCCAAACTTTCCGAAATAGATGATTTTATTACTGTTTATAATTAGCATTTATTACTTTGTAACTAAACTGTCCGAAACAGATAAGTAAAGCAAAATAGGAGTATTTTAAGCATTACAGAAGGCCTACGAATACAAAAAGAATATACTCAGAACATACAAAAGGACTATGTGTCTTATGAAGAGACCCGTGGTCTGAATGAGGTTTAGGTGGTCCCTGCTAGGTTGTTGGAGATTCTCTACTTGTCTGGAGAGGACCCCATGCTGGCCCGTAAAGGGCGCATGTGGGCCTTTCGATGGACGTCCTTTTTCCTTGTAAGAAGGCCGCTGCTGGCCAATAGACAAACCCCCTGCCAACTGGTAATGGGGCTCCGCTGGAGTTTAAAAGAGCCCCGCTTGCCCGTAAAGAGGAGCCTGACGGCTACCCCTTACAGTCGTCGTTTTTTCGTGATCATCAACCGTTGCTTTACGCCATGATGCGATTTTAACCACATGCACCCATCCCCCATTGTCTACGAGGGCCCCCACTGATGACGAGGACCCCCTGATCCGATTTTCCCCCTCCCCTGACCGGAATCCTGGCTACGGTCCTTGTGCTCTATGACGATATTTTTCCATAATCTGTATGTTTCTGCTGTGTGATTCCTTATTGTTATTATTTTCTGTTTTGCCATCCGTAATTTTGCAAAAAGAAAACAAAAACTGGAGTGTGGAGAGTTCCATGCTACACCCAGTTTTAGAAAACTCTCTGTTAAAATTTGACGTGGCATGCCACACGAACTTTTAAAGTTGGTGTAACGGAAGCCACACCCGCCCCACCGCAACCTCTACCCATATAGCTCCATAACTGAAACACCAGCGTCGCAAGTTGTTTTAGGACTGGTTTGAAATGATTTTGTGGTCAAGTAAGGTAAGTTACCTCACTTGACCTTGTTAAAGCCACTGACCTGTCAGTCAAGCATGTTGTCAAGCATACACCGACATACACTGTGTGGACAACTAACCTCATATTTGTTCAGGCTCCTGAGAAAGAACCCAAAACATAGCTCAGATTTAGACAACTGGTTTGCAGCCCTCGAGAATGACGTTAGAACTCGGTGATCTGAAACGACTGTGTGAAAACGGCGATTAGTGAAAACATTTGGAAACAATGTGAGATCAACTATTGGCAAATTTCAGGCTCATGACGCGGGCCGTCCACCAGCAGTTTAAGAAAAACCTGATAAGGGGGTGGCAACAACCCCCCTCGTCTGGCCAGGAATAGATAAGTAGACATGGGCGGATGTTTCTGGCATGCACAGCCGATCGGCCATGTTCTGGGAGCTCCTGATGTTTGCAGACGGTTAGTCAGACCGAGATCGCCGACACCTGCGTATGTGCAGATAAAATGTGGATAGTCTGTGGATGTCCCTGACACTCACAGACAATCTATCGCTGACGTCCACACGGTCAGAGAAAAATCGCTCACGTCCTTCTCGAATGGCCAGACAGATCGCTGAGGTCCACGGGTAGTCAGATAAAGATTGCTGACGTCCATAGGCTGTCAGACAGAGGCTGCCGACGTTCGTAGACTGCCAGACAGAGACTGCTGACGTCCGCAGACGATCAGAGAGAGAGATCGCTGACGCCCACGAACAGTCAGGCAGATCGCTGACGTCCACAGATGGCGAGCGCGGCAGCGCGCCGGCCTCTGTCCCGGCGGCGCTGGCAGGGCAGCCGGCCGTAGCGCAGATACGCCCAGGCGGAAGTGTCGGCCAGTGTTGGGGACGCGGCCGGCGCGCCCGCCTCTCGGGGCCTGAAAGGAGCCGCAGCTGAGGCGGGCCGCCGGCCGGCCTGCAGGCGACAGCAGCCGCCGGCAGATCCGGGCGGGGAGGGGACCCGCCGCTCCGACGGTCGGCCCGGCCCAGCCGGCGGCCGCTCGATACGGCCCGAGCGCTGGTGTCCCGCGCAACAGCTGCACGTGCCAAACCATCAATCACTACCCGCCAGAGCGTCTATTGATCTCCGTCAGATTCACACGGTCGGCGGTACGTGGCGGCGGTCACTCGGCCGCCGGTCCGTTTTGCCGTCGGGTCAACAGGTGTGCCCGGCGGCTGGCTCGTCGCCTGCTCAAAACTGGACAACGGACGGTGCCGGGCAATCATTGAAAGCCCACACAGCGCACAACCAGAGTCTGCTAGACACTAAAATGAGTTTAACGTCGCGCCGGTGAAACATACGTTCAAAATGGCGTGAAGGCGTTTACCAGTGCCGCTTGGGTATTTTGCCTAACACTGCCGGTTTGCCATCTCGGAAAAGCTCTGCTGGTTGTCTGGGGACTAGTGTTAGTGAAACTCAGCGTGTGCGGCTTAGTCTTGAGCTGTGGTCCCAAGGTGTGCCGAGATTTGCCATTCGACGCAACTTTTGCTCCCTGGGGCCCGGACGTCGGCTCAGTGCTCTCCCGCCGAGCGGCGCACTAATTACCCGGAGGTCTTGTCGCACTAATCGCCTATCGACCGTTCCGGCGGGCGCGCCGGTTCCAGCCTCGACACTTCCGTTGGAGGACAAACGGGAGCGTCCCGATGTTATTTGTGTCCGCCACTCCGCCTGGTAGGGAGCGAGGAATTGTCTTTAAGACTTCTGATGTCTTGTGCATTCCGGTGTGAGCAAAGGGCCTGGGGAGAAAAAGAAATATGTCGCTGCGATTCGTAAGAACAAAATGAATTTTGCTGCTTTAATCGTGCGCGTGGATGGTAGCAAGGCACATTTTGCACGTCATTTGGGAAAATGCTTAGACCAGCTTGTCGCATGAACCATGATCCCGCCACCCGTGTATTTCCAAACATAGATTGATACTGGCTCAGTCACTGCATCATGCTGAACTACAAGACCTTTACTGGGCTTTGTCTTTATCATGCACCTCCACAGGATCACCACCCGTGGCCGGTTGTTACCGCAGGCCAGAGGCCAAGGACCACAAGTTACAATTTCTGGCCAAGTACTCGTGCCCGTTTTGGAAGTCGAACCCAAACGTTCGCTACGTATTCTATCGCCTGGCTTCTCACCCACCTTACTAAAGTGGTATAGATCAAAAATAACTTTTTATTCCGTATTCCGTAATATTTATTTAAGCACATGTACTCATATGCACACGCACGCACGGGCATAAAAATGTAAATCAAAACACAAGCAAATATCATTGGAACGGACAGGAAGGTATGAACCAACACACAGGGTAACGTGAAACGACGTTCCTTATTTTGCCCATGTCCCTTTAAGACGGGAAGAAAATATTGAGGGGGAGGGGCAAACCAACATTGGAGGGGACCACATCGACATGGGGTGCGCCAGGGCCGTTTCAAAAAAATACAAATTGACAACTCTGCTCGTACAATCATCAACGTTATGGACGCGCGCGGCTCGCGCACTCTCTGCACTGCTTACTGTCACAAGAAGATGTGACGCATCGTCAAATTTGTCGCGCCTTGGGACATATTCAGATACTGCAAAGACGGTCCTGCAGGTAACATGATGCTATTTACCAACATAACTGTAATCATTTAAGTGCCTATTTATATTTAGATCAATATCAGGGGCTAACGGCACACCAAAGATCTTCCAAGGAGAGGGAGGGAAGAGGGAAGAGGGAAGAAGGTTAGTCCTTCGGCGAAGGGCTCCCACTTCAAGAGGCCCTTCTTAGTCGGAAGCATGCATTCCATTTCCTTGCAATCAGAGGTGAACGCGGGATTTTGATTAGTGGGGGGGGGGGGCTAGGTTTTCGGGTGGAGGGAAAGGCCCAGTTCCACTGGACTTCCTCGTGTGGTAGCCTGTATGCCTGTATTGCCTTTGCTTCTTAACTGCAAGCTACGAAGTGCGATTCGAAGCTGTAAGGATTTCTTTACACACGTGCAGGGGCCCTTTAGGGGTGAGCTTCAAGCTCCCAACTGTTCATTTCTTTCTTGATTTCGACCACTTTGTCCCGCCATTTTTGAAACTTGATTTTTGTTAGTGATGCAGAAACAAAACACTGGGACTTTCTAGTCCGAAAAGGGACCAAGAGACATGTTGCCCCATTTTCCAACGAAAGGGGAGTGGCACCGATGGCCCCCTGGATCTGCAAGTGGTTATAAAGCCTGGAGCCTGGAGCAAGGGCCCCTTGAGAGGCCAAAATTGGACCTTCTAGGCGGTATCTTCACAAGTCACCATTGCCATATAATAGGCCAACAGACCAACCACCGTTTATAGGCCTGGGGGGTTCTGTATAGGCCGTAAGGGGGCTATCCACAGGACCTATAGAGTTCTCGTTACAGGTCAGCACGGGACCTTCTGTGGGCCAACATGGAACATTTACAAACTGGTATGGCCCCTTCGTAGGGCCCCTCTGTGAGCTTGCAGGGGGCCATATTCAGGATCCCACATGATCCCTTTATTGGCTGGAAGACGCCCCAACAGGTCGGCAGGCGCCCATCTACTGGTGCTTAGGCACTGCAGATAGGGTCGATATGGCCTTTCACCGGCCAGGAGGTGCCCTCTTCCCAGGCCAGAAGGGGACCCCTTCCACATGCCAGCAGGGCCATTTAGCTGGTATAATAGCCTCAACTAGTAATTTATCCCTTAGTAAAAAGGGCCCCCAATAGGGATGCACTGGATATCCGGTCCGGCCGGATATCCGACCGGATATCCGGCCGGATATTTGAGGTTATCTGGTATCCGGCCGGATATTTCCGGATATTTGGCCTTCGAGTGTACGATCGAGACGTTCTAATGTTTGCCTACAAAACCGTTTCAAGAGCAACGTGCCTTGTTATATTAGATTGCCGGTGTAACCGACAGTTCCAAGCAGGGACGGCTGATTGGAGGGGAGAGGGGTAGCCCCCCTCGCCACCTCCGGTGGAAATTTAACATCGACCTTATCGCGTTGCATGAAAAAAACGAGTTAAAATTGGCTTGCCGCCCCATTTCTGGAGAGGCTCCGCCGCCACTGGCAGCAAGCTCTGTCTGGAGCATTACTTTTTCTTCTTAGTTCGGGAGGGTTGAGACATAATTTGTAAGGGTGGAACTCAAGCTCAAAGCAGTGCAGCAACAGTCAGCATATTCCCAGCAGCCCATATTGTGGTCCATCATCTTTTTGTTTTCCAGACATTTTTATCTGTCTCAAAGACTTTTGTGCAAATGCATCAACCCGTCACCGCCCGGCTTATAGTTTTGTGTTTTTGTACCCGCAATCGCCTGGGCGGTGTCAAAAAGGGCACCTCCCTGCTATCTCGGGATCTGAGCCGGTCTACCACCAATCGATAGCCCTGAGTATTGCGATTCAGAAAATAATATGTTAGCCCTGGTCACGCGACTGATGACTCACAAGTCACGTAAACGCATAACACGACGTAAGACAAACTGGCATCGGTTTGTACACCATATAATCGGTTATAATAGTCATGGAGCCTTCAACTGGGTATCGAACGAAACCTCACGATCTTCTGCATCAGAAGCATGCCGAAAAATTTAGAAAGGTTCGGGTCAAGGTCAGCCTAGGTCAGGTGAAATGTTGGCCTTACTTTACATGCGAAAGATTGATACTTACTCGCAGCCGTTTTGATCCACGTAACAAAAACGACGGAAGCGAAACCTTCTGATGACCAGCTTCGCATTACCTGACTTTCATCCGGTCAAAATCAGGCTAAGTCAGGTCAGATAATGTTGCATTACTCTTCCTTCCAAAGAACAATAATTACTCGCTGGGATTCTTGACTGCGTCAAACTCAGACCTGAAATGACCTCGTGATGATTAAATATGCTCTGTCTGCTCTTGATCGGGTCAAGGTCAAGCCAGGTGAGGACAAATAGTCATTTTCCTTCCTCTCACCAAAAAAATAATTACTCTCTGCTGCTACTGAACGATCTTCATTTGTTTCTTCATTTGCTACTGAACGACCTTCATTTGTTTCAGTTGAATGTTACATTTAATTTCGTTTTGACATCTACCTATGACGTGACCTGACGTGACCTCACGTTGCATTTGGTGAACCTTGCCAAGAGACGCATATAGATTTGTCTGTCTGGCTTGAACGATGGGGAAGGTCAGCGGCAACCACTTTAATCACCCACAATGCAAACCAGTCCAATTATCATTATTCATGTGACCTAGCATGACCTCTAATGCTTAAGTGTGACGGTCGCTTATCTTTTTGGGGATCGTACCTTATGTAAATGCAAACAATTCATGCATTACATTGACGAATATTATCCAAAAAACGAAACATATTCGCACCACCGCCAGAAAAGGCGGAAACATATATGCAAGAGTTCACTTCTGACCTCATATCTTCATAACTTGACTAGCATGAAAATGGTTTAATGCTAAACTGTGTAAAATTAACTGATGAACAGGTTCGGAAAATTTGGTCGGGTTAACTCTAACTGTCCAGAAGTTATTCAAGAAAAACCGAGGGGCACCCTATTTCACACACCCCAGGCGGTACCGAGTTAAAGGACAATGTACTTCAGTGGACATACCGTAATGTTTGTATAGGATGCTCATCAGGCCAGATATTCTAGGTCTGCCAAGGCACTATAATAGCATTCTGCGTATTCTGGAGCCTTTGCATTTTGCCTACAGTCAGAGATGGTGAACTTCGCTATGATCACTGTGTTCGTTATTCATTTTTTACAGTGAAACATGTGGAAATCTCACAGTA
Source organism: Capitulum mitella (assembly GCA_030062745.1). Classification (NCBI taxonomy): domain Eukaryota; kingdom Metazoa; phylum Arthropoda; class Thecostraca; order Pollicipedomorpha; family Pollicipedidae; genus Capitulum; species Capitulum mitella. Next base: position 36,179,151 of record CP099839.1, read on the forward strand.
ACTGTAAGCGCTTGGGAAAATTATTCGCAAACTGTTAATATTTTTTGTTTGATATTTTTCAATTTTGATATCTTTCTTTTTTCAGCTCAATCTTCTTCGTTTCATTTTTCAGCAACAAATAGCAAATACAAATAGGCAACCATAACATCCGGTATCCGGCCGGATATCAGCCACCCCGATCCGGCATATCCGGTATCCGGCCGAGTCACAAAAATCCCGATGCGGCGCATCCCTAGTCCCTAATAATGACACTCTTTGCCCGACATGTTCCAGTGCATAGGACCCAGGAAGCCCATTCGCGGGTAGCGCGTAAAGCACCCTCCAGCCTGAATGTGGCGTTCCTCTGCGCGCAGCGCGGAGGAGCGCCAGATTTTGGCCAGAGGGGTGTTGTGGTGGTTGTGGTGTTATGGTGGTGGTGGTGTTGGTGGTGGCCGTGGAGGATGGGAGTGGGGGGCCGGCGTTCTAAATCCCTTTCCCCCCAGCGTGACTACGTCAGGGACTCGATTAACATGTTAACTTAGGGGGCAGTTTCCTCTCCGGTGGATTTCCGGCCAATGGACCCGAATTACTACACCAGTCTAGATCACGACGGTAACGCCGTGAGAACCCGCCGGAAGCCCGTCACGAGCCGCAGCCGCCACAAAGACCACGGACACCGGAAGCCGCCCAGTCAGCGAAGGGGCATCGCCAAGCGTGAGAGGGAGGTTCAGATGCGGTTTGGATCAAGGGTGGTGGATTAGTGGGGGGGAGGGGGACAGCTACCCCGTCCAGAAAATGTAGGACATATGACTGTGCTCCCAAACAAAATCCTGAGAGGGCCCGAGCTTGCGGAGGGGTTCCCCAAAAATGGGATTAAGATAACCGCGTTGGAGTACGTCTTACACAAAAACAGGCTTAAAAGCTATGACGGGAAGGCCCATGGCCTCCTTAAAAACTCATGTACATATCTCGAGGATCTCTGGACCTGACCACTGGCCATGGGTCCTTAATATTTTCGGGGCCCTTTGAAATTCACGGGCCCAGTGTAACTTTATAGCAGTCACGGGACCCCCTGACTTCCAGTGTCCAATGACTACATTAGGCCCCTGGGCCTGGCCGAAAGCCCTGACTTTCATAGGGCTCCCACACACACCAAGGGCCCCTGGTCAAGACCAAAGACCATCCAGATACGAAGAGGACATTCCAACGATGATTAGATCCCCTTGGTGTGTCTGGGGTTCTTTGAAATTGAGAGACCCAAAAGACCCATAAAAGCCTTAGAAGCGCCTGACTTCCAATGGGCCTCTGGTCAAAGCTGAAGACCTGCAGATGTGTAGAGGGTGTTCGGGAGAGTGCTAGGGGCCCTTGGTGTACCGGCGGACCCTTCGAAAGTCAAGGCCTCAATGAACCTTTAACAGCCACACGGACCGCGTCTTTCCAATGGACACCCAAGTACCCAAGTTCCCCTGGTCTTCTCCAGAACACCCTGTAAGTACTTAGTCTCTGGACCTGACCAGGTCTGAGGGCCTTCGGTGTGGCTAGGGCCGTCTGAAAATCACTGGCCCCATTGGGTTCCTAATTATGAGGACATCTGAGATTCAGGAGCCACATGGGGTCACGAACTTCAGTAAAGAAAACATATGGTCCCTAGGTCCGGCCATTGGCGTTGACCACATTCAAATGCCCCAAATATACCCAGAGCTCCTGGTCAAGTCCAGAAACCCTCGAGACATGTACAGGATATTCTGGATAGGGTCAGGGGCCATTTGAAAGTAAGGGGCCCCAATGAACCTTTAACACCAGCCACAGCGGCCCTTGACTTCCAACGGACCCATAAGCACACGTAATCGCACCACTGGGCCCGTGACCTAGGGTCAGATTACGTTTTATACCGGAATTTCGGACCCGTAACCGAGCACAGTTCTTTCGTTTACAGTCTTCGAATGTTTATTGGTAGTCCCACTTACTTCGGAAGCACTAATATATGGCAAGAACTTAACTGCCAAGGATGATCCGGTCCCGTTTCACACAGGCTGGCCTGATTAAACCTTTCTGATATTATGCTTGTTTTCAATGTGAACGTACTTTGTATGGCTGTGACCATGTCAGCCATCAGGTGAATTCATCATGAGGACCTGAACCTGCATGCTTACGGGATTCAGGTCAAGCACAAACTGACCAACCAGGACAAGGAGCACCGGGTGCAAATGGCTCGTTGGTTTGTCGATAAAGATGCTGAAGAACTCGGCTTCATCAACAATGTTTGGTTATCGGATGAAGACCACTCAAAGGCCAGGTCCCTCAAGGGCCAGGTAAACACCAAAAACGACGTGTTCTGGGACGAGGAACCACCAGATAAAGTGTTCCACAGGCCGCTGTATTCAGTGAAATGTACAGCGTGGTGCGCCTTCAGCGCTCATGGCGTCATCGGACCTTTCTGGTTCAAATATTACGATGGCAACTCAGTAACCATTAACTCTGAGCGGTGCACCGAAGTCCTGCAAAAATTTTGGTGAAACCTCTGGAGGCAGAAGGGTATTCACTGGGCTACGCGGTGACTTCAGCAGGACGGCGCGACAGCCCACACGGCCAGCGCTTCCGCGAGTGCCCAATACTTCGCGAGGAAAGTGATGGGCAGAAAGTTTGACGTGGAGTGGGCTCTGCATTTCCCGGACCTGAGCCCGCCAGATTTTCATCTGTGGGGACAACTGAAGGGCTGCGCCCATATAACCAAGCCTGGAAACAGCTCAGGTGTGAAGTCCACAATCACCGCTGAAGCGAGAGCGATCGATCCTAAGACATGCAGACAAGTGATGAAGAACCTCATCAGACGGGTGCATAAGTTCATGGAGAGAGGTGGTGAACATTTGGAGCTTGCCTTTGGCCGAGTGTAGTGCTGTATGTGGATTCATGTTATATATGTGTGTGTACCAAATTTAGCGTGGTGAATGTCTTATTATTTTCGTTGATTTCAAAATGAGAACAGCTAGGTTGTTGATCAGCTTTACGAATTCCGATTCAAACATTCCCGCGCGTCAAAGGCATGAGTAATTAAGCCAAGTGCAAAATAACTTATTTTAATAATCAGCTTAATAATCATTTGAGGACTATTTTACCTACACTATTGAAACTTTGCAAACGTATCATACACGGAGCGGAGATACTAGTTACTGTGAAAGTTTGCTGTATTAGAAGCATTACAGCAAAAGTTATGAACGAATGTCGGGTACCGTTTTTTGGAAATACCCTGTATTTAATGAGTAGATGTGCGTTTTCTTGTGTTTTTTTTTAAGAGAATTCAGAGAAACATCCTACATCGCGTTCCCAGCGGCTTCGCTCCGCATCATATTATCAGTGCTGACCAGTTTTCTGACTAGCAGTGAACAGATATTTTTTGTCTCGGCGGACAGGGAAGCAATGGGAGCGAGGGCTATAGAAAAGCTCATAGTTTGGCATTAGAGAGAAGGAGAAAAGCTGTACACCATGCCGACGTAGTTTGGAAAATTGCATTTGATGCGGTATTTGCATTTGAATTCTTTGTAGGTAAAAAGCCGAAAGTCATTAAATACGTCTCCAAGGAATTTAACTCCCTTCGAAGCCCAGGATTGTAGGACATTGTTTTAAAACGTCGTTATTTTGGAGCAAAAGATGTTTTCACAAGGCATACGTTTCTTTTCTGTGCCAAATGACACCGTGAAGGGCCTCCATTTATTCACTACGCCAGACCAGGTTCGGAATACTGCGCTGCAAAGAACTTAGTGCTTCATTGCCATCGTTCCATGTAAAATCTTGCAGCGTTTTATCCACGTTATTTCGAGGAGCTGACTATATGAATTCAGATCAGTCATTTTCAGACCATTGAAAGCATGAAAGCCGGCCTAACTTGGCACGTCGTATTGGATTGCGAAAACCTCAAACGAAATCAAAGAATAGACTTAAAATGCGGTGATGAGACCAGGAGACGGGCCTGGCAACACAGCTAGGATGTGAGTAAACCGAGAAAGAGGTTAGAGCTTGGCTATAATTATCTTCCCCAGAACCGACAAATTACACATCTTCCACAATCCTATTATCTCCTGTATGCCGTCCTTTCTGGTGCCCAGGTTCCAAAAAGAAGTGTTCCGGCAGTCTTGTGTAAAATTTGTCTCGAGAAATGAAAGCTTTGTAATCTAGGTAAGCCTTAAGTCTGAGCACAAGATGTCAGATGAGTTAGCTTTGTTCCCCAGCCGCATGATTTTTATCTTCCTAAAATTTGGTGTAAGCCCAGATAATTTCGTGAAGCCGCTGCTGCGTGTCCTTTATGTACATTGCTCGAGGTGACATTTTGGTGCAGGGTTCTAAAAATGCTTTGAACTGCGGGTCAGAATTCAATCAAAGAACTCCTTTTTCAAGGAAAAAACATTTAGCAACATGAACATCAACGCGTAACAATAAGTCTTGAGCCTGACTGTCATGAGTCCGCCAGCAGATCGTGAGTGATCGTGGTATTCTCACCAGCGAAACGTTGTTTCACAAAACAGTTGTCTGATCGATATGTACCAGGGAGAGCAAAATTTAGTCTGTTCGCAACAGCGGTTGATACAATTTTGTGTGTTAAGTTGGCAGAGTGAACGGCCTCCAGCCGTGGATATGATTACGAGGTTTCCATTACTTGGGCACTAACATTTTAAGTCCAGATTTTCGAGTTGCTCGCAGTATGCCGGATTACTGTGTGTGCGTTAGGGATCGGTATATAAGGAATCTGATATCGCACCAGGGAAATTTGAAAATTTCGTAAGGCAAGCCATCACTGCCTGGGACTTTGTTGTTTGGTCGCTTATTCATTGTGTTATACAGCTCCTCCACAATGAGGTTTTCTTCCAACTGTGTTGATTGTACGCTGGTTACCACGGGCGGAACGGTTTGTGTAGAAAGTGATGTATGACATCATCGTGTACTTTGCTATTGTATAAATTTATCATCTGTTTCGTTTCTCCGAGATCAAAAAGAATCCTGTTGGTTCTTTTGCCTCCCTCGTAACAGTCTGCTGGGGAAAGAATAATCCTACCACGACTAGGTTCCGACCGTAGTGTTTCGGGCTCAGGGGTTTTCGTAGAAAGGAGGGTCAACTTTGTCTAGTACCATGGACCAGCTGCTCAACCGTCAGGCTGGATTTGGACTCGAAGTCTAGAATTTCACTGGAGAGGAAACGTCCACTCTTTCCTAGTGATCTTTTACCATGAATGCTGTAGAGATTGTTTCAGTATGGCTGTAAGAGACTATCTCAGAGCGAATACTTAACAGCAACGTAGTCGTCATAAGCAACAAAGTAAATTTTTTGACGCATTTCTCGTTTACTACCCGGTAAATACATTGGGCAGACATATTGCTCCATCGTGTTTTGGATAGTTCCTTTAACATACTGTTCGTCTTTTGTCAAAGAGACCTTGAATTTCCAAAAGCCTCTACCTGTTCGTTGACCGAACAAATCAAAGGAAAAGATAATTCTTGATTGATCCAATTTATATTCAGTCAGAAAATCTCAGTTATGAATTTTATATTTACTAAATCTCCATCCCCTTTTCGACTACTGTTTTGCTCCTTGGCTTCCATGAATGACTGTAATTCTGCGCAGAACTGAACTTCACTCACCGTACTTAACGAAGTGGTCAGTGCTTGAGGCACGATTATGGATACATAAATGTTTCGAAACAGTACCGAAAAAAGGAGCAATATTCTCAAAGCCCGTACAGGTTAATGATTCAACTTTTGCTCGTTTGCTTCAATATCGGCAGTTAACATGCTACCTCAGTTGTCAGAGTTGTGTGCAAGAAAGCACATTTAGAACTACCTGGCTTCAGTGAAATTGCAGCTGCATTGTATTGTACTGTATTCTAAAAATGGGGCTATCCATAACGCAGTGGATATAAGATCCCACAGCAAAAAGGAAAAAAGGCAAGGACAGGTCGCATACAGGCACACACACGCACACACCATTTAAAAAAGAAACTAAGTCCTACAAGCGGTGTAAATAAAACGTCACGCATTGCCAGTCCGACAACTTTTTTAAGAGCACGAGTCGGTATTTAAAACTATGTTCTCACGCCATGCAATATAGAACTATAAAGCGCGGACGTACAACAAAACGTCGCTTATTGGCCTCAGTATCGGATAAAGGCACATACAGGTCGATCCTGCCTCGTGTTCTCGTGCCGAGCATGCCTTTAAGCTGGATGTCCTGGCCAACAGAGTCCGGCTGGCCATGACTTGGGCTCTTTTGAGGAGACACAGTGTACATGTTGTTGGAAGGGCTAGTCAACTGGCAATCAGCCAAGTCTCTCTCTCAGATCCTTCACATTGTCAAACTTCTGTCGGCCTGGAACTACTCTTGCGGCAAAGTTGAAGGTTTTCTGGATCCGAAACAGGTTTTTCTTCTTGCCGCTACCTTAAACCGAAAAGCAGTATCGTACCTGAGAGAGAACCTAGGCTGTTGCCAATGAAATCGTGGCGCTTTCTGAAATGAGGTGCCGAATCTGAGAGAGGTCGGACAAAATACCAAAGCAACGGCGGCACAAGTCGGTTGCGTGTGAGCCCCAGAGCAGGTGTTTATCCTACTCCTGGGCTTTTAACTTCAGGGCACGGGGAAAGGTATGCTTCCGCAAATTCCTTTAACTCCCTGAAGAACACGAACCAGGCGAAAACCAGGCATCGTCTCCCCAATGGCCACGAAACACGTTCACGGTTCTGTCTGTAACATGCACTTCTCGGAGACAAAGCAAATCCGCGAATCCACGGCAGTGTTTGCATGAGTCTTTTCCATTTCCAAAACGCCCGAGCCACGTCACAATGATACGAATTTCCCTGAAGTCTGAATTTCATCTCCTAAACCAAACCGTCTCGCTAATTCAGACACACTGTTTGCTCGCACTGGACAACGATTGAGGGAATAGAGGGATCCTTGTACAAAAAAATAATACACTTAATCACTCCCCTGAAGTACATTTTGAAACACGGTAGTAATGAGTAGTGAAAAGGCGAGGAACCATCTATATGTCACAGACGGTTAATGAAATTCGGCTTTTCATGAAATGCATAGGCATTTCAGGCAAACTTCAAAATTTTCGCAGAAACTTTCATTACACTATTCCATTGAAAACTTTACACACATTTTATGAAATGGCAAAACAATGTCAGGCTGTTGATGAAGTGACAATTATTGCAGTACTTACCTTATGCGTTTTGAAGATTTGTAGTCCATGAAATTTCCAGAGTGTCTTAGGGATTTCAGGGAATGCTTGTCTGATTTAATAAAAACAGTTCTCTCCGACAAAACTCAATCCAACGGAGAATCGAAAGGTACTGGATGCTCCCGCACCATCACCATGATCTCCGGGGTTCCTATAACCGTCTACATGATCAATATTCTCGCCCGTCTCGCGTCTGTTTGGGTTGTTTTTGCCCTTCTCTCGTATACCCTGCCTCTCGCGCGCTGTATCTCCTATTTGTACTTCGGATTTCATTCTCTGGTCACAAAATCAAACCGACTGCGTGTATGATATTTGCATATTACTTGCATTTATTTAGAACAGAGATAGCTGTTGTTTTCGCAGCGAGTAGTTTAAATAATAAACCCGATCCATTTATTTTATTTCTTCACGCAGGGAGGCGCGAGACAGCAGTGAGACGGAGACATGAACTTGCCCCCCCCCCAAGAAAATGTTCCTTGCCAGTTAAACATAGGCTATTTGCAAAAGGCTTCTCTTAGGTTCACCGCCCTCCCTGCATTTACCATCACTTCGCTGTGTTTGGATGTTCCAGCACTCTCCTTCAGCATGCTATATGCTTTGATGGTCCTGGCTGCCGTACCCAACTAGTGAACATCATATTTGCCGTCGATTACCACAGCATGTGTGTTTGCTGGATCCAGAGATTCGCGACTACCTGTGGCATACAGTCACATAGCATTTCACTAAAAGCCCAGCACTGGCAGAGCCATTGCATGAAATGCCTAGGCAATTGATGTGACGACCCTTACTCGTTCAGTTCGCATCGTTTGCATGGCAATGAGCTAAAAAATGACTAAAATTATTATTGAAATGTTGTAACGATTGACATTCTTCATAAACTGCGATATTTGCCGTAGCTCTTTGGATTGTCTAAGCCTTTCATGAAATGCGGTATGCCATTAAATGTCGGGGACATATAAGTTGTGGGGAACCATCGTGCATTCCGTGCTCGGAGCTGGAGAGGAGTGAGGACCATAGTTCCCATACCCCGCCATTGGTTTGTGGTTGATGTAGCAACATCTTTAACGTCTCCATTACTGCCTGTCATAGTCGCAAGCGACGGGAAAGTTTCCGACAGCTCTGTCGTCATGTCGAAAAAACGGTCATTTTTGCTGTGTCTGAAGTTTATACAAAACTTTGCGAAGACTAGGCTTCCTCTGGCGTCTTCACCACGGCAATGAAAAATCTTCAACCTCTCGAGGGCTCTTAAAAGTTAATGTCTGCTGTCGTAGATTCGACGCAAAATAGGAAATAATTTAGGCAAAAGGTAATGCAGCATGCTGCGGGAGTATGTATGCATATTTACGGGTAAAATGTGTTTTGCGATAGTATTAACTTGCTTTAACGTCACTTTAACTCCATCATCATGTGAGAGGAGGTGATTCAGTCACCTCGCCCTAGGAGTGATTGGGCCATTGCGCTGAAATTCGTTCACCTTTCCTATGCATCTGTTTTTACACGTTACATCAAACTTTTAATGTGCTACATGCACGGGGGACCCCAGGGTACGTTTAGGTGGGTATAAGGTCTGGATACATAGGCGAATATGTATGACTTTATTCAGAATCGAAGGAACTGAAAACGTGCTCTGCACGCTTTTAGAGAATGAGATTTCACACATGGTGGTCGTTCGGGAAAGTTCAGATCGAGGTGTTTGTCATTCATTCTGCCAGTCAGTCAGCTAATCAGTCAATCAGTTATTCAGTCCAAGCTTCCGAGCGTCTAGCGCCCGACTCTGGCGGATCCAGGGGGCCATCTCGGCCATGGCCCCCCAACCACGGTGGAAGGGAGGGTAAATGGTCATTTGGCCTCCCTCCAAAGACATCGGTATTTCTACTCAACTAGAGTCTGAAGTTGCTGGAACTCCTAATCCAACCTATTGCCGGCGTCTTTCAGTCTCCCACCTCCCGGTTGATGGTCAACCATCCACAGTTAGCCGCTGAAGTACACTCAGAATCCACGACCAGCTTGACACTCAAAAACCACGACCCCCCATCATCCGGTCAACGACTCCGCTGACCTACCACCTAGACCCCGGAAACTTTGGTTTGGTCACCCTCCAAATGGAGCCGTTGGATCCGCCCCTGGTGCCCGATCGAGTCAGCCGATCGCGACACAAGTGGTACCATCGGGTGCGCCGTTTCGGCGGACAGATTGTGGGGCAGGTTTCGAAGCGATTCGTGGCGCGTGGCATGTGCCACGTGACGTGAGCCGGACCTCTGCAGAAATCAGTTAATCGCGAGTGCAGGTTAAACGGCAGGTGCTGTTGACTCAAGACTTGGTGACAACACGGGCCCCACTTGCGGGTGCGTGCTTTTGTGGTCGGCACCCACGTGCGATCCACAGGCACGTACCTCAATTTGGACTCGGTGACCTCCGAGTGCTGTCATCAGTGACCTAGGCGGTTGAAATTTTGTGGGAACATAGACCATTACTAGGGCTGTCGAACAGTAGCCCATATAATGGGAACGGTGCAACTGGTCAGGTGCAGCGCGCGTATCCCTTTTACACCCCTCCGTTTCTTATGGGTCAGTTGGTGGGACGTACAGGAGCAGTTTGACGCGATGATGGCTTGGAAGGCGGGCGGGCAGTTGAACAATCACTTTCGATGGATTCAGACCGAAACAGGGTGCAACTTGCACGTGGAGCGCGAGGTCCTTAAGCGATTCACACCTTTCCTTCATTGCCGCAAAACTACTACTGTCGGGACGCTGGAAATTGGTGGGCAGGAACACGCGGTACGTAGCAGTCGATATATGTGGCTGTTTTGCACTCCAATAGCCTCAGGCTGGTGTGTACGGGACGCACGTGCTGAGGTGCACCCGTTCGTCATTCAAGCGTTTGGTTTGGGGGCCGCTGATGCCGGAGGCGTCAAATTTTGTGACGGGCTGCAAAGTCACAAACGCCATCCAGGACAGGCAAGATTTAAGGCATCATTGGCCAGATGCCATCTATGTGAGCGTGCAACTTGTTGGACTTGAAATCCTCCGTTTGCGGGAAGTTCGTTGTACCCAAGGCCTTCTCTAGGAGGTATGGTCACCAAGCGATTTGCTTGCGCTCTGCGCAAACCGCTGTGTGACGTCGCTGGGAGTGGCTCCGTCAGCGCCCTCCATGGGCATTGAACAAGCGGCCCAGATCTCGGCCGCCGAACGCTTGTATTTCACGCTCGCCCCGATTTTAACAGACGCAATACCATGCGGTATGCCATATTTTCATGGAAGCTAAGTTATAATAATCTATGGGAAAGGCGCATGTAGTATGATTGTCGTGTCGGTGGATCAATTGGTACAGCGTCTGTTGCCGCTGCCCACCCTGGTTAGGTTAGTTCGTGTCGTCTCGTCTGTCGGCCCTCATTATTTCTCCCAGAGGCCACTTGGCCCTGAAAGTGATCCGTAGAAAGAGACACTTTCTACCGTGCCATCGCGTGGGTCATATCCGCACGTTAAACTTTCGCCTCCGAATTATGCAGTTAGGCTGGAATTGCACGGTTTGGTGCAGGGCAGTCTATACGAGAACTGCTCAGCACGGCCTCTGGTTTTAAAGCACCCCAGCGAACCATTCGTGTCGTTTTTTTCAAATAACAACAATAATAAACAAGAAACATACAAATAATAATGCATAAATAATAGAGAGCAAATAAATGAAAAATAATAATAAATAACAAGTCAGGGTCATAGACGGGAAGAACAATGTTTTATTTCAACATTTCTCACTGTGGCCACGACGTCTCTCTGAATGGCGCAGCAGGCCAGGACACTTCTCTGAGCACCGCGGCAGACCGGGTCACCTCTGAATTTTCTCTTTCACACTGTATTCGGTTCCTTCCGATAAGCGCACAAGTCAGGTGGGGAGGTACAACCACCGCCCAAGGCTAGATATGGTCACCCGGTCGGCCGCGAAGGCCCGGCGGGTCAGGGGGCCGCAGGCGCCGGCGTCCAAGCCCAGCGCAGTCATGGCTACACAACACCTCCCCCTGAGACGTGGAGGAGACCAACCCACACGTCCGACCACACAAACCACCTCAAACAGCACAAAGCAACAGCCAATAGCAATGCAGCCACCCCCACGAAACCGATCATCACTACTTGGCCTGGCTACTACTCTGCTGCCGTACCTTTCACACGTAACAATACACTGGCTCAGACCAGTTAACCGAGGGTCTCTGCAGCCGTTAGCGTCTTCGTAGCCCACCTCGCGGGCAGCACTGCCGAAGCTCCAACGCCCACGCGGTCGCTGCCATACGCACCGCCGTTGACGCGACCGCCGCCGCAGTCGCCATATCCAATGTCGTCACGGCAGTCGTCGCGGCTGCCATCGTCCTTAATGCCGCCGTCGCCGCCATGACAGCCGCCGGAGTTGAGGCAGTTGCCGTCGCCGTTGTCTCGATCGCCGCCGCCATCTTGCGAGACCGGTCGCAGAGGCTGAAGATACCGATTGTTGCGCCAGTATAGGCGCCCGCTGGGCATGCGTACCAGGTAGTTTCTTCGCCAGCCGACGCCCGTCACGGTCCCACATGCCCGCCTTGGGGTCCTCCATGACGACGCACTGTCCGATACGGAAAGGCCGGAGCGGGCGGGCGCACATTTATTCGGTTCCTTCCGAATACATGTTACATATAGTTACATCTATTTACAAATTTCGGCGGCATTTTTTGCATGATAATGATACGCATCACATTACACTGCCCATTGCCCTTGTCATCCCTTTAATGCAGGCTGCAACCACCATCAAATTTTCCGCATTAAATTTGTTTTGGCATGTCAATGGCAGCTGCACAATCCCAGATGTCATTTCGCACAATCCAGCCACACAAAGTAACATGAAAACAAGTTGGCATGGAGGGAGGCAACACTCAGATGCCACATGACGCCTACCATGCTTTATTGTTTTCATAAATTAAGCATACCTAATAAAATGTGGTCACCTCCCATATGTGATAAATCAACTACTTGAAATCAGAATTAATTTCATTCATATTCACAAATCTAGCATTACATGTTCTAGACATAGAGAAAGACTGCACAATCATTACTGAGAGGCTACTCATCCCCCAGTGATTTATACAACACAAAAGTAAAGGAAGAAACTGGTAAAAGTACAGCATGCACAAAACACCCAATAAAAAGTAGACCAGGCAGACATGGCTCATTACTTGGTGACAAGGGCACTCAGCAAACACTGGTATAAATATGTGTTTCTGTGAGGCTGTCAAAAACAAAGACTGTCAAGATTGTTGACTGAATGCCTGATTCACTGACTTCAGCGACTGAAAACTACTCTGCAGACTGAAAAACTGCAGACAGCTCGGAGGCTTATCAATCAAAACGCATTTTGACTAGCATCATTGGTGCACTATTTTGGACAAATTTTGCCTTTTGTCATTGGCCACATAAATAGCTATGCAATTATTTATTGTTCTTAGTGTGCTGTATCTGCTGGGATTGGTAGGTGATATCTACTTGAAAATAAGCACCAAAAACTAATCATACCAAGAAAATGGCAAGCCTTTTCCAATACGGCAAATAAATTGTCAACTAAGCTAGCATTAGAGCATCCAAACACATACGTCAGCTACTACCCAAGTGGTGCCACAAACAATGGTGCATCCAGGGGGCCAACAGGGTCATGCCCCCTTCTCCCGATAGCCATTTCTGGAATTTGGAAAAAAATCTAGGACAACTTTTATGAAGGGAAGCTTGTTTTCAAACAGTCCATGAGGTAAAGGGAAGCAAAATCCAATCAGTTTTTTTTAAACCAGTACACCTTTTTGGAATTCGTCACCCTGACCGGTAAAAACCAGCGTCCTGGATCTGCTCTTGGCCACAAAGCTAATACCCTGATATGCATGACAGAAGATTTTTGAATGGCACTGCATCTTCTCAACATCAGTTTGACATTGGCAACCAGTCTTCTTCACAAGATAAACTGGGTCATAATCGGCTTCAACAAAGTGTTCCGAGCAAACCAGTGCATTATCTATGTTGAATTAGTTTCTTCTAATACCCATGATACCATAGTGCCTTCTTTTGGCAACCAAAATAAGGACAATCTAAGCTCTTGGAATTTACATTTACCACCAATCCACAATTAACAGTTTTAGACCAATTAGTTGGCATATTTGCTTGTCAGCTTTAATGTGCAATGGCTACACCAAGACACATGTCACCAACACTTAGATGCGATAGGCATGCCCACAGTCACAAGCCTCTAAAGTTGTTTTAAAATGCCAAAGAAACATCACAACAGGGGCAGGTATTGGTACGTCAAAACGCACCACTCAAATCATGCCTGTCCTGTGCTGCCAGTCCCAATTTTAGGCCATTGCCACTGCCAGGTCTCAGTCCCAAATCCCAGTAGCAGTGAAAATGCCTTGGTAAATAGGGTATTACCAACATCATCGTGAGGGTCCAATCACAGCAAAATCCAATACCTTTCACATGGGCATTTTCTCTTTTTTTGGCTCTTTTTGAACATCTCAAACTGCTTCATCAGTTACTGCCGTCAAAGTCATTTTTCAACGAGGCGTGATAACGAACGATAACGATAACGATAAGTAGCCTTCCTAACTCGTATCATCTCATGGCAACAACTTTTTACAATACGCAGGCAAATAGCATTTAAAGTTCGCAGAAACCACGATGCAACCTGACCCGCCGCTCTACAGCACAAGCAAACGTTGCCAGTAGCCGCTGGATTGTTTATGTTCGACTCCCAGTGACGTCACTGAGGGGGCGTTACAAGCAAAATGGGCTTTCCTATCACTGATAACACTGGTGACATTCCCCTGGTTATAGCTACCTTATTACCTTTATTGAGATAAAAGTTCTCCGCGGGTGCACAGGCCTGTGTGCGATACAAAGCTTCGATTCTGACCCCAAACCAATCGTGTAACGCGTTGAATTTCCTCTAGTTAAATTACATGTTTAGTATGTTCTCCTTTATTAGTAACGAGCAGTTCGACACACTTCACGAAATTGCAATGAACGCGATGCGGAAACTCAATATTTCTGTCAATCCTAGCACATGCATTCGTAATGCGTGGCTTCAGATATTGAATGTCTGTGATTTTCACCGAATGAACCTGCTCTTCAGCATCCGTGAGCAATAAACCTCCTCCAGGGAAAGAAATCAAGGAGGTCCAGATCTAGCGAACGACGAGCCCGGTCCACACGGTCATGTCTCCCAATCCAGTTAGGGAATTACCACCCAGCCAGTGTCTTACCATTGTCGCGTATTGGAGAAGTGCGCCATCCTGTTGAAACCATCAAGGGCAGCCTTTCACCTAGATTGTCAAGGTGGGGCATTAAGTGGTCACCTAACATGATCAAGTATGTCTCGCCGGTTATGGAACCTTTCAAAGAAATGCAGTCCCGACACATATGCTCACCACAAGCCACACCATAATCTTCTGCGCTCCTTCCTGTTTGCTAGGAAACATCTAATGAAGATTGTCTTGCGGCCTCTGCCGAACGTTGTCTGCTCAGTTCAGCGTTTACATAAAAAAAAACAGCTTCGTCGCTGAACAATACACAGTCTTCTGTGAAACTATTGTTATCGTACAGCCGATGAGAGAACCAGCAGCACATCTCCAGGCGCCTGTCAGGATCATTCCTCGGTTAAGCTTTGCTAGATTTGCAACTTATATGGATGAAATTTCTCTTACAAACCTTTCTGATGCCACTGCGAGAAGCCCCCAGTTCCAAGGATGCCCGGCTAGTAGATTTCTTCAGGCTAGTTATTACCTTCGCTATAACCTGTTCCTTTGTTTCGTCGGATACGGGCGGCTGTTCAGAACGCGGTTTGTCCAAAACACTGCCTGTTTCATTGAATTTTTTAATCCGCTTCCCCACTGTGCCAAAAGAAATGGGAGCAATTCCGGTATGACATGCATTCAACTCCTCTGCTACCAGTCGACATGGGTATAACCAATGGAAGGAGGGGAGGCTGGTGGGGACAGTTTTAGGAACATGGGGTTTTATCCCCGCCCCGATTTTGGTCGAAAAGTGAAATTTTTCCTAATTTGTAGCTGAAGAAGATTTTGAATCAGACTGTCCCCTACCAGATTCTGATTTGCCCCTCCCCCAATTTCTGGGAAGTGGCTACACCCATGCCCGTCCATATGACCGACCCTCTCGCCCACTCAGCAGTACCACCTCAGCGTAGTGTAATTCAGGCTTCCTTCCATAGTGTAGCGACTTCAGTCTGCACTCACTTTAACCCCCCTTTCGCGGGGGATTTTTTTTTTCTTTTTTTTTTTTTTTTTAAATTTTTTTAAAATTTTAAAAAAATTAAAAAAAATTTTTTTTTTAAGCTCCAAGCACATGAATATCACATTTTCAAATCAAGGTCATGCAAGATCACGGAGCAAGGGCAGGTCAAAGTTAAGCATTGCGTGAACCGGCCCGTTCAGATCCCAGCTGCATTGGTTGATTCTCTAGAAATGTTATGGTAAAGATCAAGGAAGAAACAGAATATGAATAAAGCAACCGAAATTACTTAAATGTCGCCATTTTCACCTAATGTTCTGCTCAGGTCAAGGTTATTGGACCTTTTTCAAAGCTTTGCGCATTTTTTCTTTAAGTAGCCCTATTTACATGGTTTAATGGATGATTGGTGACTGAATCTCATAACGTAGTCTGTTTTGCCATCTAAATGGAGCGTACGACAATTTCTTGACGTTTGAAGTTATTTTTCTATGACAAAAATTGGTCTTGACTTTTAGGCTGCCCTTGACCTTGGCCTGTGAACTTGACCTATTGTTCTTTCATCTGACCTTTGTCGGCAACGCTTCTGGAACAATTCCATAAGACAAATTTTGCTTTCGACTTTTGGAATATCCACGGGTTTCAAGGGTAGATGCATTTGCATTTTATGATTTGACCTGACCTTTCACGCCATTCGTGATCTTAAGCACCAAAAACCATACATTTTCTGAAAGCTCTCGTTGAGGACCTTTCCGTCTTTCTTCGAGATCAGGTTCGTGGAGCACCTCTTTTAGTGCTGCCGTGCAATGCTGGTTAATTTAGAGGCGTATCGGAGCGTCTGGGAGAAGATGAAAATTTGCCCAGAGCAGAAGCGCGGAGCGCAAGCCATCGGACTGCTGAAGAAATCGGAAGGAGGCAGCCAGACCCTGCGACTCACGGCTCTCGTGTACGACTTGTGTTGTGTGATACGCCACGCAAAGAATAACTTTGAAGAAGAGCAACCTCACTCTGTGTTAAGTGATGCAAGCCAGGGACTCAGCTTTCTGCAGCTATAGGTGATGGCAGAGGAGCCTTTTCCGGAAGGAAAGAGGAAGAGCTGGCAGGAGATGAGGACCCGGAAGCACGCGGCAACCGCCGCCAAGCGGCAAACACAAACGTCATCATACCCCGGAGCTATGAGGTTGTCTGCAGCGAAACAGTCCAGAACGCCATAAACTTCTTGAGTGGGCAGCCGGACGTGAAACAGGAGGAACTGGTGAACACCATGTTTGAGGCGGTCTGCGCGACGTCCGCGCTGGAGTTTGTGCGCGCCGGTAGCAGTTTGGCGTGTGGACTGTTCGGACCGAGTGGCGTGGCCGACTTGGTGACCTCCCCAGGCGACCGTTGGTCGGCCGTGTGTGCGGCGAGAAACGAAGCGACAACCGTGGGACGGAAGCCGTGGGGAATGTTCAGCGCAGCGTCCAGCAGCTGCCAGAAGCTGCTAGGGTCGTTCATTGCGATCATGCCGCACGGCATGGGGACGGAGAGGGCTGTCTCGCACTTCAACAACGTGAGGTCCCGCCACCGGCCGAGAATGCCGGAGGAGATTGTCAAGAGTCACATGCTGGTGGTACTGAATGGTGCCTGCGCCGCCGCGTTCGACTCGAGGCCGGTCATGGTCAAGTTATTGTCGGCGAAGGACAGGCGAGATCGAGCGTCAAACCTCGGTGCGTATGCTGAGCATTGATTCGTGCGTTTTTTTGCAGCAAAGGAAATGTTTAGACCAGTAGCGCGATGAAAAATTATTCCTGTCACATGCATTTTTTTTTTTTTACAGTACTTCATTGGACAGAGCAACATTGTCAAAGATGACCAAAACGACTGCATGCCTGTTTCATGTCGTTTACGAGTGATGCGAATTCTCTGTGAAGATCACCACGACCAAAGGCGATGCACGATTGCAAATGTGGCCACTGTAGGACTCACACGGGCGCACGGCCGCCGAAATAGTAGTCAATGTAGAACTCATAGTGTGCAAAATGCATGTTAGTTATGGAGAACACATCTCGTGCCGTTTTTTGGCCGACTGTATAACATACTGACTTTATAAATACTGACCAGGTCTGGAGTCATACATATGTCACAAAGCGCCACATGCTGAGTACTGACCAACATCGTTGGCTGAACATGCGTGCACTTAAATGCTGCATGGTGTAAAATAACGAATGTGTGTTTTTTGGAACATGTGATTCTAACGAACACTGCATGGGGGACTAAAAAACATTAGAAGACTCATGCAGTGACATTTGCACTTGTTCGGTTACATGTATTGTGCAAAAAAAGATGCATGTTTCTTATGAATACTCGATAAAGGACTAAGAAAACTATAGAACATTCCTGCTGCAATGACCAACGTTGTTTTTGTCTCCTGAACGCAGGCCATTTTACGGGCAACATGAGATAGTAATGTCGCTAACTACATGGGTATGATTCGATAAGGTTGTGTGGAGGGTGGATGGGGCTAAATGAAGGGAGGAAATTGAAAAAGTTTGTGGAGCATGTTATATGGTGTTGCCGTGTCGCTTAGCTTCAGGTCTGTTTGCAAAAACCGACCTTAAATTTTAAGCCGAATGAAGGAATACTGATGGCAAATTTAACTGCTGCGTGTTTCATGAAAATCCCTGTCTTTTTGAAAGATGCCAATGCGTCGTACCAAATCCAGAGTATGCGTAGTTGTTCGTGAACAGTCAGGTTACCAAGCAAGTCATATAACGCCTGCCCCCAGTCAAATTTCCTTAGACGAGTCCCTATATCTATATACATGCGTGTGTAGTTACAATCAAGGGCCTCAACGTTTCACCTATAGGCCATCTTTAGTAATGATAAGAAATCAAGCTACGAAATTCAAAATAACAAAGAACGCGTCACTACGAAAAACCAACCTCGGAACGGCAGCATCAACATGAAATGAAATTCAAAATGGCATCATTTACCACATTGCAGATAAACACAAACTTGGGCCCTTTATTTATTTTGACCCTCCACAATTAAGCAGATGAAATGCAATCGTTGATCACACATACGGACAAGGACAGGACACCGCAGGCTTAGAACAGTGCCGTTCTACGCAGTGGCATTGATATACGTTTCTCCCGGTATAAAGAAGACTGTCCATTTTCATAATCATGTTTATCATATCATATCATACCATATATTCATTTCATAATCATATCATAATCATATCAATAAATCAAATCCATTTCATAATTCCAAGCCCGGGAGCCTGTAGAGATCGTTTTCGACTTCATTAGGTTTTCGCGACGGTCAATTTTAAGTGTTAATACATTTGCGACACAATATCACGTCTTGAAATTTCAAACTGTAATATGAGATTAAAGTCAATTCGACCTCGAAGCATTAGACGTAACATTTTCAGACCGATTACAGTGTTATGTGGTATGACGAAAAACATTCTTTGTCGTTGCAAAGACTTAACGTGTACGGAATCACATCACGTTGCATTTGCAACTTTGCCGATGTGAAGTCGGCTATTTCGCACTAGAATCTCAGACCACGAAGACGTGCGAACAAAACGGAAGATTGTAACGCTGACACAGCCTCGTATTCCCAGCATTCCGTGCCTGTCGCACCCCTCATTTCATTTTAGATTTTAGGTTAATTATACATCATGTTAGCCCTGAGAAGCCCGTCAAAATAGAACAAATGAAGAAAAACTACCAGGATTTTTTGTTAAGTACAAAGTGCATTGGTCGGACTTCTATTATTTCCGAAAGAAGCTCAAGTTTTTCTTACTTGGTGTTAAACCAGGTTACATCGCCGTGGGTCACGAGGCTGGTTTTACAAATATTACGAAATGCCCGTACTAACTTAATATTTGGAGTCCTCGCATTTGACTCACAACAGACATATATTTTGTCAGTCTTTTCGACTGTGGAAGATTCCCTTACCAACTAATAGGTCCGAAATTTGTGAGGTTATACTCCTACAGTATTCATCCGACAGAACGGAAAATTTTCGGATGTGTTGGGCGACTGTGATTACCCTGGAAACCAATTTTCTGCAAAATTCGAGAGATGATGGTATTTGGGTGTTGGTCGATTTGTTGCGGAATGCACTATTCATCACACCAAAATCATTTCTGTCTGGTTTTGGCACTGCGAAATACAGTTGATGTTAATCCAAAAGAATGATGTTGCGCACATGAGACTCTGCTCCGGCATTACTTGAACAATTTGCTTCCTGGCAGTACGTTTGTCTGGCTTAGGTACGGTACCATACAACTGAGGGATTTTCAGCACACTTACACCGTGGTCCTGTCGTAAAACAGTGACCAACTCGTTTAAGAATTCATTCTGATGTTTCAGCTGCATTAGGGTCAGCTCGAAGTAGTGCATGCATTTTCTTTAATAATCCACGGTCTCAAAGTAACCCTGACAGATTGAAAATGGTGTACAGGTTGCTGGCTCCAGGCTCGTTCTAAAAATGGCGGAGCAGTCTCGTCGCGTTTCTCGTGAAATATTGCCAAGAAGTCTGCTCCAAAACCGCACGGTATCGCCGCTTTCTGCGTGGGGTGCCATGGAAGCCTGCGCTAAGGGAGGACCCAAAGGACAGCTCTGGGGACATTTTGGACCAGGGTCCTGCGGGATACGTCTTGAGTGCAGTTTCACAGAGGACGTCTTTGCAGACGGCGGTCCTTAAGCTTGTATGTTTCAATTGGAGCATGTTTAGTTATGGATAAAACTCGGAAGGGGACAAGTTTTGGGTCAGTTCTGGGCTCGTTGGGTCCGCTTTGCGAGGAACAGGTGTAAGGAAAACAGCGGCCAAAGGAATGGTCTTCGAACCCGGAGCGGCAGTGTGACTCTGTACGAACCTCACCTAAGGCATGCCTTCAAACGGATCAGCTCGCATGAGCCCATGTATTCCTGTCTGGCAGCTGCATTGAAGGAGTCACAGTCTCTTCCGTTGATTTATGTTGTCTTCTGTTACAGATCACGTGCGCGTGTATGTTCGGAAGTGGCCACTGCAGCTGCACGCCATGGCGGGCCACGCCACGAGGGGACGGACGAGACGACACCGCCGCTGGACGGAGATGGTCGTGCCGCTGCCGCGCCTTCGGACACCGTTCAGGGTCAGTGTGTGCGCCGTCTTATCATCCCGCCCCGGTTCAGCGCCGAGACCCGATCGTTTCAAATTTATTTCAGATCTGGCCGGCGATCAAGGCTGACATTACCCAGCGTCAGCTCCACGCCAATCGAACACCGCAACCTTTCCTCGCCATGGGTTTCATTCGCACGGAATGCTTCATTTCACGTCTTTGGCCGGACGACGACGACGACGGCGGCAGCGACGGCAGCGACGGCAGCGACAACGGCGCGAGTGCAGCCGATACCATAATGACGATATCAGCGGCGGCGACGATCGTGGTGCTAGTAATCACAGTCGCGGTGTAAAAACCTGTGCAGGGTCCGGCTGTATATTTCACACTGCGGCGGGGCGCGGCACACACACGCACAACGGGCTGCGCCGCAGCCAGCCACCAGACGCTGCCGGCCTGCCTGTGACAATGATGAGCGGGGCCGGTCCTGACGTGGCGAGCCTGATACCGGCCGGCATGGCAGCACCCCTGCAGGTGGCGATAACTGCGTTTGAGACGTGCAGCAGGTTTTGCCGCTGCTGTGCGCTCGTGTCGGCGGCAGGGGAGTCCAGAGTCCTGAAATTACCTTCGGCTGAAGAGGAGGCAGAGGCGAATATTTCTCTGGAACATCAAAAAGGAATATTTTCACTATGTTGTGATTTCAGTATAAGGAGTCCCATCAAAAGTTCGGCTATTCTCCCTGCCGCCGATGTCCGGTTATTATCATGTTGTTGTCTTCACTCAAGAATGCTGGTAGAGCAAGCCGGTGTCCGTCTTCTCTATCGTCTGTTACCAATGCTGACATTATCCTCTGTTTTAGGTCAGGTTCCATGATTGCCTTCCGACCTCCTCCTGAATCCACACAAACCCAGACGCAAAGATCTTGCTATCATGAACATATCACAGGCTAAGATATACGGCGCGCAGAAAGCAAACCTATTCATCATGGACGTCTTCCAAATTACCAGGCAAAACAGCATGCACTGTTCGGCGGCACAGGTCAAGATGCACATCATCCACTGTTGTTTCATTATCAAGTGCATGGGCAGTGTTGCTGATTGGGAATCTTATGCACGACGTATGAACCTGCTCGTCTCTGTATGACGTATGAACCTGCTCGTCTCTGTATGACGTATGAGCCTGCTCGTCTCTGTATGACATATGAGCCTGCTCGTCTCTGTATGACGTATGAACCTGCTCGTCAAATTTCCGTTGCGCTTGTTGGTCATTAAACCTTTTCCTTTCGCATCACAAACGATATGCTAGCGACGCCCTAGGTGCAACGCCATGTTTTGTGGCGCCGTGACGCTTAATGTTTTTGACCACCGGACAACAGCATAACATACAGGTCAACTTGTCAGCGTTAGCGCACATCTGGGCCGCCCCATACTAGCCGCTGTATGCAACGCTGTGACACCAGAATGCCAAGAACAGGGCAGGATCTGGATCAGGACACCTAAAACATTGGGATACACTCAAACACAGCACTAATATTAACTGCAGCATTCATGTGTTTGCTAGTCTGAGTTCCAAAGAAAATCCCTAGCACCACTTCTTTTGAACCTAAAAAGGACATCACGAGCAATAATATGTCGGCCATGTTTGAGAAATGGAGATATATCCACAATGCGTATAGTATGCAGTATGCAGCACAATACTGACAATGTTAACCCGGCACCGCCCCACGGGTGCCGAATAGGGCACTCCTTGGTTTTTCTTAAATAACTTCTGAACCGCTAGAGTCATCTCAACCAAATTTTTGGTATCTGCTCAGCGATCGATTTTACATAGTTGGACATCAAAACCATTTTCATGGTAGATCAGGTCATTGAGATATGACGTTATAACTGAATCCCTGCACGCATGTTTTCATCTCTTTGGGCGGTGGCGCGAGCATGCTTCATTTTTTTTCGATAATATTCGCGAATATGATGCGTGAATGATTTGTATTTACATTAGACATGGTCCCCAAAAGGATATACAAACGTGACTCATCAACATTAGAGGCCGTGCTAGATCACATGCATGATGACAGTTGGACTCATTTGCATTGAGGGTGATACAAGTGGTTGCCGCTGACCTTCGCTATCATTCAATCCAGACAGGCAAATCTATATGCATCTCTCAGGAAGGTTCACCAAACGCAACGTGAGGTCATGTCAGGCTACGTGACAGGCAGATGTCAAAACGGAATGAGATGCAGTATTATCTCTGGAAGATCATTCAGTAGGAGCAGAGAGCAGCTGTTGTTCCTGGTCAGAAAAAGAAAAATGACTATCTGTCCTGAACTGGCTTGACCTTGACCCAATAAAGAACAGGCAGCGCAGATTTAATTACAAGATGCCATTTCAGCCCTGCGCTTGACGCAGTTAAGAATCCCAGCGAGCAATTATTGTTCTTTATCAGAAACAGTAACGCAATCTTACCTGACCTGACCTAGACTGAACTTGGCCGGATGAGAAACAGATACTGCAAAACTGATCATCAGAAGGTTTCACTTCCGTCCTTTCGGCTGCGAGTAAGTGTCGATCTTCGGCAAGTAAAGTAAGACCAATATTTCACCTGACCTAGGCTGACCTTAACCCGACATTTCTTACCATGTTGACATGCTTCTGATGCAGAAGATCGAGTCCTTTCGTTTGGCACCCAGCTGAATAACAATACTCTATCAGTATTGCCGATGATGTGATGTACAAAACGAGTCAATTTTTCCAACGCCGTGTTATGTGTTTTACATGATCTATGACTTCATCAGTCGCGTGACCAGAGCTAACATAATATTTTCAGGATTGCAAGGTTTAGGGTTTTCGATTGGTGGTAGACCGATTCATATCCGACGGTTAGATCCTGAGATGGCAAGAGTACCCTTTTTGACATCCCCAGGAGGTCGCGGGTACAAAAACACGCCAGGCGGTGCCGAGTTAGCACATCATGCCAATGACAATAATACAGATTATATATACTTTTAAAGGTCTTGCAGTTATGACAAGCAGTTATTTGTCAGGGCGTCCCATATTACATTGCTTAAATAGCATTATAAAAGAAAGTCATTTGTAGCAAAATAAGCCTTTTCATGTCTTGGATATACATGCATGCCAAATATTTTGAACTTGATCAACGAATCCCATGCTACACTGCCTAATATCACAAATAACTCATATTTGTAGCAAAACAAACCTTCTCATGCCTTGGGTATGTAAGCATGACACATTCGCATGGCAATTTGTACTGCTGGCATTCAAATATCAAAGCCTATCTGCACCTACACAATAGGCACATACGCATACAGTGATGTCACATCCCCTGTAAAGATGAATGACGGAAATTACTGGGCCAATGTTCCCCATTTTTCAATGTGCATGCTTGGCTTTTTGCCTCGCAGTCATTTGAAATACAATTTGCCCCATAAACAATTCTAAAAAATAATGCACCCATAAGCACCGAACAAAGCATAAATATGACATAGACAGACACACACACACAGTATAAAAGAAATTACAGTCATGTCATCAGGTTATCCTGATCTCATTATGAAAAAACAAACATCCCCTTTTCTCTGAATACCGACAGCTAGTCCATGTCACGTGCGGCATAATGTTCACAGGGCAATGTTTCCAGGGTCCTTCATATCCCTATATTAGCAATGACTGATTAGTCACCCGCATGTCCAGTCAGAGTCAGGGTTGCAGTTTTGCCCTTATATTTTGTTATGCCCACTTCCTGGTGGTCAAGTCTGTACCTATCGAGGGGAACAAAAGATTACGAAGCCAAGCAAGTTGCAAGTTATTTATAAAAGTTAAAAAATTGTATCCGCCGCGTCAATGTGTAATATTACGGCTATACCTTAGCAAACGTTTCAACAAGCAAATTACATTTTCTGCCTCTTTTGCCTGGCCTGCATACATCGGCACAGCAAATCATGGTAAAGCAAGTAAAGCAGCACCAACCAAATGCAAACTTTGGAAAAAAAATCATAAAAATTTTATCATATTGAGGAAAGAAGTAGGATCAGAAGGCTCTGGCCCTGCCGACTTTAACAGCAGCGTAGCCGGGAACGGGGGTCCTAGAGGCCGTGGTACCCCACTGAAATTTTTCGGCCCACGAAGGCCCTCCCTGGCATTTGCCTAAGAAAGCCCCCTGGCCGGGAAAGACAAACCAACTCCTCCGCAAATGGCCCCAGACCCCAGGTAAAGGTCCCTCTGGCAGGTAGCGGGGTGCCCCCTGACCGGGAAAGGTAAGTAGGCCCCCCGCCATGTACCTACCAAAAGGCATATGCGGGGGCCGGAAAGGATGCTCCTCTGCAAAGGAGCTGCCAACCAGGAAAGGTCCTCCTGCCATAGGATGATGTAGGTGTGCTGGGAAGGGAGCTCCATCGACGTAAGCCACTGGCCATTAAGCGAAGGGCCCTAGGGATCTTATAATCCCAACTCTAGAAATGCTTGACATGGGAAAAGAATCCCCTGGGCTTTGTTCCTTGCATGTCCTAAAGGGCCTCAACCTCCACTGACCTGGAAAGATCAGGGACCCGGTTAAGCAAAGGCAGCTCCTGGCAGGAAATGTATCTCTAGCCTGAAATGCCAGTGCCGGGCATCGCGGTGGGGAGCTACACGATCATCAGAGCAATGCAATGCCAATGGAGGCATGGTTTCAGCGCCTGGCAGGCTGGCTGGGCATTCGGATCCAGACAAAAAGTGGGAGCTCCACCGGTAATGAGGCCCCCGGGGGCAGAACAATAAATACAGATAATCCGGGCTAGCTTTCTGAATTGTTATGTGAAAGAAAGCAGGTTCTTACCAAGTATCCCTACTGCTCAATTCATTGGCAGGAACGCCATTTTGTATTCTTTTGAGTGGGCACGCGTCCCGCAATGTTGATTTCAACACCGCCAATACTGATTTCAGCCCCTCAGTCCTGAACTGGGGCCCACGATGTTATGCTTGGGCCTTTACTGAAAGGACATTTCAATCTGATGAAGGATTTTGCAACTTTTTCAAATGGCGGTACAAATGACGGTACAACTTTTTCGAGCGGCGTTCAGTAAGCAAATCCAAGCCCCAGAAAGATTCCTTCGTCTCGTTAAGAAAATCACCTCGTGAAGTCTGAGGGCTCTCTAAAAATAGTGAGGGTAACCTCAAAAGCTTGAGGGCCCCACAGCATACCCCAATGAACTCTCTAGATGAATTCAGGGGTTCCTCTAGAAGAATCCAAAGCTCCGGTCTCAGTAACCCTCCTGAAACATTCTTAGGGACTCCCTCAAGCAATCAGAAGAAGATTTTTGGATCAACGAGGGAATAGTTGAGGGGCCAGAGAAAAAACTTTGAGAGGCATTGTAAAAATGCCAAGGACCCTCTCGAAAGCTCGAGGGGTAAAAAAAAACGTTCCCTGGACCCTTTGGATGAACTGATAGAGTGGTCCTCTCTTAGGCATGATAATTCCATGTTGAATTCATTTCAAGGACCCACTATTTTTTTGCGACGCCCTCAAATTTTTGTGAGGTTCCGAGCGTTCGGAAAAGGAGTTTTGAACCGGATAACGCTTTGCTTGAGAGGCCCTCCAAAAGTATCAAGAGGCCTGTCAAAACGCTTCAGGGCCCATAAAACTCCAAAGAGCCCTTTAAACTAACTCATGGAAGGACACTCCCTGAGACCCGTAAAATTCCTTTGAAATAAAGTTCCTTCATATTTCTTGAAAATGAACCCTTGAATTCATTCAGAGGGATCTTGATACTTTCAGAGGCCACCTCAGACATTCATCAGAGGATGCACTGGACGACGAAATACTTGAGGCCCCTTTGAAAATATCAGGGGCCCCACAGAAAACTCTAAGGACCTTTCGGCTGAATCCAAGGCAGGGCCCGCTAAAATCTGAGGAGCCTCACTGAACTCTCCTCTAGGACTCATTATAGTTTTCAAGCGGCCCTCACACATTTGAGAGGCCCATTGGTATTTCGAAGGGCCTCTGAAACATTCAGAAAAGGAGTTTTTATGGAATGTTTGGAGCGCCTCCCCCCTTTATGGAGGAAATGTTTGAAGCGCCCTCTAAACATTAAGGATCTCCTCAAAAGGCTTGAGATACCGCGCAGACTCTAATGAGTCCTTAAAAAAAGAAGGAACCTCCGTGACGTTAAAGGGGCCTTCCTTAAACTTATTTCAGATGCCCTGGACATTTTCAGAGGCATGAAATCTTCGGTAGAGTGGACTGGACCAGTAAATGTTTCTAATCATCCTAAAGCCTTTAGAACCCCACAAAAAATCTCTAATGGACACTTAAGACAAATTCAAGGAGAGACGCTCCCGGAAGTCTAGATGAATTCATCTAGAGGACCCACTGAAATGCTTGTGGACCTCTTTAAGCCTTTGAGGGGGCCTTCAATAGCTTCAGGGCAGGCATGTAGCCAGAATTCTTCTTAAGGGGGTGGGGGCAAGTGTCAAATGTCAAAAAATTTGTCATATGCCAGTGGCACATGATAAAATCTATGAGAAACAACAATGCTATGCAATTGACCATATCTGACGCACAGGAAAAACTTATTAACGTTTTTTTTGTCATATTACGTCTACTTGAATTCATCTAGAGGATCCTATGAAATGTTTGTGGACCCCTTGAACCTTTTAGGGGCCTTTAATATCTTCAGGGCGAACACGTACCCAGGATTTTCCTCAAGGGGAATGGAATTTCAGTTTTTGTCATGTGCCAGTGGCATATGTGAAGTGTTATATATATATATATATATATATATATATATATATATATATATATATATATATATATATAGTTAAAAGCGACGCATGTTCCACATTTACTAGCTTCTTGATCTATCCTTCAAGTACTAGGGCCTTTCTTTGAGCAAAGTCGTCGAGATTACGTATCAGGTATACAAAATTATTCATATATTTATGTAGTAACGTTTCGGGACACTTATCTCATCTTCAGCATGGTGAAAAGTTGGCACAGGTAGCCTTCTGAAAATCGTTTGTGGTGCGCAAGGTTTACACGCAACATATACCGTCAGTGGAGGAATAAGAAAGTGGATAAGGCGGCTAATCGAAGCGTTGGATTCAATGGCCAACGCCCTGCTCCCAGTAGCTCTAAGGTGATACCAGAATTTAGTTATTTGTTTAAGACTGGCGGGTTTTCATGAATATATACACTTCCCTACATGTGAAGTCATCTCACGTCGTAATGCTCGTATGGTTCATATTTTGGCGCGTACGAAATCAACATATTCGTAATCTGGTCGTGATGCCCGTCATTTGTTGTCGCGTAATGGTGTCGTCGTCTTCCTGTCTCATGTGCTGTGGTGGCTCGCGAATGAATGTTTGGCCGGATAATTTTTTCCATTTTTTTAATGACATTTTATTTGGATCAGTTCTGAAAAAGCTTGCGTGAATCACATGTGATTCGGACCAGGTTTTTAGAAAATGGCCGTGATTCGAATGCTGATCGGGATCAAATCACCGTGATTCAGATCTTGATCCGCAATACCCAAAACGTGCCGAGTGCAAGCCTGTTTGCTTCAGTTTTCGAATGTTTCATTTTGTCAAATATTTCAGCACTTTTCGGCACTGTAGGTCCTGGACCGTTATCACGAAATACGAAATATTTTACTTTTGTTTATGGATTTTTCGAATGTTGTAAGCATTTTGGAAGACGTTATTTGGTACCATATGGAGCAAAAAAATTGTATTCCTTTGACTGCTGACATGCAGCAGCCATTCTCAGTGGTGTTAGTTCAGACCTGTAAGGTGGGTTTAGGTGCACCATTATTTCAGGCTCTTCACAACGAGGCGTAAGTTTTTTTAGTCCATGAAATTGGAAGCAACATATGGAAATTTAGTACTGTTTCTATTGAAACGCATAAATGCATAGGAAATGAAGAGGGTTTTTGCGTATTGGTTGTGGGTGATGTTAGGGGACTGAAGGTTGACGTTTGGACTGTACTGTCAAAACCCTTCTTGTATGTACTTGAACGGAATCAGAGGTGATCCAGAATCGTGAGAATGGTAAAAACAATCTCGCTGAGCGTATATTTCCACTCAAGATAAGAATTCCACGACTTAAGAATTTCGGTGAGCCTGATGTCGCAGTGGCAGACTGACCACGGTCTGTCTGCCGGGAGGCAGGACGACGTCGACAGGGTCAGTGGCGGCCACCCACCGACGCGGCACGGACAGCTTTGGCACCGCGCTGGACCACTGACTGGTTCGGATGTTTTCGACACCCGTCCCCCGGGGCAGTGCATCTTTCTCCGGCGGCGGTGGCAGCGCTCCGACGAGCGGGAGCGAGGAGGGCGCGGCCGTCCCCACCATCTAGGTCTGTTTATCCGAACTCAATGCAGATGCGGACTGGAGGCGCTCTTTTGGTCGGCTCTGGCCGGACAGATAGCAGTCTAATCCGATTAGGTGCCGCCCAGCTGGGCACGGCTGTTGGGCCGCCCTGGGCCGCCACCGTGTGATCCAGCGTTGCCATCTCCCGCGGATTCCGCTCCTTCCCGCCACCTCTGCCGCCGTGGCAGCGCCTGCAGCCCGATCGCGGCCATCCCTTCCCGTTGTTTTCGGCCTGTGAGATAAATGGCGGGAAAACCGCGCGTGACTTAACTTTTTCTGTTTTTTTTTGGCCTGTTTGTCGGCTACCGTGAATGGTGGCCCTCGGATCGATGTACGGACGGGGATACCCTTTTGGCCGCCGGATCCCCCGAGACTCGCCCAGACGTGTTATTTGTGTGTGTGTGTGAGTGTTTGTGTCAGCCAAGCAGTCATTGCTGTTTCCATGGTAACAGTCTGTGGCTGCCATTGTCAGGGAGACGCCATCAATCATGTTCGTCATGCAAAGGATCATACGCAGAGCAGAGACGATGCATTACAGCCCATTTACGGCTAGGTAGGCATAGACTACGACCGGGCAAACAACATATAGTTCGTTTTTAGACTGAACCAATGATTCATGGGAATGGGAAATGGGAAATGGATATGGACACATGAACTACTCTTCATTTCAAGAAAAATGGTGTCGACGTCCGTTTTTTCATAGCATTAGCTTCCTCGACAATGACAAGTTTCAAGGAATGTGGTGGCGTAAAATGAAGCCGAAATGATATTTCATTCAAAGTTTTCGTGTGAGCACTTTGGTAGCTGGTAAATATCTAAGCTGGAATAGAAATTATGTTGTGAGTTATCACCAGCACTGAAAACTGAAGTACTATTGAAATATGGACAAGTTTTCACAAGCCTTCGAGGGTGAGCATGGCCATGAGGGAAGAAAAGAATCGGGAGTTAATTCGACCCAATGATAGGCTTTGAATCCACCTGCCTTAATACTGTATGGTTGATTCGATGATAGCCAAGACGGCCCTTTGCTTCGATGGTGAATATGCGACAGGGGAAACTAAACTCGTCCCATTTGACACCAGGAACAAGTTAAAGGCCAGACAGCTGGCTTACGGAGGTCCGTAAGGAGCTCTAAAAGCCTCGGAAAGGACCCTACTGGATAGTGGAAGCAATAGTTATTTTCATGTACAAAAAAAGTGCTTTATTTGTACAGGTCGCGAGATATCTAACCATTTTTTTTACTTGGAAGGAAATACTTTGAGGTTTTCCCAGAAACGTTTCAGGTGGGTAGATGTCTCCCTCACAGGGGGTGTCCTGACCAGCTGTTAGGCGGAGCAGAACCAAAATGTGGAAATGGCACACGCACAAGGTGGGTGCGGTGCGGAAACCTCTGCGCCCTCGCGTAGTGGAGCTGTACTAGGTGATTAGGCGGTCTGCCGGTACCTGAGAGCAGCGACGACGTTGAGGAAGTCTTCAGATTGTTGGAGAAGAAGAATGCAGCATGTACAACACGTGAGGAGAATCCACCTAAATTTGCACCATACAGCGCCGTATGAAAGAGTGCTGTGCAGAGATTGTCAGGGAATCTAAGACGGTAGCACTCGATTTGCAGCTTAACCATGATATCCGTAGCACCTTGGTACACACATGTCACTGACTATCGAGCTCCTCTGTGATGAGGATCGACAAGCGTACGCAAGCGTCACCCTTTGCCAGTGACGTCAGTAATGTAAGTGACACTGATCATTGGCACTTGGCACCAATGATCATGGCTTCACTGACGAAGGTGTGCCATTTTATGCCGAAATATATGTTTCAGCAAATAAAAAACTTTACCCATACACACCCTAAGAAACGTAACAACCAAGTTGTTCAGTAAAATGTCATTGCGAGGTCAATAAGTGTTCTGTTTGCTGTTGACTACAGATGGACTTGACAATGGTACGCATATTTGTTTACATTTTCGTGGTGTAATGACGAGGCTTTGAGTTCTAATCGGCACGCGCGACATCATACATGCAACGTTGCAACGTTGCAGACACTTCATCTTATCTGGCTTTGCTAAATAATGTAATACTCATGCAGTAAAGCAACTTGTTATCAATAGTCATCAGATTACAACATTTCGAATATTTCTATGAAATGGAATCCGTCCATTTCATTTCATTTTGTCGAAATGCAGATTGGTTGGTTGCGATGTTTGACTTAGATTTACATTTTTTACCTAACAGATTCACCCTACATTCTCAGGTTTTTATACCGTTACGCTTTCTTTCCATTCTTTCTCGTTATTTACACCCCTTCGGCAAGTCTGTGTAACCACGAAACCAACGTTCCATTCCTGATTAGATATTTTGTTATGTGATTGCACTGGGGTCTTGCCGCGGTAATATCATTGCCAAGAGTACTGGAGAAGCAGAAAACGTGAGCAAAAACGTGGCCAGCCTCGTGTATCTTCATTGCATCAACGACTTGCCAAATGAGGCTTGACCTGACGTCAGATGGCAGTTCCACAGTGGCCTAGCAGCTGCCATCCGGATGTCTCGGAAAGTGCCGTGTGACGCTAGAATCGGTCCCACGTGGCACGTAAACACGATTCCATGGCTAATCTACGCAGAAATAGTGAGATGGCACGACACCTTTATAGTCAGGATAACTGTCCCTTGCAGCTTTGGTTGAGCCACCGTCTGAAGACACGGCTGCCCATGAAACAGTCTCGAAGCCCACGGCCTGCGAACTATCGGAGACACTTCTAGCCCATTCCCGTCAAAAACCAATAGTGTCTGGTGCCATTCACACGAAACGCATTCACTGGAGGACGATGCCGGTGTTCCCATTCTCCGATGTGAGACGTTCTGGTGGCGGTCACGGCTGCCCCGAGCCGGCCATATGACGTCCGCCGGCCGCCAGGTGAACTCTCCACGCCGCCGCTCAGCTTCCCACGGCGCCATTCTAATTCCCCACGATGCCACGCTGCTATCTCCCCACGGCTCCAGGCTGCCGGCTCCCCGCCGCAGGAACTCCCTTCCTCCATGGTGTCCGCGCTGGGGCTAACTCGTGCCCCCTGGTGGCAGATTGTCATCGAGGGCGCCCACGAGGCCGGCCACGGGACTGACATCGCTGTGGACGACGTGGCCCTGATGCATGGAGACGCATGCAGTCCGGAGGCGGTACAGCCCGGCCCCGGCAGGCCTCACGGTGAGAGATGGGCTCACACGGTGACGGCCAGTCTGCGGTGAGCGTGGGCGCGCCTGTGATGCGATTCGACGAGCCCAAGGCTTCGCGGCGGGTAAGAAGGTTCTCAAAGCTCGGTACGCGTTGTTTGACCTTCGCGGTAAGCATGCAGGACGAAAAAAGAACGGGGGAGAAGGCTGGAGAAGAGGGGAGAAGAACATTGTGAAGAGGACTGGAGCCGACAGCCGCGTGCGGCGAAAGCGCGGCGGCCACTGATGCAAACCAGTGGGTCACCTCGTCACCAGCGCCCGCTAGGCGTATTGGCACGCGTGGTCAGCGGGAGGGGCCGGGGCTGCGGCTGCCACGGCCGGGGAGGAGACGGGCTGACACAGCCATGTCGGAGCGGAGCGCGGCGGTCGCCGGCCTGCCGCGGCCACGCCGTATTGACGGCCGTCCATTCTGACCCGGCGCTGCTCCAGCCCCTCTCGCCGCTCCCCGCGGCGCTATTGTGGTCGCCGAGGTGGCGACAGCCGGTTATTGGGCAGGCGGTGCGGAACGCGAGGGCGGGGGGCGGGGGTGCTGTTCGGTTCTCAGCGGACGCCCTGAAGTCCGAGCTGGGTTTTCTCGCAGATGGGGACGTGGTGTGGTCCTGAACGGGAGCTGTGACGTCCTTGTTTGGGCGAGTGGGGTCCGCCTCAACAACCTGGCGGCGTCTTCTGTCTGAGAGTGGCGACTGGCGCCGGTCCATGTTGGGCGTGGATATACCAGAGCGACTCAGGTATCTGTTGTTGGAATTTTTGACGTCAGTAGTGGGCCTGTGGGGCATTGATGAATTGCTGTGTGGACATCCGGGTACAGTCGCCATACCAGCTGCGCTCTCACGACCTGGTAGGTACTGTTCTAGTACAGCCTCTGTACCAGCTGCACTCCCATAACCGTACCGCTGGCGGGCATTACGTCGGCTGCCGGCAGTGGCGTAGCCAAGGGAAGGACGATAATAGTGACCGCCCCCTCCTGGAGGCCTGTCAGGGGCCCTAAGGCTGCCAGCGGCACAGAGACGATTAGAAGCCCTGAGACTGTGAGAGATCCAGAGACAACCAGGGGCCGCGTTTTCAAGGGCTTCGGAGACTGTCAGGGATACTGAGACGGTGAGGGGACTGAGGCTGTCATGAGCATGAACCAGCCAGGGCCCTCGAACTGTCAGGATACCTGGGACGATCACGCCCCGAGACGCCCATGAACTATGCGACTGTCAGAAGCCCCGACACGCACAAGAACCTTGACATGGTCTGGGGATCAGAGGGTCCAGACCACGTCAGGGCGTCAGGGCCGTCAGAGGCCCTGAGACGGGCACGGGCCCGACATGGTCAGGGGTCCGGGACTGTCACGAGCCCTGAGACTGTTAGCGGCTCTGGGAGGGTCAT
This sequence comes from Capitulum mitella, assembly GCA_030062745.1. NCBI lineage: Eukaryota > Metazoa > Arthropoda > Thecostraca > Pollicipedomorpha > Pollicipedidae > Capitulum > Capitulum mitella. The sequence continues at coordinate 36,212,658 of CP099839.1, forward strand.
GGGCCCTAGGATGGTCGAGGACCCTGCAACGGTCAGGGGCCCAGGAATAGTGACAAGTCTTGGGACAGTTATGAGCGCTGACGTAGTGAGGAGCTTGGGACGTTCATAAGCCCTCGGATGGGCAAGGGTCCTGCGGTAAAGGCCTGGGATGGCCAGGACGCTGGAACAACCAGGGACATAAGGATGGTGAGGGGTCTCAGGAGAGTCATGATGAGTCTTGAGACAGTCAGAAAGGCCTACGACGGCCAGGGCCGTTGGGGGTCAGGGACCATGCGGCAGTGGTACAGTGGTAAGTCTGAGCAGTCAGGTGCCCTGGGATGGCCAGATTCCCTGATACATTTGTTGGGCCTGGGACGGCCAAGGACTTTTAGACGGCCAGGGGCCCTGGCACAATTAGGATTCATGAGACAGTCGGGGCCCTGCCGCCCGGGGACGGTCAGAAGACCTGGAATTCGGGGGCCCTGGAATGGCCGTGAACGTTAAAGCAGTCATATAATGCAACGTACGTATGGAAGTAAAGTGAAAATGTTGAATGCACCACCCACGGAACGCTTAACAGTGTCCAGTTTACTTTTGCATGGTAGAAACTCTCACAGAATGCGAGCCTCACCGATGACTAAAATGGAGAAGCCGGGGAAGCTCGTCACACGCCTTTACTGGTTTTAGTTTGATGACTTGCGAGGATATTGTGACGTTCCCCTGTCGCAGTCCGCTTCAGAAATCAGCTCTCCACTATATCAGATCGATGTAAAACCTGGATATGAAAACGACTTCTGTTACTCATGTTTCGTCTAACCCGACGGCACTCAGAAACATGACTAATATGCTGACAGCGATATGCGACGCAGTAATAATCCAACCATTGCATAACGGCGGCTTCAACCTTGCCGCAAAACAGATATACAGGGAAAGGGCAAAGGTGCGCTTCAGAGGGTACCTCTGAGCAACGCGCGAGGACGACAAAAGGAAAAAAGGGCGTGCCCTAAAGAGTAGCCACGAGCGAACGCGTGCGGGAACGATGGGTAAGCAACAGGAGTGCGCTTTAGTGCGCCTCTCTGTGCCTCAGTCTAAGTGGACGCGCACGGGAGAGCATCGGGAGGCTGGCAGCCCGCCGTCTGCTGACCTGTTACCGAGCTCAGTTTGGGGTCGCCAGGCGAAAGGTCAGCGCGCCAGTGGAAGACGGGAAAAACGATGGGAGTTGTGGACAAAAACGTATAAAACTAACTATCCAGCGCAAGGGCCTGAAATCGAACCTGGCTTGCTCGTAAGCCTCTCAAGCTTCCTAGCAATCACTTATAGTTTCGGGCTCGGGCTCTTGTGTAAAACCGCGGGAAAATAACGATAATGACGAAAATAAAGGAAACATGAACCTGGCCCGATTTTACTTTAAGGGCTTACGAAGTAAATGAGCAAAATCTGGAAAGTTTTAATACGGGGTTGCTTGGGGACCTTAAATTTAGGATGGGCCCAGATCTCTTGGACCAAATCCTGGTTATGCTTCTGGCTGCCAGTGTGGTTTGATACACTGAAAACGTTTTGTCAAAGCTGTTGATCCTGTTCTACAAGGTGTTGTCATTTCTTTCCGGTTAACGCCTACTAGCGTCGCGTTAAATTTGACAAGAGTGGTGGCCCATCGGACCTCAGCGAAAGCGTACGAATTTACGCCATTACTTGGTACATTTTGAGACAGGTTTGCTGTCATACCAAAGCGGAGCTCCTTGTGGGCCGCCGCTGTGGAGATGAAACGTTTTCAAGACCACTGAAAAGGACTGAAAGGGGAAAAAATTGAACATTGAAAGAAATGCTCGCTTGAAGTCAATTCTTTGCATGAAACGCCATTGGCATTATGGTATTTTCGTGAAGCTGGGAATACTCTTGCACCCCTGAGTAAGCCAGAGGTGCTGTTGTTGATCACAGACTCTTTAATTCTGGAAACACGAACGTAATAGGGACTTTCTCATTTGCCCATTATCCTTGATCACCGCACATATGCAGCATTTCAAAAATCATCTCTGACTTCTTTGACTGTTACGTCTAGTTGGACGTCAGCTCCTTGGTCGTGAGGCGTCGATTTCCAGGTATGCGCATGTCCTGCTCGACGGTCCCGCGGGATTGCCAGAAGTCTCCTCTCAGGGTGCTCCAGACTGGCAATAGACATCGCTGGTGTAATGTCACCCAAACGACACCCACGGGCCTAAAGGAAGCTTCGCAGTAGTGGCGCTGTTAGCCACGCCGCCGTCCGAGTCCCCGAGGACGGACGGAGATGGGTTCTGATTGTTCAAGTAAATTCAGTTCCAAACCAAGAAAGGGACAACCAAGCCTGGTACAACAAATTTTAACGTTTTTTTCCGTTACGCGCTTTTAAGCACCACGCACGAATTGCAAAGGTGCCGTCAGGAAAGAACAAACGTCTGCCAGTCCTGCTTCCGACCTCTCCTTACCCTGGCAGACGGGCAAGTCATGTTTCACAAGCTGCAGCACCAGCAACTTAGAAAGCTACACGCTTGAATTCAAGAGTCGACACAAGGAAAACAAATCCTGCTGATGCATGCTCCTGTTATCCGGATATTGACGGCGGACGTATTTATTGCATGAGTCAGTTGAGACAGTCGTCCATTGTGAGCTCCGTGGAAGATGTTTGGGATATTGAGTACGTGCCGACATGCTAGTGCAGAGAAAGAGCGAGAGAGATAAGGAGAGAGGTAAATGTTTAGAGGGGTGATTATACGTATATAAATATACATATACATATGTACATATCAAAATGGATAGATAGAGGAAAAGGCCGAAAGGCGAAAACACAGAAAGACAGGAGGACAGAAGGAGATAAGGGAAGAAAACGAGAGTGTTCAAATAAGAGGGGAGAGAGGAAAGGAGATAGATAAAAGAGTGTTGCGAAGAGTGGCGCTGTTGTAAGATTGTTCAGAACCTCTCACGCACCTTAGGCAGCGCCCACAAGCTCTGCATTGTCGGCCATCCTTTGAATTCGTCTGGGCGAGCTATATTGATCTGATGCCGTAGCGGGCCGGCTGGCGCAATGCATAATCTTTCACACTGTACCATTGAGATGCTGGCGCTGCTGTGTGCTCTCTTCCTCCTCCCCCTCTTCCTCTTTCTGTAGATACGTGGCGTCGCACCAGCCCGACATGTCCTTACCCGCCTGATTAATGTTCTCCATATCACGCTGCTCCCCAGCGCCAGCCAACGGGCCCGGCTCATCTCTCCCGCCTGCGACAACTTAGCGCTCCATTCTATAACATCGGCCGGCGCCACGGCCCGTTTAATCACCACATCTGCCGCTCTGCCCCACTCCCCACTCCCACCCGCTCTCTCTCTTTCTCTATCTCTATCTCTCTCTCTCCGCCTGTATCTTTTGCTCTGTTTGCCCCTGGGCTTGCTCACTCGCTCGCTCGCCCACCTATTCACTGGCCTTCTTATTCGCTCACTCACAAGTTACTCGCTTGCTCACCCGTTCGCTCACCCAGTCACTCAGCCAGTCATTCTCTCTCTCATTTGCTTTCTCCCCCTCTCTCCTTGTTTCCCCCTCCTTCTCTCTCTCCCTCTCCCTCTCTCTCTCGCTCTCCGTTTGCTCTCTCTCTTTCTGCCCTCTTGCTGACTGACCTCTGGTGCCGGCGACGGACTCCGAGGTTTCCGGCTGGCTGGCTGTGGGCCGACACTCTTAGTCACCATCCGGCCAGGACGGCTCGGCGTCGTCGTAAGTTGCTTATCGCGCTCGTCATGAGGTTGAAAGTGACACAAGCGCAGTCTTCTTCTGGATGCTATATTTCAAGTCAAGAAAACTTCCGGTTGTATGTTGATCTTTCGATACTGAGTCCATTGCAGCCGGCTTGAGGTAACTCATTGTTTTATTTCTGTCCATTTCGCATACGGCAACGTTTCGTCTGAATACGCGTAGGGAGAGCGTCTCCAGTTACTTTTTTCTGGAAATGCATGCATCAGTCTGATAACCTTTGTGATCAGAACCGATGATAAAATGCCTGGTTCTCACGAACAGTGCAACATTTTGTGCGACTGGACCAGATATTTACTTCCGAAAATTAGAGCATGGTCTCAACTGAACATGTTTAAATAATGAAACAGCATTACACAGCCCTTTTGCGAAAAACCCAGCGTTTCACGCAGTTTGTCGATTTGTCGATTTTCGTTCTTTTCTTATGTTCGGGTTTGGGACAAGAACCTTGGTGTGGCAACATGGGTTAATAATGTCTGGGATTAGGATGAGGAAGAACCAGAGGAACTTTGTCGAATGGACGCATGTCGCCGTGCCGGGTGTTTTTTTTTAAAGAAATTCCTAGCTTTTAATAACATTTGACACTCGGGCGACTTACATGAAAAATCAACTGCATTTTTCTGTTTGATAATGTCCTGATGTGTAGCCGATTCAATTAGCTGTCATGGAATGAAAGTCAGTGGAATGTGTTGCTACGTATGAAACGTTAAACAGAACAACATAGTATTACATGTATAAAGTATGGTAGCATAATGAGGTAACATTATGAGTAAGAACTTAGCGTTATCTCATGTTATAGTGATGCAACCTTTCTTTTGGTTTCAGTGCTGCTGCACGACATTTAATAGGACTTCATGTAGCTGCCAATGAGTATCAATATAACAGCGGCATTAAACATATACACCATAACAGCGGTGTCTAACATAACAGGGTAACTCGTTTGCGATTTTTTAAGCCTAGTGCCGCTTGTCACGCCTATCGTTAACACGTGTAGCCGATGGGCGTACGCGGCCGAGTGGTTAAAGCTCTGGATCGAAAAGTTCCGGGTTTGGTCCCCACCACAGGAAACTTTCATGAGCCCCGCTTGCTAATGACCTTAGCAGTTACATGCGTTGATAAGTAGTGTAACACGTGTAGTGAACGAAGTTTAATTAAATCAATGGTCTCATAATATCTCACAACATGGCATTTTCAGGGCATGTGGGGCCTGTAAAAGTTCTGAAACAAACGCAAATCGTTTGGTCCAGATTCAGTAACTGCTCGATGAAATAAAATCAGATGCATGAAAAATATCCCATTGTTTACGTCTTCATTTGGAAAATATCTTCATTTCATGGGAAAAAGAATACAACTGGGCGCCATCAAATGTCGTTAGGCTAAAATGCCAGTAGATGGTGAACGTATCGTGAGGCGCATGACTAGCGTGACCTGTTGCATTTTTGTTTCAGTTTATAAATGTGCAATTTTACTGTTGTTTGGCATTTATTTTCCCGTTATTTATTACACGATACCAGCAGATCTTTGCCGATCTGTTCCATTGCTTCCACACGAGGCATTGCAAGTCTGAATGAGTCGCGAACCCATGATATTATTCAGGGTAATTACTGAGAACTTCCGTAGCAGCGGTAGAAAAATGGGTCAAAAAGCAGAAGCATCACATCGTTCCTGGTACAGCTATCCGGACAGGAGCTTGCAGGCTAAAGTATTGCAAACCAAAATGCAAAACAAAAAATGGTTATGTCCTGATGTAAACCTCATCATTCGGTGTCCAGTGGCTGCGAAGGCATCAGCCTATTGGACCTGTTGCGGTAGGGCCAAGACGGGCCGGCCATTCCGTTTCAGTTTTCCTTTGCTAGTTAAAGTAACAGTTTCCTGGCCTACGCCCTCGTTCGTAATCCAGAAGGTATGATTAAATGACCTCGGTTCACCCGCGCGCCGGAATGAAAGAGCCTTTTTCACGAAACGAATTTTTGGTCGCATTGAAGAGTTCTGACGAGAGGGAGTCGGAAAATGTGGGATAGATGTTCTAATCTGCGTCCTCTCACCACGGTGGTTCCCATTCAAGTGTACTGGAGGGCCGAACAGTCTATTTAAGGGCGCCGGCGCGAGCCTTGACGGAGGTTCGGGTGAACGTCAAAAACAACCTCAGACGTCGGGGCTCGAAATACCGGCACCCCTACGGCAGAATTCGCCACCCCATTATTTCCGAAACTACAACATCTAGGATACACAAAATATTCAGTGTAGACACTATAGAGAAATATAGAGAAATGTAGAGAAATATGGAGAATAGAATATAGAAATATCGAGAAATATAGACACTATAGAGATATTTAAAGATACTCAAAGTTTAGGGCTCTTGGTTTGCGCCTTCCATCCTTCTGAGCCGAATAAGATCGTGCGTCCCAGATCGACCAACTCTGGGTATTTCCTTCTTGAATCATGTTCTTTAGAACCGTGGGAAACAGCTGAGGTGCAATGTCTAAATGAATATTTCATTAAAGGGTATAGAACCGTACGTTCATCAACGTTAATGTGAGATGACCAAATAATGCTCTCTATTCTGGTTTTCGTTTTTTGTTTCTTTTATATTCAGTATCTCGCCTCCTCGTAACTATCAGTGCAATATGTGTAATAGCCGTCTTGGCAGTTGGCAGGCATACCACATGGATCGGTGGGCGTCCGAAGCCCGGCAGGTACAGTGGCCTGACATGACCCTGGATAACCCGAACTGACTTCAGTCTTGCAGTTCTGTGTGGGACTTTCATGTAAATCTGCATGATAGTTTCCATTGCTCTAACACTGAAAATCATGAGTAGATTTTCTGAAAGAATGGAAAGGTTTTGTTACCCAGAGGATGCCAGCTGACGACAATGGACATTCAGCTTTAACCTCTGCTTGTGCGGTGGTTTCCGCGTAGCGCGGGCGTGCAGAAGAGGCATTCAGCGGGTGGGCTTACCCGTTACCCGCACGCTACTCATGGGTAAACCCGCGGGTCGGGTACAGTCATGGAAAATAACATGAAAAACGGGTAGGTAACGGGTATGCAGCTGGCTTCTCACGGGTAAACCCACGAGCAAAAATACAAGTTGTAGACCTAACAGGAAAAGGTTGTTTTTCCAAAGAACCATCAGCCCTCATAACTTCACCTTCAGCTATCACTAGATTTGGCATTTACTGTAGTAATACTCTGATAACAACAGACCATTTCTAACCCTGTTTTATCAATAAGGCTAGAGCTGCTACTTTGAAATCCACAGACCTTCAAGTCCCAGCCTTTGCCATCTGGCCATTTTGGGCTTTGACAGAGTCAGAGGTGCTGGAGAAATTCATATTTTTCCTAGTTATGCAAATCATAATCATGTCAACACCTTCAGGGAAACAGTCCAGCCAAAATGATTGCATGAATAAAAACCTTACAGTATGCAACACTTGAAGCAATATGCTTTTACACCTCTTAAAGGACAATATTGCTTTTCTGAATTGTTGCACGTGTGTTCTGTTGTTCTTTGCTTGACTAGCCTAAGTGTATCATTGTATAGCATATCTATCCCAAGGTCACAGCATCTGATACTTTAACGACAATGCTTTTCAAAGGATACAGTTATTTTAATGCCTAGTAAATGACTCAGCATCGATGTAGCGAAGCAGTCATGTTCATGTAGCGAACACATGATTTTCATACCACTTGATCATGCATGTACCACATAACACCACGATAACCACGATATGGATTTCACAACAGATTTGATTGCAACATATTACCTATTTACCCGCAATGCTAACATACTATATCACTTTGAGATTTGCTTCAACACTGAATAAATATGTCTCAGGCGAATACAAATACCATTATAGGGAAACTGACTTACAATGTGTTTGGTGCAAGCCACGCATGGCGCATGCCGTTCGCAGAACCACACTATCGTCAAAATGCCCAAACCGTGGGACAAAACCTACCAGTTCCTTTGACCTCGGGAGTGGTAGACATTGCTGGCGCATACAGTACAAGATAAACGAGACTGGAGGTGCAACAAAAAATGTTTGGAAGGCGAAGAAAATGATCTGTAATACAGCTAATGTGATAAGAGCTAACGGTAATTCTCCGGAATGTAACATATGTACACATATTTTAGCAATGCAGGCCCACTAAGAAAACAGATGAAACTTGTTCCGCACGATGGTCGCAATGGTACATACATATTCATTATCCCCGATCACAGCTCTCAACTCGCGTTTGGTCACCCAGGTAACTAACAGGCGTGATGCCAGGAATGCCGTACAGAGAAAGGGAGGAAGGCAATAAACACTTGATTTTGACAGCTACGCATGATAAATGGTCAGCCTATGAATAAATTTAGGCATTTCAATACAACAAGCATCGTAAACTTCCTTTACGTCCACTTTTCCGGCCAACTTTGTCTACTTCCGCCGCTGCGTAATGTCCCTGGCTATCCTCGCCGAAAGTTGTCAGACTGGCCCGACTACTAATTGGTCACCTAAGTGACCGAAGATATTTCTTCTGATTGCGGATGAAACGATGGAAAATCTGCCGGCGTAGAATCTTTCCGGGAACCTTGGGGCGACAGGCTTGTACACAAAGTAAAGATTACAGTCAGTAACGTCAGTAATAAGTTAGATTATAATACCTACCTCCTGCCTGTCAGACTAATCTCCAAAAGATGTTCGTTGTTTAGTTTTGGGTCAGGGCGCACAGCCGCACAACCGTGACAGGTTGGGCTCAGGCGTCAGGTGTCCAACCCACACCACTCGTGCCACCGATCGAGAGCTGACTTGGTCAAAACTCGAGCCCACAACCTTGCGATTATGAATACGAGTCTTTGTCCACTAAACTAACGAGTAGGCCTCTCCGACAGCATGTTTTTGTGAGTTAGGTCACAGCCTCCTGGGCTCAGGTGTCCAGAGCCTTGTGTCAAGTCGTCTGTCTGGTCAGCCGTCAATCGATCGTCCCCTCTCTCCGAGAGAGGCCGTAAATATGCTGTTGTGTTCACCACGGCCGGATAGTTGGCGCAATTGTGCGCCCAGCGCGTGGCCGATACTTGGCTGGAACCACACCGCGGCGGCTCGGCCTAGGTCACCCCACGTCCGCAGGACCTGCCCGCGTACGTATTTATCAGCGGACATCCGGAACATCCGATTCCGAGGTGAAAATTCCATTGCATAAAATACCGATATCAAAAGATGCCACGGTGCACGAAATTAGGGACACAGATGTGTTTCCAAGGACTATAGCTTGAGGTAATGATGGGCTTAGTTTATCTGAATGATGTTTTTCAGCGAATGCAGACAAAAGCTGCGTTCATTACGAATGCCAAACTGTTATTATTTGCGCCTTCAACCTACTTAAAGAATCACCACCCCCACCTGGCATAGCTGGAATATTATAGAATAACGGGTGTCCCAAAAGCAAGGAAACACTTTTTAAGTCGCACAGATCAACCTGTATTCAGCACAGACGAATGTAGGACCCATTACTGGGACCAGAAAATGGGGGGGGGGGGGTACATGGACATCAATACATTAGCATTCAAACAACAGCGGACAAACCATATCAGTTCTGAAAGACACAGAGCAGTCACGGTTATCATTTTCCTTCGACATGCGACATGCGTAAATACCAAAGAAACGGGAAAAACACCAGCGTGTTGCGCATGATGAAATCTCGCGACTGGTATCCCGTGTTAAGGTCTCATGTCAACTGGTGACCTTTCAGATCGGGTCAAAGTCCAGAAATTGGCAGTTCAAGCGCATATAAACGCCGAAAAATAAGTAATAGTCAAGTGAAACGGATATCGTAGTATTTGTCAATCAATTACGAGTCCACCTGTATCTTACATCCCACCACCAGTATCTCTGTCCAGGAACCAGTTGAAAGGTCCGAATTAACCAACGCTATTGTCCATTGACATCTAAAGGTCATCCAGGTCATCCAAAATCATCTGCTCATCAAAGTCTACCTGAAGCCGGTGACCTGGGATGACCTTGGATTACATCGTGATTTGATGTGTTGACGCGTCATTTTCAATATTTTTTTTTAGTTCATTTCCACTGCAAAATCTAATTTTACGCACGTCGCAACACTGAGGGCTCATTACCCCGCGCCCGGTCCCGCTCCGTCCGTCGGAGCAAAAGTCCTTCGCAGCACCTCACCGTCTTTTCATGAAATAAAACATAAATTACACCAAATTTACACCACTCATTTCTTTACTCCCCAAACAATCTCAGTCTACCGATGGTTTTATGGTACCTGTTTCTTGCTGCATTCCCAAAAGTAAAAAGTAGCGTGTTCTCCGTCGTAGCTTGACCTTAGTTTACAACCTTGATAATCCTGGCATTGAACATAAGCCTACCAAGTATATGTTACGTCAGAGAAAACATGAAGTTTTTAATATCTTGATTGCTTATTTTATTGCATCTGTGCACACAGCCATCGCACAGTGAGACAAAAATTAGATCATCAATGGGCCGCGTTGGCGCTAGGAAACGGCCGACGGCCGACATGGTTCCCGTTATGACATCAGAGCTGGTCACCATAGCAACGTAGAGGAAAAACGGTTACACCTTAAGATACGGAAAGGACGCTCCCGAGGTGCACCAAGTTTCAGGTGGATCATACAGCTGTTAGCAAGTAATCCTCGGAAAACCTCAAGGGGGTGGGGGCGTCGACATCAACCTTCCCCCCATACTGGCGAGGGTTTGACGATAGTATGTGGAAGGTGGTCTTGCAATTTGCTTCGACTACCCAATGAACTATCACATAAAGGCATGGAAAATTGATTAAAAAGCCGGCCCTGTGCCTCTTTTTCGTGAACCTGAATGAAATGTGTATGTGAAAAATACGAGAAACTGAAAAATGCGAAAAAAACTTTACCAGTGAGGTTATGTGACCGGGCTGAATTTTGCTGGCGTTACGCTGCGCATGGTGATACAAACGTGAAATGTTTTAGCGCAAGCTGGAGGCGTAAACATGCCTTTATGACACATTAATAGATCGTGTAATGTATAAATTGAGGGCCATTAGCTTTTTACTCTGTCGGATTTTCTCTAACACTACCATCGGACGGCTTGCAGCTTTGCACCACATCACAGGTACCGACCGATGCCAAACCCTCTTGCGGCCAGCAGAGCGGACGCGGTATTACCGCGATATTACCGGTCGGACTCGGCGACAGCCTGCCGCCGAGCGGACGAGGCGGGCGCCAGTCTCTGCGCGAGGCGACGCTGGCTGTCGGCCGCGCCCGGCCCTCTGGACCGGGTCGCACTAGTCGGGATGTCCTCGGCAGGAAAGGCAGGGGCGTGCCATGAAGACGTGCATCACGCGCCGGCCGAAATCGCAATCGCATCACCGGCCTGGCGCCGTGGGATGGTGTCGGACTTCTGTCTGCCGCCGGCCGCCTCTGCCGCCAATCTCCAAAGGTCAGAGGCGGCCTTTTGGCCGTCATTGAGTCGGCGGTTTCCGGTCGATGTGTCGAGTTCGAACGGTTCGGCGTGCCGGAACCGAGGCGCGGAGATCGGTGGCATCCTGGCCGTGGACCACGGGCGAATGTCCCGCTCTGGGATAGTTCAGGTCGTGGGGGCGACTGTGCCAAAGGTTGCACGACATGACAAAGGCCGTTGGTTTGGTTGTTACCACAGGTTGTGACAAGCAACTGGTGCATGTATCAGCCGTGCGAGAGGACTGTGAGAAGTTTTCTTTTAGTAAGTTTATTTCTCCTGCTGTCTGGCGCGCAGTTCACCTGTCTGTTCAGAAACAAACCTTGCTGATGGTTTTATTAACGCTTTGATTGATTGGTAAAGTTACCCGAAGTTTGCTTGAAACTTGCTGAAGCCTGAGTTAAATTACGGCTTATATTTTTAAAACTCGGCATAGCGGTCTCGTCACTTCTATTCTATGACTCTTGTTCGGTGCATGTGACATTTTAAATTAAACAGGGCAATCGACGTCAAATCAACAAGTCGGAAGCGCATTTTAACACCCATCATCTCCAACAGCGGACAAATTAGACCACAGGAAAATATATCGGTATTGTCTGAATTCCGAAATTTTTACAGTTAACGGTTTTTAATTTTAAGATAATAATTGGCAAGTTTTTCTACCCAACTCATGATTTATCATTTGACCCATCATATACCCGACGTCAAGTAACTTTGGGATACGATATGAAAGAAAAGGAAGAACACGATAGAAAGGGAAACTTAAAAGCATTACGAAGGTTTTGATGTCAACAGTTGTTATAATTAATTAAAAACACTTACTTTTGCGGTTTCGACCCATTATACTTTATCACAGACGTCCGGCTGTTCAGTCAGTACTAAAAGAAACATTTCCTTTATTCAATGTATGTCTCCATTCCACCAGAAGGGTTGGCCTTCAGCGGAACTTAGGGGATCGCCGTTGGCAAAACGCATCTCACTGCTTAAGCATTATTTTTTTCAAGGAAGTCTCCACCATCTGCTTTTATTTTGCTGTTACGAGATGAGCAACACGTGTCACAAAAGATCTGAGGGCAAATGTTTTATCGCAGCCGTTCTTCGGACTAAAGTTCGTCGGACAAAAGTTCGTCGTGATGAAGTCTGTCGTGCTGAATTTGTCGTGCAAAAGTTTGTTTTGGGCAAAAGTTCGTCTAGGACGAAAGTTCGCCGTGCAAAAGTTCGTCTTGAAAAGGTTCGTCTAGGGCAAAAGTTTGCAGAGGGTAAAAGTTTGTCGAGGATAAAAGTTCGCCCGGGACAAAAGTGCGTCCGGCAGAAGTTTGTCTAGGGCAAAAGATCGTCCAGGGCAAAGCTTTGTCAGGATCAAAAGTTCTTCTCACAGAAGTTCACCTAGGACAAAAGTTCGTATTAGGCAAAAGCTCGTATAGGACAAAAGTTTGCCTGGGATAAAAGTCCGTCACGCAGAAGTTTGTCTACAACAAGAGTTCGTCAAGGGCAAAAGTTCGTCTAGGACAAGTTTGTCACGCTAATGGAAAAGGAAAAAAAAACGGTTCGGAAGAGAATACGTTGGCAAAGAAAAAAATTCGCATCCAAAGGCTCGTGAATTTAAGGTTCATGTCGGAAGAGCTCCGTGTTGGAAAAGGAACGGACCTAAAATAGTACCCTAAGATAGCTTAACCTAGCCTAACCTAACCTAGTCTTTTGCCCTGGGCGAAATTTGTCCTAGACGAACTTTTGTCCTACACGCGAGATGAACTTTTGTCCTGGACGAACTCTTGTCCTAGACGAACTTATGTCTTATACGGAATTTTTGTAGGACAAGCTTTTGCCCTAGATGAGCTTTTGACCTATACGAACTTTTGACCTCGACGAACTTTGTCCATACGAACTTTTTTGAGACGAACTTTTGGCTTAGGGAAATTTTCGTCCGACGAACTTTTGTCCTTACGGACCCGGCGAACTTAAGTCCGACGAATTTCTGCCCAAAAACCGTCTGAAGATGTCCCCCAGATAGGAATGCAATGAGCAAAAAGAGTGTCATGCTAAACTTCCTGATGCTGAAAAGAAGTAAGGCTGGTTTGACATGGGTTGCTGTGGTAATGATGAGGCCCATCATTGCCGCACTGGATTATCACAAGGCAAGATGTTGGGCAAGACAATGAGGATGTTCATATTATGGTGGATTACAAATGTGGTGTTTTTGGGTCAACGTAATATTTCCGGCTTTCATCTTTTTCATTCAGGGGTCCCTTGTCATTCCAACAAAGCTGCTTCGTATCACAGCATAGTTAAGCACAAAAGTTGAGGTCATGGACCGCAATGCGTCCTGACCGAAGAGGACTCTGTCAAGATGTTGACAGCATAAATTTCCAAAATTTTGGTAATTTTGTTGTAGTGACAAGAGACTGGTGGATATGAGGAATGCTGATATTTACAACAGACCAGTTCAATGAACCGGAGAGCAAGAGACAGATATCGATGTCTTGGTCCAGAGGACCATTCCAGTCCATCAGCTCTGTTAATGGCACCGTGGCTGCCAGTGGCGGCTGCTCCGGATCGTTCGGACCGGACTCGGCGCGGCGCGCCCCTCACAACACCCACTGCCTTCTGACAACCAGACTCGATGGGTGCATTGGACGTCACGCTGGTTGTGCAATTACTAAATAAGCATGTCCAATTAGCTTTAAAATCGCAAAATACTTCCGTCATCGTGAAAATGTGGACATCGTTTTGACCTCAGACTGAATGCGCAAGGTCCTGCGAAGAAGTTTCCAGAGCGAACTCCTCTTTTCAGCTCAACAAGAGTCGAATCATGAATTTGTTGCATGACTATCAGTATCTCAAACGCTGTACATTTGCCGATGACAAAAGTGTTCATGAGACATAACAGCTTTAAATGCACTGAAATGTAGATTTATGTTTACGTTGAAGGAATTCGTCTGAAACTATGTTGAATACCTCCTTACATCAAATTATAGTAGCGTTATGTCGAGATTCTCTAATGTAATTACATGAATGATAAGCCAGCTACTTTTTTGTGTTTATATATAACAACCTCGTCTTTCAGGAAACAGAACCCAGAAAGCTTCAATCGACTGGCGGAGGAAGATAACTAGAAATGGCACGATTATGACGCAGCATTGGCCGAGGGCAAGAGGAGTAACCAGAACTGTAACAACTGTTCTGCCTTTCACTGTTCAAACCAGTGGAAGAACACTAGATACAGATCGAGAATTTGTTGCCGCCCGTATCGCAACCGTCACTGGTCCTCCTGCATTTGTTCCGACACCAGAACGTGTGGTCACCAGCACAGCCACAGCCAGAAGCCCCCAGCACATGCCCAACGCATCTGCCGGTGCCACTGATGCCTTCCAGGAGGAAACCCTAGTCACTCTTGGTCCCAGAATTACCTCGTTTTCCCGAGCACCAGTCCATCCTGGCGTGGGCAAATTTACGACGCCCGAGTTCAAAACAGACTCGGCTACCAGCTCCGCGGCAATAGATTCGACACTGCACAACATTCATGTGCCAAAGACAGGCAGAACCCGGACAACTGCGCGGACACGGTTTGCGTCCACGCAGTTTCCAGTTCGAGGGGTTCCCGCTGTCGCCGGAACAACTCGGGTCACCCTGCGTGTGGAGAAGACAGCGGTCACCGACGCGTCGTCGCGGAGAAGCACCGCGACTCGCCTCGAACCGCTCGGCGCAAAGGGAGAGGCCCCGAGTCTCGTGCCGCAAGAGGCAGGAGCGACCCGGAGCCGGGCGCCGGCCTCCCGGCAGGAACAGGGCACGACCACCGGGGCCGTCTGGCCGGTCCGTAAGGTGACAAAGTCAGCGGCCGAACCTCGGGTCGGGCTGGTTAACACGAGCACCAGGCCGGCGGGTGTAACGACATCGTCCATCCGGCAGGACTCAGTAACAATACCAGGCGTCACGGGAGTCGTTTCCACGCAGATGAGTCCGACAACAGAAGAGCAACCGGCTCCATTTATACCGGACAGGGCGAGAGCCTCAAGCGGCGCCGGGCAAACGACCGAGGTTTCGAAAGTACCAGACCGAAGGACGGTGGCCTCGAAAGTCCCTAACGGAAGCACGGGGACTCAGAAAGCAGAGAACGGAAGGACGGGTACCCCAAAAATGGATAACGCAAGGACGGTAACTCTGAAAATAGCGAACGGGAGGGCGGCAACCCCTGATGACCCAGGCGAGAGGGTGGCATTCGCGGACGCATCAGAGGAGAAGGCGCCAGGAGTCCGCTCAGATGGACGTCAGCCGCCCGCGTGGAAGCAGTCGTCGGCAGGCGTGCCTGTCTACGCCGTGGTCGCAGCGGTCGTGACAGTCGCGCTGGCTGTGGCGGCGTTGGCCGGCGTCGTGGTGCACCGTCGCCGTCTGGGGAAGAGGCGCCGCCCGACTGCTGGAGACTGTGTTCCTCCCATCTTCGACCCGGCGTTGGACGGCGTCGACCCGATCTCAACGCTGATCCGGCAAAATCTCCTGGACAAAGTGGCCGTGCCCTGTGTTCCAGTCGGCGGCGATGATCTCACCCGGCCCTCGGAGTCGTAATGTGATGACATCCTAATATTTATTGTCAGCGCGAGCTGCGAGATGCTGCCGCGCTCAGTCAGTCCCCCGTGTGTTGATGTTATTACCACCAGATCGGTGAAGAGCACAGTGTGCAGTGCTACAGTGATGTACAATGTGCCATGATACCATAGGCGACGTCAAAGCCGGCTCCTGTTACCCGAATGGCTGGTAGATCATGTTTCTATTCCCCGGTGTCCAGTTCGCTGATTGGACCAGTGTGCTGGTCCCCGTGGACTGGCGAATTGATCAGATTGGTAGTCGCCGTTGATGCCACTAACCGCCCATTTCATTCCGATGCAGTGTTAACCTATTTACATTCGACTGGGCGGTTCATTTGGCTGTGTCTGAAGACCGTTAGTTAAGTGCAGCTTTCGTATATGTTTATAGCAGTTAAGCCATAGGAAGTTTCCGAAGAGGAAACTCGACAAGAGGTTTTCCTGCATGCTTTTTCCTGAGTGGCTTACGTTTACTTCGGATTCCACACAAAAAATAAAGCGCGGAACAAAAGACGTAGTGTTGTGAAGCAATTTACAACTTCCTGCATTAATTTTAGCGCGCTGCTTAACAAACAGTTTTCTTGCAGACTTGGATATATATTTGCATTCGTTATATCTAATTACATCACCTAAATAAATCCATTACACCTAGTAATACACCTAGTATATTTGAATGTAGATAAATATGACAGGCTGAAAAGGCATCAGAATCCGAGAGTCTGATGGCATTAGTGAGTTCCATTGCGAAAAACCACGAAATGTTTACTCGGCTGCTTTACTTAAACATATAGGAAGCAACTTCTTGCACTTTGCCAGGTAAACTCCATGCTCTAGATCTCGGTCATTGATAGAATTTATGATAACTCGGTACGTTCATGCCAAAATTGCGTCCATGACCTCGCTCTAGAGCATAGGACATACAACATAGGACTGGCGTTAAGCGAGCAAGAATATGTATATATATATATATATATATATATATATATATATATATATTCATTTATTTACATGCCCTCAGTGCGAGAGGGTGCCCTGGATGGCCCATCGAGCTTGTGCAATATATGAGATTAAACACGGATTATTGAGCGAGTAGTATTTAAAGCAAATTCAGGTGTAAAAACATGATCATCGAGCATTATGACTACAAGGGTCTTAGGGTTCTCATCGTGTTCTTTGGCACGAGTACTGAGGTCCCACGCTCTGCTGGCTGGATATTCTGAAGCCAGACGGCCAGCCCGGATACTCTTCAGACACCGTGCTCTCTCTCTCTCTCTCTCTCTCTCCCGCCAGCCGAAGCAGGACGCGGCCGCGGGCTCCGGCAGCTCTATGGTATTGACGTCACGTCTGTTGGGCCGATCTTTGGCGGGCTCGCGCCGCCTCGACCCCAGGAAGTGGCTATCCAGCTTGTTGCAGTATATCCGCAGGCGCACTCGCTGGATTGGTATGAGGCGCGTGTTTGGAATTCTCCACAGGCCGGAATTGCCTCGAGTGGACGCCGTTTTGGCGGATGTGCAGGAATTCATTCTGAAATCGCTGCTGTGTCAGCAGTAGATAAGTGTGTAGGTGTCCTGTCGAGACATTGATAAGGGCGATTAGCATTAACGTATAGCGGTACGGAAAGCGAAAAGTAGAGCAAAAGAAAAAAAACGTGTGAAATGGCTTTTAGCATTGCACGAAGAAGCACGGCATTTTCACAACTGTTATTTAACCCTATTCCCGTTTGGGGATGGAGTTTAAGCCTCCCTTGCAGTTTTTTTTTGCTTGCCATTTCCAGGGTTTTTAAAGCAGCTTTACGAAACTTGGCCACTTTTCTGATCTATTTTTTTCTTTGCATAATCAATTTTTCATTACAGTGTTTTGCTTATGGGCGGAGCCAGCCCAGGTTTTAGGAGTCACACCAGGCCATTTTTGACAATGTTAAGCGCAAAAAATGCCTGCCAAAAATGAAACGTTTGAGTTGGAACTTCAAACTTGCGATGAGCGTATATGTATGTGTCAGGAGATGGTCGGGGAACGCCAGCAGCCGGTCCGCCCGACGAGAGGCCCTGCCGGGTTGACAGGTCGCAGTCGGTGTTGGGTCGCGCTGACCCGCACCCGCTGAGTGGGCCAGGGAGAGGCCTGTGCACAAACCGCACAGCTTACAAGGAGGCCGGGCGGGGGCTAGTGCCGAAGCACGGGGCGAGTACCGAGGTCACGATCAAGGCCAGTACTGAGGCCTGTTGCTTAGCACCGCGGCCGAAGGTCGACTGTGAGTGGTCCATTGGCGGAGTGGGCCGGTAGCCGCCGCTGGTCAGAGGCCATTGCATCCGGCCGGTCGGGCCATGAAGGATTGCAAGCTGCTGGTTAAAGTGCTTCGTCGTTTAAAGGATGCCACAGATACCTGCATTACAACATGCAAACGACAATTTTCTGCCCATATCATTTTGGTATATCAGAAGAATCATGCACCAAGCTGAATCATGTAACGAGTTGCTAATTGAGACTGGAGACGACAGGCGGGATGCTGTGTATATCAATGCCCCTGATGTCCATTTGTCGACTGATGACAGGATCTTTACCTCGAATGTATACCACTTCTAGTGCACTTCGAGTCTCCACTCGTGCGAGCACGTAGCGAGTATTGTAGTATTTTCTGTCATCAGTGATCTTGTGAGTCGTGAATAATGATTAGGCTGCAGGTGTCGACACACCTCCAAGATGGTGCATCATCTTGGAGGTGTGTCGTTCACAGTTCACAGTCCCATACCTCCTCTGCGACTGCCCAGCGCTGCCGTCAAAGGACTGCTGGAGATTTTCACACACCCTTCCGTTGTCAGGAGGGCAAACTACCGTCAGGTTGATGGGGTGGCGATGGTATCACCGCTGGGTGTTCTGTTCGCTGAAGCGTACAAGGTCCACGTTCAGTCCTTTGCTATAAGCTGCACGGACGTGAAACCTTGCTCGTACTGTAGGAACATTGATGATATATTTGTTGATGTGCGAAATGAGGAGAAACTTTTCTCCCTTAACAGTAAGCTAGATAAACACTTCAATTTTGCGGTTCACTGCAGAGTCTTCTGTCAATGGCAAAACCACGCTACTCGATGTAGATGCTGATGCGTTCGGCGGCACTTTCGTAACTTCAGTCTGTAGGAAACCTTCAGACAATGGGGAATGCTTGAATGGTAGCAGTGAATGTCCGGATAGATATAAAGAGTGTCATCAGGCCTTATATACACCGGGCACTCATATACATCTTATATACATCAGGCCTTATATATATACCGGGCATCCAAGCACTGCAGCACATGGCCCCATATTCACCAGGGACTCATCAGAGCAAAGAGCATTCCAGTCAACAGCTATGCCATGACTGCGTTCGATGAACAGACCCAGCGACAGCTTCACAAGCACTTCTCTTCACCAACTGGACATCAACATGAAATCCAGCGGGATCGGAAACAGCAAGTTGGAGGTGAACATAGTGCACTTAGACGATCTGGTGCGCAGTAAGATGGATGCCAGGAGGATGGTGGGAAGCGGACTTGAAGACAAGAGGACCGTGAGCAGGATGAACAGCAGCCGACGACAGCTGAATCAAGAACAGCAGGAAAGTGAGCAGCAAGACCGTGAAGAGCAAGGTAACGGCCAAGGAAGAGACATCCAACTATTCTACAGAGGGCTCATGTCATCTTCCTACAAGGCAGACGAAAAGGCTCTGCGGCATCATCTCATGGAAGTATACACCAACCAATCTGCAGTATGGCATCAAGCTAAATCAAGTTACCCATCTATTATAGACGTTCTAAAGTGCCAGGTTTTATTATGCAAAACAGCTTATCAAGAGACAACTCAGTCCTCAAAGCTACCGACATTGTGTACGAGTTTCATTGCCCATTCGGTGACTGTGCGAGCCGACCTAACTCGACATATGTTGGCTACACAACAGCCTCCCTGGCTCGGCGCATCACGATACACGTCGTGGGTGCCATATAACCTGACAGTCGGAGCTCCCTGAAGCTCCAGTCACAGACACACACACACGATGCACTTCCGAGATAGTGCGGCACGTGCAGCGTTATCATGATGCACGACTCATAAGATGAATGATGGTAGAAAATATTACGATACTCGCTACCTGTTCGCACAAGTGGAAACTCCCAGTACTAAAAGCGGTATATATTCGAGATAAAAATCTGGTCATCAATCGACAAATGGACACGACGGGCACGGCCCCATTGTGTGATGGCCAGCCCCTGGCACCAAGAGTGTAACGTTCGTAATTGTAGGCGGAGGCAAGTTTGGTATTTTGGTTATCAGAGGTGCTATTCACAACAGTACGTTGAATTATAAGTCATTTCAAATTCAAATGACCAAATTGATTGCAGACGTTTGAAATATTATTCAATCCGACGCGACGCGAAAACATGCTAGACCTGTGTTGTTTGTATTATGCGACTCTTTGCCTATGTCTGAAGATGTTAGCAAAACTAACGAAACGCCACGTAATGTAGATACACTAGCACACAGCTTTTCCTCGGAAGGCAAACGATTGGTCCGGAACGTCGAAGCACTGTCGAAGAAATGTAATACCGTCAGAAATGTTGTGATATTTCATGGGCCATTCATAAAGGAATATGTGTTCCCATCTTTTACCAATATATATACAGGGTGTTCATAACGTCTCTTTACAACTTAAAAAAAAAATATTACAAAGGCAGCTGACGACATTTCTTAACGAGGTTTGTTCTAATGTAATCAGTGGTTGTCAAAGGTTTTTTACCTCATTTAATACACCTCTATATGGGCACCATTAGTTGCACGAAGCACATCAAGACGGTACTCGATTTCTTGCCATATTCGCTGTAGCATAGCCTGATCAATGGTGGCAATGGCATCAGAAATCCTTTGCTTCAGGTCAGTAATGTCCCGTATCTTTGTTGGACACACGATATCTTTCACATAACCCCATAGAAAGAAGTCCGAGGGAGTGATATCTGATGAACGTGGTGGCCATGGAATTGGCCCATCCCTTCCAATCCACCGGTCTGGAAATTTTTGATTGAGAAAGTGACGAATATGCAGTCCCCAATGTGGTGGTGCACCATCTTGCTGGAAAATGATGGTTGGCTGAAAGTCATTCAGTTGTGGTGCCACATATTCGGTCAAAAGGTCAAGGTAAACATTCGCAGTAACTGAGGCCTCGTGGAAGAAAAATGGACCAATTATTCGATTGCACATGATTCCACACCACACATTCACATTTGGAGTATTCCGGTGAAGCACCGTAGTCACGTGGGGGTGTTCTGATCCCCAGATTCTCACACTGTGTTTGTTTAATTACCCTGAAACATGAAAGGTTGCCTCATCACTAAAACAAACTCGCCTGAGGAATGTTTCATCCTCAGAAATTCGTTCCAGCATGTTAACTGCAAACTCTCTTCGTTTTCGCTTGTCATTTGGCTCGAGTGCCTGTAACAGTTGCACTTTGTAAGTGTACAGTCGCAAGTTCTTGTGTAGGACCTTGTTCACTGTTGAATGAGTTAGTTCCAACTGTCTGGCAGCAGTACGGATGGACTTTGTGGGAGAACGATCAAAAGATTGTCTTACACGATTGATATTTTCCTCAGATGTTCTTGGTCGCCCACTCCTCTCTTTATCCAATACTGTCCCTGTCTCCATAAATTTCCTGTGCCATGCACGAACTGAAGGATGTGATGGTGGATCTCTTCCATACTCAGTTTTGTAGTTTCGCTGAACCTGCACATCCGATTTTGTCTCAATAAACCATGATACACATTGTGCCTTCTCTTGAGGAGTAGCCATTTTTTAGGGTTCCATTTAACAGCACCCCTTCCACCAACAGAATACCTGAAACACAAAATTTCAGTGTGATCACAAACTTTAACAAACACTGATTAAAAAAAAAACAAATCTGGTTAAGATAACTTACCAACTGCCTTTGTAATAAATTTTTAAAATTGTAAAGAGGCTTTATGGACACCATGTATATATATATATATATTCATATATTCATATATATATATATATATATATATATATCCACGGTATGTGCCTATTTCGTCCCACTTTCAAACTTTGGAGCAATTCAGCGAAGCTTAAATTTTCCTGCAAACATTTAAGGCTTTCAATAATTGCCTAGATGAAATATCATTGATGCTAATGGTTGCATTGACCATTAATGTAATGGACATTAACATCCAGTG
Source organism: Capitulum mitella (assembly GCA_030062745.1). Taxonomy (NCBI): domain Eukaryota; kingdom Metazoa; phylum Arthropoda; class Thecostraca; order Pollicipedomorpha; family Pollicipedidae; genus Capitulum; species Capitulum mitella. Next base: position 36,234,647 of record CP099839.1, read on the forward strand.
GGTTGATGTGTTTCATAGCCATCCTTCTGCACTCACACGGAAAAAATATGAATCGACATGCCATCTTGTCATTGGCTGAAGAAACGTTGTTTTGACAATAGCATGCAGGATGCAGGTACCATGATTGCCATGACATCACCTGAAGTGGCGAAAATGCCCTCGGACGTGAACTGGTGACGTCACATCAGGCTCCAAAATGAACCTATGATCACTAAAGGCATAACAACCCCCTAGTGTTCCAGAGATAACCTGTGCGTTAACACGCATGTCGAAAGGGGCTATGCGACTAAAAGTGTACTATAAAACCCATTGATACCTCAGGTTTGTCTGAAGATGACGCAACGATAATTTCCTCATTGTTTCAGTGACAATATTAGCATCGGTCCCGAGCGTTTCAGCTCAGTAAATGACGTTCCAAGGCACACAGACACACTCAATCACTGACACACGCACTGACGGCTAGGGCAACACTGTCCATTCCATGGATTATGTTGTGAATAGCAAAACACCGCAGATAATCGGCTGGTCGGATAAAAGCCGGATGACATAACTCATTCCCGAGAGACGTTCCTTTGAGTGGCATATGTCTTGCAGATCGATCCTAGGTAGATTGAGCAAAATAAACGGTGGAATTAGACTGAAAAACAGGAAAGTTTTATCGAATACCTTCCTAATTTTGCAGCTGCAGCGTTTTTGCCATGTTTGGAATGGTTGCCCAACGAATACTAAAACATTAAAAATGAGTGGAAACCATTTTCCACAGCTCGTTTTTCTCAGACATCTGATTTAACATGAGGAATTCATTAAGTAGAGGACGCAGCTGTATGACATTTGACTCGTGTCTCCCTCTGCTATCGTGCAACATTAAAATGCACAGTGAAATTGCGGAAAGAAGGTAATGTGAAGACCGCACGCATGGTCATCCATACGACGGGCAGAGTGCCATGCCAACAAGGCTGGACTGTAAGACCGTATTTCTACATGAGCCCATTCGTCACTGCACGCCGGTATTAGGCAGTGGGCGTGCGCCGCCGCACGGGGGTCGCTGAGCGGGTAGTTTGTCAGGAGGCCTGCTGTGAGACGATCCCCTGCCTCTGCAGCCAATCTCCGCCGCTTCAAAGCCAGCTGCAGCGCTGCTGCCTCGCTGCGGACGAACGGCACGCCCGGCCACAGGTCGATTTTCCATTTACGTGCTTTATTGGACGCTTGCAGTGGCCATTAGCAGATAGCTCGAGGGAACGAAAATATTGCATCAACGATCGCTGGTCAGATAACAAAGGACATTGGCGGGAAAGATATACTTTTCATAGCTCGCCCTGAGACCGTGTAGAATTCCGACCAGATATGACATTGGAAGTGTTATGCTAGCGTTACGGGACTACTGAAGCAATCAAGATAATGGCATGTTACACACATAAAAAGTTTTAAATAAGGGACCCTACGGTAGATTAAATCGATGACTCCAATCACCTAGTCGCATCACACCTACCGGAAAATGCTTATGTCGTGGGATGAGAACTGTGGCCTCCATAGGTCACCCAAGTCCTCTGACTCGATCTTCATGCATCAAGTGTGCAAAACGTTTGCAAAGTGCAGCAAACCATCTGATAAACAAAAGCTGTCTGCCGCACAAGCAATGCATGATGGGAAACCCCACTGAAAATTAATTCTGACATGAGGAACGTTCTGCCTATCAGAGACCAGCAGCTGATCATGTTATGAATGAGCAGCTTTCGTGACGCAGCAAAGGGTTAAAATTAAATTAGTTAAACTACGCATGCATAGAAATGTAATAACATGCATTTTGCTACATTTTAATGCAAGACATGCCTAAAATTTTTTAATGGTTTTCCCATGTGCATGGTCAATGCAGAAGCTCGTGCTTGCTTCCATCATGGACGCATGAAGGGCAAGTTCGCGATTTCGTCGATGGCCTCGCAAAGCACGGCATGCCAAAGTGGAATAGCTTACGGGCATAGTGACTACGGGCATAGCCCCATAGTGACTACTTAACGACATTTATTCGAAATATGGGGCGTTTTGGTACATCATAGGATTCCATGATAACACCTACGTGATTCCATGACCGTGTCCGAAAACATTAAACATGGAATGTTATGACGTTTTGTTTTTTGCTTCGTTTTGGGAGCATCAGTATCAAATAAGAGCCATCACCTTGTGCATGATATAATGTGAGCTTTCGAATGAACCGTCGTTTAATGGGCCTCGGTAGCTATGTGACCTGACCAGGTGCATGACCTCATGGCATCACACAACCAAAAGTGCATAGCTCCTTATTTCAGAATATATTAGCCAAGGTTTTCCCATCGATCGCACGTTATGCGGAAGACAGGGTTTCATCAGCAAAGGACATTTGACACTTTCGTTTACGTTCCGCCCTCAACGCATGTAGAGTGAATCACGTCACTGATGACCGACCCGTGGAGGTCACAGTTTACAGTCACCAAACATGAGCACTTTCTGGCAGATGCTGGATACCCCAAAGACAGACGCCATTTTAGACGAAAATGAAGGGCTTTTAGTTTTGCTCTTTGCGTGCTTTCAGGGAAAAGTTTACACGCCACATAAAAAAGCAACGAAACCGAATTGTCCCCTCGCCAGCATTCGCCATTTGGCCGCCTTCAGCAGTACAGACGGGTTGGCACGATCCTACCACAGTCTTCCGAACTGACTAGATAGAGCAACGAAACAAAAACGAGCGAGCAGCATCGTCTTCTGTACTTGTATGATGATATTCGGTTTTGCTCATTTGAATCATCCAGTGACCTCGCAGGTCAATGATTAAGGGGTGGTGTTCTTGGATTCCAGTTTCTCCTGAGTATTTTTGGACGCAACCCACAGAACACATCTGAGGTTAACCATAATTAGTAAGCATACTCAGCCCTCACAATGAAGGACAGCAGCTACTGTTAATATGCAAATCATCACTTCCAGTTGTTCCATGATCTCCTCGTTGCCGCCAAAAAGTGCAAAAATGTCATGACCTCAGTTGGCGAATGTGATCTGAGATGATCTCGAACCAAGCACAGGCTCACTGAAGAGGTCACTGACACTGCCGCACTGACAATAACATATGACACATAGCCGGCAAATTCACGTTGATGCATTCTCGGTTGGACGGGTGCAAAAAATAATCACGTGTTATACTGTTCCACGGAAGCGTAACAGGGCCGGATGGCACTGGTCTTCCGCGTCCGATGTCTCAGAATTCGCTCCCAGCAGCAGCAGCCATATCGCTGAAGTGGACTGCCTAGCAAACCTTTCTCGGTCCTTTGTGTCAGTGGTCCGTCATAACACGAAATTATCAAGCAAGAGAAAAATACAGAAAATAACGAATGGCTCGTAAGTGACTGTACTTAAGTTTACTAAGTGGCCTCTTATCTTGTCTTAATCTTTACGACCTCATCAGACGACCTGCAAGTGCTCATGAAAAGGTATCTAGACAGCTACACAGGGAGTAAAAGCCTACTAGTTTTTTAGTTAGAGAGTAGGTTAAGCAACAACAAAAATACTGAGTTGCTGGAGGTCCAATGAACGGATATCTACGTATCGTAATATGTTTGCATACTCCTGTTGCTGCAGGAGAGGATGTGGTTGGTTTGGTCGGATGAGCATGGCTCGTCCGTCCAGCAGTCGGTGTAGCAATCGTGCATAAAGGTGCATGGGGAGAAGTGCATGGAATGCAGCATTCACATGCGCCTCGTCACAGAGCCCAGCCCCACATGGGCTGCTTTCCATCGGTCGCTCCCTAAAAAATTATATGAATCCGAAACCATCAACCAGAGCTATTTCAGGAATGATGAATTGGTCACAATTAATCTAAATCAATCTGCCACGGTTGACTCCGACCATGATGAAGAAATCAATAAAAAGCGCCTCGGAAAATTATGTTACGGCCCTGTTTCTTTAACCTATGTTGCATTTCGACCTTCATTTGAAACCGATTTACGTGAGTTAAGCTTGGATTATCTAGGAGTTGGTTAGGGGCATAGCAATTAATTTAATGTCGGGTATTACGTAACGTCGCAGACAAACGACCATGCTCGTTAGCATTCCATGCGGCACTGGGACTCTGGGAGGATCAGCGTGGAATCAAGGTGACCAATTCATAGGCGCAGTTCAACAAACTGCAGGTCTTTCCTTTCAATTGGTTTCGCTTGCACTTTGGTCGTTTCTAAGAAGCATTAAGGAGGTTGGTTTAAGTGATTCATTTTTGGTGCCCGGAACAGAGTAGATAGGGCTGCCGGTTGGGCCAAAACAGGGCAAGAGGGCTGATGAAAGTATAAGCCGGTCCGAATTACCACGTTAAGATTCCACCGAGAGTTTCCGGGGCTATCTGTCTGTTCGTGACGTATCGAGTTTCTGGTTTGCCATTTGGCAGTGCAACGAGTATCGCCAAATGATTTACGGCCTAGCTGGTCGTAAATGCTATATGCACGAGCTGAACGCGCACAACAACCGGCGAATGACTTCGCGGCCTAATCACCTACACTTGACTCAATTCATTTCTAGGTTACACCAAGACTCAAGGCTATTGATTCTCGCCCTTTCGGCGGCTGAAATATGGCTGGCGCACTAGCGCCGCCCAGCGGCCGGCGGCGCAGTCGGCGGGGGCGGTGCGGTCGGCCAGCCCCAGTTGGTGATACAGCCGGCGTCCGGCCGTGATGCTGGGACCGGGCCGCCCGTGAGCGTCGGCCCGACGGCGATGGCGGCCGCGCTCGGCCCGCTGCTGCTGCTGGCAGCCTCCGCCGGCGCCCTGGAGAACATCCACATCGCCGGCTTCTTACCCATGGGTCAGGAGGACCAGCTGGGCGAGGGCGTCATGCCGGCTGTGGAGCTGGCCCTCAAGCACGTCAACCAGGCGCACGACGTCCTCAACGGCACCAAGCTTCACGTCACCTGGAACGACACTCACGTAAGTGCCGGTCCGGAGCCGCGCCCGTCCGCCTGACCGCCCAGATAAGCTGACAGCTTTCTCGTCAGGCCCGGTTATACTAGCCGACCTGGACCTCGTGCAGGAACTTGAAAGGTGCGCTAAGGTGTGTGCAGTGACACTTATCCCAACATTTGGACGATCTCAACCCTGGATGAGGCAGTGCACGTTATTTCGCCTGCACCTATGATTCGATCCAGGGTCTCTTATAAACCGCAACAAGCTGCGTGGACATTAGGCGCCGTCACGCGATGAGAGCTCCTTTCAAACACGCCTCGGATAACTGATGAGTTTTCCTAAATAAATAAGCGATTAGTAGAACAGCCATGTTGAAACTGACTGTCGGCGACAGGTTCGTCGTCTCCACATCAAACGGGGAAGCTGGTGTCCGCTGAACAACTTACGAAGCCATTGTGGCATAGACGAATACACAGCGTAGAATCGCCGCAGACCTCACGCGCGGTCAGCCCGCGGCTACCGGAAGTCCCTGATGCTAACAAATGCGCAGCCAAAATCTGCGACACCCCTGGACCTGAAGCCTTTCGACCACCTGGAAGTGCACCAGAACCTCACCGCGTTAGAAAATAGTCCAGATTGGAAGTACCCGCCGAAATTCTCCCAGCCCGCGCACATGATGATCTAAAAAATCCGCATAGGATTTTACATGTTGCATAGCACAAAGACGAAGAGAAACAAAAACGTGAGAATTACATTGCCTATTTTGTATCGCTTTCATATTTTCTCAAAACAGTTTTGAACCATACCCCGACCGATACCTGAACTGTTCTGTGTTAACGCAAGATATATGGTAAAAAGTTCGACTTTAGTCGGTGACTGTTAGACAATGGAAGTGGAAAACAATTAGCATCATCCGAAGAGGTCAGACATTTCTTATAGCATACGCCTACACTAACGTTTCCCGTAAAGGTCAGTGGCGTGATCAGACATTGGTCTTATTAGTCTTATTGTTGCCCAGTGTTTACGTCGTTGGGGTTAACTTTTTATGGGACATTTTGGGGTATCGAAGAAGGGGGACGGACCACTTCCACTTTTTTAAAGGCTCTCCATGCTAGTTTGTTCATGGTTGGTAGATATAACACCTCTATCATTTGGCTTATGTGCCTCATGTAATGAATAATAGTATGAAATAAAATGAAACATGTGGAGCTGGCTTCCCATCCATGTTTATATTCGTTTGCGAGACATAAACCAAAATTATTTGCATTTCCTTAACCTCACATTACTGCAACTTGGATGCGACACCTTTAGATGGACGGACACAGTTCTTTTTTTCAATGACCCATTTGGGAAATATTTGTTGAATGCGTTGCACCAAATGATGTTCTGCTTTACTGGAGTTACAGTGCATTTTCAGTGCATTTCATATCGCTTTCATATTTTCTCAAAACAGTTTTGAACCATACCCTGACCGATACCTGAACTGTTCTGTGTTAACGCAAGATGTGTGGTAAAAAAGTTCGACTTTAGTCGGTGACTGTTAGACAATGGAAGTGGAAAACAATTGGCATTATCCGAAGAGGTCAGACATTTCTTATAGCATACGCCTACACTAACGTTTCAAGTAAAGATTTGCTGAACGCTGGTTTTCGCCGGTTTTGGGGAGGGGCAGATTCCAAAAAGGTCTACTGATTGTTACAGACTCATTGGATATCGCTTTCTTTTAACTCAAGAACTGTCTTAAAACAACCTTTTCTGCGTAAGAGCTCATAAGATTTTCTTCAAACTTCAGTCATGTGTCAACTTTTGCCCGATTTTTGTCATCTTGGGGCGGGAACATGGTCCCGCTGCCCCCCCCCCCGAATCCACCAGTGGAAAGACAGCCTTGCAATATTTTTCGTGATGAAATGGTGTTTGCAAGCATTCACGAGGAATACGAAACGTAAAACGTGATCGTTTGCGGCGTTATATGTATGTTTCAGATGGTCATGATTGCTTACCTTCTGCAGTAATATTTACGACTCAGATCGATCACTTAGTCTACTGCGCATGGTCCAGTATGACACTGTATGACGTGAAGCCTGAAAAATTGTGTTTTGATTAGCATAACAAAAGCATATTTTCACTTCGTATGACAACGAAATGACCTTCATGTGATCAATAGATTTGCAACCAATCCCTGCATTGTTCAGGAGACCATGTCATAACCTTATTGGATCTTTTGACTCTTGGGAATTCAAGAGTTAGTCTACGAAAAGTTTAACCAGTCTTCTAAATAATAACGAGCTTCCAATTGATTTCTGCTTAATTTGTGTAGCTTCAGTAGTACGTGAGATCGTAACGTACTAATGAAGATCATTATTACGTGAGATCGTAACGTACTCTCGAAAATCCCCTGTTTGATGAAGACCAGTTTTTGCGCCAAGTTGCGTGTGGATGAAGTCTATGAAATCTGAAAATCCAATCAGTCCGCAACGTCCACGAAAAAGTCAAAATCTGCCGCACATCCTGAGTGCAAAGACAAATCTGCAACATCTCTTTCAGTGTCACAAAAGTGCTTAGTCATATACTACACTCAGCCGCTGACATGCTAAATTTAGATAGAGCAACCCATGCTGGCATGAAACAACAAGGATTTGGTGACATTGGGCGTATTTAGGAGCTAGACTGTTATCCAATTGAAACGTATGTATTTTTATAAAAAGATATCTTGTGCAAGTGCAGTAAAACTGTGTAACTGTCGTGTTTAATACTAGCGAGCTATACTGCAGAAGTAACCTTAGGTGTAGAGCAATTTCGAAGTTGGAAGAACCAGGGCCATTTTTAAGGTGACTTTTGCCTACGTAGCACCATGGGGCTAACATTAAAATATCTGGAGTTGGAAGAGTCGGCGCCAAGCTGGCAGGGCTACCAACATGTGAAAACCACTGTCCTATGGGCTGCTATAACATTGTGAATGGCGTTGTGTTATTACATTGCAATGTGATTACTGCATAGCATTGTTCTTGGAGGAGCGACGATATCACAACATCAACAGCAAAATGGCGTACACGCTAACTGGAATTAAACATCGGTGGAAAAGGATGTCAAAAAGAAATCGAAAACAGTTCCATTTCCATGAACTTAAGTCTCCAAAGTTAATTTTGATGTGTCCGGAGTGTGCTATGGTCTCGGTCATTTATGCCTCATTAGAGGAGTAAAGCATGACAAACATTTCTGGACTCGCTGAAGGTCATTGACGTCCTACTATAACCAGACAACGGCATATGGCGTGATATAGCCTGAGAGTGGCTTTCGATGTCATTTCGTCAACTTGAAACTTGTTTCTTTGTGGCTACGGAAACCGACATTAGAAGGCTACAGCGAAATGGAAGTTTTTCAAACATTTCAAGCACTTGCTTATTTGCCTGACCAAACAGCGCCTGTTGACTTAAAAAGGGTTTCTTACGGTCATTGGCGCACAAGTCCATAGGCTTAAAAGACCGACAGAAGTTTATATTACTCGATCGGTCATTGGAAGATAATTGCCATCGGCAAACATTCTGGCTGTTTTCGGCGACCACAACAGGCGCTGCTGCATATTGCGACTGACTTGAACTGCGATAATCGATTACGTGCGCCAACTAGCTTTGTAGTCGAGATTCATTGTTTCAGGACCTGCAGTTTGTTTCAGCACTTTGGAGTGATTGTTGCTCTTTCTGGTCGCGACATAATGAGCTTCATTTCCACCGGTGACGCCGCGGCGACGGATAGAAAACTTGCGCGGAAGCAAAGACAAAAGTACTGTCAGATTTTTTGAAAAATGTCATTAGCCGCTTTTATCGCAAGGGACGTTTTTTAAGGAAGATTTAGTAGGCCACGTCAAATGATGTGTCCCGTCCCTCGCAGCAACCATCGGTTCCAAACAAGCGGTGGTGGCAATAGTCTTCGAAGATTGTGCAGTGGTCGTGTTTTTTAAGCGCAACACGACAGTCATCTCACATATGAATCATAAGCATCTTCTTAGACGGCCGACCCTCGCGATGCCTGAGTCCACCGCGAGGAGACCTTTATGAAAAGGTTCAGTAACAGTCCTCCATCTTATACTTTGTGTTCAAACAGGGACTTTCTTGATGACGCTTCAATGGACTTCCGGCGTGAGCTGGGCCAGGACCAGACTTTAAGAGGACGTTGTCCTGATCTCAGACATACCAAACTTTTTTCTCCAAGATATTCTCTGTTTCATGACATGTCGGATTGTGGCCTCAGAAAACTTTACGGTAAATTAAGATTACGTCACACTGAGGAGGAGGCACTGGTGGAATCCAACGAAAAACTGCACGCTATGCTTCCGAGTTCGTGTCATGGGTGCAGATATCAGCGTGTGTTGCGATAGCAGTGCAACAGACTACCGCCAAGAGCTAACAAGACCCTGATCTACCCAAAAACGGAGTGTGATAAAACTTTCTTAGTTTAATAGGGACAACAAAGCGTTGGAGACAATTACAACGCCGTGTCTTGTGCTATTCGTACATTCCTTGCGCTCAATTGATGTCAAAATCCCTGAAGACATTATTGCGCGTTTTATTGCGTGGCACAGATACTAATGTTTGGGCAAAATTTTAAACAGCAAGGACTGAAAGAAAACACCATTGACGAAAATATATTCTGGCCATGAGGTATTGGAATCAATGTCCCGAAAGCTTCTGTCATGGTTATTTTCCAGAAGACCTAATTTTCACGCCAAAGGCCGTTGAGTTCCGGCCATTGATATGAAAATATTAAAATCAGCTGATAAAATTCGCCATAAAAAAGGGTCATGGACTACAAGAATAGTTGCGTATTTTTCTTCATTTATGTGCAGAAGGTGCCACGAGTTGACACTTCTTTGACGATTCTTGCTCTGGAAATTAACGTATGCTTTTCTGGGTCGGGGAGAATTGGGCTGGGGCCACTCCTCTTCACCTGCTTGTATGTGGAGGCGAAAAAATATGGTAAAATGAAGTAAAAAAAACACAGGTTGGTCGATGTTGTTACGATTGGTGGGACTGTGCCTCTTGCTAGCGAGTTATTTATACACATTGATTTGGTCTGTGGGATCTCAAAACACAGGTGTTCTGGTCGTAGTATGGTCTTTTATAAGAGCATGCCGGTAGAAACAGTATTTCAACGTACAGCTGTGTGTCACCACTCAAATTTGGTGGAGGCATCGGGACTCCAAATGGCTATCTCCTCATCTGCAGAGTGGCTTGATCTTGTTTATGTCAGTGGGACGCTTCATTTCTCTCATGGCACGTCCTAAACGACATGTCTTTCCTAACAGCCGAGTTGCAAAGCACTGTTCAGGAATCAGAGGCTCGCCGGCTCGCCTTTACTCCCAACGGACCCTAACACGCACTTGCATCGCTATTAGCCAAAGAGCACCATAAGAAAGGTCCCGCATCAGGACCGCCTAATCATCAGAACACATGCTGGCCGCAGAGGAACTCACAGGTAGTGATACCATAGGAATCATGCGGCTTACTGAGACAGCGTTTGGAATAATTATAGCTGTGGGTTAGTATTTCATCACAGAAGTTCCGCACGCTATATTCGTTGGAAAACGGTGTTTCATGGAACGTTGTCCTGTTTGCCTTTTCTCTCTGAAGAGACCGTCCTTTTAATAACAACGAAAAGAGGAGTCCTGCTACCAAAGGACATTATCGCGTCACACGTTGGTGGACGGAACACTGCCGGCCCGGCCTGAAGTCGAATTCTGATGGAATCCAGCGAAATGCCTCCGTTAGGGAGGGTTGGCAGTACCCGACGGCCCACTGTAACCGGCTGACCCGGCATCAATTCCAGGCAGCACCACTTAAAACGATGACCTCAAACCATTAAATCATGGCTGTGGCCAGAAGACTCGGGCGAATATAAAACCTCATGGCAATGACCAAAAAGCGTCGTCTGGAACATTCTCTTTCATTCGATCTTTTTATCTGAAATACATTTTAGAAATGATAATCATCGGAAAAAATGGCAGTTAGAAGGACGCTCAAAATAACAAAATTCGTGATGAAATAATTTGTTTGGAGCATGGTTTCTATGACTGCAGGGTATGCTGGAAACCTTTAATCTGCGCAAGTATGTTTGAAACATGCTGAGCAGTGTTGGAGAACAAGCTGATGTTAACTTCCTGATAACGTGTAGAGTGCATCAGATTTATCACAGATGCTACCGTATATGCGTAATGCGTATTGATATTCCTACAACAAGCGTCATGAAAGGTGAAATACATTTCCCTGCCTAGTCTTGGGAATTAGAATGGAAATCTCCACTTTAAACTTACAAACATCACGCATTCTAAACCAAATATTATCATATCTAATTACCATGGGTTTATGTTATAAGCAGATAATCCAGCGAGTCTTCCAAATTTGCAGCGAGTAACATGAACAGATCAGAATTATTTAGATTACTTATCCAAATTTTTTACATAGCTCTTCGACGATTTTATTGGGACCGTTTGCTGTCGTACTGTCCTTATTATACCCATCTGAAAATGAGACTATTTATCGGAAGGAGGCCGTGTTTCAATCAGCACATCGACACTTGACGTGCCCAAGAGACTCAACGTGTTAACTTAACGTGAACTAAAAGTGTCAGGAATGTGATGAGTAGCCATACATTCTGCCCCGCCCGAAATTGCACAGTCATATCAAATACCCAACTTCCTCGCGCATACTGACGTGACATATTTCTCTTTGGTAGTTACCTTGAGCGTAGATGACAAAGGAGCGCGGCGTGAATAGTATTACTAATGAAATGCAGTTCACCGATTCATCAGTAAAATATGTTCATCTTTGTAGTGAGACGCTTGGATTTAATTGCCCTTTTTCAGAAATGCTTGGTTTTTATTGCTTAATTTTGCAGAGGTCTAGCGGCAAGTGTGAGTGCGATTAAATACATCTACCATTTTACGGCTTGAATGCATTGCATGGCAAATCGACACGTGAATCCTAACATATGGCATGGAATTGCTACGGATAGTCTCTTTCGTCTTAATGTTATGTTCTTGATACATCGCGATGCGTTCCCAGAAACAAAACTACTTTGCCTTGCCTTATCGTTTCCTCGCATTTTGCCAGATGTATAAATATTGCCATCTTGAAAAAATGGTGCGTCTCACGCTCCAGTTTAACGTTACTCGATTTTCACACAATGGCGGAAACTGGAAGCTACGTTATCAGAAAGCAACAAGGGTACACAGGTTATCGCCCTGGTTTGCACCCGCGGTTAATCTTTAATACATTTACCACGTTGATCTTCAAATGTGTCTGCCAACGAGCGAAAAATCTTACTTTTTCATAACGCATCAAAATTTGCACTGGATATTTCTGGTACAATTTTGGACGCTAGTTGAAGAAGGTTTTGTTTGCTTATTCATTGTGCCGCCATGACACTTTCCACTACAAAAAGGGCACCGGAGTGCGAGTCGAGCGTGCTAAAAGGGAGTCAGAACAGGAAATCAAAAACAGGCAAACACAATCATAGCATGAGCGTACTAAAGTAGTGCCAGTCACAGTAAACAGAAGCAACTCATACATGCCACACTTGTATGAGCGCCCATACAGTTCGCCATGCACTCCTTTTCTCGCGAATATAGATAAGACGGCTGGACTGGTCCGGTGCTTGGGCCCGCACCCCCACTGCCCCTCCCATTCGCGCATTCACTTTCAACGCTGTCGTCCATTCACGTCTGGTCGGACAGCAGAGTCGGCCAATTGGCTGATTGGCCATTGTGAGCGCCGCTACAGGATCGGCGGTTCTGTGCCGGGCCAGTGGCGCTCATGTTTTCGTTAGTTGCGCAGAGTTTATCGACGGGACTGCTCGCTACCGTGACTCACCCCCCCGGATCGCAGGGACGCCGGCGGCACGTCCATACGATAAAAGTGGAACGAGTGGCTGCCGCTCGTACGGCTTGGCACACGGATTGGGAGCTTTGTGTAGGCTGGCGTGAGCTGGGGACGTGCACGGCTGGCGGCGGACGTGTGTCGATCAGACGCCTTCGGGCACGGACCGATGCTGGTTGGTTCCGGCTGGGGACGAACTTGCGTCGATCGGGTTTACAGGCCAGGATTATCTTCTGTCGTACTTCGGCGATTTCCTACGCGTGTCGCAAAATAAATATATACGAATGTTACCAGAAACTGACTGTGTTCCACAAAAACATTACAGGAAGGCCAGAAACTGTTCTTTTTTAAGTGCCAGAAGACAGCAGTAATGTTACCAGAACTTCTGAAGGGCGGATAAAGAAGCTGCAATATGCGTTGAAAACCATTCAGATTTGCCCAATGAAAACAAATCAACGGGGCGGACAGGATCACTAATCCCTCTACATCTTGGGTTTATTAATAGAGGACAAATGTCCTCCAAAACATTGTCAAAAAGTGGGTGCGCGGCAAATGGCACGAAGATGACCGTCTGCCGGGGGCTGATGTCACATAAAAAATATAAACTGGCGAAGTTTCGGTCATTTCACTTCCTTCTTATTCCCCCGTCCCTGTTAACACCAAACACTCATACCGATATTAATTAATCCGCGCCCGACTGGGAGTTGGCGGCGATCACGTACGACTGGGGGGTTACCGTCCTCCTCTCGAACTTGCGAACGGTTGATCGCACGATAAAAATAAGCATACCGATGGAAAGCTTGTGACAAATAGAGCTCAAAACTGGCCTCATTTTTTAGCTTTGGATAACATGTAAACCATTTACATCGTATATATGTTTTTCGCGGCCGACTGCATGAGACCGAGAAAGGGCCCGAATCTCAAAGGCTGTGACTAATAACGCGTAGGTAAAGGCGCCAACGCACAAGGTCCGCAGATGCCGATATACGTCTAATTTCTCAGATTTGTTCAATATATACGTCGAAACGTTGAGTTAAAGACACGGGAATTTTCACGCCGGTTGTCGGCGGACGCCCGCAGCCGTACGCAGTTAGAAATTAACGGGAACTAATTTCAGCGTTCCTTTATTTTTGCGACATAAGCCTATCCATGTAAATTTTATTGATCTTAGTGGTTTTCGTGATGGTTTCTCGTGCTTAAATTTTGAAAAAATTCATTAGTTGGTAATTTACACAATTGGCGGAGCTTAGTTTGCGAGGGCTTGCATATTTCCAAAATATGCAATTTTTCGAAACTTTTTGAGCTTTCTGGTATTACTTGCGGCTGTGCAAGCCAGTTCTGCCATTTTCTACCCATTCTGAATAATTCATCGCTGATTTTGACTGTGGTACATTTTGGCTCACAACAGTTATTTTGATACTGTGCCCTTTGACGGTAACTAAATGTCTGCATTACTCTGCACTAAAAATGTTATGGAAAATTGCGTCAGTTTCCGAAAAACGACGACGTGTCTTAAAAATGAGCTTGACGTTAGGTCAATGACCCGGAAAACTCCGGAAAATCTAAGATATCACATTTGTTGCATCTTTCAACACCTCTAATCCCTGGAAGTTTTATTATGATATTATATTTCCGGAAAAAGTTGCAGGGCGCCTAACTTTGTTAGGCATAGGTCCACTTGACTTGATCTAGGTTCAACAACCCTTCTCGACCTCAGATCAAAATTTTGGCACAAGATTTAAAAATGATAGCAAACGATTCACGAAATTTCGTGGCATTGCGCATGTTTATTCCCTCGCATTTTTGAAAACCTAAGTGGGGCGGTCAACCCCCCAGCCGTGGCTGGGTAAAACATCGTCTCAAACTGACGAGGGTCAAGCGCAGAAAACGAATGAAATTATTCATCCAGCATGTTCCGGTGCAGTCGGGGACTCGTGTAACAGCTTACCTTAAAGACTCAGGCAGCTAGCGAAAACCCTAAAACAAATGGTTGTGTCATGTTCTGGGATAGCTGCACGAACGTCTTGTGACATGCCGATGCAGTAATCTGATGTCACGACTCCAAAGTTCTCGTCCATTGAGGGTTTGTTCTCGTTCATTCTAATGTTCAGTAGATATGCGGGAAACAGCGATCGCCTGAGTCTGATCGCTGAGCTGGAGCCTGGCCGGTTTGCCCGGAGGCGGTGCTTTGGGGGCGACGTGGTTGGCAGTCGGCTGGACCAGCTTGGTGGACGGCTCGTGTCGAGTTGGCCGCATACGTCATCGACCGCCTTCCGGCGGCAACTTTGTGTCGTATCAAAGCGTGGAGTCCGGCGTATACGTGCGTGCGTTACAGGGCTGGAATAATTTAAAGCGTTGTGCCAGCGTAAAGGGCGAGGGTTTCTTTTGTTCATGCAAGCATTTGACGAATGTTAAAAGGTGCCAGAATTCCACTCACTTTATTCAGACGCAACTCTTTACCAACTGAATAACGATGTAAGGTTTCTTGGCACCATTTACGTTGCCATTGTGCTCTAAGTTAGAAGAAAATACAGTTTGAACATTTTTTAATCACAAGACGCCATTTTCTTTTATCGACCGTACCCTGTGGAGAGAACATTTCAGAAACATATCTTAACAAACACTGGAAAATCAGTTTTGTTGGAAACCGTGTCACTAGTGGCAGCGTCAAGCATGCAGACCAGGAGGGAAATTAGCAAGGTCAGCGGAGTCCCGACTCGTGCTCCATTCCATCGGAATTAGAATCGACCCCGGAATCGATTCCATTCCATCCAGATTCAGAATCGGACTCGATTCCACTGACAAGTGCTGGAATCAGAGTCGGGGTTAAAACAAACGGCTGTCTTCGAAATCGATGGAGCCTCGTGAAGAGAAAGTACGTTGCCATGCCAAGAAAAAGACGAAAGACAAAGAAGAAGCGTCCTCGGGACAGCTAGGCGCGGCCCTAGGCGCTTCTCTCTTCGTCTCAGCACTCTGAGTCAGAGTCCGAGTCCGACTCGAGGCCCGACGACAACTCGACGGCGACGATCGACGCGCCAGGATCGACGCCACATCATGCAGCGGCCGCGCCTGCCCACGCTATCTATCCTCCACCCTCTCCACCTTACGGAGCGTGATGCCGTCTCTAATGGCCTGGAAAAGGTGGCTGCGAATGTCGGACACGGCCGGTGCCTCGGCGGCGGACGAGGCGGCCGGACACACATGGGTCACGGACCCTGGGCCCGCAGTGACAACTGCATTTCCCTTCGGCCATGTTCAGAGTCGGGTGACATTGTATTCACTTTTTTCTCTGCTCCCTTGACTACTGATGGCGTGAAAGTAAAACAGAGCCAAATGCTTCCTGTACATGGGAAATTTATACGCATTTTTTACACAGATATACTGATTTTCCTGGATCTGGGTTGATATGTACTTGCTGGTGAAGTCATGGTTTATGTTTACTCCTTGTATGATAATTTGTGCGCATGCAACCTTTTTAGAAGCAGTCGTAGTGCAATCGATTCCGGAATCCATCCATTTCATTTTGAGTCGGAATCCGAATCGATTCAGTTTTGGAAAACCTGCGTTGAGTCAGAATCAGAATTAATGCAGCAAGCTATGAGTCAGACTCGGAACTGATTGCCCGAATTAGAATCAGGCACAAGACTGACTGACTGATCATTGGGGCGTAGGGGCGCACAGACTTCGAGGTCATTCGGCGTCCATCAAGCATATGTCTAGCGAAAGCGAACGACATCTTTTTCGTTCTTTCCATGCATCGCCATGGGGATAAAACTATTTTTTCCCGGGATAAGGGGGCCGTTTTACCCTACCTCCTCTCCGGTCGACCCCATCACTGCTTATAACATGCCCTGATTGCTTCGCCTGATGATTTCAATGTTCCTAACCTTGGGGCTGGTCAATGACTGGGCCAGGCCTGGCTGCCTGCTGTTTCTCCGGACGCCGACTCGGGACGGGAACACTTGCGACTGACGCTGATTTAAGCCAGTCGGGTAGATACTAAACCATTAATGATGCTGACCTATAGTTTTGCCGGCCAGGATTAGTGCTTCCTTGGGCCGGAAACAGGCAGGCAGTGGGCTGTTGCTGAGGCCAATTATGCACATATGATCACGCGCATGGCTGGGCGCTCGGCAGGAGATGAGTGGTGCTAGGTTAAGGCTACACGTGCCAGCACGCTCGCCCGGACCGCGGCCGGCCTACAGGGCGGTGCTAAAGGCAGGGATACACGTTCCGTCACGCCTGTCACTGGGCTGGGGGTACGGAGATGGCGGCCGGCGGCCGCGCCATCATGCCCGCCAGGGGATTATACGCTCGCGCGGCCGTAAGGCCCGTGATATGCATAATCCACATTAGTGCGGCACGAAATGAAGCTGGCACAGTACCGGCGGCACCGGGGTCACCGCCCGGCCCGGCTCCACTGCCGGCGCCGTGTAGAGGTGTAGGCCGGCTGCTGCTCGGACGCGGCGCGTAGAGTCCAGCGAGCGCGTAGAGTCCAGCTTGCGCGCCGAAACGCTGGCAGGCGCTGGTACCGGCCAGCGGAACAGGAAGCTCCAGTCTCCCAGCGCTGGTCGTCTGGATCGGTACCTGCCAGCGGAACAGAAAGCTCCAGTCTCCCAGCGCTGGTCGTCTGGATCGGTACCTGCCAGCGGAACAGAAAGCTCTGGCCTCTTCTGCTGTGTTTCTGTCGAGTTTTCCCATGCTTATTTCGAATTACGGCATCTGCGATCAAATCTAACATCATCAAGCACTGGAAAACGTATAGCTGCAATACTCCAAAGGAGGAATGTGAAAGGAGAAACGAGGAGTTCTTGGAATTCGCCCTGACATCCCATAGATCATGCAATGGTAGCCATGGACCATGTCACACGATGCGGCTCGCCAGAGACGAAATGCGTGTCTGCTGGCGTATCCACACAATGTCTGAACATTACTCCGCAAATATCTGGTCACAGTTTCACACAAGTTTGGTCGCTGTTTCACACAAGTTTGGATGTCCGCAACATTCGGCGGCAGTTCCACAGAGCACCTAGCCGTGGCTCCAGACAGAGCTCGATGACCGATGCCCGGCAGCCGGTGGTTGACAAGTGTTCGTTAGGTCCCGGGGCCGGCGGTGGATGTCGTGTGTGTTCGTTAGTTCCCGGGGCCGGCGCGGTGCCGACAGTCGGCCAGAGAACTGCGCCTAGCCAAGTCGTATCGACCTGGAGGTGTGCAGGATTATGCCTCTGCGCGTGCTGTGCGCCCGGCTCTGTCGACACGACGGACAGGACAGACACTTCAGACACGACAAACAGGGCAGACAGGACGCACAAGCACACACTACAAACAGGGCAGACACGGCGGGCACAGCAGACAGGGCAGACAGGGCACGCAGGCGCACACGTCAGGGCAGACACAATAGACACGGCAGACACGGCAGACAGAGCAGATAAGGCACAGGCAACAGACACGGTAGACATGGAAGACACTGCGTCACAACAGACACGGCACATCTGGAAAACCTCAGTGTGCCAGTTGCCGATCTGAGTTGTATCACCGCCACATACGGAGCATTAACCCTCGCCGGGCAGGGGGAGATCGTTTTAGGATCCCCTGCGGTTTTAAATAGAATAAACTTTTAGAGCGCTGATTTTTGCTGTGGCTGAGTTCTAAACATTTGTTCACCTTAAGAAGAATTTTCAGAATTTTTCATGCGTTAGGTTGTGACATGCGACCTCTTTGTCAGGACCACGACAGTCATGGTTTTAAACTAATCGAACAATACATTTCCTTTGCTGGAATTTGGGCATTGTAATGTTGTGTTATATGTTTCGTTTATAAATGCTGGTGCCAATGACTAAGTTTTAGTGTATGGGAACGGTCGGGTCATCAGAGGTCAAGTTACGCCAAATGTGCATACCAAACATTGACGTCAAACACCTTGGTAATTTTGTACACGGGATAAGTCATGTCTACACTTGCAAGAATGCTTTATTACGATCCACGACGTCAACATTATTTTGACGAACATCGTTTGACATAATGTGAAGCCAGTTTGCAGGTCAAGGTCACGCTGGGTCAGAAATGAGAGATTCGACTGCGTCCCTAGCATTGAATTTCAAAAACCATCGCGGTCACTACAATGATATGTTACGATAGATATGCCCGCCTACCTACACACCAAATTTTGGGGCTCTAGCTTGAGTGGTTTTCCTGATAAACGACATTAGCGCCCATAACGGTGACCTAGGGGACTAACTGGCCGCGACCCCAAACAGGTGACACCCTTCCACTCCGAGGAAAGGTGTACTAAGTTTGGCACGCGTGTCGTCGCTCGTTTGACCTGTGATTCTACAGAAATGTAATGGACTATCATTCTTACCACTGCAAATTTCGGCTACGATGGCATTTTCGTGTTCTGGAAGGTCACCTGTTGATCAAGACCCAAAAACGCATGCGTTTTCCGATGGCTACGACAACGGCTAACACGCTGGTTCCACAGAATTGGTTTATTGTCAAAGTGTGGAAACTATATTGTTCAGAAAACTCCAATATATTTTGACATGGCCGATTTGAAGTTATTACCGTGACCTGGGAAGTCATCTTTTGGCCTGAAACCCAAAAATTGGACATCGTTGAACTACTTACGAGACGAGCAACACGCCGGTTTTTACTGTATTGATCTACCTCTCTTTGTTCAAAAGTTAGTGGGGGGGGGGTCATTTTGGGACCCCGCCCCGCCAGGCGATGGTAAATGCTGCCTGGCTGGTGCCACACAACCGGCATCTTTTCCACGTTCGACAAGAAACACCATAAGCTGATAAGCTTTTGGAACAAAGGAGGCAGCGATCAAACCTAATAATTATGCATCATCATTTGTTTACAGTTAACATTTTCGTTATGTTCAGCGGTAGTTTAATCGTTTACACTATACAATATGGTTTTATTCAATATGCCTTAAATCCGCATGTTTTTTACAACCCCAGATAAAACCTATCCGACATGTGGCATGCAGATGCGGGGACAGTATGAAAACAAGATGTATTTCATCTCAAAATGCCATTCTGACATTGCTAGAAAAATGCTTTATATCTGCGTTATTCTATGACACCGCTCGGTTATGCACCAGGGTCGCTTGACATTAGGAATCTGCCGCGATTTGCTGTTGATTAGTTTGTCCCAAGACGAAACTAATCATTGCCTAAGAACCAAATGAAAGACAATTGAAGAATGCGTTAAGTTTCTAGCGTAACAACGGAAGCTTCTGGAGTACAACAAAAAAAAACTGTTGTTATGGCATGCGGCTACCCAGCAAAGAACTTCCTTCGTAAAACGTGTGATTTCTAGAACTAGTGGCCGAAATTATGTATACCAAATTTCGCCTACCTGTTATCCCTGTTGCCTTCCCGGTCTGCATCTGCCGCCGCGGAGACGTCCGTCGGCCATGTTTCCGCTCCCTGCTCAGTGGCTGGCTGTGGCGTGGCCAGTGCCACTACGGTCCATCAGAGCTGACATTTAACCCGGCGGCCGGTCAGCAATGGCCAGCGGCAACGGAGCCCGCTAAATATCGCCGCAGGCGGTTAGGTCGGTAGCAGGGGCGCGTCGCCGAGGTCGGTGCGCTGGGTATTGACGCGCCGCGGCAGCGTTTCGAGCTGGTCCGTTGAAAGGACACGTAACGATTTTCCGGTGTTTGCTTGTCAAGTTTTACCACGACATGGTTTTCATGTAACTTCCATGGTACCGTGGGCGTTGTGGCAGGCCGATTTATGTTCGTGTAGGATTTTCTTCTTTTTATCTGACGCGTGATCCCTGACTTGGGGTTTGCGGATTGCAAGAGATATTGGCCCCGAAGCGAGGACTGCTGCCGTTAGATCACGTTTTCTGTTCGAGGTAAGTTCGATACATGTTGAGAGGTTTGATTGATTGATTGATCGATATTTCATTTACAACCACTCACATGCACACTCAACAAAGAGAGGATCGACGCAAAAGCATTAAGCGCTTATAACTGGGCGCCTCTCCTTACTCCTTACACGGATCATAAGTCGGGGTACGGGTAGCGTCCCACCAACCACGCAGCTGGCCAGCCGTGCACAGAGCCGCCGCCGCCGGTCCGCCGGAGCTTTCGCCGATTTTTCGCCTCACCAAAGAATTGAAAAT
This sequence comes from Capitulum mitella, assembly GCA_030062745.1. Taxonomy (NCBI): domain Eukaryota; kingdom Metazoa; phylum Arthropoda; class Thecostraca; order Pollicipedomorpha; family Pollicipedidae; genus Capitulum; species Capitulum mitella. Next base: position 36,255,569 of record CP099839.1, read on the forward strand.
GGATTTGAATGCACTAATTTATTTGAAATAGCCTGCCTTAATTATCTGATTTTGGAACAGTCCAGCCATCTCTCTGTTGTGAGCCCCGTCAGTGTGATCACCTTCAGGAACAGGAATAATTTTGGGGTGTTTGTTTGTTGGGTTTGAACTTTGATATTTTCTAATCCGAATTGAAAACTGCGAAATTTTTGGAAAATTTTGAGCTTTGAGCCTCCAGACAGATAGATTTTAATCTGTGTCGTCAGACTGCGCAGTACGCACTATCAGAAGCGGTTTCACTGAGAGGCAGTTTCATGAAAAGTAACGATGAAAGGAAAATGGTAAAATTAGCGCGTTGTGGAGTTGTGGAGCGTTGTTGGCATTTAAGTTATGGTAAATAGGTAGCGAATTCAACGTTACCTCTCTTACTATGGTCACCGTCGCCTCCCATCCTTGTGGCACCAATATCATCATAAATTTTTCTCCGGACATTTTTTCACTTAAATTTCGTCACGTTCACTGAAATGCCGGCAACGTGTCAGGGTCGTTCAGAGAAGCAGAGCCCGGACCACGCCCTCTCCTTTCCTCTTCAGTGAGCCCGGGCAGCCCTCTCCTCTCCTCTCCAGTGAGCCCGGGCCACGCCCTCTCCTTTCCTCTCCAGTGAGCCCGGGCCACGCCCTCTCCTCTCCTCTCCAGTGAGCCCAGACCACGCCCTCTCCTCTCCTCTCCTCTCCTCTCTAGTGAGCCCAGACCACGCCCTCTCCTTTCCTCTCCAGTGAGCCCAGGCGGCGCACTCTCCTCTCCTTTCCAGTGATCCCAGGCAGCGCACTCTCCTCTCCTCTCCAGTGATCCCAGGCAGCGCACTCTCCTCTCCTCTCCAGTGATCCCAGGCGGCGCCCTCTCCTCTCCTCTCCAGTGAATCCGGGCAGCGCTCTTCTCTCCTCTCCAGTGAGCCCAGACCACGCCCTCTCCTCTCCTCTCCAGTGAGCCCGGGCAGCGCTCTCCTCTCTCCGGCTGGGATTCGGTCGGCGCACGTCAGATATTCCGGTCACGCCCGAGGCGGTCGCCGCCGATGACGCCGACAAAGCTGTGTGTCCGAGGTGATAGTGGCCGGCCATCCTCCGGGGCCTGTTTGTGATGGCGGGAACGGCGGCGGCGGCGACGCGTCCTGACACCGATTGCCGGCCAAGAGCGAGCTTTCTCCGCGTCCTGCAGGGATTACGGGCTAATAGTGCGATTTATTCGAGTCACTTCGGGGGCCGAGGGGCCAAGAGTTTGATCCAATCGAATCCTGGCAGGGGCTGCGGAAGAAGGGTATAGTTTCAGCGAGTCCTGGCAGGGTATGTGGGGCAAGGATGATATTTATCCAAGTCCAATTTCGTAGCAAAAGTGTGGCTTATTGGAATCCTGGCAGTGATCGTGGGCTAAGACTGAAGCTTTGGAGGATCCTGGCAGGGATGACGGACATGGTATGAGGTTTGCCCGGGGGCATGGACCCAGAGAACGCGTTGCCACCAGCTAGCATGTTTTTTATGGTAGAAGACGAGGTTGACGAATAAAGTCATCACGAGGCATTCGGCCGGTGCCGTATCACAGAGATGCAAACATCAAGATAGATGTAAAGCTTGATGCAAAGCACATTTACTCAGTGACTCAAAAGCCAAGCTACCACAACATCCTATTGTCCTGGACTTGCTTTATAATGAACGTCATTCGTGTGTTGAATTATCTTGTTGCGCGTGATAAAAACCGCAGCCTTGCTGACGCCCGCAGACGGTCCCACGACCCCCAGGATTTCGCTTCGGTCTGCGGCGGATCCCGTCTCTATACGCTTTCCGTAGCCTTTTCTGCCTCCCCAATCGACTGCTGTGGCTCACACCACCTTCGCCCCCTCTGGATCTGGCAGCCGTCTGTAGCGGCTCCCACCGGGCTCTTTGTTCGAGACAGCAGACTCCGCGCGCCGGCGGCAGCCGCAGTTCGGCCTTCTCCGGTTCCCGCCGTCCGTCTGGTGATGGTGTCCAATGGTGGTGCGAACGATGATCCATTAGGGCCTTGCAGACGGCGTCCGTGTCAATTTGTGCTCGCGCGCGGGCCGGCGCCCGAGCGCCGCTCGCCTCCTCCCCACAGTCCGTCCGCGCTGCGACGCCGTCCTCCGGGGAACGTGTCGTTCGCCTGTTGGCACGGCTGGTGCTTCCCTTATCGCTAATGGGAGACGAATACGTTCAGACGCGGCAGAAGCGAAGCTGGAAACGGTGGCGGCGATGTGGAGGAGAATGGGAGGCGATGAAAGCCGCGGACCGATGTGCGTTTCTGCAGGGCTGCCTCTGCGCGGCCAGCGTGCGTGCCATTGTGAACTTTCATCAGAGTAAATTGTGCTTCGCATGGCGCACGCGGCCCGGCTGGCGTGCGTTTCCGCCGCCGACTTTCGAAGTAAAATTGCCTAGATGGCGCGCCCTCGGCCCCAAACTTTGTTCCGATCGCCAATCATCAGCGGCGTCATATCGGTGAGGATCATGCAAGCGCCGCCGCCTTGGCCTGTCGACGACGACGGCGCGACCCGCAGCGGACGACGGCGAGCTGGCGGCGGGCCGAGCCGAGAGCCTCTCGTGCCTGGCGACGGTTCGGCGCTGCCGGCAGCAGCCGTCGTTCGTGCCCAGGGGCAGTGCGTCTCCGGCGCACCGGCGAGACGGCTGCCGGCGCTCGGCAGAACTGGCGTCTGCAGTGGCAGAGTCAGAAAGCAGCGGCAGAGCCGACGTCTCTCCGGCAGGGCCGACATCTGTCCCGGCAGGACCGACATCTGTTCAGACAAGGCCGGCATCTGTCCAGACAGGGCCGTTATCTATCCCGGCAGGGCCGACATCTGTCCAGACACGGCCGATATCCGTCCAGGCAGGGCTGACATCTATACCGGCAGGGCCGACATCTGTCCAGACAGGGCCGACATCTGTCCAGGCAAGGCGGACATCTGTTCAGACAGGATGGACATCTGTCCCGGCAGGACCGTCTTCTATCCAGACAGGACTGACATCTGTCCAGACAGGACCAACATTTGTCCAGATAGGGCCGACATCTGCCCAGGCAGGGCGGACATCTGTCCAGACAGGATGGACATCTGTCCCGACAGGGCCGACGTCTGTCCTACAGGGCTGACTTCTGCCTCAGCTGAGACAGTAAGTCGCGGTGGCGTGGGATGACGTCGTCCCGCCGTGGGGAGCTGCGTTTAAAGCCCCCCTCCCTGTTGTCAAGAGCTGCATTTAGAGGACGCCAGGAGCGCCTACGGAAGCTCAGACGCCGTGATATTCCTCAGGATTACTGTCGGGAGGAGTCCCGGCCCGTGTCGAATTTATTCAGTTCACATGAACGATGAAAGTGAATAAGGCCTGTAGCTGGAGTATTCTCAGAAAGCTAATACTCCAAAATTGTCATGTGAATCGCGTAATAAATCACACGAAATCCCAATGTGCTGTATACAGAGCTTTGCCACTAGCCACTGCCGAAGCTTTTCCGCAATACCCTGAAGAAATCAATTTCTTGTCCATAAGTCATTTACACGGGCAATGATGAGTTCTTTATGCACTTATTCCCGTGACCGAATACATGAATATTTTACATGGTCTGGTGAGTAAAGGCCAAATTTTTTTGGCGCAAATGCTTGTCTGTAGTCCTCGGAGGACTGGAAGCATCGGTGCGCTGGTCACGGAAAAGACGTAATCTTTTTTTGATTGTCAGTGAATAAAGTAACATAACTATGCGTACGTTGTACATAATCTTGAATCAGTCCGTCGCTATGTGCTGAGATACTTGCTTTTAGGTAGTGCGATACATGCGTATTTGCGCACTTGCATGCATGCATACATATACACACACACATACAAACACACACACGTACACGCATATACAGACGCCTTCACACACACATACACCTATACACACATACGCACGCATCTAAACACGTACACACACACACATATGTATATGTATATACATATATACATTAATTTGCTTTAAACCCTGATTTTGCTTTGTACATTGCTTTGAACCCTGATTTCGATTTTGGGATTTATGAAGTCGTGAGGTCAAGAGATCGTGAGATACGGGCCATTGAAAATGTAAAGTCAAGACCGACGACCTTCATCATCATCATTATCGTCATCATTTTAGTGGTCGTGTGCACATGGTGGAGGAAAGTACGCGGTTAACGATTGGCCACGCGGCCAGTGGGATCGGTGAAAAACCTACACTTGATTCGGGGCACCTCTCCCGACATTTTGCCGTTTCGATTTTTATTGACCTCCGACGCAGGTGTCTGACCAGTGATTACAGGTTAAACACTCCGGCTGCCCGGAGACATCACACAGTTAAATGTAGACGTAGCAGGAGTAATCGTAATCGATGACCAACTATGCATGCCACTATATCTTCATAATCGAAAACGTTATAAGGGCAGAACTATATAACATTGGGAAGAAGAAAAACTAAGGAATATGTTTCCTTTAAAAGTTGACTTTCTTATGTCAAATTCGTGAATATGACATCATGGCCTAATTTTAATGTCAACGCGAAACACATTTTGCTCCTGTTTGATTTCTCTTAAATTCACACGCAAAATAGGTTACATTGTTGGTAACATACTGGCGAAATTTCGTTTTGTAATGGGAGCTCACTGTGGAGGCAACTGGGATCATATGTCATAACTTGATTTGTCCCATATGCTTATTAGTCTCAATTTATTCCAAAATATAAGCAATATGGGTATTATTTGAAAGCATGTGTCATATGAAACTTATGCCTGACATCAGCATCCACCTTTCAGTATGTTTTCCTGCGTTTTACCCCTCGTCATTGTACGATATTTGGACAACATAGATGATACATGGTGAGGGTATGGGTAATTCATGGGTAAGAACCTTCTGGGAATTGGCCCCTAATTGAGCTAAAGCCGCGAAACAAAAACAGACGTGTTGCTCGTCATAACAGAAACCAATGAAATCTGGTTTAAAGGATCCAGATCAATTCGTGACCTAAGTCAGGTCGATGACCCGAAATTGTGAGGCGTTTTGTTTGGAAGACCACAGAACAAGACCATCTGCAGTTTCAAAAAAGGTGGAAAAGGCAGAAGACTCACTGAAGTCTTGCAGATCTGATGAGACCTTTCATGATTACTTCCGGTCAATGGCGCTGATCAAGTCAAGTCAAATCCTGTGACTGTCTAGAACGGCATAAAATCTAAAGTCTTCCCGGTGGCCATTAAATTGACATAAATGAGTCAGAATTGTTTAAAATGGACGCCGAATTCGAAACCAGCGCCTCAGAATATTTCACTCACAGCATTCGACTGCTCGCGCCCTCTGTTTAGTAACCTTTCTGAAGTGACTGCGTGGATGTCTTCAATGCGTATGGAGGACCTTGTGGTGTTGCAACGGATCGCCGCCCATCATCATCTGAGCGAGATGCGCCGTACGCAAACGCGCACGGAGAACTGTTAGACGTCATAAAGCCGCGCAGGGCTGCGCACGTGCACACCGCACGCGCAGCGCGTGTGGCGCATTGCCGCAGAAAGGACAATAAAACAGTGAAATAGTGTTTTTTTTCCGGCGGAAAAATAAATGCGCTTGTCGGACGTGGGTGGCAAATGCGCCTCTACGATGGCCGCTGTCGAGCCGCTGCTCTGCGAGCGATGCAGAGCAGCGGCTGCAGTGTCTGCGACTATCTACGGAATAGGCAGTGACTAGGTGATGTTCGTCATTGGTAACCCTAGCTAGGGTAGGGGGAGGGATGATGCACCTTCTCGGGGTTTTTCGGGATCACAAAAAAATGGAGCTGAATAGCGCCCGAAGATTGCACTACAGTCATGGTCATTCGTTGAGGACATTTTGAAAAAGTCAAGTCCGGGTCATTTTGTTAGGTCACTAACCTATGATGTCCTTTCTGGACCTCTTCAAAGCCAATTTCGCTCGAAATGTAGGAAAATCGCTAGTTTACGAAAGCGAATGGCACTCAAGAGTCAACTTCGGGTAAAACTACGTGTAACCATATAACAGCTTTGGGTTTCACTACGTCCGTGGCCCTTTTAAAGTCACCATTTGTCAATGGCCTCGGATGGCCCTCGATGACCTTTTTAACCTCGGGTCGACGCCAGGGTATTTTGAGGCTCTAATTTCAAGTATGGTATCTATTCTAAACCATTTCGACTCGTCCGCATTCATGTAATGACCGCCAGACGGCTTTAGATTCTATGTCGTTCCAGGCAGCAACGGGATTTTACCTGACTGGACGTGTGCCATTGACCGGAAGTAACGAAAGAAAGGGACCTTTAGATTTGTAAGGCTTCAGAGAGTCCTATTCTTTTTCCAGTTCCTCTAATTCTAAAACGTTTGGTCCTGTGGCCCTCAAACAAAACGATTCACGATTTCCACCAGTTTCAGCTCATTGACCTGACCTGGGAGGCAAACGGTTGAGCTAAAACCTTAAACCAGGATACCCCCTGACTTTCTGTCGCGACCAGTAACGCACTAATTTTGTTTCGCGGCTCCAACTCTGTTAGGGGCCAATCGCAAGGAGAGTTCTTAATCGCCATGCACCATCGAAGTTGTCGAAATACCATACACTGGCAAGGGGAAAACATGAAAACATACCGAAAGATAGACAATGATGCCATGCCTGTGTTCCACATGGCAAATTCTTTTAGAGGTTATATATATTTGACATGGTAGACTTTGTCGTCAGGAACAACGAAAGAAGTATAACAAGGGCTGTGTTGTATCTCTTTAAAACATCGCATGTATGCTCGTGAAGATCTCTTCCCATCAGGACACGCGATGTAGATTATTACTAAAGCAATAATTTCTAGATTTTCTGTGATTAGGAAGACAAAATACTGCCGCTTTTTGATCTCAATAATGATACCAAAAATCTTGCAAATAATGATGAATTAAAATGAAAATAAAAGCAAAATACTTATGGCCGTTAAATAACATCCACGTATGTACGAATCGACGAACCTGCAGATAAATGGCAGTGTGGGTTACTGTTCCTTCGAAAAAGTATGAATGGTTTTAACACATGTGGGGAGCACTAGTATTTCCACCAGCCACAGGCAATATCAAGTCAGCAAATGTCCAATGACTTTTGAATTGTGCCCCACAGGACGCCACCTTTCAGATTATTTTGATGCGTATTGTTTTGACCTAATCTGAATATCACTTCCGGATCACAAGGTGAAAATATCTAGCCTGCACCCGTCATAAAGACTGCGAAAATATTTCAGGTACTGTTATACGGCAATTGTAATGTGTAGTCTAGTTTGAAATGGAATGAGAAGACTGTCATTCTATATTATCGGAATAAATAGGCAGCTCCATTGCAATTTTAAGGCCGCAAAAGTCCTGTCACTATGACAAACTGCTGTTGCTCACTCAGCAAGCGCACGTCCTTATTAAGCTCAGCTCGCTTTTTATTCAGACCTCTCGAAATCACAGAAATAAAGAACAATTTCATATGGGAGCTCGGGTTTTTCTCATCAGCGTGCTCCGGAGCAATTATTGCCCTCATCAGCCGGCCATCAGCCTCGTCGGGCCAGACCTGATCATCGTTAATCACTGGGGCGGTGGAGGAGTCCCTGCCTCCCACGGGTACGTTCCGAGGCACCACCCTAGTCGGAAACGTCATTCGCCGGCACTTCCTCCGAGATGGCTTTCAGAGATCCAGCTGCCGGCTGCAGAACCAGTCAGAAATTCTTTGGCGAAATTCTGGAGACAATCCCAAGTTATGTTTGAATTTGACCTTTAGTCGATGCGAGGCTTCCTGGTGGCTGTCCCTCTGTTGAGGCCGTGGCTGCTCAGTGCTCCCCTCGGAAGGCAATTTCAAATTCTCCTATGGTCTCTATGGGAACGCAAACACAGCTGGCTGCAGCGTGTTCAACACCACGATCCGGCTGGGCCGTTCTGCTGAGTTCTAACCGCAGTAGCTGGCCCGACGTCGCGCGCCGTTTGTTGCGCCACGCCGCACCGTTCCTTGTAGAGCTGAGTCGAACCTCGGCGATCTACACCGACCGCGTCGGATGCTGCTGTACACCTCGTACTGCGTCGTATGTTGGAGTCGAGCAGAGCGTCGCGCTTAGGGCCAGGCGGCGAGTTTCGAGCTTCGGCCGAAGTCAGTTCTGGGCGTTGAGCTGCGCTGGCGGTACCCGGGCGCCGGACGCCGGTCGGAAATGAAGCTGCCAACTTTCGGCCGAGGTCATCACCAGAGCCGGCCGTCTATGGCGCCGCGGCGGACCGGGCGTGGCTCGTGCGCCGTGCCGGCGGAGCGCTGAAAAATGCCGCCCATTACATAGCCGATGCGCGTTTTATCGCTGTTGGGTACGAGCCTGAATGCACTGCGCCGAGAGGCCGGGCGCTGCTGCCGCAAACAAGATCACGCCGAACTGCGGGCGCCTCGTCTGACGCCAAGCACTCGGCAGTGGTCTTGGTTTGAAATAGAATGCGCGTCACATTTTCCATGCATACTGTCATCGTGCCAGCAATGTAGTCTTCTTTGCCGTGATATTAGTGGGACGTTGAGGAATCAGCACATATGTTTTGCAAATGTTCGTGTGTCAAATCAGGTGAAATCCAGGTGGAGACGTTCATGTTAAACTCAGTTTTATATGTTCACAACTTGGCGCAGAATCTGCTCACCAGAGGGCAAATTTATGGAATTAGAGCCACAAGGCATTTCAAACTTGGTTTCTAATCAGACCGGGCACATAACGAGTCCATTGAACTTTCGAAACTTCCCGGCCATGAACTTCATCCTTGCTGCGTCGGCTATGGTGTGTAATTTTTAGCTGCGAACTTTTCCTACTAAGAATTCAGAAGTGGGAAAGAACGGGGACAGTGTTTCAGGTTATTTCTTCACGCATCACACAATACATTTTTAATTGCTTTCCAGGCGCTGAACGCATCTTCTTCCGCTTGGCCACCCATGATATTGAGCCGAGCCCCAGCTCCGCTCAGAAAAGGGCTGCAGTTGAAACTGAAACGTAGCTCTCCGCTGGGCTTGACCGTGGCTGGTGGCCTGAGACAGCCGGGCTCATGCGTCACCCTCTGCGTCCTGAAGACGCGGGAGGACGACGGTGCTGAGTGCGTCAGTCGGCTGGGGCCGGTCAGCGCCGTGCATAATGCATGGTCCGGTCCGGCCGCCAGGGCAGCGCCGCCAACGAGTGCGGCCGGCGGCCCCTCCAAACAATCAGTCGGTGCGCACAGATTAAGCCAATTAATGGAACAATACGGCCGACTCGCAGTCGGCTCCTGTGCCGACTGATTTATTCATGATTGTGACGAGCGCGGCCTGGCCTCCGCCCAGTGCACTCATTAGCTATCTGGGCGGGCGGCGCGGCGGCCGGCGTTTGCTGATTGCAGCTGCCTGATCGCGCCCGGCCGAGGTGGGACGCGATCCTCTTCCCCTCCGAGAACCGTTCGATCGGCTGGGCGGCCAGTCGCCGCGTCGACCGGCCCCGACCGCCGCGTCCACAGCCGTGACCCGGGCTCGGACCGTCGGCGCGATGCCCCGCGGCCGTCGGCCTGCTGGTGTGCCTTGCGTCGTGGGCGGGCCGTGTCATATCCCAACGTCTTTTCGTGTCAGCCGTCCAGCCTCGCAGCCCAGATTATACATTTCTTTTTGTCGTCATCGCTGATTGCCGCATTACACAGATTATCACTGGCATGGCCGCATTTTGAATCGTCTTCTCAGCGCGTGCTCACGCCGTCCTCCGCGTCCGTATTTCTCCGACCAGTGCTCGCAGCCATTACTCAATGTCGCGATAGAGCGTCTGCGCGCGTTCAAACCGTCGTGCGCCGGCCGGCTGTCTCCGGCCAGTTCCCGGATTTTGCACGGAGCGGCGCACCGGATCACACGCTGCGTCAAAGGCACGTGCCTCAGCGAGTGCCTCGTTATGTGAGTCAGATCTAGTTCTAACCATTCTGCGCCACCCAGGCTGCGATTGGGAGGACAGCGGCCCCCCGATCGCTTCTCGGTCCGCTCTCGTTGCGATCACGCATCGAAATTCGGTCCGCCCAGTTTACTGTATCCCGAACCCGGTCAGTCGGTCTGCCAAGTCGTGCATGTGCTACAGCCGCCTCATGACGTAGATCTGCCTCCCGCTGCCGTTACTGCGTTATTGTGCAGTTGCCAAACTGGGACCGCTCGTCGGCAGCTGGTCGACTGATTAACCCTATTACCGTATGAGAGGGGCTTCAGAAATAGGACTCCCCTCTGTTTTCTTTTTTTTCACCATCTCCGAGCAGCTTCACAAAACTTGATCATGCTTTCTATTCGCTCTTTCTACGTGTTATGCCAAAGCTTCATAATTTTATTCTGCTCAGGGGCGCAACCAGGCCACGTTTTTTGGAGGCACTTCAGGCCATTTATGGCGCTTTTGAGGGTAAGAGAAAAATGACTACCGAAAATAAAACTGTTAAGGTAGAGTTCAAAACTTTATATGGATGCACAGGTATATTTCTGTTGTCCTGAGACTACTTCTCAAGGTCGGACCAAGGTCTGAAGTCAAAAATTAGTTTTATGCGAACGTTTTTGGCAGTAATTTTTGAAAAAGAAGAACCGGAATATGTATAGCTTAGCACAGTGTTTTCTACTTGTGTTTAGAATTTTAGGTCATCAGATAGGTCAAGGAAACATGACCTTCGTCACGTGTCCGCTTACCCTATATCGCGACGGCGATTCAAATGGGTTTTAGAAATATGGTCCATCCGAATGGTTAGAAATCCTATGGATTTAAAACGCTATTTCAAACACTATGAAATGGACCTAAGGCCATCCCATGCGACTTTGAGGTCATCTGAGGTCATCTGAGGTCAAAAGTCGTAAGCTGACGTAATGAACATGCGACCATGGCATTTCCCCTTTTCATGCTCCTGGAGCCGCCTAAGCCAATATCACACGAACAGCGTAATACGATTTTTACTGCTGATGTGCAGAATGACCATTAAAAGCTTAAACAGTATTCTTAACTTTTATGTTAATCCACTTTTTTAAAGCCACATTTTTCCCATTTTCCGGACCATGTGAACATCTACGAATCTTCTCAAAATTTTCAGCATGTGGGCGAAAGATAAGTCATGTAGATTAGCTCTCGATTCATACCAGCTGCATGAAAATCAATCAATAAACATCAATAAACATCGAAGTTGTAGCCAGAAAGGTAAACACCGTTAGCGGTTATCTCGCTATCTTGTATCAACCCCTTACAAGATTTTCAGAACTTCATCTGTAAATAATATAGCTCACGTCATGTCGAACTGATTGCCGTTTGCTACTATCAAATCGGACGGGTAGACCCCGAGATCTCGGGGGAGGGGGCAATAGCCCCCCCATACGGGAATGCGCACCAGTGTTATGGGTGCGGCAATAGGGTTAAAAGGCCTGTTGAACGTATTCTAATTCTGAGGATTAGCTCTGCGTTGGTATGCCTCCCTAGCTGACCTGAGCTGAATAAATATTCATAAAGTAAAACACGTTTTACAGCAGGATGCACTGAGAAATTTGATTTCCAAATTACCAGTCTGACGCATGCTTAGCGGTACGGATTTACCACGCATTTTGCCCTACATTTCATCAGAATCATCTGGAACCTAATTTGGACTATCCATGTGTCAGGCCACTGAGGAGTTGGCTCTCTTCTTTCGTTTTGCCACTCTGTTCTTCGCCTTTGTTTCCCTCGAGCTATCGGCTTCATTTTTCTCCCGACTCCGCGAGAGGCCGCTCGTCAATCATTCCCGCCGGCTCGTCGGAGCGCCTCTTTCCAATACTCTCTCTGTCAGTTGAGTCTCTCGGTCCGCCGCATTCTTTAACTGACTCCTCGTTTCCTCCTCTGCCGACGGAGATGTTTGGTGCTGGCCGCAGTCTCATGGCTGGCCTGTCTGCCACCATTGATCGGTCGAGCAGCACGATCCCCGGGCGTGCCTCACGCGGGGCCGTAGCTCCCCTGGGAGCGGTGCCCCGGCCTCGAGGACGGACCGCCGCGCGGTCAGCTCAGCGCTCCCCCGGCCGCGCCGCCGCCGCCGCCGCCGCCACCGTAAAGGCGCCGTCATATTCGACGCGTCCAATAAAGAACGCCACCCGGTCGGAAGCGATGGCGCGCCCAGTCGAGCGCGGCCCCTGGCGGCGGCTTCCAGGAACGGGCCCTCTCCGGCCGCGGCAGGTGGGCCGGCCGCCGCCGCCGCCGCCGCCCCCCCTGTCCCCTGCGGCCCGGCCGTCCACCACCTCCTGCAGGCGGGCATCCGTGCGTGCGCGGGGGCGGCTGCTCGACGCATGTCGGAGGCGGTGGAGGCGAGACACGGCGAGGCGGTCGATACCAGACCACGGGCTTTCACGAGATGATGACAGCGTGTAATGGTAGGGGTGGCACGTGCCTCCGAGGCCGACGTCGTCGAGCGCAAACAGCGCGGAAGGAGCGCGCTGCGGCGCCCTCTCATTGGACCCAATCGGATGTTTGCTGATCATTGGACCGGCAGAGGTATCAATTAACCTGGCAGCCGGCCAACGCCGTGTGGAACAAGGACGAACAATTAGGACATTGCTTATACAACGATAAATTGGAGGCAGGTGGATTACAGGGCTAGCAGCGCACTGGAAGCATTAAGCATATAGTACTTTCGTCTATTGCCTAAAAAAACGTTTTGTTCTGCAAAGCAAGAAATGTTTTAAGTCTGGCCAACTAAGCTGCGCAGGAAAGCAACGATAACTTTCTTCACGCACTACAGGTCGGCAGTGTTTCAGCGTGGAATGCACTATAATCGATGGAGGAAGGGATTCATAGCTCTATTTACGTGACTTGTCATTACGTTAAGCACCTTCCTGGAACTTTAATGCGGTGGGTAAGGTCTTTCATGCCAGTATGCAACGAAACCAAGCACCTTATGTCCTTGTTCTGTACCGATGCTTTTGGTGACGATCAAGTTGTGCTATAAAATTTCAGCCCTTTCTGTTGTATTGCTTGGCAGTCCGCCTGAGGCATTTCGACGAAGTTCCTCCAGTCAGAATAATGCTTTTGGTATCAGCAATCGCACGTTGCTTTTTGATGTTTAAATCCGCTGTAAATTACTCTCAAATACTCGGGTTCCAGAATTGTAATTCTGAAATATGCGTGCGCAGTTAATACCAAGAAGTTCAGATGCACTGAAATGTAATATCTCCTTCGGCCTCCGCGACAAACTTAACACATTTTACAAAACGTTGCGCAAATACAAATGCATTCATAAGTCCATCTTGTCTGTGATGTTGCCTAAACCCTGCAAAAACTGAACACTAAGCAGAAGCGCCATTTTTCTTCTCTTCTGTTTCAGTGAACTGAAAAAGTGAACAGCGATGAATTTCGAAATTTCAAATTTGTGCAACGTATGCCTGTGGAAAACAAATATCTCCATTAAAATTTTAATCCGCTGGTAAATTCATGTCGGAAATTTTTCTGCAAGACCTACGGTTGTGCTACATACTCTGCCATGACCTTGTTTAACCTGAGCTCCAAGCTGGAATGTCAGGTAGAGTAAACGTATCTACTGTAATCAACGTCTTAAACTAAAAACACAGAGCAACAGGCATGGGTTTCGTCCTATATTTCTGTGCTACTTGGTTCTAAACTAAATGAAGTCATTTGGATCACCCCATTTCTCAAGAAGATTCAGAAATGTCACGTACGGAACAGGGTTAAACTGATGCACTGACTTAAAAACCCATTCGATATGCTTTGTTCTTACATTCCATTTCTAGATCATCAACGATTATTTTTTGTCACCGCCGGGAAAGGTGTTGCCGCCAGCTTTGTCCCCAGTGCAACTTAAAATCGTTGGTAGGGTAGTGGTCTGGGGGTAGCTGATTCGAATTCGGGTGAATGAGTGATGGAGACGTTTGCTCTTTTTCCAAGATGCAAATACAAATATATACCACAATTGCAACCTTCGCTGGCAATCCATTATTCGCACCAGGATCATGGATTTTATGCTCATAACTCCGCACAAATTCCTAGATTCGAACCAGCGGCCCCCACGCCCATCGAGCATTCTACCCGTTAACCATGATGGCGATGTGAAACTGGCGCTTGTTGGTATTAAAGTTCAACGAACTGAGGTTCCATGTTTGGATTAAGTCCATTTTTTTTTTTTACTGTAGATCCAACGGCAACCAAACCATTTCTTAATTACTTAATTAAGTGCCAAGAATCGTATTCATCAACTAAATGGACAGGTGCTGTTCGTAAGACACCACAAAATTATCCTTCACCTTGATTCATTTGTCCTGTCACTTTACTTTGCCAAGAAGTGTTGGTCTTTTGGTACTTGACGTGAGCTGGGTACGTGGCTCGTGCAGCTCGTGAAATCGGCCGCTGTACGGACATAAGGGCCTGGCTTTGCTGTTCGAAAAGAATACGTCACCGGACGGTTATTGACCTCCAAGAAAACTACGGTAACAGGCGTAAGTTTTGCCAAAGCTGTTTTTGTTTACATCAAGGCTGGATCTCCTTGCTAAAAGAAGCTAGTGCCAGATCATGATATCACGAGCAACCCTGAATAACTGAAATCTTTGAGCCAGAAGAAATACTTTTCTGTTATGTTTTACGGAATTTTTGCAAACTGCACGCCCAGTAATGTTTCCCGATTATTGACAAATACTTAGCGTTAACAAGTCAGCAATGAAGCGGAGGGGGGTCGCCCCCTCTCCGCGGGGAAACGGAAGGGCCCCATTGACCCCTTCGAGAGCTTACAGGATTCTCAAAAATGGCCCTTGAGGCCATAGTGGGCCCTCCATTTTGCTGAAGGAGGCCAATAGGAGACCCCTTGAAGCCATATGAGGCCCCTGCAAGTGATAGGTTCCTTTTTAGGGTATGAGAGGCCACCTCGGCACTTTCTGGTGGAGGCCCCTTGGACTGAGACACTCCCTTGGGGTGAGGAGGCTCCTTTCTGAGGATCCCCTCTTGGCCGATTCCTGGCTATGTGCCTGCACCAAATGACTTGATTTGCGAAATATTTCCGCCACCGACTCCGCTTGCATATCCGTAGGATTTAATACTTCTGATTGCTGGCGAGTCCTTTATGAAGTGCAACACCTATAGCTCCAAAAAATGATCAAGCAATGCAGTTTTGTAGAGGAGGCAAAATTAAACCACATCACAATCTGAGTCAGTAAATTTATTTTACGTTGCAGACACTGCAACGCACTAAGCCTCTTTACACTAATAATGAATGCCATGTCAATTTAGGCCGATATCCTGACATGAGCCGTCGGTCCGTTCATGCAATGAACAAGGTTCTCGGCCTCGTAACGACCGACTTGCAGCGTCTGGCTCGATACGCGCTGAGACTGACCTACATCGACTGGAGGCGGGCCGCTCGCCGCCGGCCACGACGCGCCGACACGCGCCCGGCTCACCCCTCCCCTGCCCGCGCCTTCGACTCGGCCGCTGGGGGCGTGACACGACACCCGCAACCGACCGCGACCGTCACGAATCCACGAGCGACGCCCGCCACGGCACTCGCCGGCCGTGGTGCGGCCCCGTGACGACTGACGACTGGCCGCGTTCGGAGCCGATGGCGCGGAAGCCACGTAACGTGACGCAGAACTGCAGACATGAGACGCTGGGCCGCGGCTGAACAGCGCTGCTCCTCCGGGCAGCCGCCGGACCTTCACGGCACTGTTCGGCTCGGCGCGTGACCTGACCCGCCGTACCAGGAACGCCTGACCCGACGCGGCAGCAACTCCGCGCCCGGCGCGGAAGCTGCTCGTCGTCGTTTACGACGGGGCAGTTTGGCTGCGCAGGGCGGCCGTGGCTGCCGCCGCCGCTGGCCCATTACACATTCCAGGGCGGCCGGCCGACGGCGGCCAGAACTGTTAGTGCGGCCGGCCTGGCTGAAAGGCGGCCCGGCCGGCTCGAACGTATTGACTTTGTGCCCTGGTGAATAATTGTCTTCATACATGTCATAGTAGAACGCCAATGGACTGAACTTGGCGTTCGATGAGGAGGTTTTCAGATGCGCGCCCGTGGTGTCTTAGCGTCACGCCGTCGCGCTGGAGACGAATAGGGCAGGGACACGCCGTCACGCTGGGGACGAATAGGGCAGGGACACGCAGTCGTGACGGGGACAAACAGGGCAGGGACACGCTGTCGCGACAGGGACAAACAGGGCAGGGACACGCTGTCTTCCTGGAGACGAATAGGGCAGTGGGTCGTCGCAGGATACCGTCGCAGTGGGTACCCTCACTGTGGAGACAGGTTGTCATAACAGAGACTGACCGAATGGAACACGTTGTCACACCTGGTGTCCCCGAGCAGCACAAATGCCACGCTGCAGACCCACGATGGGAGGATGCCGTCGCAATGGGTGCGAATGTCGGTGTATGTTGTCACACTGGAGTGGTTAACATTTGGCTTATTTAGAGCAAAGAACTGGTCAGCATGCCGAGCTGAAATGACCAACGCGGGCTATTTCGTCCGTGCTGATGCGGCACTTTCATTCGAGTACGATTCGTGCGCGGCTGGGAACGTCCGCGAGGTGGGCTCGACTCTCTGCACCGTCCGCGAGGGGGGCTCGACTCTCTACACCGTCCGCGCAAACCGACTTCGGGATCCGCAGGATGTGCGTGACCTGATTTTAAGTCCCACGGCAGAATGAACGTCACAGCATTCACTGTAAAGGCAAGTTATCTGTGATGCGCTTACCAAACTTTAATGTCCATGGAGAGCAGGACTGTATTCCTCCAACTTTATCAGAACCTAGTGACTCCAACGCAGGAAAGTGAGAAGCTGCCATTTATTCATTATCCTTATGACAATGCATAAATAAAAACAACTTTCAAATAGCCTTTCAGTTTTTGTTTTAACTTATGCAGCCTAATTTCACTAATTGAGACCTTTAATGATGGAAAGGCGATAAGGACCCTTAAATGCCAAAGTTGTATCGTCCCACTGGAATGATCTGCCGGTCTTAAAAACGTTGACCCAACATGGTCGTCGTGCATTAGTTTGCGAGATGCAAAAGCGCCGCACTTTTGTCCCAATGGTACAAGATTTCAAATGACTTTTTCCGCTATTGTCTTTCCAGGCCCTTGCAGTGTCCATAATCCACTCATTTCTACAACAAAATCCGGGAAAGCTACAAATGAATAAAAGGATGGGTTTGAATTGTGTAATGCATAGGACTGCTGATGCCAAAAACAGAAACACTTCAGCTGTAAAAAAAAAAACTTTCAAGCTCCAGCAGAATTTTCCGAGAAGACCTGATGCGAATCACGCCAGCGGAATTCGCTTCAAGGCTACACCAGCTTCAGCAAGCTGTTATGTGAAAAGATCAAATTTCAAGAAATGAAGCGGCCGATTTACAGTGTAACCAGTTTAGTTCAGTTCAGTTCAGTGTATTTCTTGGGACGTTCCACATACGATGCGGCTGTTCTTTGCCCAGTGTCATACAGAATAAAACGTTTCGGTTTGACGGGGGATGTAAATCATGCACTCAGTATCGGACACGAGAAACGAAATAGTACCATGGTCATTCACCTCCTAGCACTTCTACGTCGGACAAGTATAAAAAAGGAAATAAGTACGAAACAAACGACGGTCAGAATGAACAGCCTATGTTACACTGTCATCCTTTAAAAGCATCTTTAAGCTTCTTTTAAACGAACATAATTTCCGCCTGGTCAACTCGGTAGGCAGTCCGTCGTACATATTGGGGCCTCGGTAGGCAAACTGTCGCCTGCCAGTCTCCGTGCGGATGCGAGGAGGGTGCAGCTGTCCATCCTGTCGTGTGTGCCTAGAGCGGATGTTCGAGTTCTGATCGAAGAACGAGGCGAGAGACGATGGCTCTCCGCACTCACGGATGCTTTGCATGACAGTGAGGCAATGGTACTCATCCGGCTGTCTGGCGGTGAGCCAGCCCGGTCGCCTGAGGACCTCTGATATGTGGTCGAACTTTCGCTTGCCAGTCACCACCTTCCCACTGAAATTTATGATCTTCTGAAGCTGCTTGGGGTTTTTTTGCTGAGCAGTTGCTAAACACAGCGGTGCAATATCATACGTGTGAGAGAACTAAGCCATGCACAATCATAAAAAGGATATCCTGGGGATGGTGATACGGATGTGGCCGAGTCCTATCAGTAGCCCGAAACATTTGCGTGTGACGTGAGCTAAGTGGGCGTCCCACGACAGAGGTAAGACGGCGTGACAGGGGCTTGGTGGCAAAGGAAAAGTTTAACAAGACTGACGCGAATACAGTGACACTTTCAGAGATCTGTTGCGTACAGAGATCCGCTGCAGTTCCTCATTCAGCGACACATTTCCATGGCAGCGTGTAATAATCTGCCTTCATGAAATCTTCCATTTTTTTTCGTTGAGCGCAGCAGGCCACGTCCCTCCGTGCAGGCAAGACGCGTCCCTGACCACACCCAATCCCGGCCGGCGCTTCCGCCGCCACGCGTCCGGCGCCCGGTCTCGACCAGCCGCCGGCCGGGGGGGCGTGTTTGTGCCGAGCAGGGGCCGTCGGCTCCGGCCGGCCGTGCCAGGAGGGGGCCCGGTCCGGCCGGTGGCGTGTTGTCCGTCCGTTACGCCGCGCCCGGCGCGCCGCCTTTTAGCGGCGAGCGCGGCGCAGTCGCCGGCCGCGAATCGGAGCTTCAGCAGCCGCCATGACGCGGCGGCGACGGCGGACGCGGGTCGGCAGCCGCCGCCGCTGCCGCCGGCCGTATTGACGACAGGCGGCGTCGGCGCGGTGCCCCCCCCCCCGGCCGCGCTGAGTGCGTTTTCTTGTGGCGAGTCGGCGGGTGGCGGTCGTTTACGTCGCGCGATGCCAAGGGCAGCGGCCAGCCGACAAACGGCTGATTGGTGCTCGCGGAGCCGGGCGTCGCTGGCCGCTGAAACATGTCAATGCGGGCCGCTGCCGCTTGATTGAGGCACTCAGTCCACGTGTGTGGCACTGATTGGTGGATATTGAGTACGGTCACATTTGATTGCGATCTTTGAGTCGCTGCGCGACGACGTCGGCATGTCCGGGCTCCTTGTTACCGTTCATTGGACCACTTTAACGCGCCGAGCGACGCATGAGGTCGTAAAGCTACAAGAATGCAGTAACGACAGCCTCCGAGGTGAGGTATCGGTGGATCAATGATTTGTGCTATGCCAGGAACGTTGCACTGTGGCCCAGCGATTCACAGAATACGGCGGTCACTGTAACTCGATGCAATACCAGAGTCTTAGGCGGAACAAGGCATAGGAATTATATCTGCATTTTTGCCCTGAAAATTTGCACAAAAATTGTTTCATTAACGTAGACATTTTAAAGCCTGTAGGATAATGCAAACAAGCCCGCCGTGTAGATTTAATCCAGGGCCATTTGATTTTGGGCTGCGGAATGGACAGGTATCAGAAGTGCCGCAACTGTATTTTTCTGGGTGATTTGGAAAAATCGTGCCGAGAACCATGGTATTGTTCCTTGACACCAACTTCGAATAACTTCGAATAACTTCGAATAAAATAACCAGCTCGAGCAACCCCAGCTTCGAAATAGTCATGTCTGAGACTAACAAAAACTCGTCCAAAATCACGATCCACGGCATTCAAAACATTTTGCATTCCCTAGAGTTAACAGTCTCCCGCAGACTGTGCAGCCGTCGAGGTCCTTAGCGGCTGTGGGTCCTTTGGATCTAGAAACCCCTTACCACACAAACACACGCACACACACACACACACATGCATATATATATATATATATATATATATATATATATGCGTCATTAACCTAACTTATTCCTGATATTTAATTGGAATGATGTTTTCAGCGAAAGTAAAATCATCCTTGATTTCCGCTAAAGCCCTGAACAAGAAATATTTTTTGTGAAAATATATTATTTTCCTATTGCGTATTTCCAGCGCTTGAACGCTTGGACCACATAAATATTAAAGGGCATACGACGTATTTCAGAGAATCGGCCATAAAGCCCTATCTCCAACAAGTCCAACCGTGGTAGGACCTTTGGTTTTGGATGCTACTCGAAACGTTTTAATTGAAATACGTGGGAAGTGGAAAGTATCACTGCTGAACTGTCTGATATTGTATTCTCCGGTGATCAGTCAGGCCAAATATGTACATTTTGATATTTACACTCCTGGGCCCAGTGAGTCATTCCTTTGATGCAAATATGAAGGCAAGTACTTGGATGTAAGGCGGTATATTTGGCTGGTAGGGAAAGAGAAAAATCGTTTTGCGTATTAAAAAGAACTATCGGCTCAACCCTATCGTCTGCTTGAAATAGAGTACAGTTTTCTCTGAGCATGCATGAAACTTTTTAAAGTTGTTCCTCACCCGTTGTCACCCCCGAAGGTCCTTTGGGCTCCACAGGGGGTCTCTTCCCAACTTTTTTCGTTCTTGGAATAGTTCGGGTATCGACTACCATTCTCAACGCTTGGCGATAGGTTTAACATGCTCCCCATGTCCGATGCTGACTTAAGAGACCCCCAAAGGTCAGGGTAGTTTTGGAATCAAAGAAACCCCAGACTCAATGCCCCCCACCCCACCCCAACCCTGCTATATCCGTCCGCCTACTCTTGGACCGTGGCGCGGTCTCTTGGTGTGCGAGAAAACACTGGTTGAAAAGTGGTGCCTTTGTTCAGAACTCTGTTTACATGTATGGACTAGGCACTAGTTAGCTGGCAGTGCTCCTCACCAACATTGTTTCGGTTTTTGGTCGTTTCCTAAACAGCCAGAACTCGTTCTGGCAAATGACAATTAGCCCGAACGTGGCGTGGTCTAGGAGGTTTTCTAGGAGCCACAATGAGAAATACTTCTTCGTCGGTGCTCAGGAATGGAAAAGTTGCCGGAACGCGTCGTGGTCACCTTCTTTTGAACAAAGACTGATTTTTCCTTATCTGATCGTAGCGTGTGCGCTGGCATTCTTAGAGAGCACGTCGTCCGCAGCGAGGCTGTCATTTCCCTTACGTGGTCCACACCCGTAACACGGATAGGATCCATATATTTGATCAGTAACATGCGTCTGATGTTCTGTTCAGTGTGAAAGCCTGACGCGTCAGTTTAGAGCATTCTTCCGAAGCGTCGCCTCGTTTTATCGATGTTTGTATGTTTTCGTCACCGCAAGCGGTGCGCTGGCCATGGTCGCGACCAACAGGTATGCAGAATGCGGTCTGTGACAGGAGGGGGAGGGGGCGTCACGGCCCAGAACATGCCGATTGTCCGCGCTGTGTCACGCCTCCTGCATTAACCAGCGACCGATGACGGCCACGTAAATAATTCAAGCAGTCTGCTGGCAAAGCTGGCAATTAGAGGAGCGGCGGCGTGACGGGCGGCGGCCGCGGTGGCCGGTCGGCCGCAGCGGCCGGGTCCCACCGAGGTCTGGAGCACCACCAGGCCCCACCGAGGTCCGGGGCACCACCAGCACCACCAGGTCCCACCGAGGTCTGGAGCACCACCAGCACCACCAGGTCCCACCGAGATCTGGAGCACCACCAGCACGACCAAGATACCAGGCGTCATATCTTGAGCAAGGCGCCTTACTAGGGGCAAATGTAAAAGGAACGGGGAGAGGGCTAAACCAGGAATTGCCGTCTGATTTTTGTTGTGAGATCAGACGTTCTGTTCTGCCAAAATATCGGGGTAGGCTGGCAGTGGAGCTCTCATTCCTCTACTAACGGTACCCCCGGTGCCTGTTCAGGGGCGCAGCACTCCTTCCAGCATGCGCGGAATCGATGACGTCTGTTAACGGAGTGTTCTGTGTGAATGCGCAAAGCTGATGTAATAAGGTGGCAGCTTTGTGTAAGAATATGCAAGAGACGGAGGTGAGTGAATACAATTCAGTGGCTTCTGTAACACTTCCGTGAACATCGTACCTTTGTTAGTCATGCAGATATTTTTTACGCATCCTTATTGAGCTTCATGGTAGGTGGCAGGGTTGTTTGATGAGTTACGCTAACTGGTACAACGTCAGCAATGGTTTAGATTTGAACTCGGCGCCGCCTGGGGGTGTCAAACAGGGCACCCCTCGGTTTTTAACCGAGGGGGTTAAAAACCGAGGGTTTAACGTTTAAACCATTGGAGTCAGTCCAACCAAATCTCAGTACCTGTTAAACAATTAATTTCACACATTTTGACATCAAAACCATTTTCATGCTAGGTCAGATGATGGAGATATGACGTCACAAGTGAACCCTTGCTTGCTTGTTTTTACCTGGTCAGGCGGTGGCGAGAACATGTTTCGTTCTTCTGACAATATTTGCGAGTATAATGCATGGATTATTTGGATCCGCATAGGAAACGGTCCCCGAAAGGATATAAAATCGTGACGTGTCAGCATTAGAGGTCATGCTAGGTCACAGGCATGATGGCAATTGGACTGATTCACATTGTGTTTGATAGGAGTTGTTGCCGTTCACTTTCCCCATCGTTCAAGTCATACAAGCAAACCTATATGCGCTTTTTAGAAAAGTTCACCAAATGCAACGTGAGGTCATGTCAGGTCAAGTCACGTCATAGGTAGATTTCAAAACGAAATGAAATGCAACATTGTCTGTAGAAGATCGTTCAGTAGAGAGGATAGTAATTATTGTTCCTAGTCAGAAAAATCAAAAATAACTCATAGTCCTAACCTGGCTTGACCTTGACCCGCTAAAGAGCAGACAGAACATACTGAATTATCACGAGGTCATTGTCATTTCAGTCCTGTACCTGACGCAGTTAGAATCGCAGCGAGTCATGCTTGTTCTTTGTCAGGAAGAGTAATGCAATCTTATCTAACCTGACCTGGACTAATTTTGACTGGATGAAACGCAGATAATGCAAAACTGATCATGAGAATGTTTCACTTTCATTCTTTTTGTCACGCAGATCAAAACGGTTGCGAGTAAGTATCGATCTCTGGTATGTAAAATAAAACCAATATTTCGCCTGACCTAGGTTGACCTTGACCTGACATTTTTTACATTTTGGCATGCATTTGATGTAGAAGATCGTGACCATTCGTTTGATACCCAACTGAAAGTTCTAAGACTACTACTACCGATGATGTAAGGTACAAACCGATGTCAGTTTTTCCGACGTCGTGTTATGCGTTTTACGTGACCTATGACGTCACCAGTCATGCGACCAGGGCTAACATAGTATTTTCTGAATTGCAAAACTCAGAGCTATCGATTGGTGGTAAACCGGTTTAGATCCGACGGTTAGATCCTGAGATAGCATCGTCCCTTTTGACATCCCCCAGGCGGTAGCGGGTGCAAAAACATGCCGGGCGGTGCTGGGTCTTCCACGGATCCAGCGACTTTCTCCAACAGATCAGAGAAACATGTATCCGACCAGTCTTGCCAAAGTGTTTCACACATTAAAATGCCTTTTTTGTCCGATTCCACAGGCCATCTTAATATGACTAAGAGCAAGGATCGAAGTCCCTTACAGAAAAAATGTTCGGTGCTGAATTCTCAGTGTTCTTTTCTTTTGGAGGGTACACTTCATGTCAGAGTTACTTTTCCTAGTCAACTAGGAATGCTATAAATATGCTTCGCCAACCTCATGTAGAAACGCTGAGAAGAATTCTTAACAGTCAGTGAGAAACGAGACAAATTGCGGATGTTGTTGGTTTGTTGTATAGCTAATCAGTGTCTAAATGAAATATATTCTCACCATTGTGCATCGCCTTTTAGATAATCAAAAATTATTTTAAAACCTGAGTCACTTTTCGGTTTTGATTAGAATTCCAAATGTAAAATAAGCAAATGGAAGACTGCAGTGGTGACCTGAAAGGCAAACGATTTCATGATAAACATCATTCGGTTTCATTCGTATTTCCTGATCATTTGCTACTCGTCTGCTTTGGCGTGAAATCCAAATTTCAGGTATTCACGCCAAAAATCCATCGCTTTACCGGTATTCGGTAAACACGGGACGAAAATGTCTATATTTCGCACTAGGCTGATAGTCAGCAACGTCAAGATTGGAGTGTAAAGCCGGGAGCTTGGTCCTATACTTTTCTCATAGAAGTGGTGCCGTTAATCAATCACGGCTCTCAAGTGCGTGGCAGTTAGACGCCCAGGCCGGCCGAAAACTTCTAATGACCTCGCGATGGCCTCGAAGCGCTCGAATGAAAGGCGCTGGCTGCGTTCGTTCGGACAGTTTGTTTTCAATAAATGGCGCCATAAATCCCACGAAATGACCACTTTGGCTCCGTGGTCATTTCCATTGTAATCATCATCGTCCTGGACCTTCGTCGCTAGACACCGTGGCGTGACGCTGTGCGCTACGTCTGTTTGGCTTGGATAGCTTCATAGCTTCCATCAAATAGGCCACTGCTCGACGCATCGTTCCACAACCTATCCTGAGCCTTGGCGACAAACAGGTGACCACATTCCAAACTTAACGACTCCAGCATAATATGTGAACTTTGCAAACGCCCGAACGAAAAGCTTAATGAATGAAAATAGAATAAGACCATTAAGATGCCTTTTGCATGCATTTTGAACGGAACCTATTGGATTTTGCTTCACATTCAGAGGCAGATTTTTAGAGATATGGAAAACACGTTTTGGTCTGCTTCATTCAGCATGACAAACTGATGTTTATTAATCCATTTCATTGTTTTTGTTACGCGAAATTGGCAGCTGAAACCTTAAGCGCATCCATGATATTGTGCGTTGCTGTCACAGCGCGACTTAAAAACATTATTGAAAAATGTCAGAATATAAAAAGGTCTCCTCTGAAATGGTTATATGAACATAAAGAAGACGTCTTATTGTACTTCAGACAAAAATTAAACACCCAAAGAAATGAACTTTCTTCCGGTGGTGAAAACTGCACGATTCAGTGCCAACTGGTAGCGACGCAACTGACTCGCTGAAAGCGCCATGGCGCTACATAAAGAATATCGCCTAACATATTTTAGATGAAATTCGGCACTTAACGAAATGAACTTTTTCTGGAGGTGAAAACTGCAAAATTTGGTTAAGGCTCTGCCGGACCGGTGAGTTTGATTTTGTTCTGCTTGATGACGTAAGACGCAGTCGGTCCAAGGTTTTGGTTCTGACAAAAAATGGCGGAGATGTAAGCTATGTTTTTGCAGCGAATGCTTTCGCATTATCTTTCATGTGTCTATCATAATGAAAGGTTATTAGTGCGAAAATGAAAGCACAAAGGCTGAAAGTGCTGAATCGTAACTGACTGCAGTATCTGCGGAATAGGCACATAGGGTGTAAGCATCGCAGGAATAACAGCAATCCCTTCAATTTACTGTCACCGCGTTGTTTTGGTTGTATCAATGGACGGCACAACGCTAAGAAACAGAAGTATCCACATAACGTCCAAGACTGCCTCTCGAGTATAAAGCAGACGACATGAGTCCATGTTCCGTAGCATTCCCCCCCCCCCCCCTCATCTCTGGCCATGCAGTCGAGTAGCGCGTGTCAAAATAAACGTATGTATCAATGCGTTGCAATTAACTAAGCCTCTCAGTGATGACATCAGGGCAGTCACATTCAGTAACGTTGACGTCACCCCATCGCCGGCGACCAGCGGTCTAAACATCGACGCAGTTGCCAGCACATTGAACGCCCCCACGTGCTCTTAGGGAAACGAGAGACAAAGCGAAATCACTACATGAGTTGTACTCCGTCCGTCGGGCGCGACACCGTGCCACTCGGACCCACTTGGCGCTCGGCGGCCGCTTCTGCGTGTAAGTGCCGGTTCGGCGTGCAGCGCCGACTGCGAATGAACGCAGTTACGGCTGTGTTTTTCCCATTGTGGCTGTGGCAATCAGGTGGCGGCCGGCCGGTCAGCATGCCGATAGCGGGCCGGGCTCTCGGCGGCCGTTATCCGCTGTATCAACAGAGCAGCGGGCGCCGGCAGCCGCCGCGCCGGCCGTGTTTACTCCCGGCCGTCGCCTCGGGCACAGGTCAAACAGGCCGGACGCCAATCGGCTGCGGAGACACGGCCGGCACGGCTCCGGCGCCTCTCCGTATTGCCGCCGCAGGGCGGCCGCGGCGGCCACCGCGCCCTGGACAACACCGGGAACGGCAGGCAGCAGGCAACAGGCACGCTCTGCACGGAGCAGCAGACGCAAAAACGGAGGAGGGGAGGAGTACCAGCTGCAGGAGCGGCGGAGGGTTGCGTCGGTGGGCAGGGACGGCCGTTAGAACGAGAGGCCACATGCATGAAGCGGCGAGAGATGACTGCTAGATATGGATAGTTGAAGCTATGCAGAAAATTGTTGCACAGGACTAGCACGTAACTGGACACACGGTCGCACACATCACGGTCGCAGTGATGGTTATATCCCCAAACACCTCCGAGAGACTCCAGGAATGTTTCCAGATGGCCAGAGGCGCCCGAAGACAACTTGTGGAAGGTCAATACAGATCCGATGTTCCAGATACAACTGACGCACTGGGCGACTGGCAGTTCTGAATAGCCCCGGCACTCGACAGCAGATAATCGCTGTTCCGCCTACAGACGCCGTCGATGTGTCCGGTCTTCCGAGTGGCTGGGCGTCTAGGCCGATAGACTGTTCGGAGGTATTCAGCCGAAATTGCTGGGGCTCTTCTCTCGGGGCCGAATGAAATGACCAGGATTCTGACGTCTCCAGGGCGAGCTCATGGATTACACGGCGCCGTCCGCCCTGGCTCATGAGAAGGATTGTGTCGGTGCCATGTGAACATCAACTTGGTTGGAATGAGTAAGGTCGCCGCTTAAGCCACTCTAGGTCAGCGGGTTAACGATGAAACCACCAGAGGTCAGCAGGGCCACTGCTTATTCCACCGGAGGTCTACAGATCGCCGCTTATACCGCCAGGGTCACCGCTTAAACAGTCTGAGATCAATAGGTCGCCGTTTAAACCGCCAGAGGTCAGCAGGCTATTGCTGAAACCACCAGGGGTCAGCGGATCATCTCTTGAACCGCCAGGAGTCAGCCGGTTACCGCATAAACTCCAGAGGTCAGCGGATTATCGTTTAAAACTCCAGGGGTCAGGGGTCACCGTTTAAACCTCGTCACCAGGCAGTCGTTTTGCATGGCTCAAGTGACCTGCAGTGGCCGTAAACAGCAGCTGGCAGCTATGTCAATGCTGGTGGCTGGTACTTCCGTAGTCAGGCCCGGCAGGCATGGGCTGCCTGACAGTATGAGGGGTTATGATCGTTTATATTTCATATTGGTATTGATTCTTTCATGATCTGCTTTGTTTTAAAATGACAAAAAATAATCCTAGAAACTTTCGTTGACCGACATACTTCCGAGCATAGCCGTGGGCTCAGTGGTTCTTATTTCAAACAAAGAAATCGCTCGACCGTAACGTTTTTTCACGACAATAACTTAGGGACCAGTTGTCAGTGAATCATCCAGTCGTGGTGAAAGATTAATATTCCTGTACCCATGACGATATTACGCATTCCTAATGGAGGCCGATTCGTCCCCCCCGCCGGACCTCGAGAATTACCCGTCCGATCTGATTTCAACTGACGGCAATCGATTTGCTTTGACCTAAAGAACATTTTTAAAAGAACTTTTGAAAATCTTGAAAGACATGGATACCGGGGACAAAATGTCAGAAAGTGGGTAGTTTTTGCTAATTATATCTTCGGTGTTTATTGGCCGGTGTTTATTTTGATTCAACTGGCATGATTCGAGGGATAATCGAAGGGCCTTTCCCTTGGCTCATACGTTTAAAATTTTGCGAAAATCCGTAAGCGTTCGCAAAGCTTTGGAAATGCGAAAAAGTGGAAAAATGAATTGCCAAAAAAGTTAAAAATAGTTTTTAAATTTTTAATGGCCATCCCATAATACAGAAATGCAAATTATATTACATTGTTCGTGTAATGTTAGCATAGGTGCAGCCAAGGGCATGAAGAGGGGGAAATGTCATAGTCGGATGTTCATCAGGTCAGCTTGCGACCTTTGACCTCAAATGACCTTAGATGGCATCATAGTCACGCCGAATAGCCTTGGGCTCATTTTATGGTGTTTTAAAACGTTTTCGGTAATCTAAATCGGTTATATTTTATAAATTGACGTTTATCACCGTCGTGATGTAGGGTACTTGCGGACATTTACACCACAGTTCCTTGACTGGACTTGATATTGACGAGAAACTTCGAACACAAGCAGAGAACACTGTACTGAGCACTGTCCAAACATTTACATAAAACCGACGTCAAGTTTGCCCAGCTGTTTTCTTATACGCTACAAAATTTGGAGTCCTATCTTAAAAACTCGGTTTTGGTAGCCATTTCCTTTTTGCCTTCAGCGATGCCAAAAAAGGCCTGTGTTGCCTCCCAAAACCGTAACCTGGCTCTTCCCGTGGAGAGAATGGAGTTACGGAAATCTGACATAATACTTAAGAGGAATCAAGTGACCAGGTTCCGTGACGCTGCTTCAAACAACCTGGAAATGGCGAGCAAAAAACCGCAGGGAAGGCTTCCCAAGCCCCCCCCCCCCATATGGAAATAGTGTTAAACCAAATACACTCATTCTCCTCACGTTTGTTTCCATGCCTCTTTAGCCACGCTATGCTAAGGCGACGTTAGCACCCTTCGGCACTGTTTTCAAATGGCATGTTGGAGCCGGCCAGTCCTGCAAATAATGAAACAAAACATGTTTAGTCATGAACCTGAGAATATCGTACAGATTGTGGGCTGCCAGCTCGTTATTTCCAATCTCCCTGTAATGCTTTGTGACGTGAGAATTAAGCTTTTGTAACGACCCTTGAAACTCAGAATGATAACCGATTTACAAAGATTACTTCATTGTGATTTATTGGTAGATCACAATCCACATAGATCTATGCGTGACCATCTCGTCAGTGAAGATCGATGAGAAGATATTTCTGACTAATTCGCTCAGTGTAGGATTAGTTTATCGGGTGGTAGCAATCTAAGAGGAAAGGACAAACAAGCGAAACGAATGGTATAACTAATTTAAAGGATTGTTTGAAAGAGAAGGAATGCATGAGCACTAGAAGATTGGCGAACATTGTTAAGACTTCGTTGTGAACATCCGATTTTTTTGGGAATGCGTTTTACTTCCACAAGACTGTGTGACATAGAACTTACGTCGGAAAGAAAAATATGCCTCCAGTAATAAGATGCATATGAATATGAATCTGAATCAAATTTGACATTGTGACCAATTTTTCTTTTGTAATCTGAAGTTTTTACATTAGGCGATTGCTCTCGAGCGGGACCGTTTGTGCAAATATTCAGTCGACAGGTCGAACGCTCAGAACTTCTCCATATTCGTCTCGTTTACTTATTTATCAGCACCTACCACGGTGAAGTTGGCCATTATTGAAGATAGCGTCCTTAGCTCCTATAAAACGTCACAATTTCATTACTATTGTTGTTATGCAATTGGACCTTCAGTTTTAAATCCGTATTGGAGCCATTCCAGCCTACTCCAGCCATTTTTAGTAGACTTTTCTTCGTCCCTTTACTTAGCGCATATTTCAAAAGCGTACTCAAAGCTGACAGCGACCAAGTCATGAAACAGTTTTGCTACAAAGGAACGGTGTGGCGTCATGTACATAACATTGCGCCTTGGGTACTTACAGCGAATTCAGAAACAATTGGGCGGCGGAACCACTCCCAGTCATGCGTGTCATGTCCCCCTCTATCCCGCTGTCTCTCCGTCATTTGCTTTATTGGTGCTCTTGAGTGTGTGTCTTTCTGTGTCGCTCAGGTCTGTGTCCCTTTGGTCAGTCTGTGTCCCTCACACCACTAGGAATTATGGCTCACGGGTGTTGACAAAGACATGAGAATTGATGTTCGTTTCAACACCTCACTGTTATCTTATCGCGCTCTAGTCGCTTTCAACTCTTACTGCCAGATATATTGTGTTGTTTGTTTGCACTGAGGCTAGGTTGACCATGGTCAGGAGTTTCCATTCCGGAATAGACCGCATTCCCTGTCGCTCTGCAGTCATCGCGGACCCCTTGTCTTTGTAGTGGGTCTGGCTCAAATAAAAGAAACACTTCCAGTCCAACTGGTCAGATTTAGGCATTGATAAAACACAGCACTGTCACGTCCATTAAGATCGTCCATTTCCAGCTGCTGTGGCGGCGAATGAACGTATTAGACATACGTTCATTTGCCTAAGTTTTTTCTCAAAAAAGCAAAATCACTACAGTTTTCGGGAAGTTATTCTCTTAACACCCGTACGAGTAAAGAAATGATTTATTTACCAGTTACCTACATGCTAAATGATATCTTGGTATAAAAACGTAGTTTCTGGCTCTTGCGAAATGCGTGACTGAAACTTAACCCGGCACCACCTGGGGGAGCGTCAAACAGGGCGCCCCTCGGTTTGTCGTAAATAACTTCTTAACTGTTAGAGCCAGCCCAACCAAACTTTCAGTACCTGTTCATCAATCAATTTTACATATTTTGTCATCAAAACCATTTTCATGCTAGGTCAGGTGATGGGGATATGTCGTCATAAGTGAACGCTTGCATTCACATGTTCGCGTCTTCGGGCGGCGGCGCGAACATGCTTCGTTTTTTATGATATTCACGAACATAACGCATGAATTATTCGCATTTACATGGGACATGGTCCCCAAAATGACATACAACCGTGACACGTCAGACACGCCAGAGATCATGCTAGGTCACATGCACGATGACAATTGGACTGATTTGCATTGTGGATGATGGAAATGGGCGCCGTTGATCCCATCATTCAAACCAGACAAGGAAATCTATAGGCGCCTCTTAGCAAGGTTCACCAAATACAACATGAGGTCCTGCCAGGTCACGTCATAGGTTGATGTTAAAACGAAAGGAAATACAACGTTTTCTGTGGAAGATCGTTCAGTAGCAGCAGAGAGCAATTATTGTTCCTAGTCAGAAAATGAAAAATGACTATCTGTCCTGACCTGGCTTGGCCTTGACCCGACAGACAACAGACAGAGCAGATTTAATTATCACGAGATGGCATTTCACTTGTGTACTTGACCCAGTTAAGAACTCCAATGAGCAACTATTGCTTTTTGCAAGAAGAGTGATGCGACCTTATCTGACCTGACCTAGAATGACCTTGACTGGATGAGAAGCAGCTAATGCAAAACTGGCCATCAGAAGATTTCATTTCCGTCCTCTCGTCACATGGATGAAAACGTCTGCGAGGATCCGTCTGTGGCATATAACGTAAGACCAGTATTTTAAGTGACCTAGGTCGACCTTAACGCGGCATTTTTTTTACATTTGGTATGCTTCTGATACAGAAAATTGTGACCTTTCGTTTGGCAACCAGCTGAAGTCCCGAAGACCAGTATTGCCGATGATATGATGTTCGAGCCGGTGTCAGTTTTTCCGACGTCGTGCTATGCGTTTTACGTGACCTGTGCCGTTATCATTCATGTGACCAATGATAACCTGATATTTTCTGAATCACAAGACTGAGGGCTATCGATTGGCGGTAGACCGGTCCAGATCCGATGGTTGGATCCTTAGGTACCGGTGGGTGCCCTTTTTGACACCCCCGGGGCGGTCGCGAAAACACGCCAGGCGGCGCCGGATTACGGGAAACGTTTTCTTCATGATTCCAAAGCTATGGTTTCGAGGTTTTATGTCTGAGAGCAGTGACAATAACGAAGGGAGGGATGGTGCCAGGGTAAGAATAGCCGCTCGCTGTCAATCCCATACTAAGCACAAGTCAAGCACTAACACATTCCTACCATTTCCTTTGGTTATTTCGTTAGAGGTGTGACAGCTGCATCAGGTAACCAAAGGTGCATCTCGTGTATTTGTCTTGTTTATCTTGTTTGCTGGGTAGGCAGCTTTTACGTTATGAGACGTGAGATTTCGGACGTTGAGCAAAGTTGTCCTGTGCCAATATGTACCTTCCAAAGTTTGGTCGCTTCGAACGCTTTGACATGCTTGTCATCCACCAGCTGTCCAAGTGTTATTTTTATGCTGGTATGAAGAAAGTTTCCTTTGGGGCGCTACCCCCTGGGGAAACTGCAGCACCCTATAAAGATAATTTAAAAACGAATTTCTGTCACAAAAATTAGATTTGCCTGAAAAGAACGATATAAGATATTTCTGGGCTGCTTACCTCAATGTTTTCATGTACTTTTATTTTTGTTTAGGCTCGAATACATAACACTGGGCTCAAACATACGAATTTGTATTCCTCATTCAAACGCATACTTACTGGCTTCATTACTGATGGCGTCATGTGTAGACAGAGCATGTACAGAATGGCACGAATATTATTTTTGCCGTTTTTCGTCGTGCTACAGCCTTGCCGGCTATTTATTTAGCCCACGACTTTTTTACCACGCCTTTGTCAATGTGTTTTTGTCAGACCAGGTTTCGTAGGCCACTGATGGTAGTCTGTCGCACCATCATTGAAGCGCAAGCTGATCTTCCCACCCATGTCACTCGTTTTACCCAACGGTATCACATTAAAGGTGCAAAGCCACCGAGCGATCGATCGGTCGCAGTTTCTGCCACTATGCCACAATGTGCCCTAATGGTACTACGAGCTGCCAATTGTCCGCAGTTTTTGGCACTATGCCACTATGTGCCACCACGGAATTTTGCTTACGCCTCCACGAACGTCCTGGATATTTATCGATCTAGTGTCGTGGGTACCCTTCTGACTGTCGCTTTAGGTTGAGCGCACTTTTTAACACATGTTACCGTGTTTAGAGCTGCAATCGGTCTCCATTGCTGAGAAACTACTTGGGATATTACCGTGCACTTTTTTTGTTTAGGCCCCTCTGTCTTTCCCACAAAGCCCAGATGACACCGCTTTTGAGGTTGCCGTTAGGCGGTGCTTTTCTGAGGCTGAATTTCAGTGTGAAATATAAAAGAGAAAAGGAGAAAATATTAATGCATTGGAAAGATATTGTGTGGATATTAGGATACATCGCGTGGAAGAAGAAAGAAAATATTGATGTATTCGAAATCAGAACACCATCCTTAAAAATCTGGTTGTGGCCAAATTAGCAGCGGAAGTTTATTATTGCGGTGGAACGTCTTTGGCTGAGTTTTGGGGACCAAAGGACGTAATTGATTGGCAAGTAGCAGCAATGGCCTACGAGATACCTACATATATAGAAACGTATATCATATCTAAGACTGTAATTTCATTGTTATCCCCAGATGAATAAAGCATAAATAATTATTTATCGGACTAACTCTGGATGGCGCACGTTTCTAAATTCATTACTTCGCAAGCGATACTGCCGTTGACAACTTGATTTTCACGTGTTCCACAACTGATCACTGTTCTTTTAAAGGAACATCAATAAACGTCGAAGTATTCAACTTGCAAGTTTTTACCACCCAGAGTTAGCACGGTAAATAATTATTCATCGCACATCGTATCTGTAGGATTTCGATAAGTCTTCGACTATCAGATATGACTTATTAAAATTGTGCGACGTTACGCGTATGTGAATATTCTGCACTAATATTAGCATCCCAAAATGCTCGAAATTCGCTGAATTCCTTATAGGCCGACTGGTGAGAAGTTGCATTGCATACTTTATCCAATGCATATAACCTACCTAGTCGTCTTGAGTTTAAGTGTTTTAGCATTAATCTTGCTTTTCGGCTCTTCGTGTTCTTCTCTGTTCGGCGCGCGGCGCGGCACATAATTTTGTTTGTTTGTTTGTTTGTTAATTAATGTAGTCCACTCATTTACATATGTTTTCGAGACATCTTGTCATACCAAAAATAACTGCACTCACAGTGCATCTTGCCCCAGTTTTGGTGATCACGTTGCTGTGGATTTTTCGGGTTTGACGTTGGTTTGATTTTTTTTAGGTAATTTTCCGCCCATTGCCCATTGCCCATTGCCGTTTTTCATCAGATGGTGTTTCGGAATTTGTTTTTCCAGTTCTGTTCTCATGGGAATACATATAAAGGTTTCACAAAACTATGGAATGGCTGGGAATCTCAGTGGAATGTCTTGAGTCCTGCTGAGACCTTTAGCCTAGTAACTTGGGGAAAACTTCAACCAAATCTCTGACCACATTTTGGCTCCATTGTTGCTCGAAATCTGATCTGCAAAAATGAAAAAAATGACGTTATAGGTTATACCTGATATGATCTCGACCCGAAATCCCCAGTCAACACGCCAAATGAATGGAAATTGTCGTATTCCACGTCTTAACGTTCAAACACTCACCCTTTTCCCGTTTCGCTCGAAAAGCCGTACGGAATGGCCTGTACGGGCCGAGAAAGTGTCCAAAATTGACTTTTTGACCCCATTGGACCTTAAAGATATTGACCTAGGGTGATGAAAATTGCCCATTATGCAAATCTTTATGATTCTACCCTGCCCATAAAATGTCATATCTCTGGCTCTTTCCGCTTTCGAGATCGGAGGGGCGGGCACTTTTGTGCTGCGCCCATTCCAGTGCGCGTTAGCGCGAAACCCCCTTCCACTGCGCGTGTTAACATTGCTAGCGTAACCTACAGTGGTGGACACCATGCCAAAGGCCCAGGGGCGACCACGTCTGCTGGCATCGAATCAGCGCGTTTCATGCGCCCCTGAAGGTGCATCGACTCGTGAAAAGACCACTCTGGTATTATCCCAGGCAGAGAGTGACATCATAATGGGGCTACCATCACCCCTCTTTTAGTAACGATGAAACACTTGTGCTGCGACCTTATGCATACACTTAAATTCTATCTAAATGGTAAAATCTAAATGGTAAAATCTAAATTCTATCTAAATGGTAAAACGTATTTGTACGACGATTAGTTTTTAATCATGCCATTGCACTATTCTTATTTGTGTGCCTGAGTTGGGTGAGAGCAATACAGAACATAGGATTGGCCTATCCGATAATCAAGAAATTCCTGGAATCGTATTTGTATAATGTATCCCCAAATTGAGACGGAGCGATGCTGTCATGTCGATGTCATGTCGTGTCGATGCTGATGCAGCGAGCGAATGCTGTCACACGGCCGATGAAAACCAGCGGTATGAATGTCTGGATGTAATTCAGATAACTATTGAACTACGCCCTTTTGGGCGACAGCTTTGGTACCCGGGCCAATGTCTCAAGGCTACCCAGTATTTAGGCTAGTGATACATGCAATGAGTTTTGTCTTCTGTTTGGCTTCCTTCCTTCTTCACCATTTTTTGTCTGGTGCAGAGCAGTATCAATACATATGACATAGCCATAAGGCATCTTGCAAAAAATGCAACAATGAGAACCGACCCAAGATAGCATACGGTCACCAGCATATCTGGGCATCATTAGCGGTGATGGCCGTTCCCCTCTGGTTACCTGATTAAATGGGAATGCTCTGGTTCCTCCGCGGTCGGTAGGCGCTGTGGTCGGGACGCGGCGCCTATAGCCGGGTCCCGGGGTCCCTGGCAGCAGGGTTCCGGGGTTCCCGGCCGGCGGCAGGGAGTCGCGCCTGTAGCCGGGTCCCGGGGCCCCTGGCAGCAGGGTTCCGGGGTTCCCGGCCGGCGGCAGGGAGTCGCGCCTTGAGGCCGGGGTCCGGCGATCCGCCGCCCTCGGCAGCGGAATCAATACACTCTGAGCGCCGGTCGGTCCGGGTCCGTCCGCCGGTCACCGGCCGACACCTGCACACCTGAAGACGCATGGCCGGACTGAGCCGGGTGGGCGGGCCGCGGACTGCCGAGCTGAGATCAGCCGGCCGCCGACCGACCGGAGCCGGGGGCTGAGATCAGCCGGCCGCCGACCGACCGGAGCCGGGGGCTGAGATCAGCCGGCCCCGACCGACCGGAGCCGGGGGCTGAGATCAGCCGGCCGTCGACCGACCGGAGCCGGGGGCTGAGATCAGCCGGCCGCCGAGTGACCGGAGCCGGGGGCTGAGATCTGCTGGCCAGAGCCGGCAGCTGAGATCAGCCGGCCGCCGACTGACCGGAGACGGGGGCTGAGATCTGCTGGCCAGAGGCAGCAACTGAGATCAGCTGGCCACCGACTGATCAGAGTCGGGGGCTGAGATCTGCTGCCCAGAGCCGGCAGCTGACATCAGCCGGCCGCCGACCGACCGGAGCCGGGGGCTGAGATCTCCCGGTTGGGTGCTGGCCGGAGCCGGTAGCTGAGATCAGCCGGCTGGTCGCTGACCGCAACTGCGACCAGGCCTGGCCGGCAGCCGGGGAGAGTCGCGGGCTGGCTGGGGAGAGCCAGGTGTCCTGATGGCGGCCAATTTAGTCGGC
The DNA here is from genome assembly GCA_030062745.1 of Capitulum mitella. Taxonomy (NCBI): domain Eukaryota; kingdom Metazoa; phylum Arthropoda; class Thecostraca; order Pollicipedomorpha; family Pollicipedidae; genus Capitulum; species Capitulum mitella. The sequence continues at coordinate 36,291,718 of CP099839.1, forward strand.
CCGCTCCCAGCGAGAGGGCGCCGCGATCCTGATGATGATAGGTCTGGCTCGCCGCAGAGGAAGGAAAGAATGGAGAAGATAGGCGATGAGCTTTTAGCCTCTAGCTCCCGTGTTTTAGAAACGTTATCTGTTTGTTTTCCATTACTCTGTCTCCCTCTTACTTTCTCATTCTACCTATTAAATCCCTCGATCCCTCTCTTTCTCTTCTCCCTTTCGCTCTGTCGCTCCTTTTCTCTTCTCTCTCCTACCTCTCTCTTTCTTCCTTACCCCCTCTCGCCGTCACTCCCCTGTGACTATTTTCTATCTTTTGGTTATTGTACTGGCTTTTTGATGACAATGCATCGTGTCGCCAAGCTCCTCCAAAGAGAGTGAGTGTGCTGATTGTAATAGGTCGGGCACGTTATTGACGGAGAAAAAAAGCTGTACAGAATTATACGTGATGATAGTTATGCAAATCGAAGTATGACCTCACTAATGCCCTTGCTGCTGCTGCAATAAATCTACGTGACTAATGTTGTATCCATTTATCATATTTTGCTTTTGAGTTTGTCTCAGTGTGAATAAAATACAACATATGGAAGGGTGTGCCATCGACGAATATTCTTAACTTTTCTTGGCAAGTGTTGTTGAACTTGTGCTAACCGTATTATCCTGCCTGAGCAAATTCCTCCAGTACGCATGTGTGACACATCCTAAATTAAATTTTTGACAAAGTCCACTTTTTCAGTTCTCTTGTTTTGCCGTACCTTCTTGTTTGGCAAGTCTGAGTCCTGAAGAACCTAAATCAATGGGCCTGTTTTTCTCGTAAACAACCCCTGATGCTAATGTACGGGACAGGAAACTACGTTGTTCGCATCAAGAAAGCATGTCAATGGGATTCTTATCTTAAAATTCTCTCCGTACAAAAACGTGAGAAGTCTGTCTTTCTGTGAGTGGTTCGAAACATTTGCCAACCTTACAAAAATGAATATCTCTGATGGAGGTCATTATCCGTCTTTACCGTTCTCCCTAAATATTAAATTACGTCTACAATCAAAGCACTTATATCGTCATCTGTTTGCATCGTAATTGGCACACTATTTGGTCTGTTCTATGGTGGCTGTGTCTAAGACATTGCTGGAGTTCAAGTCCTGAGAGGTTAGCAGGCCTGAACAGGGGACGGCTATGGTGTTGAATTTGACTCTGATGTCTTGATCAGACGATGCAGCGGCTGAGAACGAGGAATGGAGAAGAAATGGATAGATATATTGGAAAAGAAAGGGAGGGGGGGGGGACACGCCTACCGCCAGTGTTCGACTCGAGCATCCATTCTGATCAAACGTCAGACACCACCTGGCGCAATGGATGGCCGCCTCCAGCTGCCGCTCTGCGCTCCCTCTCTGGAGGCGCTTCTGCAGATATCGCCTGATCCGGTCTCCCGACAGCCCTTGCTGTATCTGCTCGTTCTGTTCGCGTTTCTTTCTGTAGAAGCATTCCTCACTGTTCGGTGTTTCTTTGTTTTCTTATCTTAATTGTGCTGTTCTTTCTCTTCCCCGCCTCTCGTCTCATTCCCCGTCCCTCCCTCCGTCCCCCTCTCCCTCTCTTTGTATCTCTGTTTCTCTCTCTCCTTCCCCCTCTCTCCCTTTCGCCCTCCGTCTCTCGCTCTGCACGGCTCCTGCCGGCAGCAGGACCAGTCCGTTCTGATCTGCCCAGAGCCAGGTCGGCAGGTGTATTGACCACGGTGGATCGGCGGCGGCGGCAGCCGCTCGGCCGGCGCTGACTGTCCGGCCGGCAGGCCAGGCCAGCCTGATTAAAGCCACCGCCGACGACGGATCAACAAGCCAGTCACCTGCATTATGCATCGCCTCCGATCGCCCCCGATGGCTCCTGCGGGAGTGCCGCGCTCGCCGCCGTGCGCTGTGAGCGCGGCCAGCGCCGGCTCGGCCGTCGGCGGCGGCGGCGGTGGCGGCGAGCGGCGGCGTCTGTCGAGCTCCGGATCCGCGCCGGAGTGATTTGTGGCCGCTGACGGGCGCCAAACAACACCGGCCGACCAACGAGACGGCCCCGGACGCGCCGGCTTATGCAAATGAAGGCCGCGCCGGCGGCGACGCGCAGAACGCAGTGCGGCCCCTGCGAGATTAAGTGCGCCAAAATCGCCGGCTCTGGGACACCGAGTTGCCGCTTGGACATCGGTAATGTTTAACGGGCCTACGCTAGGTGATGTGTTATTTGCCAAATCAACGAACGTTCTACGAATAGTGTATAGTTCGATACAGGGTTATATCTTGGTGAGTGTCTTGAAATGTGGAATGTGAGATGTGAATTGTGTGTCGAGAAATGCCGAGAAACAACAGAGGTGTCAAGCACGCGTTTTCGCCGGGAATTCTGACGCCATACGCTGGCTGAGGTAGACTGCTCCGCAGGACATCAGCTATTACGGTGCAGCGTACGTTTCAGGCGGTAGTACCTACATCGCCCCCTGTAGTGCGGACAGTATCCTAAGGCCGATGGGATGAAATAAGCACTGTCAGAAAGGACAGAAAGACGGACCGAGGAAAAGTATGATGTGAAATACATCCTGCTGCACGACATAAGAAAACTGTTTTTTACTTAAACAGCCTCTATAGTTACCGTTAACGCTATCTTTCTCGAGCGGAAGCTTTTAAAGTAAAAAGAATTCAGCCTTTCTCTGGGACCCGAGGTAAATCAGTTTTCTATAGGAAACTCTATCTGAGTAGGGGCATTTTTAGTTTTTAGTTTAACTAGTACATACAAGCGTTCTTGGGCGAATATAAGGGGATGCTATTAGGCCATGGCTTCCCCATGAGCGCAGAAGGTTCCCTTGTCGGGAATACCGTTTACTGGCCAATAGGGTGCCGAGCCTGAAATTATGTTCTCGAAGCCTCAAAGGGTGACTCAAGGTGTCTAATAAATGCTCCGAGGACGAGAACAAAATCAACAACTCAGCTAAGCTCAATCGTCATGACAACCCAAGAGCGCCTCGAATCTCGGAGAGTCCCCCCCCCCTCCCCCCGAGAGCTCAGAGGGCGCCCCTGAGGTCTAGAACCATCTCGATGGCTAGAAGGATGTCCTGGAAAACGAAAAGCCTACCCAAACCCCTCGAGGACCGAACCCAAACACAAGCCAAAGCCAAACAAAAGCCAAACCCAAACAAAAGCCCCCGAGGATTGAAAGGGCGCTCCTTTGATCTGGAACTATGTCCCGAGGTCCAAAAGGATGCAGACGATTTTTGTAAATGATTGGAGAGGGGAGCCGAGCAGAGGGCACGGCAACCTAACTTCCCCCAAATGCGGGTTTCTCAGCGGATTTAGCCATTTTATTTTGGCCAACGAAAATTTATAAGTTTTATTTGTTACTATTTATCAAATGGAAAATTGCATTTATTTCCGTGTATACAGGTATATATATATATATATATATATATAAATATCGAAGATAGCTAGACAGATAGATACACCGCTTTAGACTTTATTCTTTACTTTTTGTTCATCTCTCCTCTATTGCGGTCGTTCTGTTCGTTATTACTACTCATTTCCCTTTAAAGCCGGCAAAAAATATTAGGCGGAGGCCCAAACCAACATAAGGTGGGCCCAGATCAACAATGGGTGGGCCAGGGCCCTCTCAAAAGAATACAAATCGACACCGCTGGGAGGATGTCGTGAAGAATAAAACTGAGTTCCAAACCCTGGGACTAGAGGGGCGCCTCCCGAGGGCTTATTCGGGGCCCGGTGTTCTTCGTCCCTAGGGTAAGAAAAGGACGCCCTAAGTAATAAAACGGCGCTTCCACAGGTAAAAAACACTGAAAGGGCGCCCCCTATGGCTCGAGGGGCGCCCCAATGTCTCCCAAGGGCGCGCTCGAGATTTAGAGATACATCCTGAGGACTAGAAGGACGTCCTGAAAAAAAGAACGTCTCAAACCCTGGAGGGGCCTCCCTAGTGGCCCGAGGGGCGCCCATGATGTATGGAAACGCGTCCCGAGATTTAGAATAACGCCCTAAAGAACAACAGGGCTCCCAAACCCCCAGAAGGTCGCCCCCGAAGGCTCCAATGGCGCCTTTGATGTCCGAAAATGTGTCCCGATGGCTTGAAGGACGCTCTAAAGAACAAAAGGGCTGCCCAAACTCTTGAGAGGCTCCCCTAAGAGTTTTATATATAATCTGGATATGTGAACACCGTCGAGCACCGTTATCAGCGCCCGTTTTGGCACTGGATGACTGATGCTTCGTAGTGGAACGGCATAATTTATTTGATCTGGATGTCCAGTGTTGTAACGGTGTCATTGGATCACTGACGATTAATGGCTGTCAGGTACCGCTTAAATCTATTTTAAGTATGGAGTGTAATATATGTAGACAGAACCTGTAGCGCCTAGAGTGGCAAAAGCAATTGAATGCATGAAAAGCTGATACATCCATCTGTGTGCTGGCCTTGAGCATCGTCGCGAACCACTCGCATACAACGATTCGCCCACGCGTGTCACACTCAATCCAACATTCCGATAGTTCGGTGGTGGGGATTTTGCCCCGTCACCTCAGTATCACGTGTCCTGGGGACTAGAAATGACACCTAAGGCAAGGTGTAATGATAAAAAGATGCCCGGCTACCCTCCAGTCCAGGCGAGGCGGGGCCGTCTCTCCGCACAACCTTTACACGTCAAAATACAAAAAATTAACTGACGACATTCTTTAACTTCAGCTGCCTCCTCCCGTCCCACCATACGTATTGGAACTCCTAAATCTGGCGTCGCCCTCCGCCCCCCTGAAGCATGATGGCATCCCTTTTGGTCATCTTCTGAATGCCCTCCTGCTAGTACCAACGAGTAAGTTTCATTTTTCTCTTGTGTGTGTTTGTCTCACCAAGGTCGGGTATTAAATGACATCTGTATTCCTATTATCAAACATTTCACACTACTACCTGTTCAACCCGTTTCAAAGTGAGTCAGTCATAACAGGTTGTTCGCATGCATAATGTGCACTTGCGATAGGTGATATGCTCGTGAGCGCACATTCATGCCATCAAGAGATCACTTTGGCGTTGATTAATGTACGACATGAACCATATGTAGGGGACTTTAAGGGGTTTAAGACAGGCAATTGTACTTCGCTTCTGGCGACACGTTGTCTCCTAACATATCACATTTTCTGTTTTTTTTTTTTTTTTTAGTTTAATGAGTTGGAGGTGATGTCTGCCCACATTTGTATTTGACTCTTACTCAGAAAATTTGTTATCCCGTGCATCTGTTGGAGGCGACCAAATATGTACTACTGCAGACTTTGCACGTCCAATCATTACAGCAAGCGTTCAATTTCCGCTTCAGAATAGAGCTCCTCTGCTGGTGTCTTTTTGCCCGGAAAACTCGACGAATTCATTTCGGGGACACAAAAGAAGTGCCGGTTGGCCGGGCGCCGTCAGCTGCGGCGGCCCACGCCGGGGGAGGAGCGCGCTCAGCTCTCCAGAGGCGGAGAAAAGAGACAACAGACATTCAGACCGCCGAGCAGTCACGAGACACTCTGACGGACCACCGACAAAACGATACTGTTAGACAATCATAAAAACGGCAGACAGTCAAACCAGGAGGAGACAAGACACATCACAACACATCATAACACATCACGACGGCCGCCCGAACAGTTGCAGGAACATCAGATACTACGATAGCCAAAGATGTAACGGGCACTGAATTGATCGAAAACGAGAGCCTCTCAGACATTTATGAGTACAAAAGACATCCGATCTCGGACACGGAGACGACAGACGCATATACGGGAGTGGCTTTTGGCTGTTTTAAACACATCGTAATGCAGGGCACGTTTTATTTTCACGATGATTGTAATCGGCATAACATAGCGTCATTTATCAAAGGTGCCTTGTGATGGAAGGATAAAATTCGTGTTGTGCGAGAATGCATGAAAAGCAAGTATCAAAAGGTATCAAAACACATAACGGGTAAATCACGTTCAGTCTTCGTTCATGTACGAACGATGACAGGTCGCATATTTTTCCATTTGTTTTAATTGCCCTATACTAGGCCCCCAATTGCTTTTTATTCAAACACTGCTTTGTAATCAAGTACTTTTTAGCTTTTGTGGCTACTTTAGAAACAATGTTGCATATTGGTGTGCCGCTTTTAATTCCAGCTGTATTTACCCTGGCTACCAAGAGCAACCATTCGCAAGAAGTGGAGCCGGCCATTTGATGACGAAACTACCCTTATACATAAGTTAATCGAGCCCACTTTTAATGTTTTTCTAGCGGCCCAGCAAAGATGAATGAATGGTTGGTTATAAAGACATTCACCAATTATGTGTAGCTGATGATTTTATCTTCATTTGCTTATATACGCACAGGTGTTAATGGCTGTTTCTAAAATCAAGAGCTGGTTGCCTACTGAAGATTGCATAGCATCCTCGTAATCAATTTTATGCGCCTAATTTCAAGTGATAAATAACATAGTTGTCCTGCTAGTCTCCTTGAGTTCCACACATGATATATTCAAGATCCATTACTAGGTTTCAATAAGTCTTCCAGCATAACAGGCTGTTTACTAAACCTGCTGGGCCATTGAGATTTATGTGTGGCCCGACAGCCATAGCGAGGCTAGTTCCACTTTCTCAGATTCAAAACCACGTCTGTTTTGAATACCAATGCGTTTCTAATCCGCGCAGAGTCCCCGGGGACAAGCGTCCGGTGTTCGACGGTCGCGGCCGAACCACAACCAGCCCGGCCGCGTCCGAGCCGGACAGTGCCGTGCCGTCCGAGCCGGACAGTGCCGGGCGGCGGGTTCGCGGCTCCGGCGGCGGGCTGGCAGCTGTGGCGGCCGGCCGGCCGGCCAGGCTCCGGTGCGGTGCCTGGTCCGGATCGTTATTGCCGCACCGTCCCTGTCGCGGCGGCGGCCACTGTCGGCGCAATCATCGCCCGTTCAGGGCCGCCGCCGCCGTCGGCCTCAAAGAACAGAACTCGTTGGCCGGCCGGGTCGTGACAAACGGTTCCATATAGCCGGCGGCGGCGGCGGCCGGCAGCCCGCCTCGACCTGCGACCGCAGCGGCGGCTCGGACCCTGCCGCCTGAGCGCGAGTCGGCCAACACTTCGAGCCGCCGGCGCTCGATGCATCGAGCCGACAGCGAGGTCACACGCGGCCGAGCGGGTCCGCAAATAATGTTCACGTGGGCCCGAGCGGCGCCAATTGGACTCAACTGTGTACCAATCTGGCGGAGCGTCTTCGGCTGCTGTGTGTTTTACGCGCCGGGCGTTTGCCGTGCGCCGACACCGAGCACGACTGGCGGGCGTGGGCCGGCCGGGGGGCGGCTCGATAGCGCGCCCAGCTGAGGCGACTGGAGGTCGCTGATTTTCGTGGAACCCCTGCGTCCGTGCCGCCGCCGGCCCGGTCCCGTCCCCGGAGGGCCAAGTTGGCCGGCCGGGCGAGATACGACCACGGTCACCCCAGGTGGCCGTTGGGCGCCGCCGCGCACCAAACCTCGTCCTCCCCATCACTAACAGAAATGGACCTGCCGGCGCCGGCTGCACGTGACTGGCGCCCTTCTCAGCGGCCGACGAGAACCTCCAGCCGCAGGGAACAAGCTCGGAAAACTTTGTACGAATTCTGGTGTGTTCAAAAACGTGTTTGTAATCTGCTCGCCCTAAAATATCTTTCAGAGTAATTAAGACGACTGCTTTGTTTCTAATTACAGTGCAATACGGCCGTGGCAATGAAGGCATTTTTCGATATGATGCACAAGCTGCCCAGGAAGCTGGTGTTATTCGGAGCTGCTTGCACCCACGTCACCGATCCTATAGCGAAGGCCTCCAGACACTGGAACCTGGTCCAGGTGAGCTGTTCTGTTTTTATTTTTATTTTTGCTATTGCGTGCTACCATCACAATCATCGTTGTTTGTATTGTTGGTTGTTACCATATTACTACTGAGTACGCCGGAACGATTAAATGGCACGTTGGCTATATATCACAGAACATCCTTCTGTTTGTATGTACCTAGTCAATATTTTTCAAACGTAATACAGGTCGTGGGGCCGCAATGTTTAGTAGTACCGCATGTATCACTTAGTCGCGTGCTTGTGATGTGATAACTCCTTTGCCTTTATTTCACCAAATTTCATCAGCTATACGTCGATGCGTACCAGTAAATGAGCTGTGAATGAAAATATTACGTCGTCTCAAACATGTCAGATTTTCCATCCCTCAGAGGATACGGCGAGATGAGAACAAAACCCGAAAGGCTCAAAACAGGTTATTGACAATTTGTTGGCTACTTGAAAAAATACCATGTGCATGAAATGGATGCAAGAAAGGGCAGGATGAGCGCAAGCCATTTTGTCGCATTAGCCCACTGCCAACATAAAGACTGCCGAAGAATAGCTCTTTCATGAAATCTTAACAGATTAGGATGTGAGTTTGACGACGGTTGTGCCTTTCATGCGGAAATGTATCGAAATCGACGTCATTGTTCGTTACTGCCGCCACTCTTTTTGCATTATCGCTGAAGTTATCAGACTGTGGCCACGCTTCGTGTGACGCTAACTCCGCCCCTCCGCTTCCCTTCGCAGCTGTCGTACGCAGACACGCATCCGATGTTCACGCAGCAAAAATTTCCGAACTTTTACCGGATCGTGCCGAACGCGCGCGACCTGGACGTGGCTCGGGTGGAGTTTGTGCAGCAGCACGGCTGGAAGCGCGTGGGCACCCTGTGCCAGGACGATCCCAGATACACGCTGGTGAGTGCAGGCGCCTTGCGTCGATTTCGTGTCGTGTCGATCATACGACCGAAGGGAGGCTCAGAGCTGGCTGAAAGCCGGGATCTTAGGTAAGTCCAGGAACAGTTTGAGAGCGCACCGGCAACGAGCCGCCATCCTCTGAGCCGCAGGCTAGTCAAATGTCCGCGCAGGAACACATGGTAAGTGAAATGGCCGTGTGAAGAGGTTCAGGGCAGATGAAGGCGCGCGAGGCCTGCGGATAAGCCAGTCGGTCGGCCAAAAAAGAATCCCTGGCGATTGACAGTCTTGTCAAACTCCCTGACAAATCCGAAGAATTTGTCAAAGCCCTGGGAAAGTCAGACCATGGTACAAGATTTCTCCTCGGCCCTATCACCATCGCTGGAGCATGGAATCGAATATCAGGGTTCCACATATTGCCATTTACATCCGCTCATGGGGATGATAGTGCTAAAAAACGGATGGAATATTCACGGTGTAAAAGAAGACACGTTAAGCTGATGCGCTGTGGGCGGCAGCTGTGAATTCTGAAGGTTTGCAACGCTCTCAGGTACTGAAATTGTAGGCGCTCAATCTGTCGCCTGCCCGCTAATGCCAAAATGGCGTCCCGGTGCCGCCGACGCCGCTGGGCGTCGCTGCGCGTTGCCTTTCAGTGTGCATCAGGCCTGAGTGCTGTGTGGTCGGTTCGATGATTGACACGCGGCGGCCGGTCGCGGGCCGCGATTTTATGGCCCGCGGCGCCCCGGCTGGGGCTGGTAATGCCCGTCGATGGACCGCAGCCGTCCGGCTTTGACAGCTTCAGGCCGGTTCAAGCGAATTGGCGAGGTCTTCGCACGCAGACTCGGCAAGGTTCGCGCTCACTTAGACTGACGAGTCCAGTTTATGGATATGGGCTAACTATCGGATGAACAGTCATGCCAAGCTCACCTGCACTCAGCCGAAAATCTTTCCAAAATCGGAAATGATTTACAATGGGCGTAATTTCAGTGGCAAAGGCTGGTATCTGCATAGTGCGATGCATTTGAAACGCCTGATATGTTTGACATGTCACGATCACTGCTACTACCAGGATGAACGCCATTCTTGTCTGCTCTGACAATGATTTCATTTCGGCCACACATGTTATGTCGTCAAAATTGCGTAGAACATAACCAAATTTGTGCCACTCCTTTTCACAACCTTCTAGTGATCTGTCTTAAAAGTGGCCATCAGTATGTGCGTTTATGAGCATTTGTATGGTCGTGAGTATTGCTCATTTTCAAGGGCCTTTTCTCACAACTTTCATGCAAAATCAAGCATCTGCAGTTGCTCTCAGATGTTAGTGTCGTCCAAAAACATCCAGTAATCCATTCGGCTCAAGCTGCAAAATTATTTACAAGGCACTCACTTTGCAATTTGCTGACGTCTTGCTACGTCTGTGTACGAAGCTTGCGCCACGGACATTGACAGTAATTTAATTCCGACAGTTCTACCTAAAGTGCATGCATTACGTGGCATCCATTTCATTTGACCTGATACGACATTTTTCATCCAGTTCTCTACGTTATCTTGCTTCATTAAAAATAACCGAGAGTAATGTAGGGCTGAATCTTTAATTCCCTTTCCTGGAAATTTCGTCGGGCAGTGTCAGCCATCAATTCATCGCGTGACTGCCCTTCAGTGACAAGTGACAGCCAGGGGACAGTGATGACCTTCCGAGAAATTACCAGGCCGGATGGATCACGCATCAAACCACAGAAACCATGGAAAGAGAGAGAGAAGGGAGACGGGGAAAGAGAGAGAGAAAGGAGAGGGAGAAAGAGGCGGGGGAAATCAGGCAGATAACCAGACATACAGGTAGGAAGATAGATAGAGGAAGGAATAGATGGAGAAATAGATAGATAGATGATAAATAGATAGACAGATGGATAGATGGACGGATAGGTAAATACGTAGATAGATAGACAGAGGGAAAAGCGCACATGTGACGAAATGTCTGTGGTAACACGCATATACACAACATTCCACCACATTGGTGAGTTTTAAGTTTTATTTCACCTGCCATGTTGTGCCGTATTATGGGGCTGATACCTGTCCCTTTCTCTTAGTAGATGATGAGCTTTATTTCCGCATTTTTGTCTGTTGGGTTGACGTTGGTGCTGACAATGTTTCGCAAGACCTTTTCCTTAACCTTGTGTGATGGTGGTATTTGGTTACGGTAAAACAGCTGATGGCACTGTTTATTATCGCGTGGTGTGGGGTTTTCACGGTTGAGGGAAGACCTGATATCCTCGTCTACCTCACTGTTGGACTAACCGTTATTGACAAGTATTGGCAGCGCCAACGTTCTTGGTGTGTGCTGGTCTAGTCGGTACAGTACCTTACCGCTCGTCCGACGAAAGAACGGATGACAGCCTTGCGGTAACTCTCTGGGCATTCTCTGGTCGCTTTCACATAAAATGGCCTGTATCGCAAGATCTGCGGTGCATTTTGGTGACGAGAGTACCTTCACTAGCATTTATGTCTACATCCAGAAAGGGTATGCGGTTGTCAGTGCTCAGGCCTATGGTAAATCTGAACACAGATTCCTGTTGCATAACAGTTTGCAGGAAAAGCAAGTGGGCCTCGTCTCTGATATCGGCAAATATGTCGTCGACATATGGACAGTATATGTGTGGCTTGAGGTCTGGGTTTTGAAGTGCACCTGTACATGTTTGTAAACATACATCTGGCTCGAAAACCGTGTTCTGAAAAAACCAAACCTCAAGGAACACTTAGATGTCGACAACATATTTGTCGATGTTAGAGACGAGGCCAACTTGCACGTCCTTCAAGCTGCCATGCAACAGGAGTCTGTACTGAGATTTACCACGGACCTGAGCATTGACAACCGCATACCCGTTCTGAATGTAGACATAAATGCTAGTAAAGGCACTTCCGTCACCAAAATGCACTGCAAACCTACCGATACAGGCCTTTTCATGAATACGGTCAGTGAATGCCCAGAGCTTTACCGCACGGCTGCCATCCGCTCTTTCGTTGGACGAGCGGTGAGATGCTGCACCGTCTGGACCAGCACGCATCAAAAATGTCAGCTCTGCAAATATTTGCCAATAACGGTTAGTCCAACAGCGAGGTGGATAAAGAGATCAGGTCTCTCCTCAACTGTGAAAACTCCATACCACGCGATAATAAACAGTGTCATCAGCTGTTCTACCGTAACCAAATGTCATCATCACACAAGGCTGACGAAAATGTCTTACAAAACATCATTAGCACCAACGTCAACTCAACAGACAAAAACGCGGAAATAAAGCTCATCATCTACTACAAAAGTAAGACAGATAGCAGCCTCATTATGCGAAACAACCAGGTGAAACAACCTGAAACGCACCAGTCTAATTTACGAGTTTACATGCCCACACGGAGACTGCTGGCTCCGTAACTCAAATCAGGCATGACCACAACATTGTAACGACGACGAATGACCATGCACCTGCAGGAGGGAGCTCCAGATCAGCACATGCACCAACTACATAGCAGAAACCTCCTACGATCTGCATGAACCGAGAACACCCGGATACTGAAATACTGCTCTAACACACGCCGACTCCAGGTACTCGAGGCATTCGTTGTTAGGGAGAACATGTCTGAGTTAAGCAAAGCGGCCAAGTCGTGTAAAGCTTTAAAGCTTTTCAGTCATCCAGTGGGAAGGTGACCAAATATGTGAAGATGAGCGGTGTAAGCAATAGGGCAAGTGATGGAGTAAATGACGGAGTGTATCTTTTCAGGTATATCGTTGGTATGTGGCATCCGGAACTGACGGTGTGTGTAAAACCATTGCTCTAAACGTGCTATCCTGTTTTGTGTAACATGCAATTTGACGCGCTTTGAACTCGATATCAGTCACTTTGAAAACGGGGAATGTTTTCCTTGAAGCGTTAGCTGAACAAATATAATGATCGGCGAACATATTTTTGGACAATCGATACCGACAAAAGAGATCATGCGAACCACTGACCAAAGCCCCTGAGAAGGAAAGTCAATGCACGTTTGCCCTTGCACGTAACAAACATGCTCGAATATTGGAACAGCGCACTACATCCTCTGGCTTTGCTTTTCATGAGTTTTCGAATGCTATGGATGCTAACGTAAGAACAGTAGGACACCGCAGAGCGGTTCACATTGGCATTCCTTGTCTGTTTGGACCTTTGCTAGTATTTGGTATGACCTTCCTGCCTCACGTATCTCCGTGTGCTGCTGCTGGTGCTGTGACGCTCGGCAGCCGCATATAAAAGACAATTCTGGCGGCCGGCCGGAGGCCACGCCTGCCTGGACTGTGGAAAATTACTTCAAAAAAATAAAGAGCATGTGGCGCTAGCCCGCGAGACAATGGGCATGCAACGCTCCCGGCTTGCAAACGCACAGTACTGTTGGTTGCCTAACGCCATGTGCATTCATGGTTAAGGGTAACACCCCTCTTTCAAACACCCATCTGTGGTAATTATCTGTGTGCCTCTGAGGAAGCGTGGGCTCCCGTCTGAGGAGGAGACGTATCCGACAGGAGTTATTCTCTTGACTGCTAGTTTTCGTCGATTGCGGCCGTAGGTCGTAAACTGGACAAGTTTGGCTTGGTCCGGGGGACCACTGGGTGCGGGCGCTTAACATCACTGCAGTGCTTTCCGCAACAGTGAGTACGGGTCTCCTAACCGCCGCTGACATTTCATAATGGCTGTCTGTGGAGTAAGGGTTCAGTCGGATGTCCTTTGGCCAAGATTACTTTCTACCGACATTTACCTCTGACATTCAGTAGCAATGATTATTGTTTGCAGTTAGCTCACCCTGGTTTTGTAGTTAGCTCATTCTGGTTTTGTAGTTAGCTCACCCTGGTTTTCTCCGTCCTTTGTGTGGAATGCCGCGGCTTGAAATTTTACTTTTTTTCATCGGTTTGGGCATTAATGTAGGGTTCTCTGTATCGCAGAGGATCGGGAGGGAGCACTCCTGGTCACCGGCTGGCTGGCAGATAAGAAAAATAGTTCCGCCGTGGTGCGCTGTCTTACTTTTTCGTGGACATTTCAATTTGAATTCCAATCGTTTTTCAAAAACCGTCTACTATCACAACGGTTTTAACGGTGACTGTCCGACCTTATTACGCTGCCTGTCGTTTCAACATTTCTGTCTCTATGCCATGTCCCTCGGTGTTCTGACCAAACATGGAATTATTTTGACCATGTCTATTAACCCTTACCAGTGTTGGCTATTTTGCTTAAAACCTCATGCATGCACTTACTTTGGATAGTACGTGGGGAAAGTTCGTGCCACCCTCTCCCCCAGCCATTCCCAAACCTAGCCTGGTAGAGGGACGAAACAGAAAAAAAAACGTATAGTCGTCTGTCGTCTATACGGTTCATTTACGCCGTCTTTCATCCTTACGGTGATATCCAGGTTGACCTTTTTCGACCAGACGGTGACCTTAGAGGCAACATCAAAGGAGGTCATGTTGGTGGATTTGGGTTTTCATTGAATCCAATGAGACGTAACCTACAAAGCGACTTCAGGGGGTTCAAAATGACTTAACGATGAATAGGGAGTCAGACTACCGTATTGGATATACAAATCAGCGTTCTCGACTGCATCATGTCTCCTCCAGGGTCGATAAAGGGTTAAACAAGGCTAACGACCTGAATTCGTGATATCGACCTAATAAGACCTTGATCCAAATAAGAACTGCAGTTCGGAGGGCACAGACACCATAAGACAGCCATTAAGTGACAGCCATGATTAAGACTGAGTACCATACAGCACTTAAAACGTTTGTTATCCAATGAGGACCGCCGTCGTATCGTTATTTCTCAATGGCATGCCCTGGAAAAAAGAAATCATAAGTTGGTGACGTCTCGAGGTACATTCTTTAAATTTCATATGTCACGTGGGAAGGTTTAATGCTCAACTACACAAAAGTTCTGAGCGACCAAAGCAGTCGTTCGAAGACAACTTGCGGAATATCTCAAGGGGCTGCACCTCCTCTTCTCCTACACTGGCGGGTGTTAATGGCGTCCTCACTTATCTGCTGATTTTAGACAGGATATCTGTCCCGTCCGCGTCGAAATTTGAGGCGGAGTTTCCCTGACGCGCCGGCTGCGGGCTAACCCGGTGTCGCTCTGTTGGCTGGTCGAAGCCGCTGGCGACCTGCCCGCCACTGAAGGCTGCAGTGTGACGGCCGCAGCCCGCCAGGAAAACAGCGCCGCGCCGAGTTGGACGTTTAGCGTCGCCGCCGGACCGGCCGGCAGCCGGCGCGTGATTGGGTCAGTGCGGCGGGCCGCTCTGTTGTTGAGGCCGCCGCCTGTGGACCGGGGTGGAGGGGGGGGGGACAGTGCGTGTCGGCCGCGGCCCGGCACGCTACGTTCTCACATTAATGGCGTTTCGGCCGCCGTCGAGCCGGAAAACAAAACGAAGACGTTGAAACCTGCCGGAGGGGGTGGAGGAGGAGGAAGGGAGGTAAAGGCTCTGGACGTTTGCGGACGCCCCCGCACTGTCGAGCAGTGTGGGCTTCTGGTCCGAACCGGGCTAAACATGATACGGGGATGCAGCCAACATTCCGTCAGCACGGGGGCTGAGGACCGCGTAAATTTTTAACGAGAATCGAGCTGACCTCGTGCACCGAAGAGGAATGGTCATTAATGTTATGTACGGCTTACGTGCGCTGTCACACGCACAAGAGATAACTTCTGTGGCAGTCGCCAGCGAACGACCCCCCTCAGCGAGACTGTCGGGGAACAATCATTCGCCCACAGTTCGTTCAGCGGCACCGGGAACCCATATTGCATTCGAAATTCGGAGGTGTGAGCCATTGTAGGGAAGCAATCATCCTGCCGAAATTGCGCGAAGTTCTCTGCATAATAAGTCAGCCGCAGCCGTGAGAAACGGGCCAGGCGCCGGGTCCTTAGGGGCGGACAACGGCGCTGCCTGTCGCCTGCCGGCCAGCGGCGACCAGCGGCTGCGGTCAGGTCAGGTCAGGCCTGTCGCTGCTCTGGCCGGCGGGGACCAGCGGCAGTGGTCTCCGGCGGCGGTGAGGGGCGAGCAGTGGCAGCGGTCGGGTCGGTCCTGTCGCTGCTCTGGCCGGCGGGGATCAGTGGCTTTGGTCCTATCGTTCCATCTGAGCGGTTCCACGAGGTCGGGCCGACGGGGGCCGCATAAAGTGATGCACGGTCGCCGCCAAACGTGCCTCCGGAATTGATCACCTGTCGGGGGCTACATTTTACGGCAAAGGATGGTGCCTTCGAAATGAATATATGGTCGACAAAGGACTTATATTGATACGGGTCATACGTCAGCGTGACAGTCGAATGTAGCAGCCGGTGCGGGCGGCTCCTCGGGGATCTGACCGCACGTGACCCCGTCCGCAGGCGCACAACGACATGGTCGGCCTGCTGGACAGCTACTCCGTGGATGTGGTGGAGATGCAGACCTTCACCGACAAGATCACCGACCAGCTGCAGAAGCTGAAGGGCAAGGACGTCCGCATTGTGTTGGGCAGCTTTGACGAAAGCTGGGCACGGCGGATATTCTGTGAGGCGCACCGCGAGGGCATGTTCGGCCGCCGCTACCAGTGGGTGCTGGTCGGCCTGTACAGTGAGCAGTGGTGGCTGCAGGACGAGTTCGCCGGCCCGGAGGCGGCCCAGCCCTGCTCCGTGGCCGAGGTGCTGCAGGCACTGCAGGGCGCCGTGCTCGTCGACGTGCTCCACCTCAGCAACAACAAGAGGAAGGCCGTCTCCGGCATGGTGGGTCCCACAGCACTCCTTCTGAATCGGACACGGCGGAGGGGGTGGCGCAAAGACACACAGCTGCGGGGCCTCACACGGTAATCAGGGTGCATTTGCCAACAGATCGTTAATTACGTGCTCTCCACTGTTCTGCGTGTCTTCCCAAAGGTTTAGTTTCGATGGCATCCAAGTGAGACGGCATTGTTGCAGCGTTCTGAACATGCATACCCAAAACATATTAATTCAGCTGCAATGGAAGGAAAGTTGTGCTCCAAGTAATCGCCTTGCGGTTTGGTGTCGAAATTGGTGTGATAACTGCTGGAAATTAGCACCTGGTACCACTTTACTTTACTTTCTTTACGTTTTCGCTTTGAGAATGTGCTGTGATGGTGCCGTTATGGTGCGTCGCTATAGTCAAGAATAATCGGTTTGAAGCAAAACCCAAAGTTGGTATATGTGTTACCTTATTTGAAGACTAAGAACCAGAACAGTGAACCTGTCGTCATTTCGTCCGTTAAGTAACGAGATAAAAAACTAAAAAGACGGAAGCATGGAACTGAAAAAACAGGTACAATTTTTTAACTACTATAGCTAAATGACATTTGGCTGGCTACCGCCACTACTAAAGCTAAATGGCATTTAACTAGTTACTGAACATAATCTGTTCTTGGCTTTCACTCCTAGTTTGCCAACTAATCTGTTTGAACTCATGTGGTTACTCCTGTCTTTTCTTACAGTTTTTGTGTTACCTCTGTACTTGAAGCAGCCCTGGACGTGATTTTGACTGAGTCGTATTTTTTTTTAAACTGTTTTTTATTTTGTATTTGCTAAACAGTATATCAATAACCACGTTTGCTGTTCACGTGATTGTTCGGGGTAGTTCTAGACTACCATCAGTGATGTTATGCCTACCGCCATGAAATTTTGATGGTTAACGAACGCAAAATCTTCTAAATGGTTATCGAAAAAGGATTCGTGAACGATGTAAACAAATAAATAACAAATAAATGACTAGTTACCTTGGAACGAAAAAAAAATGTTATTATTTCACTCTTTATTCCCTGGATGCACGTTCCATGTCCCCCATTACCACTATTGCCAATGGAAGATGATGCGCTTATGTCTATCCAGCCCCACCAGTTGATACTCTTAATGAAGGCTTGGGGGGAGGGGGTTGTCTTAGGAAGACGTAATGTTCTGTGTTAAGGGAGATACGCTAAGACGTATTTTATCAAGAATGCGACAGCCTTACTTATGAGGACCATGCATGTGACGGCATGACACTTGCTTAATAAGGCATACTTTTCTGTCAGTTTCACTTTTCTGGTTACTTCACATGTAATTGTGCCTTCCAGGGCAATGCATTAAATTGTTACGTAATGCTTGAAAATATTAAATAAATTATATTGCAGATTCCCAACACGTCTAGTTTACGGAAACCATAAACAGGAATTCACTTGTGAATGCAGCTCACTGTGTCAGTTGGCAAAAGTTTTCCCGGTGGTTTGATGTAAAAATGTGTCGAACTGGTTCCCAAAAGATCGCAGCTCTGTTCTATGCTCTCGTGTAAAATGCGGTGGCACTGTATTCAATACTATCCCAGAGAACGACCTAGCTAGGACTTACGAATCGGTCTGGACTGCGCGCTCAGGCCACTGAAGAGTGGTGGACCCCCAGTGATGAGCGGAATCAGTGGCTGACCCTACCGTCCGCAGACGGCCAGTGAGTACAGCGAGCAGTACGACCTGGTGCGGCACGGCGCCTACTCCCGCTTCCACGGCTACGCTTACGACGGCATCTGGGCCATCGCGTACACTCTGCACCAGGTGGGTTCCGTCCGGCGGACAGCCGCCGTCACTGGCGGGGATTACTGTGCGGGACGTCCGGCTTCAGTCGCGCCACGGATGGTGCTGTCCTGGCGTTCAGTGTCTAGTAACGAATGCAAATGCTGTCAGAAGACTGCAAGGGAATTTCGAAGTGTTCCCTTCGATGAAACTGGTTTTATCAATATGGCCAGTATGATACCATTCGAGTAATGTATTAGGAAGATCTGAAAGAATTTGCTCCAGCAGGTACCTCTGTTGCACTGTGCCACCCCAGATCGTTTCCATGTTTGAAGTGTCGATAACGTTGGTTCTCAGTTTCCGTTGAACCATATTGAATTTTCATATACATATTGACCATACGACCTCGCCCTTCACTTTCCATCTCCGGGATAGATAGCCCTTTCGATAAGATAGCCTGTTCTGGCACGATTCATCATCGGGTGTTCCTTGCGGGGGCCGAATCCTCTTTTCCAGAGCAACTTATCCTCAACTTCTGGCCGGCACCCGAGAGCATCGTTCCCCGTTGACTGGACCACCAGCGTCTGCCATGAGCTCTGGCCTGTCCCTCTCTCTTTCCCTTTTCTCTCTCCCTCTCTTCCTTCTCCCTCTCTCCCGCCTCTGTGTACAGGCCCGACCTCTGCGGAGTCTCAGATCCCCCTCTCTCCCGCCTCTGTGTATCGGCCCGGCCTCTGCGCAATCTAAGATCGCCCCTCTCTCCCGCCTCTGTGTATCGGCCCGGCCTCTGCGCAGTCTCAGATCGCCCCTCTCTCCCGCCTCTGTGTATCGGCCCGGCCTCTGCGCAGTCTCAGATCGCCCCTCTCTCCCGCCTCTGTGTACAGGCCCGGCCTCTGCGCAGTCTCAGATCGCCCCTCTCTCCCGCCTCTGTGTACAGGCCCGGCCTCTGCGCAGTCTCAGATCGCCCCTCTCTCCCGCCTCTGTGTATGGGCCCGGCCTCTGCGCAGTCTCAGATCGCCCCTCTCTCCCGCCTCTGTGTACAGGCCCGGCCTCTGCGCAGTCTCAGATCGCCCCTCTCTCCCGCCTCTGTGTACAGGCCCGGCCTCTGCCAGTCTCAGATCGCCCCTCTCTCCCGCCTCTGTGTATTGGCCTGGCCTCTGCACAGTCTCGGCTCGGCTCGGGCCGTGAGTTAATGACCGGTCCAGCGTCGTTCAGAGCGGCGGAAGTGGTCTGGCCGGCCCGCCGCCGCCGTGTACTGCCCCGTCTCCCGGCTCATGAGGCCGCTCGACCGGAACGGCCGCAGGAAATGACCGATACGCTACTTTGGCTATTGATTCGCCCCATCCACCAACATTAATGTTCTCAAACGTGCCCACGTCACAATTCGATGGCGTTGGAGGAATGTTACAAGAACGTTCTTGCTCTCAAGAATAATTAATTGTACCGTAGTTCTTATTATATTTTATGCATGGTTCTGACAGATATTAAGAGTAAATGAGCTGAGCAAAATCGTTGATAGTTGCGACGTTGACTGCCTAAAATATATGGAAACATCAGATTTAAGTCCTGATGAATAGTTATGGCTTTAGACACAAACTGACGATATCGTGAGAAACTAAAGCCCGAATTTCACGGTTCATGGGAATGTTGTGCATGCTCAACCTTCTGGTCTGGATACCATAGCTCATTAGACATATCTAGATTTATTTTACCTGCTTCATTCACGTCACGAAATGTAGACCATGAGACACGCAGGCAGATCCAGTGAGGGGCTGTGCGGGTCATGACCCCAATTCGGAAAACCCGAACTATCATGTCTTTTGGCCTTCCGTTTTCCGACGAAGGTTACAAGGAACTAGAGGGAAGAGCCGGCCTCTGGCCAGCTTATCCCCGGTATGCCCTCGCTCTTCGTACTCTGACAGATGGCCCACTCTGCATTTGGTTCGTCCGGAAAATACACCATGGATCGATTTGATTTGTTCGTTCGTCTTTGTTCGCCCCGATTAATTTGACCCCTCGTTACTTGTCACTCTTTTGGTCACATCGTCGGACCAGTCTTTGGCAATGACAGTGAGCGTTGGCGTACGCATGGTAGAAATCTGGAACCCCGATGTAAACCTTTTCCTTTTCGTTCTCTTCTGCTCGGTCTTCTTCTCCCGTTTGCTTTCAAATCGGGCACATACTTAAGACCCACGATCTTTCTGTTCAGAAACTGTTAAAGCTTTCTTTTGGCCTTTCTTTCTGCCTTTCTTTTCTTCTCGGATTGCTTTGACCCCTTTTTGGGAATTTTCCAAATTATTTGCGATTTGCCTTCTTGACTGCCTACTTTTGGGATTGAGAATCCCCGTAATCTACGCTTTGTTCGTATAAATTGGCATCCCAAATCTGTCAGATATTGACCCTTAATGCGACCTTTGAACTGAGATATAGTCTTGAGGAAGAAATGTGACATAAGCGACTTTGAATCCCTGAGGGCATTTGATTAAGGTTTGAAGCAGTCATATCGGTCCATGGGGTTTGGAGTTATTGAGTGGGGTTGTCTGACGCCACATCCCAAGAAGTGGAATGTGGCGAAATGCTCCAGCAATTGCCGGGTACACATCGGGTGTATGGTCTTTTTCAGTAGATTCTGTGTAGTTTCGGAGTATCTACATTTCACATATCTACGTTTCAGATATTATAACGTTAGGTATGTGGCAATGACCAGAAAGAGACGGTCTGAAACGTTTTGCAGACCCAGTAATTTTCGGAAATTCCCAGCCATGACCTGCATTTCATGCACTGAACAATTCGAAGAAAACTTCCGGTGTGGTGTCCGACAGCGTGCAATAGACAGCAAAATATTTGCAAGATTGCGAAATGATCTGCTCCATTTCATTAACGGTAGGCAGCCATTTCAGAGGCTCTGCAAAGCGGCGCGGCGTGAGATATTGGGGCGCCTATTTCTACCTGTCTCGCCAACTAGCCCGAACCCGCGCCTTCCACGGGGCCCAGCGCGCCCGGAATGACTGCCATTACTCTTCCTGCCGCTCGGCGCGGCCGACGCCGACCTGCAGGAAACGCCTCCGGCGGTGCGCCGCGACCGCCGCACGCGCGTCCTGATAGAGCCGGCCGCGCGCGGCCGACGTGGCGCCCTTCTCTGCCGCCGCCCGGCCGACGTTGAGGATGGTCGGGCGGCGCGGCGCGGCGCTACGACTGCGTCACCCTCTGTCTCCGGATATTGGCTAATTTGCAAAATTAGAAACGCACGGCAGGCGTAATTTCATCACACGGCAGGCAATGCGATTCGGATAGACTATCGGAGAGTCGACGCAAGACAAATAACGGCTAACGTCAACATCTAGTCGGCCCTCGGAACGGCGTACGCGCAGCTCCAATGTCGAGCTCGGAAAATACAGTATACCACACGCTCCTCTGGGTCACGAGATGCCTACATACCTGACGTTAACCGTCAGAAGCGTAGGACCATGCCAAAAGATGTGTGTATGGGTGAGGAATATGTTTTTCCCATAAGGCTAGTGTTAAATTTCACCCCCCCCCCCCACACACACTTCCTATGCCCATGTTAACCTCTTCCTGATGTTACTATAAGGGAATATTTGATGTTTTGCAGAAGATGTGGTGTTATGTTTTGTCGTAGATGTCAGGGAATGTAACAATTTGTCCCTTGAAATACGTTCACTTCCCTGTTTTTGCTCCTTTTTCAAGAAGAAACAGCTGAAATGCATTTACCTTAACACTTGGCGGGCCAGGGAGGGGGCATGAGAACCCCCCTCCGATTTTTCGAGGATGGCCAGAAAATGAAGACGCGCAAGAACATGGAATTTGGGTTACGTTTTAATACGTCCTTTCCACACGTCTTGTCAACTTTTCAATTCGGCATCACCTCAGGTCATTGATTCAGGAAAGGCAAGTAAAATCGTGTTCCAAAAAGGTAAAGTGCCTGAACGTTTTGTGAAATGTATCGATTACCTTAAAACTTGCTACATTGACAGAACCCGACAGATGCAATAGTTTTGCTGCATCGAATTTTTTTCTGGAATGTCAAGGCCAGTGACCTTATGTGAGCTAAATTTTCGGCCTTTTTACGGTATCAATTAAGATTATGGGTCTAGTTCAATAGTTTTGAATTTTGAATATACTCTCTTGAGCTTTTCACATCCCACGCACAAGTAAATTTACCTTTTGTCATATGACCTGAGATCAGAGCACGTTTTATACCGAATTTTCAGACCCGCGGCCATATATAATTTATCGACTTGCAGTCTTTGAATGTTTATCAGTGGCCCTATGTGCTTTAGAAGCACTGATGTATGATAAGAGTTTACTTTCCAAGACTGACGTAATCCCATTTCGCCCAGGCTGACCCGATTTAACATTACAAAAATGCTTCTTGTTTTCAATGCGTACCCACTTTGAACGCAGATGAGAAGGAACATGCCCATGCTTACTTTCTGTTCAATTTTCACTGCCCTAGTAGTATTATGTTTCGTCGTCAAAATATAAACCCTGGCCATCGCAAAAAAACTTCCCGTCAAACATTGGGCTTTCGCATTCATGCAACACTCGCCATCCGGTGTCTTTGTTACTTACCTAAAGAGAATTATTTGAGGTATGGGTTTCATAATGTAGAAAGAATTCGGAACCTTCAGCCTTCAGATATTGCCCAGAACTTTCAGATATTGCATGAAACGATATTGTACGATTTATGCTGTGTCGTGTGTGATCATTGGCAATGGAGCAGATGATACGACAGGCTCTAGAAACTCCCTACTTAAATACGTCAAAATTTTCACCCAAGCTGGTCTTGCTTCGCCTTAATGTGATGGTTCCAAACTTGATATGCATCCGAAACACATTTGCAGCGCGATATAGTTGGAAAATCGAATTTTGCAATGAGGAAAAACGCATTTTGTGCCCTTAGAAAAAAACATTTTTTCTTCGCTTTCATTTGTGTGAGAAATGCCTAGATATGACCTCATGTACTTCTTTACCACACGAAATGAGTAAATAGGGCCTTCTTTTTCGTCTAACCTCTCTGGAGCCATGACTTGATCATTGCAATTTTCTGCCAAAAACATCATTTGCCCTGAATGGACTAAATCCCAGTGTTTCCTTTCAGCAACGGTGTTTTTACTTTTCTGTGCAACTTAAAGTTTTCGAGATCTGTGGGTTTCTTGTGACGCCCCCCTCCCGTCCCCACCGCCCGGCCAGGTAAGGATGGATCTGGAACCGGCCCGGCGAGGGTTAAGCACGCGAAAGACTGTGGCAGTGAAAAACGTAGAATTTTTTTTTGTATTTTCTGACTAATGTACGTAATAATTTAAGGTGCAGTATTGACTTGTGCATATGCCGGATTATTTGCAGCTTTTCGCCATGGTGACCTTTGTTGCTCATAACGACTGCGTTAAGAGACCTGGTAAAATTTTTGCATATTTATTTTGGAATTTTCGTTTTACTGTTGCCTATTGTCTCAGTGAAACTATATTCTCTCTTACAACCACAGGCCAAAGCAGTGCTACTAAAGACTGGTTTGTGTCCCATCATCTTGGAACCTTCAGGTAGCAGAAATTATTCCTGGCATTTTGAAATAATTGTAACTATATTTCCTCCGATGTACACCAAATATTGTCGTGCTTTACGTGCGTTGTCCGAACGAGCGAATTCATCAGATCATAAATTATCTGTTATTTACGATGCCATTCTTTAAAGAGACAGTTGAGTATAGTTTATTTATCATGGCCACAACTTATCAGTCGTTGATATCATGACACGATAAACTTCGGACTATCTACCTTGCTCTCTGATCTCAACGTTCAATGTTAAACCCACGCCGAAGGCAAGTATTTTCAACCACACCCCGGACGAGGTGAATGGTTACCATCCCAGTCAGTTTCTCTCCTGATCAAGACAGTGACGAAACAAGGAGCGTGCAATACGTTTCTTTTTATCCAAATGGTACCTGACTTCACACCTCCAGGTTTGCTAGTGATCTCTCAGGTCAGAGGCAAACAGAGTCGTTTCAAACCTTACCGTTTCAAATCTCCGCGGCCATCGAAATAGTTTTAAGTCAGGAACTTCGCATGACGTTGGAAGGGTCATTAACTTTTTTCGACCCGATATGTTCTCAAGCAGATGTCCGTACCGCCCTGTACCGAGAACTGGCCCCATGTCTCGTGAATTTCCTCAGGTAGAAGCCAAAATGTGGTTCAGATCTAAGAAAAACTGCTTGCAGGCCCTCGCAAATGGCGTCATGAGTTGTCGGCCTGACATGGCGTGGTAATAACGTCTATTGGAAAATATCCGTAAAGGTTCTAAGGTCAGCGAGGGTAAATTTAAAGCTCTTGGTGTAGGCCGTTGATCGCCAGTCTAAGAGAAATCTCATGGTGATTGCAACCATCCTACTCATCCGGCGAGGGCTCAAATCCCATGTATTGTTCAACACATTGGTCTCCGTAGATTTTTTTAGATCCGATCCGTTTCTGTACAATGAGACGGGCCTTTCGTTCTGCAGCTGCTGATTTACTCGAATGTTTACATTTCCTGTTCTACGTAAGTTTAATCCAGCGAAACGAATCGGTAATTTACGTGGAGCAGAACTGCAATGAATCGAGGAAACGGATGCAAAGAACAAATGGGGAAAGAGGTCTGACACTTCACTGGAAGAAACATTTCGTGGCAAAATCCTTTTTGGCGCCAATGTGCCCGGTCCCCTGTGCGTAGCCAAACCGTCTCCCTGCGGACCGACCTTGTGGTTCGCTTCTGCGGTCTCTTCCAGTCTGCTTGAAACCGCTGCGATTCCAGAACTGTTATCCACGTCCCGGTGCTGCGTGGAATCTCGGAAATCCCGGGCCGAACCAGCCCTGGGGCGATTGTATGCAACTCCGATGTCGTCACCATCCACGGTCGAGATTCGACGCCTATTCGTTCAGCTTGCCAGCTGAAATTATTGGGCGCTTCCGGTGCTGGCGGGCGTCTTCCTCACTGAATATGCAATCACCCCTGCCCCTCTCCCCGACTCATCAAGCGCCAAATCGCAGCACCATCCATCCGTTATAATAGAGTCATACGAATATGCATGAAATGGCATTGGGCGCGAAATTTCGTTATCTGACTTGCTCTAATCGGTGTAAACACTGAAAAGAGATAACGCAATTTCCGATGCGGCCAAAACGCCAGAGCGCAAAGAAGAAATGTCCCGTTCACTCCAAAAATTAACATTTCGGCTATCATTGCAATTTCCACAATTTCTTGCCGAGTTAGACATTGCTGAGTATTCGTCTGTGTGACTAAAGGAACACAGATCGAAAGGCTGACTTTGTGAAAATGTTTTTGTGTTATGTGGAGGGGCATCACCAGCAGTTCCTACCAAAGGAGGCTACCGTCGTGACTGAAGGAGTCTCCCTGGGGCCGGAACACACTTTGGGTGGGTCAGCCCTCTCAGGCGGTTTTGGTGACGCCTCTAATCGCGTACATTTAGAAATTCCTGACCAAATCCACGTCGGAAACATGAAACATGAAACCATTTCGACGAGGGAGGACTGCCGAACTTTCTTTTAGCTAGCATTGTTTTACGGTAAATGGGGGTTTGACTATTTCAAGAATCGGATGGGTGGTGGTAAAATCAGTGAAAACCTATAATGTTTTACTTAGTAGTTTGACGATATTTGGAAATTTTGGCCACAGCCAATACAGTTTTGGCCATGATTCCATCGGAGCAGCGTCAGACCACTGTGCTCGTGCAGGCAGTGGCGGCCGCGCTAGACGGCATCAATGGTGTTCCGCCAACCGGCTGCGATGACAGCACACGTCCCGCAGGTGGACTGGTGGGTCCGGCGCAACAGATCGCCGTTTCCCAGCAAGACCCGGCTGAGCGACTTCCGGTACCGGGACGAGCGATGGGAGGACCTGCTCAAGTCAGCACTCAACCACGTCAGCTTCGAGGGCGTCACGGTGAGTCGCAGCGGGCCGGCCTCGGACGCCGGCCGACGGCGCTAACGTTCTGGCAATCTCGCTCCCTGCAGGAGAGGAGCCGGCCAGGACTGGCCTGTCCAGACAGGAGCTCGCTCACGGCAGCGGCGCTCCCGTCCTTCCAGAAGCCGTCTCTGACGGCCCGTTAATGCGGCTGCGTCGTAAATAGCCGCCGGTGGTCGCGGAAACGCGGCGGCGGCCGTAAATACGGCCGTTACCCCTATCGGCCAGTTTAGGGCCGCAGCTCCCCTGCACCACTGTAGAGCCGGCCAGATGGAGCCATCGGCCGGCTGCTGGCACTAATAGAGTCGTTCGTGAGAGCCCGGACAAATGTGCCGCTCGTCATGGCTCAGCACCAACGGAGGCGGCTCTGGAAATGCACGGCAATCGGAGCCATTGGAGAAAATTTGGGATAATAGAGCTGCTTGCAGACCTGGGCAACATGATTCGTTTACCCCCAAAATGTAAACTTGTCGAGAAACCAGCATTGTTTAATCTCACCCAATGAAGGGAAAGCAACATTGCTGTTATTTACCATTTAAAATTATGAATCATTCTTGCCATTCTATGTTTCTGATATCAAGGCCTTATCTGTGTCTCTGATATTCTTTGTTTGCATGTTTCTTGTGCCTCATTCCCGGTGGCATGGATGACTTATTTCCTCTGTATGTCCCCAATGTTGACCTTATCTGAGAAACCAGCACATGATGTGTGACTTGACTTTTCTTCACAAAGCTGCCTCATCACCATGCAGTAATGGTACCGCGTTGTGTGTCCCCGGAAATACCTCATTTTAAAACAAATGACGTGTAGTGGTATTGTGGGATCGTGGATTACATGAACCAGGCAGAGTACGCCATGCTTGCTTGGATTTAGGCCAAAGAGCAGAACGCGTTATATATCATACTTCGAATAAAGCCAACATTGTCTGCCGTATCCTCGGGATAGGGAAACAGCGTTCAAGGCAATGGCGCAGAAATTCATGTAGCTGAGGGAGGAAGAGTTCTCTGCAGGGCCGCAGCCAGGATTTTCCTACGGGGGAGCTCAGTGTGAACCGAAATCATACGAAAACTGTCTGCCGGTAAGACGACGTGCAAATGGTTTTCACAAAAAGCGGGCCTAAGGGGGGAGGCGGACCCCCGGGCCCTCCTTGGCTGGTTACGTTTGCCAACCACGTTTGGTCTCAGGCGCCTGAAACCGACATTTCGTCTCATGCACCTCAAACCGAATGGCTGTGCAGCATGCACGTTTTCCGTCCGCTGACTGGACCGACTTGTCTGGAGTGGCGTACCTTTCTGGGCTTCCTGCCGCAATCATAAGCTTTGTCATACGAACTCTTGGGATGTTGCCTCATAGTAGAGACACTCTCACAGAAGTTGCGGCCATTATTCTTCACTTTTTACGCCCACATTGGCGAAGGATTCAAAGTTTTTTTTTCAATTTCAGAGTCACACCACAGGCTGTAAGGAGCTATTGCTCCTTTCTTGCATCTAGCCATACTGCCTTATTCCTTCCCCCGGTTGGGGGAGTGGTGGGGGGGGGGGGTAATTTCGCATCGGCGCCATTATCGTCAGGTGGCGCGCTCCTTGTCTGGACGCGATCACGGACCGGAAGTCTCGTCCCGCTGGACCGGAAGCGGCCACCATTGTCGATACGGTATTTTACGTTCGGCCGGCGACCGTAAAAATTGCAGTTAACTCCATGCAGTCGCAATGAAAGCGGCGCGTCCGGCGGCGTCGGCCGGCTCCGGCGCCGCTCGTAAACTGGAGCCTGCAGCAGACGGGGCCGGGCCCGACCTCTCAGCGCCGTCCGGCCAGAAGACGGCCGGACAGGGTCCCCCCCTCCGTCCCCTCCGACGGCCGATGGAGGATATCACGAGCCGGCCACAAACTGGCCACCAGCTGCAGTAGACAGCGAACCTCGCGAATTCTGATCCTCTTACGGAAATTCCCCAACCGTACTGCAATATCTACAAGCTTGCCCTAAAACGGAATATATGTATATATATATATGTATATCATTTATATCGAAAAAATGTACAAATGATCCGAGGTCAAGATACGTAATCCAAACCCAACCGATGCCACTGACCTCGGCTGACTTTTCCAAGGCTCTGATGCTCGACTAGGATTATCTCAGTTGGCTCTGAAGCCTAGGAACACTCAATAGTCACATTCAGTGCCAGTCATGGAGATGTGAAGAGTGGGTATATTAGATTTGGATGGCAGGGATCATTTGGTGGTGGCGTGTCATGAACTTTGACCTTTCTGGTCAAGTAATTTAAAACTATGCTGATGTATAGCAGGCACGCAGGGCATTTTGAACGCAAAATCATAGAACAATCGGACAAACGAAAGGCACAGGATCAATTAATACTCGTCAGATAGCTTCAAGCCGTATTTCTCAAGTGCCATTTAGCAGCACTCAAGTCAAAATATCTGAAAAAAGTTTTAATTTTCGCGCAGAATTGTTTTGCCGCATTTATTGCAGATACTAGGGGACATACTGTGCTGCATTTTCGCGAAGATCACAGCGAGTAAACACAGTCAAAACCAAATATTTCCTATGCGGCGTAATCAGATCAAAGATCATCTCGAGGTCATCAAAAAGTGATCTTACTCATGGAAGCTGGAATATTTTCCTTTGGAAAAGCGTTAATCGCACCTTTCTGTGACTATCGCCAAGTTACTGGCATTTGAATTACGCAATGTCTGTAAAAATCGGCAACCTTTCATGACATATAACTTTGACCACAGAGGTCACCCAGGGCTAAACATTTTTAGCTGACTGATTTCCCAGTTCTCGTGCAATTTGACGTGCAACGATCCACATGGCAAATATATATATATATATATATATATATATATATATATATATATATATATCCTTTTACATGCTTCTGTTACAGGTGCGACATAAAACATTCCTTGTTATTGTGCCAGTGTATTATTTTTCATAATTAAAATGTTTCACTTTTAAACCATTAGATTCGACCCCACGGCCAACGTAGGACCAGTGGGCTCACCATAGTCGTGCATGGCCGTTAAAACCTTGTGCCCCCAAAAATCTGGCCATGCTCTGTATTTCGTGCCGAGTTTGACGAGCGCACAGGAATGACATCAAAATGGAATGTTTCCTCAGATGACCTCGCGTAACAAAGCCAGATATAATCATCAGTCACTCGGTCTATTCAGTTTGGCGCTAATCCTTGGTTCCACAGCTGAGTCAGTCATTGCCCGGGCCGTCACGGTCCCGGCAGTCAGATGCCGGTCACCAGTCGTCCCGCTGAGTCGGCTGGGCTCCAGCCCAGTCCTGATGCAGAGGTCGCAGCTGGTTTTACGTGGCGTGTGGGCCCAGACGGATGACGAAGCGCTGAATGCAAACCACAACCGGCCAGCGACGTCACAACCACATCATCAGGTCATTGACAAAAGGCCTAACAATAGGGACTTCTTTCCGACTGTTTTGCCAGAGTTTGTTGGACTGATGCATTTTTTTTTTAGGCAGACTAACCTTGGATACAGTTATGCTGTGAACACAAGTAGTCATTCAGGCTCTTTTCAGAAAAGTCTAGGAATTTCCTAGGAAGGAAAATTCCAAAAATATCTAGGAAAGCCGAGAGAAAATTTCACGGAGAACTTGCAACGTACTGTGTGGAATGGAACAAAAACAAACAAGCAAACAAACTAGGAAGTGTCAACATGAAATCATCGTTGCATGCAGATGATGCGAAATCAGATATGCATAACAGGCTTCTTCGTTAATTGATATCCAGTCCTACTTCTGTTGTTTTTACATATATACATAGGTGGGCACTGGTCCGTTACTCCGTTACTCCGTTACTAACGAAGTTACTTTTTTGAGTAACGGAGTAACGGACCCGTTATTTTTATTTTACTGTAACGGACTGAGTAACGGAAGTTACTTTTGTGGTCCGTTACTCCGTTACTTTTTGGTCCGTTACTCCGTTACTCCGTTACTCCGTTACTTTTTAAACTCCTTACAGACACCGCCCGGCTTTTTTTGCATCGGCACACCCATTGGCTACTTGAATAGCCAACACCCAATAGCGTGCGGCGATACAAGCGCGGCTGGGCGCGCACTCAGCTGACAATCGCGGAGTCGACTTGTTGACAATATTCGTCATCTGGTAAACGTTGACGGCAAGCTGGCGGCAATGGTTCAGTATAAAGGCCAGCTGACTTTGGTGTCTTTTGAGACAAAAGTATTGAATTATGCGTAAGTTTGATATGACTTAAAATGATAAATTAACCAGTCGTCATTTTTCAGGCTAAAAAATATCAAAGTTATTGTCATTGATACTGGAACAGCCAGCTGACGGCAGTTTTCAATCTTGTCTCAAGTCAGTCACGGATTGCTTACCACCGCCACACGGTTCCCCGCCAAAATCACTCAAGGCTGTTGAGCACATGATTACTGCCGCCATGGCCTTGGATCTGTGATGTCCGTGGGGCGATGGAGTGGTGATTGATTCTTGACTGGCCTGAAATTTTAACTACCTGACACCAAAATGTCCCATGAAGGCGTCTTTACGCCGCCACTGGAGGTCGAAAACCTTGACTCCGAGTCCGACGGTGCCTCAGCTTCGGAGGCAGAGGACGAGCCCGGTCTGGGTCACCCATGGCAACATCTAGAAACGTACTTTGAGTTTAAGGAGGAGGGGAAAAACGTCATTTTTACGTATGTCCTGTGCCGACCGAAAGAGGTTATAATCAAGGGTCACAAGAGTAGCCTTTCAAACTAAAGGCACATATCAAGAGGAAGCATTATTTACGGTATTTGCAGGTGAGAACAGAATGTGCACAATAAGCTGTCAGTAGTGAAGCATAATTATGAAGCTTGTCGACTATTGCTTGGACTAATTGCCTTAACCATGTTCTCTGCAGGCAGTGAGATTCACATTACCCTGGGGGGGGCAGATCTGCGGTAATCTACCTTTCGGCCGACGCTTACGCGTAATTTTTGGAGACGCGGAAGTGGCAACACAAGTTGTGTGAACAATTTAGCCCATTCAGGTATTTTTCTAAGCACTGGCCCCTACTGGATATGTAAACTGACTTGGTTAGGTAACTCTTGAATTTTGATTCAGTTGACACATGTTTGCCTTCAGCCGATACGAGCTAACCAAACCAAAAAACAGGCAAATTGAACCTAACAAAAAATTAGTTTTGCATGCCCATCTAGGGCAATCCCTGCAACCATACAGGTTGCAGGTACAGGTAGGTTTTAGATTAGGTTAGGTTAAATCATTTTTAACTTGGAGGACAGGCTACATTGTCCATGCGATTCGAGTTACCACTCCTGCGTTCCCGAAAAAAATATCAACTGGCCGAAAGACCTTTCGGCTGACACATTATTTTTTGTAGACGCAGAAGTGAGGACCCAAACTAAAACATGATATGAGCCGTTGCCACTTTTGCACCTTCGAAAAATATGCATTGGCCGAAAGGTGAAGATTACCAGTTCTGCCCCCTCCCCTCCCCGCCCTTCCAGAGATCTCGAGATGCATTCGTCCAGTGTTGATAGGATGAATGCCATTTAATATGTTTCAACGAGATCTCCAATTCTGGGCCCCAAAAATTCAAAAATTGCGAAACTAGAGCGTGGGGGCAAACAAACTCCAAAATTTGGGGATTTTTGAAAGGTCACTGTGGCCGTGTTTACCAACCAATTTTCATGGGAATAACACGGTTCAGCTTGGAATGTCCAAGTCTTTTATATACCGAAAGCTGAAATTTAAAACGGAAAACCATAGGCAGTTCCAGGGAGGGCAAGAAGGGTGATTTTTCAAATAAGAAATTTCCTTTGTTTTTGTTTGTTTTGGGTGATATAAACATCAGATGTACAACTAGCAAGCCAGTTTAAGTTTATATGTAGCGCAGAGGTGGATCCAGGTAAACAAAATTGGGAGGGCACCATAACCACAATAGTGTGCTCCCCCATTTTTTCAGTACCTGGGTGTGCGTTCGCCTGAAAATGCGTGTGCATACGCATTGTTTAGGATGTGTATGACTATATAAATGAGTCAATGATCTTTATTTCTACTCAGAATGTCACGATAGTGAACCGCACAACTTTGCAGCTTCACGCACAGCACATTACTGCCGAAAACGGCGGCATGGAACCGCCTCTGCGGGACCGATTTTTTTTAAAATGTTGACAAAACACTTGTGTATCAATTCCGTAAAATGCCAGAAAATCTTGTGGCGCTGCGGCAAACAGTGTGGGAGCGACAAGCAAAAAGACACGGGTAGCAGAATCTGCACCCCCCCCCCACAGGGAACAGGGTTAAATGAAGTGTTTTTAACCCGTCTCCGGCCGGGCTCAGAATGCCCTTTGCCCGGCCGGAGGGGGAGCGCGGATTTCCGCACCTCCCAGGATCTCGGCTTCCATATATCGCACGGAAAAAGGAAAACACCGGCGGAAAGGTTTTGTCAAACCAAGACGAAAACATTCAAGAGTTTTGACCTCAGGTCAATTTTGAGGCTACCAGACGCCATGAAAGGTCAAAACACGTCCTTGGAGTTAGATAAATAGACACAATACCTTGTCCCTGAAAAGCTGAACTTAAGCGACATGTACTGAACCGTAAGACAATAGCGAGTTCATTGATATCAATTTTGGCCTTCCACAGGGGTCAGGTCAGGTCACGTCATCGTTCCAAAATGTTCCACTTGTGAACGGCTAACATCCTTCGTTGCATCTTACTTATGACCATGTTTTTATAGCTAATTTGTCTTTTCAAGGGTGCTGAAGAGGTACTAAAGCACCTTTTCTTAGTCTTTTATTTCACAATAATAAAATCCATATCAGTCATGTTTTTTTGAGTCCTTCGTCGTTTGGTATTAAAAAAACGTTAGGGGTATCAGGAATCTTACCTCCACGCACGCGCTCTTACACAAACTAATACACACACATAATTTCAAAACAAAACAAGAATTTCGCGAGACCGAAACGAGCTCTGAACGGAGACCATTATGTTCAGGGCGGATACTTCGAGAGGCATTGTTGATCAAACCCAGTCGATAGATGTCCGCTGTTTGTCGCATTTTGCATGCGTCCGCTCCAGCGCCGGCTGTTCCCGCTCCGTCGGCGCCGCGGGCAATGAACGGGAATTCGTTGGTTTGAACATTGTGGCTAACACAGTGGTAGAATACCCGCCGCGGCTGTTGTCCCGGCGCCGCCGACTCTACAACGGCTGGTGAGGGCAGTGGGCAGCTAGCGGAGTGTTTTGGGTAAGCGCTTTTTGTTTCTTCCCTTTGGATATGGAATGCGTTTTACAGCCACAAAGCAGCATAAAAGACTTAAAACCCGCGTTTGCTTGGTTTTCACTGCATTTAAAAAAGTAACGGAATAACGGAGTAACGGTAACTTCCGTTACTTTTTAAGGCAGAGTAACGGAGTAACGAGTAACGGACTGGCTTTTTTGAGTAACGGAGTAACGAGTAACGAAGTTGCATTTTTTAGTAACGATGCCCACTTATGCATATATATATATATATATATATATATATATATATATATATATACATATTACATAAAAACGCATGACAAAAAATACATAAAGGTAAAAAGAAATTAAAGATAAAAATGAAAATGCAACCAGGAAAAATTGTACGGGGCAGTAGGAAAACGGATCATTTCTCAACGACATGGAAACACCTTTCATCCAGCAGCCGTCATATCTGTGAAGTCTCGTTCTCTATGTGGGCATTTCAGATGTAGGCAACTGAAGGGCACATATTTGGCGGTTGCTTAGCTCAGTGACGTCCCCTCAATATTGGTATCGAAACAATTTTCGTCTTTCTTAGCAATGTAGATGAGCATTGTTGGACAAGATACACGACGTAGAGCTGCAATGCCATGAATAATGGATTTTGTATATCAGCTCCGCTCGGAATTAAAATCGAAGCTGTTTCATCGACAACTGAGGATGTCTTGAGAAAACTCAGTTAAATTATAAATAGAGTTTTGATATTCTCAGAATTGTTGTTATGCTGTCCAAACGGAGAAACACATAAATGGAACATATTGGCGTAGTTCAGAACCACTGCAGCATCAGTGTCATGCGTAATGTAAAGTCTTATTTTTGTAAAGAAAACGAAGTAAACTGTGTCCCACTGCAGATTCATTTTATTGTGTTCGAGCCCATTATGTTCTTCAAATTTTGAAGCCAGCTCACAATTGAAACTTAACGACAAATAAAAATAAATTGATAAAGTCTCCGCGCCGCCAGAAAACAAAGTTATGCGGCCTAGGAAATTCTGTCGGCTCAGACGCTCCGGATCGCGGGCAAAGTTAAATTACGCTCATAATGAGAACAAATCGCATAGGCTTATGCCCAGGCCCGCGTTTTAGCTTAAGAACGGGATTCCTGAATACGGTGGTGGGCTCAAGTAGATTAGATAGCCGTAACACAAATTACGCTCCAGGTGTGGAATTCCTTCCGTTAAAGAGATCTGTGGACGTCCCAGACTCTCGCTGATCCCTCAGACGTGCGATGGTCTTCCTGAAAATCAGATGTATATTGCATCGCGGCGCCCAGCCAAAGCCGGCCACAGGTGTATGAGGAACAGCTTTGCTCACGAGCGTAAGGTCCCAAGTCCCAACTCATCACACATCCCAACCCGACGAATCATGACCATCCGATTCAGGCTGTTGGTCTGCATACGAAAACCGACAGAAACTGTGATCCAGGGTCGGAAAACCGTGTTCACCCGCAGGGCGCGCCCCAGTCCAGGCCGTCTTCCGTTGTTGTGAAGCCTGTACAGACCCTGCCGGCCTCTGCTGCTCGGTCTGACTGTGAAGGAGTCTGTACAGATTCTGCCGGCCTCTGCCGTCTGGCCTGGCCGTGAGGGAGCCTGTACAGGTCTGTTGGCCTCTGCCCGGTACGGCCGTGAGGCGACCGGTGCCGGCCCTGACAGCCAGTGCTCGGTGCGTGTCTGTGAGAGGCAGGAGACTGGACGGTCGCCGCCCCCTGCGGGTGGCTGCGGCCGCGGCTGGCTGACCGTGGCTCCGGCAGCGAGTGTCGTGCGGCTATTTCGAGCGGGCCGCGGCGCTTCTGTATCACCTGCGCTCCCAGCGGAACCCTGATGACCGGAACTGGGCCCGCTCCGACGCAGGGGCGCGCCCAGCGCCGGCCGCCGGGGAGGCCGCCGCCCGCTGGGAGGTGGGTCCGCTCAGCCGGTTGGCCGCGCAGGTGGGACTGCCGGACCAGCCGGCCCCGGACGCGGCGCCCCCGGCTCTGCTCCGGCCCGCGCGCCACGGAGGACGTCACTTTAATGCGCCACATTTTGTCGCTAACGAGTCATTTTGTCAAAGTTTCTTGGACAGAATGTATTATGTCCGCAATAAAGGGTGGTCATCGTCCGACGTCATGGGATGTGCATTGATCGCCTTCCCCCAGCCCCCTTCTGACTTGGCCCCGCCTCCGTACATTTCCGCCCCATTCTTACGAATTTGAACTTCTGGTCCGTGATCTCAGTGGCAGAGACGCTGTATTAATGTAATGGCAGTATGGTCCGGAAGTGTATTTTTGTAGAAGTATGACGTTATTAAGCCATTCATATGTTTCAATGCCACTATTACTTGAGAATATATACTTTATTTTCGCGTTTGTGCATAGTAACCCGTCCCCGACTGGGGAGGCAGTTGACTGCCCCCCTCCCTGAGGTTTTTCTGGGATTGCGAGAGAACGAACAAACACAGAGTCACGAGACTTTGTGTACCTTTTGCTTCATCAATTTTACATCTCGTGTCACAATTTTGATCTCAGGTCAGGAAAGGTGCCTGACCTAGGTCAGGTCAAACAGACCTACGTCCAAAAAAGTTTAGCGCCCTGTAACTTTTTCGCAAAACAAGATATCTCAACAGTACTTTCAGGAATTGGTGAACGGGATAGATGTAACAAATCTGCTATCTCAGATTTTTCGGAATTTTCCGGGTCATTGACCTAAGGCCAAGCCTATTTTTAAGACGTCGTCGTTTTTCGGAAAATTGACGGAATATTTCATAACATTTTTTGTGTGGAGTGAATCAGACATCTAGTTACCGTCATTGGGCAAAGAATCAATGACTTCCAGCCATTAACCTGCGGTCAGGTCACGAATAACTGCAGTGAGTCAAAATGTACCACCGTCAAAATCATCGATGAATTACTCAGAATGGGTAGAAAATGGCAGAACTAGCTTGCACAGACGTAAGTAATAGCAGGAACCTCAAAAAATAAAAAAAACAGCATACTTTGGAAATAAACAGGCTCTCGCGAATAAAGCTCTGCCAATTTTGTAGATTGGTAACCAATGATTTTTTTCTAAATTTAAGCATGAAAAACCATCACAAGAACCTCTAAGATCAATAAAATCTACATAGATCGTCTTTTTTCGCGAAAGTAAAGGAGCGCTAAAATTAGTTCCCGTCAATTTGTTAGTGCATACGGCAGCAGCGCACGCCTAGCAGCTGCCGCGAGAAATACCGTGTCTTTAACTCAACGTTTCGGCTTATATATTGAACAAATCTGAGAAATTAGACGTGTATCGGCATCCGCGGACCTATACTTGTGCGCTGGTGCCTTTACCTAAACGTTTTTAGTCACAGCCCTTGACAATTCAGGCCTTTTCTCGGTCTCATGCAGTCGGCTATGAGAAGACATATATATAAGGCGTAAATTGCTTACATATTATTTAAAACTAAAAATGACCAGGTTCGAGCTCTACTCGTCACAAACTTTCCAACGGTATGCTTATTTTTATCGCGCGTCCAACCGTTCGTAAGTTAGAGGGGGGCGGCCAACTGTCCCCCGGTCGCCCATGTTCGAAACGGACCGACGGCCGTGGGCGGGTTAACAATGTGCTGCATCCAACTATTAAAAAAAAAAACTCGAAAAGGAGAGAATGCCGTCTTTCTACTATTTTTTCATTTTCATAATTACTATTTCAAACTCATCTCCCATTCACCCAGTCTTCTCTTTCTGTGTTCTTGTTTCTTTCTCGCCATTTGTTTCTCCTCAGTTCTGTTTTTGGATTTCGGGAATCGGGCGCTGGTGTTCCTTGCGCATTCACAACAAATGGTCGACATCTCATTGACACCGCTGGAGGACGCTGGTTGATTTCTTCTGCTATCTCCATCAACGTCGTACCGTTAAAATGAGAATTTTGCATCTTGGATTTAACATCGCACGCCTTCTCATACTTCCGGACATCGACATCAGACAATGCGCAGAATACCTTCCTAGGACACTTATCCTACCTACCTGTGATCCTGCAATGGAATTACAGCTTCCAGATAGCAGCAAGAAATTTTATGTATAATTTACTTGCCTCACGACCGGATGCCGGGGAATCAGGGGTAGGCGGGGCTAAAATCGCTCATCCCCTAACGCCTTGCGCTTCATTTATTAAGCTCAGAATTCTGCCCTCTGCCCTCTCAGTTTCATTTGTTTCGTAAAACAGGACAGGATTAACATTAGCACAGGAGGATAAAGGCTGTGTGATGGGATATCGTTGTGGTGCATTCTGGTACAGTTTCTTTGTGCTTATTCTTTGACAGGAAATTCATGCAAAGAGATAAGTTCTTAGCTTGTATTCCTCATTCGCCAGCGCTGTCGCACTCATTCTAGAGGACTGCTGGATGGCTGCCATCATTCACGTGATTAGTTTCCGAAAGTTGCCCGCTTAATATTTCATCGTCATCACACAATGTTATAACTGGGCACGACAGAGCTTAGTTGTTTTGTAATCACGAGCAGGATCGAAGGCCAACTGTACAGTCCTGTTTTACTTCAGCAAAAACAAATCAGACTGAGTGGCCCGGTCCGGCCATAACGCTTTCTGGAAGTTAATTTCGCTGAGTGATTTCGTAACCACTGGTCACCGAATCATGACATGTTTATTAAAACAAGACAGCTCAGTCTTTTAAGTCTTACGCTTTCTATATCTTTAGTTGCAGTGAGTAAGCTTCCAAGCTCTTTCTCCCTCACAACTATTCCGGAAATAATGTTTCCTCTCTTAGACCTATTTCTCCATGAGTCTCTGTGAACTCGTCCGTGATGACAACCAACACTATCATGTGGCGTGTCTCGTTTTAACTTGCAATTTTTCCGATGCGAAATTCTGAAATAGATCGATAAACTACCTTTTGTATTGCAAAATACTTAGAAAAAATAAAGATGTAAGCAGCGACGATGTAGATCTTGCTCGTCATGCACCCATAAGGCACTGCACTGAGTGATTTTGATCTGAGTGATGGAAACGTTGACGAGCGCGGCCCGAGGCCGAACGCGTGTTATTTCAGATGGCAGGAAAAATCACGCTGAGCGGCCGGCTTGGGCCGGCCATGACGCAGTCTGGATGCTAGTAACTTTGGAACCACGGGGCACTAAACCATGGATTTTGTACTAGATGACGGCCCAAATTTTTATTTTTATTTTAACGTATTAACATTTGCCATGCGTCAGTATAGAAGCCTTTTCTTCTGATTGACTATTTCGATAATAATGTTTTCGGTCTTAGAACTATTTTTCCTCGTATATTTTTGAGCCGTTAAGTGCTGGCAGACATCCATATCATGGGCGTGCGTGACGTTCATACTTGCAATTTTTCGGCTGAAAAATACTGAAATAGATCGATAAACATCTTCTTGAACTGCGAAATGCGCAAGTGAAAGTAAAGATGCAAGCAGCAACGAGGTAGGCCTTGTTCGTCATTCGCTTCGCAGGGCGACTCGCTGGGTTATGGACTTTTCTTAACGCAAATTTTGAAGCATTGCGCTCAGCGGACACCAGTCTCCCAAACAGACGAGGTAGTAGTACAATCGTGTCACGCCAGGTCGGTCAGTCGGTGGATTTAGTACAGTTGCACCACCGCCGGTCGGTCGATCGGTATATGTAGTACAATTACCCTACGACCGGTCGGTCGGTCGGTCGGTAGATGCAGTACAATCGCACTGTGGTCGGTCAGTAGATGCAGTAAAATCGCACTGTGGTCGCGATTAGTCGCTTGCAAATCTTGGTAGATAAAACTGCCGGCTCGTCGCCCGTAGAAAATAGTTGTGCAAATGCATGGCCGGTATATTCCCATGGCGTTTATATAGTTAATATTCCGTTTATATAATTAATATGGTAAATCCAGGGAACGTTAAAAGTCTGGGTGTTTTGACTGCAATTAAAACAGATCAAGCTTTGCTGTTTTCATGTTCGCAGTACGAACAACAAATATAGGAACTAATTGACTGTTAAAGAACAATGGATTGACTCAGTGACTATTTTGCAAATTCACATATTTCTGAAGGCGCAGCCCAGAGGGCTCTTCGCGACTTTCGAATGCAAACTTCACTTGGATAGCTTCCAATGAAAAATGACTGACTGTAGCCTAGCCAGGGATGGGCTATGAACATAATGTTAGCAAAGGCCGTCACCTAGCGTTATTGTCGATGTACTGTTTCGGTCTGTTACCGTTAGTTTTATATGGATTAATTACTTTGGTCGTTGCTTGCTGATGACTCGTTATTTAGTACATGCCGATGCTCATTTGGTTAGAAATTTGTTATTATGTGTGTTTTCCATAGTGGCATTTTACCACTCGAATGTCATATTTCAACCTCAGAATTTTGCGTCCTTATGTCAATATTAATGGCTTTTTTTGCTCAACGTCGTGAACAAGATGTCAAAGCGGTGTCATCTCTAGCTGCGTCAAAATGCGTCAAAATGCGTCCTTGTATGTATGATAATTAACTTCAAGTCGTTTTAAGTGGTGATTTTGCACATGTGTAATTGTGATGACATGATGACATGACATGTGATGACATGCGAAATTGTTACTTCCCCTTTGACACTGTGTTGTTCAGTTGTGTTTCCAGGTTCCAACGGAGCAGCATCATAGTATTATTTCTTTGTTTAACTGGGCCTGCTTTGTTATCAATCATTTCTTTCACAGGGTCTCGTAAAGTTCACTGAAAATGAACGCAAAGGCTTTGTCGTCCTTAAACAATTTCGAGGTAAGCGTCTTTCTAAATATTTCTGGCGACTGGTCAGTTGTTTACACTTTGCATGCCAACGTTGCGCGAAATAGGCGCCTCAAGGGTAGCTTCGTCCTTCTAAAGGACTGACGTTTTTAACGTTGATGACGATAATGGCGGTGTTTTAATGGCTTGTTTGTCGCCTGGCGGCGATTGTTTTATACAGTAAAAATTGCCTTTTTTGTTTCCTTTTTTGCTGCCCATAGCGATTATTTTATGCGGAACATAGTACCGTCTCACAGCACGACACGCCGCACCCTTGGCTGCATGGTAAATTTTCACCACAAAATCGGCCGTCACGTGGTATAACTCGATCGAGTGTAAAGGTCGGATTGTGTGCAACAAGCTGTGCTTAGCACGGATTCCGATTCCAACGTCACTCCAACAACCATCTGGGTCAGATTTATGAAAAAGTAAGACGGCTAATGCAATGGCTTTGCTGGGAGCACGTTCACCCCGGTGAAGAAAACAATTAACTGAAAAAATGCGTTAAAACGGAGGTGCTGTAACACATGAACATTTTTTTTGTTTTGCGCGCCAAGCATTTGGAACCAAAAAAGAGTCAAAATTTGCCGAAAGCACGTGACAGCCACGGCCCGGCGACTGTCGGCACTGCATATTAGCATTTGTACTCCCCTATTGTTGGGGATGGAATGGTCATGAGTACTAAATAGAGAAGTGAAGAACCTCAAATGTTTGAATTCTAATCAGATGTTCTGGGTTTTCCCGAGTCATCTCTGATACTCTGTGCTGCAGTTAAATCATTTTTGAAAGAAGCATGAAGCAGGTCCAAAATATGCTGGCGTTGATGGTTTCTTTGCATGGTAAATTGCTACATGCTCCTCGAAAAGTAGTAATCTGACTGGGACAAATCGCCCCTGGGTCGTGCCGCAGTCCGATCGAGATCAGTCAGTGATGCCGGCAGCAGGGGCGGCGGGCCGTGCTGGCCCTGTCCGACGGTCCCAGGCCTGGCCGGTACCGACATAACGAGGCTCTGTTGACGCTGGCCGGCCCTGGGCAGATGGTGCCGCCGCGACCGCTCACGAGCTTAACGAAGCCAGCCGGACACGTGTCATGACACCTCCGGCCGATGGAGTGTCGTCGCTCAATACGGCGTCTGCGGCGGCCGTTAATGGCCGCGCCGGACCGGCCGCACGGGCGCCCGCCGCGCCGCCCACCGGCCGGCGCAAGTTGGCTGAGCGGCCGCCGACCAAGCCGGCCGCAAATGGGAAAGTTTTCAGCCTGACCTGCATCGCAGGCACGTTCCGAGCACAGCTTAGGATGAATGTGCGGCGGATGGCCTCGTTATTGTTCTGCTGCACACTAACGGCCCATGTAAGGCGCTGCCGATTGGCAGCTATTTTTGGAAGGATGATTATACGTGACGGCGCGCCGCG
Organism: Capitulum mitella; assembly: GCA_030062745.1. Classification (NCBI taxonomy): domain Eukaryota; kingdom Metazoa; phylum Arthropoda; class Thecostraca; order Pollicipedomorpha; family Pollicipedidae; genus Capitulum; species Capitulum mitella. The sequence goes on from CP099839.1 coordinate 36,333,368, forward strand.
GAAATTGGATCATTCACGGTAAACGATGGAGCAATTTCAGTTCGGACTCTGTGTCCGCTTTCTTTAAGGCGCTTACATCTCATGAAAAGGGAGCAAATCCATTGGGTGCAAAGAACATCAGCAGCCGTTATATCATGCATGACAATGCATTATTCTGTGGCGACATCTACTTTACGCCGATCAGCCATGCACCTGGTCATCGTTCCTGTCGGCGGCCCATTTATTGGTCCATACATTACTCAGGGCAATGGATATCGATGGTGGCCAATTCCATCGCATCGCTCCTGTTTTACTGCCGGGACCAAAGGCAAATGGCAATGGCAAGTACCACCATCTGGGCTAAGCCGCTTAGCAGTTTAACTCTCGTTCGACATGTCGTTTGACGACAATAAACTCTTCTGGAAACTGTTCTACGTCTAGGCCGGACATAAGACCAGTAATACCAAAGCTCATTAGCAATAGCGAGCTGGGGGGCGGCATCTCATGTCGGGGCTTTTATTCCAGTTCGGATGCTTGGTGTTTTCTAATATCTCTCGCTTTGGTTTTACCGTCAGAATTAGGCAACGTTTGCATGATATTTGCATAAATTTCAGGTAGAAGATCAAGTTCCCAGGACCACGTGCACTGCAGCAGTAACAGTTTGATTCCTCCATTGATGGAAATGCAAAGAAAATCAAGGCGAAACTGTTATTGTTCAGTCTGGGAGTAAATATGGATTGTTTTAAACACGACACTGTCCCATTTCAGCTTGCCCAGAACGTAACGATTTTCCACGATGCGCCAATTGAAGGAAAAATTAAAAGAATCTTTGGCTCTTAAACCACTGTCTTTCCTCATTAGGACAGAGAAATGATAATTGAGCAAATTGAACGTTTCTCTGCGATGCTAACAGTACCTGACTTCATTCCTTTACGTCGCACTGCGATTTTTTCAGGTCACAGGGAAAGTCTATACATGACAGGGTTAACCTCGTCTCCGTTGTCACTCTTACGGCTTTCAGGGCTCCTTGAAAGCAGTCACAGTGGCTTTTCCACTTGATCTCTTTCACTTTATTGGGTCATGTTACTTTCTTTGAATGAGAACAGGGATGCAGATGACCCGATTCCCAGTCAGACGTCATTTTCAGATCAACCAAAATCGGTGAAGCAGTGAGCTTGTTTGAGGATGGAGGAAATCATTGCCCTTTGTAAGTCCGTCTGTGTCTATGTGCAATTTGCCTGTTTTGAAAGGTTGTTTTATTATCTTGTAGGCTTTTGGAAGGAGCCGAAATTTAGCCCACTCTCTTGAAAGTCGGCAGAAATGCCCCTGAACTAATGACGTCATGTTTCGGTGAACTAACATGACCTGGGAGTGATTTTTAAAACGAGGAAAGGATGGACCATGGCAGACTCCAGACTCCCGACTACAACCGTTTACCGGTAATGTTGGGCAATCGCCCTTTCCTTTCGGTTATCGAGGACTGCAACGAGTCTTCCTATATAATCATTACCGAGGTGCATTTTATGAACTCAGCTCACACTGCGGTGGCCTGATACCAGGTATTGACTGGAAACATTATATATTAGGTACTGTGGGCTTTAGCACGAAAATAAATCACAAACTACCCTAACTTGGATATGAAAACTGTGCTCGCCATACCCGACTAAACGATCGGCTCCGCCCCTTCCCTTCCCTCTTCCTTCCCAATGGCTCACAGCGGCAGGCGAACATCTTTTTAGTGCGCATGCACCGGCTTTTGAACCATCTCCCTCCTGGTTCATTTTCCCTTCCTGCTTTTCTTTCCAAAGCCGCTGTCCTTTCCCATATGAGGTCTGTTGTGACCTAATTTTGCCTCGCTTCACTCTCTGTGTGGCCGATGGCATGGTGGTGTGGCTGAGTGTGTGCTTGTTTGACCTGCGTCAATTTCCTTCTCTTTTGACTCGGAGACATAATAGCCACGACGTGTATTTTATCGCTGCGGACGTCCTCGCGAAGTGCGATACAATACAATACAATACAATACAGTACCCTGTTTTTTGTCCTCAGACCGCTAGAAATGTGGGTCATTTTAAATGCATTTTTTTGAACTGCCTGAATCATGTTTGTATACGGAAGCTGGGCGACATGTTAGACATCGTTATTTACATACACTAACCAAGAACCCAGTCCTCACTCGGATATACGAGGCCAGTGCGCGACACCAGTGGGAAACAGTGGTCTTGAGCCGCGTCATGATGCCATGCCCACAAAACGTCCAGACATCATGCGCACTCAAGAAATTCATGGCCGCTTCCCGTGAGACGTAAACGCAAGATAACCCTCATCCGGGAAATTAGCCCGGTGATCAATTGTGCCTGACGGTCGGAAATGGCACCGCAGCGGCCGCCGACCGGGCAGGCGGCGGCCGCGCCCCTGACGTCCGTCCCGGCACCTCCCCAGACAATACCACCTCCTTCATCGGCGTGCACGACCTGAACCACCTGCGTCAACTGACGCCGGAGGACGACAGCAGGATCGTGCCGGTCTGGTGGCCGTCCGGCCACGCGCCCGTCGATCAGACCATCACCATCACAGAGACGGCGCGCGTCAACGTCCAGATCTACGCCGTGCTGGTGGTCGTGGCCTCGGTCGGCATCGTCATGGCAGTCATCTTCCTCAGCATCAACATCAGGTTCAGGAATCAGAGGTAAGCACTGACGATGTGCCACTTGGCGCTTTTGAGTGCATCGCTGTTCCGTCTCGCTTTTCGAACAGCTTGCCAACCTCCTTTAACAATATGAACATCTTGTTAACCGGAAAGAGGACAGCGCCGCTCTTATCGTTCAGACTTAAAAAAAAAACATGCAATAAATCAGTGGATTTTTGTCGGTGACAGCGCGATCGGTGTGGACACCGCAGTCAGTGGTTAGCGTCACAGTCAGGGACGAACGGCAGCCTTGTATCGAGGAAGCGGCCCTCGACGCAGAACGGCTCCAGTCGGAGCAGAGCGCGCCTTTTGCCGCGACGAAGCCGTTCAGCTGATCTAGTCTGAGACCATCAAATGGTTATTAGCTGCAATAAGCCGTATACGACGCGCCGTTGACCTTAGTAGAGAACATGGCGTCGTCGCAAGTTTGGCAGTTTTCCGAGATGACGCCGGAATGGGAGCAGGTCGTTAATTAGGCCGAGCTCGTGTCGGAGCCGTGTGGACCAACCGGCTGCCCGCCGCCTGGCCTCTGGAAAACAGGGGCTTTGTGTTCACCAGTCCCACGAGGAGAGCAGGGATTTCGTCTGAACTGTTCCCACCCGTAGTCGGGGCGTGGAATCTGGTCTCTCAGCATGCTTAAAAGAAGATGTTTTACGCTACCGTTATTGAACTGGCCATCTAAGGACATTGTGTGCATGTTTTTCAGATAGTGTTTTCAAGAACATATTTTGTTTGGGGGAAATACTTATTTTAGGAACTAAAACGTGTTCGTGTTGTGCATGTATATGGCCCCAACCCTCGAAGACGTGCTTGTTGTTTCACATGCCCGTAATTATGTACTGCTGGTCCGAGTTTTTTTTACTGCGTTTGCAATGTCTGGAACATCTGAGTGTCTTTGTGTTACATTGTTCACAGGACATCAAAAAACATATGAAAGAAACATATTAGAAACCTTAACATATAATGTTACCAAGTCCCAAAGCGTCTACGATTTTTTTTCGTTCCTACCTTTTTCAAGAACTTTTACCGTCCATGGTAAATGTGATGTGCTCTCTGTATGCGGGTTCTGTTCACCGTCCTCCCAGCCGGGCGGGTACCGCGGCGGCCAGGCGGCTGTGCCTGCCCCGCGGCCATCGGCACTTGACTCGCGCCGACTGGGGCCGAGGTCTGGGTGGCCGGCCGCAGTCTGTACCCGCCCCGCGGCCATCGGTGGACCCGAGATCTGGGGTGGCCGGCCGGGGTTGAGGGTTCGGCACTGGCGGGCTGCGCGGGCTCCTGCGGGCTTGTGTACTTTGCTGGTTAGTACCCAGACCTCGCCGTCTCGGATATTTAGATTTCAGAACGCGAACACCACATTACATGCAGTACTGTTCTGTAACTTTTGCGTCCGCTGATGCTTAGTGTCATCCCGTTTACTCCACACATTTTACTCATGCTGCGTCATTAGCTCGCACTTGCTATTAAAGGATTTTCCTTTTCCGCGGCGTCGACATTGCTACAACCTGTCATGTTGATGAGTGATTGCTTGTCAAGTTGAATCCATAAGATAAATGGAATAAGACTGTGCCTCAAATTGCGCTGAAATCGCAACCTTCCAGATGGTTGCTTACGTTCGGCGATGTAATGCTGGATATGACGAAGTACCACGTGCTCTCGGCACCATCCAATACTGATTTATTACCATACCCACATACCTTTGATACTTAATCATGATATCCTGCGCACCTCCACAGACGAACATGGCTACAGACTTTCTGCTTGGTTTTTGCTTGTGTAAATAATGCCACACAGCGGTTCAGCCTTTTTAATTAACTTGAAAATGTGGAGGGAACTCTGTCACGTTTCAAGTTTGGAGCGGCGAGACACTACATAATGCATCGAAGGTACTCTTCCGTTGCAAACAGCCTCCATTTCTGTTAATGGACGCACGTGCCTCGCTCTCAGCTTTCCAAAAGCTGCCACAGACCGCACGTGACGTTCCTCCTCGTACACAGCCTGCACCGAACCAATGGTGGCCAAACAGCCGCCTGCGGCAGCTGCGCCTCGCGGCCGAGCCGGCGGCAGCAGCTGGCGAGCTGGCGGCGTTAACGGCGCCACGAGGCCGAGCTGGCGGCAGAAGCTGGCGGCGGTAGTTGTGCCACCCTGCGGGACTGGCGGCGGGCGCGATGAGCCAACGAGCGGGACGGTCGCGGGCCATTGAGCGTGCTCGGAGGGTAGCAGCCACCAGCATATCGCACCGCTAGCACTGCCGGCTCTATCCGAGAGTACTGCCTGGAAACGCCGCCCGGGTGACGGCAGAGCTCCACCCGAGGCCTTCTGGCCGAACAGGACCTCGAGCAGGAAGCCCGGAGGAAACCACGTGCCGCTCGCCGCTTTGGCCTGGTGAACAAGTAGTCGGACTGTCGGACACGTGTATTCAGCTCCAAACTGAGGCCGTGACCGTTCTGTCTGGTCCGGTCGGCCGCGATCTGGTCCGGTCTGATCCGGGCTCTGGTCTGATCCGGTCTCTGGTCTGATCCGCGCTCTGGTCTGATCCGGGCTCTGGTCTGGTCCGGTGTCAGGGCACGATTACTCCTCACCTGAAAACACTTCGTTGGTGTAATCGGGGTCGGAGCATTGAGCTGTGTTAAGCATGGGCTCCAGTTTCAGTTTCGATTCTCCTGGCACTCAAAATCAAATGGCAAGTAGAATCCGCAGTGCACTGCAGTGCTGTCATCGATGGCCCTACCCGATCGTGCCGCGGGGCGTTTTTGTCCGGGGGGGGGGACGTGCGAGGTCTCCGGGAGGGTCAGGGGATTCCAGTGGCCCTCACAGACTGACCTCGCTGTCTGAAGGAGCAGGCTTCAGTTGACAGTAACATATAGCTCAGACCAGCACAGGTAGGCCCAGCGATCTCTTTCGCGGAAGTAACCCAGATTTTTAACAGCGTGGCTGACGGTGGTAATGCAGTGTCACCGTTTCGATTATCACAGCGTTATACGAAGCTCCTCCAATTTAACTAGAGCCCTTCACCTGACGGTTGCTGTAGACGCGTGCTTGATGCCCTGAACTCGTGTCCTGAGTACACACTCATGTGCTGGATGGCCTCTCCACGGGACTGCTCAGCATAACCCAAGCTCCGTGAAATTACGCTTTGCAATGCCGGACGCATAATCGAATGCGTACATCTGCAGAGCTTCTCATGCGTTTACACGGCTTGGTACTGAGTTGGACGTGTGCGCGTTTTGAAAATGCGTCCGCGCACATCGATTACTTAGCAGGTACACTGGAAGGCTCTGCTCGAACTTGGCACAACGCTCCGTGTGCTGCTAACGCTTCTGTCACTTTGATCAACTGAATTTCGCCAGATTTAGAAACACAGTTCTGTTGAAATGACCCGTTTAGCAGTCAGCAATCGTTTCATTTCCTTGCTGTCTCTCCAAAATTGAATTATCAAACGTCACGAGCGGCCAAATGCAGTCTTCACTGCTGGGCTGGAGCATCACCATTTTAATAACCTTGTTCGCAGATGTCCAGCAGCAGCTCCCAGTGCCTGACACATGCCTACGAGACTCTAACGATTCATGTACGCCGTACAGCCAGACGGCGGCCGCAGGGGAGAACTTTTGGATGGTAAATGGTTTCGTCTACCTCACGGGCATGACCTTGCCACACGTCCGTGATCAAGGTTTCCTCGTTATACCGTAGTCAATGGCCGATCGTCAAAGTCGATGGTCACCGGAAACGGACAGATGCGCGGACGTGCAATTACCGGCCGACGTAACCGTGTGTCCGTCTCGCCGGCAGATACATCAAGATGTCGTCGCCGTACCTCAACAACCTAATCATCATTGGCTGCATCTTGACGTACACGTCGGTGATCCTGTTGGGCCTGGACTCGAGTCTTACCTCGGAGGAGTCGTTCCCGGTGGTGTGCGCTGCCAAGAGCTGGGTGCTGATGGCTGGCTTCACGCTCGCATTCGGCTCCATGTTCTCCAAGACGTGGCGCGTTCACTCCATATTCACCGACGTCAAGCTCAACAAAAAGGTCAGCGGCCGACCAGCTGTCTCGGCCGTCCTGGCCTGTTTGGAATCATCACAGTTTTTTCTGCGCTTCGCAAAACATACGATGTTTCTTTGTTGATGGTCTTCTTTTTGTGGTAGTCGTAGCCAGTTACCTTGTTTTATCTGCAGTAATCCTATTTCCTCTGCTATTTCGGAAAAGAGGTGTTGACGGGCATCTCGTCTTCCTTACTGTGGCGTTTTCTCTTATCCGCTGAGCTAGTCGGGGGCTGATATCCCAGAGGAAATCCTTTGCTACAAGTCTATTTCGTTCGTGTTCAAGGTTTATTTGGCATGCATGCTGGTCCAAGTTTTGGAGAAGAAAAAAATGCTTTTGGTGTGGAAAATACCAGAGTGGCTCTTGTCTACGATACTGAAAAATCATGCTTTAATAATCGAGTACCAATGACGTGCGTTGCTTTCGTTTTGTCGTATTTCCGAACAATCACGAACGACGTTATGTCACATATGAGCATTACAGGGCTTGGATATCGGACTTATCCAAACGTTTTCTGAATCACCTCAAACAGCAAGTACCTTACAAGTTGAGTTCAGGGGTTAAGGCAGCTTGACCAGATGGCTGTGGCTAAGGTCTTTGTCTCTCCTATTTAGTTACACCAGCGTCTAACCTGCCTGCTAAATACTCGCTCAGGCTCTGGAAAGTGGAGGGCCAGAACGGGCGGCGCTTCAAGGTCTGGTGCTGTTCAGTGGAGGGCCTGAATTCGCGGCGGGCCAGGGTCTGGTGCTGGGCGGTGGAGGGCCTGAATGGTCCGCTCTTCGGGGTCTGGCGCTGGACGGTGGAGGTCCTGAATGGGCGACGGCTCAGGATCTGGTGCTGGACAGCGGAGGGCCTGAAAAGGCGGCAACAGCATGCCGAGTCGGACGGTGGTCCCTCGGCCGCCGCCGTCAGCTGATCGACCGTCACGGCCGGGTGGACCGGGCGATGGATGTCATCACTGCGACGTGATTGGTCATCCGAGAGGGAGGCAGTTCGCGTGCAGCTGTTTGGATGGCAACCGCAGACCGGGAGTCGGTCGTGCGGTATTTTCGGCGGTACTAACCGTCTTGCCTGGCGCGGTACGCGGCCTTTCCCGCCATAAATCGCTTCGGCCGACTGTGAAATAGTGGCAGGGAAAGGTCGCGCGGCGACACGGCGTGCTCCGCTGTCGACTTTATGCCCTCCAGGGTGTCGCACCGTGTAATTAGAATTGGGCTCACCTGGGCAGCGGGCGATAAATCGACTGGAGTGTCTTTTAACTCGGCCTGTGTCTTTCTCGCGACAGGTGATAAAGGATTATCAGCTGTATATAGTGGTGGGCGTCCTGCTCTCCATAGACATCGCAATCATGACTACCTGGCAGATTCTGGATCCATTCTACCGAGAAACCAAGCAGCTTGGACAGTATGTAAGTACACAAAGCTTACTTAGCTCATCCATTATGACTCGAGCTTTGGTGTGTGCGAGCGGAGCGTTTTGTCGGCAATGGCCTCGTCAACCACGCGTAGTCATCATCCGGGGTCAGTTTGCTTCAGACACTGCCCCAGCGGCTCTGAGATATCTTTTCCGCCCCGTCACGGCCACGACGCGGCCGCCTTGCGGCCTGATTCATCCTGTTTCTGGTCACATCGTCCAAACCGCACAGCAGACATCATCAGCTTCTTAGAAGCATCAACCATTGACACATGCCACGCACTAGATATCAACTGGGCGTGCTGCAACTAAGACGCAGGGCGACGTTTGCTCTTGGAAGACTACTTGCCGATCGCGCTGTCTGGTAACGTTGCGAGGTTTGGAGACTTCCCGGCGCACGGTTCGAAGGCGGGCCCGCCCGCATCATTATAGCGCGGAAAAAGTCTTCCATCGAAGATCCGGCTGAGGAGGAAAACTTGGATGGGCCGGGCCTGTTATTCAGAAATCGAAGTGGCCGACAAATCCGGGCCGCGCCGCCGCCGGCCGCTCGGCTGCCGTTTGAGCTGTCGCGAGCCGCGCGCGGCGTCTGATCAGGCCCAGCCAAATGGTTCGGAAACGGCTGCCGGGATGCCGTTCGAATACGAGCGTGTGCACGGCCGACAGCCGAGTCGACGGTGCGACGCAGGTGGCGACGGGTCGGCTCCCCCCTCCCCGCCGGCTCCGGCGCGGAGTTCGCTCACACGTTAAAACACGGATCATCGCACGATCTCGCGGCACCGCCTGGGGCGCAGTGTCCCGGACGGCGCTGGGGGACGGCCGAGACTTGGTCTGTCCGGAGCCAGGTGGTCGGTCTCAGGTGGGCAGACCTGAGACGTGGCCTGTCCGGAGGAAAACCCGAGACATGGTCTGTCTGGAGGCAGGCCCGAGACTTGGTCTGTCCGGAGGCAGGCCCGAGTTGTGGTCCGCATGGAGGCTGTTTTTCCGCCGCTGGCTCGAGCCGGGCGGACCAGCCGTCGCGTCGGCTGCGACGACGAGACGTGCATCTGACAGTCGAGCCGAGACGCCGCCGACGCTGTGGACGGCTGGGCCGGTCGAAGCCGACGCTGGCGACGGTTGGGTGCGTGTGCCGGCTCAATTGTTTGCTTTCCGTTTCAGCCGCATCCGCAGAACGATGACACTGTCATCATCCTAGAAAACGAGTACTGCAAGTCCAACAAGATGACGTTGTTTGTTGGCTGCATATACGCTTACAAGGGCTTGCTCATGGTGAGTAACATTGCTGTTGTCGTGGCTGGAGGCACGAGGGCCTTCATTTGCGATCAGGGTTTTCAGAGCATGGCTCTTCGATGAATACTCAGTACGGATAGACATAGCTCCGCACATGAAAACGGGTGAGATATTTCATATACGTTATATATGCATACATATATACGTTTATATTTGTAGAATAAATGATTGACCTTAGTTGTTAACAACCTATGCTTGTTAAGATCGTGAATTCCCGTTGATTGAATTCATTGGGCAAATTCGGATGGTATCGAAAACTCAGCTTTTTTAAACGGCTGGTTATTTCACAAATGTTTTGTTTCGGCTATGCTGTTGCCGTGCCATGGCTCTTGTATTGGTGATGAAAGCTGTCCCATAAAAGATCTATCCAGACCTCAGACAACGGGATTAGCTCCTCTCCTAAACTAGCAATGAACAGACTATTACCAAAATCTAATGACGACATCACCCATCCTCGACGATAACCAGTCAGCCTGTAACCAGGCTGCCACTGCCTCCCTACCTGCGTGTGCTATTTCAACATTTTAGGATTTCAGAACCGAACAACTCTGCCCAGAATGACAGACTGGCCGAAAGGAAACCATTGTTGCAAATAGTTCATGAATAATTTGCCCGGGAAGTAGACGAGTACATCCAGCGGATGAAAGCGTTCCTTTATGGTCATGAAATGTCTTTGTCTATGATAGGCTTTCCAGAGCCCAAGTCCAGCTGCCTGCAATGAAAGGTTGGCTTAGTGATCAGCAGCAAAGAGATTGTGCTGGATGGCAGGACTCCCTTTGTAGTAGTATTACCTTTCAGTCGGTTCTGCGTCATTACACGGATGAATTCGCCTAATCCACCAGTCATTTTCATAAGCGTGTCGACCGGGGAGTAGCGTCCACCACGACTGCTGCAGGCGTGGCGTCCTTTGACCAAGCCTATCAAGCCCGTCCGGCATCAGTTGCACGCTCCTCTCGATTTGCGTTCCATCGGGCGACCGGTCGGCGGCCGTGGGCCGTGTGGGCGGGGTGCGTCGGCTGACCGGGATTCTGACAGGACGCGTCCGTCTGCCGCGGCCACCTGTCGCAGCCGTGCCGTTCTGTCGCGGCCACCTGTCGCAGCCGTGCCGTTCTGTCGCCGCACGGCGGCTGCGGCGGCTCAGCTAATTACGGCGCGGCTCAGAACGGCCGACGCTCGCTAACGTACCGCTGACCAGGCCGAACTCAAAGTCACAGCCAGACCGCCGGGATGAATTTGCAGGCAATGAAGCTCTCAGCCGAGTACTCAATGCGCAAGTTTCCCCCAACATTAGCAGTATCTGGGATGGCCAATAGCGAACAGGAGGAACATTGGAGCGATTTGGAAATTGACTTGGGGGTTTGTTTCTTTTTTGCCTCTTTGGGGGATGTATAACACAAAATGTACCCTTTGACCAGACTCGTCCGCGATTCAAAATCGAATTAAAATCGATTTTGATTCCCCTACTTTTTACGTGAATCAGAGTCAAAATCGAACTGCTGCTTGACAAAAACGAATCAGAATCAGAATCAGAATCGCCGTTATGTTCAAGAATCGAAATCGAATCGATTCACAAAATGCTACATTTTAAATACCTCATCTCGAGTGTCCCCGATTAACTTGACGTATATCACTTGTGTTTTGGGGTACGTACATTCATCTTGTAGGCGAACTCTCCACAACTTTTCGTTGAGATCATATGGATAACTACATATCGGCTGTAAAAAGACAAAATGATTCATGCTTCGTGTCAGAATGCTCCACAAAATGTTCATTATTTGACCGTGGTTGACCTCGATTGACTGAACCCACGTTGCCTATGCCTTTGTATGTAAATTTACCTTTATATACATATATATATACGAAAGCAAAAATATTTATCACGTCGCTAGCTCCCCACAATGTGTTGTACATGTATGTCCGGCAGAACCTATTTCAGACGCAATACTGTGTCTGTCCTACGGCCAAATACACATGCGGCCGTCCGCCGCCGACGAAGGATCAGCGTCACGAGAGCGACCTGCTGACTTTGCCACGCTGTTGCGAAAAAAAATCGTGCCGAATGTGGTATTTCGTAGGGCAAAAGATGAGATACGAGTTCAACAGAAGATGAACCAAATTTCAGCGCTCTAACATTGTTAATGCGGAAGGTATAGGCAAAACACAGGAGGGGTTTCTATTTCCCCACCAGTGTGCGTGTTGAGATGTGCCTTAATTAAATCGCTAGTGATTCGCCCCAAACTTTTTCCGCTTTTATAAAATGTATAAATATTATGTCCATAATTACGTCATGCTATATAAGGTATTATATCAGTGATAATTACTACTCTTTATGACAAAAGAGACATCTAATCGTGTTTTCGACACCGTGATTTTCGATGGTGTCTTACCAGTTCCCTAGTACATGCAGCGTACATCTTGATAAAAGGTCATATTCAGTCGAACGTAAGGGCACACAGTTGTCACTATTATTATTTCATGACCATTCTGCGGTTCGCAAGCGGTGCTCACAGCCTGTGTTATTGCAAACTGCCGACTTGCCGAACTGATGCATTTTCAGACAACTAATCACATAAAACTGAAATACTGCGGATCGTCCGCGCCGTCATCATCCATCACACTTCCTCAAGTGCTGCCTGCACACATTCGGCCCATGCTTGGTGATTGCAGGATGTTGGGCTGCGGCCGCCTGGGATCCACAGCAGAGTCGGCCCGTATTTCCGCTGAGGCTGTCCTGGGATCTGCAGCGGGGAGCCACTGTTTCCACTGAGGCCGTCCTGGGATCTGCAGCAGGGAGCCACTGTTTCCACTGAGGCTGTCCTGGGATCTGCAGCAGGGAGCCGCTGTTTCCACTGAGGCCGTCCTGGGATCTGCAGCAGGGAGCCGCTGTTTCCACTGAGGCTGTCCTGGGATCTGCAGCAGGGAGCCACTGTTTCCACTGAGGCCGTCTTAGGATTTCCCACAGCGAGTCGGGCCGTGCTTCCATTGCAGCCGTCCTGGGAATCTGCCACAGGGAACCAGCCCGGGCGGGCGCGCCGCGTCGCCGCTCGACCTGCCCATTTTTCCCCCACGGGAAATCGCCCCGCCGCCCGGCGACGGTAACTACTTGCTCCAATCGATGTCACGGGTCCGAAGCGGCCTCTTCGGTCAGTAATTAGCGCGCGCCCTGCAATTAGCGCCGGCCGGCCGGCGGCCGACGCTCCGTGACCGGCATCGTCGCCCGGGGCAGTCTGCGGACGAACGGACGGACATGCTGCGTCGACGCGGACGCAGACGTGGCGAGGCCATCCTCTGGCCGCCGCGGGCTGCAGGCCCAGATGCGCTGTCGTTTCCTGCGTGTACGTACTTCGGCTTTACTGGCGTAAAAACTCCGGGAATCTTGTGTGACGATGTCCCAATTTTGACGGACATACTCGTGGACATGTCTGAGCGCATTCCTTCTTCCATGTCTGGTGTTTAGGTAATGATTCTTTGCATCATGACTTGGCTCGCAAAAGACAGCCCCCCACAGCAGGTGTCAGAATGCGGAGCTTTTCACATTCCGTTGTGCATTGCCAAGCAGTTGCACCCCTAAGCAGTATCACGTAAGCAGTAGGCAGTAAGCAGTTTCACCCCGTTGCCCCGTCTCGGGGGGCTGACTAAATGACGTGGCGCCGTAAGCACCGGCGGCTAATTGGATGTTCCGGTGACGGCGCTACGAGGCTATTTACCGCACGGTCGCACACCACGTCACTTCCGCGAGCCTCGGCCGCCAGCTCGGGGCAGCTCTGGGGGGGGGGGGCAGCTGGGGGGTTACACTCCAGGGGGGGCGGGGCTCTCGGCGAGCGAGTAGCCGACGTCTTCTCGAGCAGCGCCTCGGGCCTTCCGTGCCGGCGCCGATCGTGAGCTGTATTTACCGGCCCGTCACAGATCGACAGCATGTTTACCGACACCGTCACAGAGCAGGAAGTATTTGCCGCCGTGTCACGCCGCGGCCCGCTATTGACTTCCTGCGCCCGAGCCGACCGGGATATTTACCGTGGAGTCGCGGAGCTGGCGAATTATTAATCGCCGACGTCGCGACGGGGACCGGCGTGTAATGGCCACTGTTAGGCCGGCCGGCCGCTGTAAAACGCTGCTCGTCACCGGCCGCTCGACACGGGCACGTCACATCCAAGCTGGCCGGCAGCTCTGCCCAGTCAGCAGTTTTCGCCTGTTTTCGGCGGATTTCGGGGGATGAGGCTGTAAGCGCTGGTCTCCACGCGCCGCCAGTCGCATTGATCGCCAAGAAAAAGGAAGCGTATGCAAACGCGCTCATTTGCAAGCTGCTGCCTGTCCGGGTTTCAAACGCCGAGCTGGCGGCTGAAAGCCGGTGTGTCTGACGCCTTCAGTTGCATCGCAAAGCTGGTCGGACCGGGAGCGACGAGGCGAACAGACAGCGGAGCGGGGCCGGGCACGACAGCGGGGCAGCGGAGCGGGACCGGGCAGGGCAGCGGGGCAGCGGGGCAGCGGAGCGGGGCCGGGCAGGGCAGCGGGGCAGCGGGGCAGCGGAGCGGGGCCCGGCAGGACGGCTGGAAAGCGGGATCCGGCTGGGCTTTACTCTGTTGGCTGAAACGTAGGGAAACAAAGAACACTCGTAACAAGGGGAACAGAACAGAACAGAACAGGAAGCATTTCATAGGACTGCGTCTTGCATTCGTGGGTGTAGTTTCCATAGGACAGATACGACGACGGCCCTGACAGCTTCGGAAGATTTTAACATAAAATTTTAGGATTAATGCTATGACGCCAAAATGCCTGCTCTCCCACCAGTTAAAAAAAAAACTGAACATGTTTGTATTTAAGCTTTTTTTGTACTGTCCGAGCTCGAATATGTAGCCATTTTTTCCAACATTCTGGCGCGCTCCGCCCGTTGGCTATAATATGTGGGGCGTTGCAAGAACCTTATACGTGAGCGCTCTAACAGCAGTGCACCTTATTTCCCCGGGGTGATAAGGTGCTGGGGCCGCTCGGCACAAATGGCGTGAAGACAAAGAAAACTGTCTTCCATAGCGGCAAAGTAACGTGCCACATTGAAAAGTTGCTGATGAAGAGGACTTTTTATGGTTCTCCCGTGTTTGTGACTTTTGGTTTTGGTTTATCGTGGCGACGGAACTGGAGCCTGACGTGGCTGCTCCAGGCTTGCGTATTGTGTCCTATATCTACTCACGTTGAACAATAAGGCGGCGAAAATCACGTTCATTTGTGTTCAGAATTTGGGGTTTGCTGTGTAACAGGTATAGATATAATTTATCACGACAAAGACGGCTTGAGAAAATAACGCAAGCGTCGTAATGAATATCATAAATACAGGGAAATATAGTTCATGTTCCTCATTTAACGACCAGTCTGGCAATTTGAGCAACTTTGCATAAGAATTGTTTGCTCACAGATGCATGCATTGGACGCAGTCATGTCTTGTAATGTATACGCGAAGTAGTTTTCTGAAACTTTTACCTACCGTTTCCCACACTCTCGCTTGTGCCCTGACTTTAACCACGCCAGGTCTGTGTTGGACTACTGTCCTGCAGAAGCTATAAACAATACGCCATCATTGTCGAAAGTGCGAGCTGGTATCCGGCCTTTGCTAGTCTCCTCCCGCGACCTCTTTCAACGGAAGCCGTCACTGTTCCGTCCTTCGATTCGGGACTCCGAGTTTCGGAGGTAGGCGGAGCAGTTCCGTCGGAGGACGACCGGTCCACGGCAGGAGACGAGTCTTTCAGATTCGACCAGACTCCCGGCGACGGTGTCACGGTTCCTGACGACTCCTGCCACCATGTCACGGTTTCTGACGACTCCTGGCACCATGTCCCGGCTCCTGACGACTCCGGGCGACGGTGTCACGGCTCCTGACGACTCCTGCCACCATGTCACGGTTTCTGACGACTCCTGGCACCATGTCACGGTTTCTGACGACTCCTGGCACCATATCCCGGCTCCTGACGACTCCTGGCACCATGTCCCGGCTCCTGACGACTCCTGGCACCATGTCACGGCTCCTGACGACTCCTGGTACCATGTCCGGGCTCCTGACGGACCGCGGCCGTGCCAGGGCCACTGACGGGCGCGGCAGTGACCGTCGGGCCGGAGCTCTGGCGCGGCTAGGCCGCTGGCCCGTTGCCGGGTGGAGCTCGGTCGGTCCCCTCTCATGCGAAGCCGTAATTGCCTGCTGAAACCGCCCCCGGCCAGCGACACCGGCAGCTATTCAGCTGGCGTACCGACGACGTCAGGGGACGTGACCTGCTGTGTACAGCAGAATTGACGGGCTCGTTCCCGTGCGGGTCTTCCGGGACTGGTTAATTGGGCTGTTGTCGCCGGATTATTGAATGCCATGTTGAACTGCTGAGACCGCGCAGGGCCGCGATGTACTGTAATACGGGGCGCCGCGCTGCGTCTGTGTTTGACAACCAGTGGATAACTGGGAACCCCATCCTTCCCACGAGAAACTGGTCTCCGTAAATACTGTGCAGCAGTTTCTTTTAAATATGTAATGTCAACGGTCAACCGGAAATGTTTTCACATCGTTCCTCCATCCCCACCCACACGAAGCATGCACGCTTAACCTTCACCGGGCCGGAGGCCCATGAGAACCCAAATCCGGTCTCCTTTGTAAGATAACGGAATAACAAAGAGATGGAGGCACAAAAACTCGTGGCGACTTTTATACCTTCCTTTCACATCTTGTGTATCTTTTTAAGAAGCCTGGGTTGAGTCAGATCACTGACCTAGGACAGATGAAAGAGGACCATGTTCCAAAAAAAGTTAAGCGACATTTCTTTTCGTGAAATGTCCTACCGATTGGCATGAAGCTTGCCAAAACGAGATGACATGGCAGATGCAACTACGCTGATGTTTCAGTTTTGAGAAGCAATGGCAAGGTCATTGGCCTTAGTAAACGCATACTTTCTGTCCTTTTTGCACACTTTCCTGAGATGATAGATCTGATTTGGCGGTTTTGGGATAAGACTGTATACACTGATGCTTCGTATATCCTGAAAATAGGTGATTTTGCCTCCTGGCCTGTGACCTGGGGCCACGTCTCGTTTTTACTGAGTTTTCAGGTCCGCAACCGAATATAATTGATTGCTTTTCAGTCATGCCATGTTGATCTGCAGTAATGTGTGCTTTCAAAGCACTAACATATGGTAAGAATCTTACTTTATCTGGTAAGAATCTATGGTGTATGGTAAGAATGGTATATATGATATATATGGTAAGAATGGTATATATGGTATATATGGTAAGAATGGAATATATGGTAAGAACCTATGGTATATGGTAAGAATGGTATATATGATATATATGGTAAGAATGGTATATATGGTATATATGGTAAGAATGGAATATATGGTAAGAATCTATGGTAAGAATCTTACTTTCTGAGGGCGATGTAACACCATTTAACCGAGGCTGGCTTGGTTTAACCTTTTGAGTCATACTATTCATTTCTATGGGAACGCATCTTATGTGGCCACAAGTGATAAAAATGCAAAAGGACCCATGTTTTCCTTTTATACCGCGTGTACAGTTTAAGCGCTCCTGTTTTGAGTCGCCAAGATAAAACCCTTTCCATTGCGAAAATAGTTTCCCACCAAATACCAGATTTTCTTATACTGCGGCCGCACCCGCCGCCCAATGCTCAATGGGTCTGCGCGAGAAACGTTTTCGGGCAAAAAAATTCGGGTATGG
Organism: Capitulum mitella; assembly: GCA_030062745.1. NCBI lineage: Eukaryota > Metazoa > Arthropoda > Thecostraca > Pollicipedomorpha > Pollicipedidae > Capitulum > Capitulum mitella. Next base: position 36,350,476 of record CP099839.1, read on the forward strand.
ATGTCATGAGGAATGTCAATTCATGTCTGATAAATTGCAATGTGGGATATGATACGACAAATATCAGAAACGGCCGACATACGGGCGTCAAAACTGTGACCTAGTTTAACGTAGTTTGATCTTCATGTGGTGGTTAAATACTTGATACGCATGCCAGGCACATTTGCTGCATGTTTCAGCCAAAACGTATTCTTGGACAACCACAAAAACGCGACCCCTGTTCAGACAAAAAGCCGGCACCTTTCGTTCGTTTTCAGCCTCGTCTCGGATGTCCAAATTTGACCTCAAGTGCCTTTTTGCTGCAACGCATAGTTAACTCCGGTCTCCTATTAAACAGTAACTCTACCGGCGTCACGTGCAGGACTTAAGAATCCAACCTTTTTTGTCAAAACGTCAACATGTAATTTGACTTTAAGTTACCTCTAATAATCTAGACTGATCTGACTGAACAGAATACTAGTGTTTTATTCTGTTTTCACCTAGGCCTGTCCAATGGTGTTTTGCTTTGCTATGGGGCATTTCTGGGGATCAAGGATGTTCTCATGAGCCTTGGCCCGAGGATGGTGAATCCGGATGCCGATCCGACGGAGTTTAACTTACACCTCACTTTGTGGTCTCATTCGGTAGACGGATAAAAGCCACTGAATTAAAACGAGGTGGCGAGGATAGAACAGTAAGATCGTGGCCAAGTGAAGCTGTCTGGTCTCACCACAGGATGCATTCGTAACCATGACAGTCGTGCAAAGGAATCGCATGACACGACAAATGTACTGCTGGTTTGTTTTCCACATGAACAAAGGCTAAGCTTCTTCATAATTCAAAGCTCCGAGCCGATTTCACTGGGGGCTGCCGTACCATCTGCACTCAGAATATAGCCAGAGCTCTTTGTCGTTCGAATTTTGTCTGATTTGTTATGTAAATGGCGCCCAGACTGATTTCTTCTCCATGGTTCTGCAGATCTTTGGCTGTTTCCTGGCCTGGGAGACTCGACATGTGAACATAGCAGCACTGAACGACTCAAAGTACATCGGAATGAGTGTGTACAACGTGGTGATCATGTGCGTCATCGGAGTGGCCATCTCCTTCGTCCTGTCCGATGACCAGGACGCCTCTTTCATCATCATCTCTACATTTATTCTGTTCTGCACGACGGGTACTTTGTGCCTAGTCTTCGTACCAAAGGTCAGTCGAATTTACGTTTCATGGGTAACATCGTTGCGTTTTAGCGCATATTGCATTGGCATCTTTTGTCTCTGCTCGTTCATTTTTTTATTTGTCCCTATTTTTTTGCGTTTTCTGCGAGACGTGAAAAGCAAAGATGAAAAAGAAAAAAGGCCTTGCTTTAATCTTTTGCGCGCTAATTTCAGTAACTCTAAGATCGGAGCACCCTCAGGTCAAACTTGAAAACTAAGTAACTGAGCTAGAGCGAAACTACAATTTCGCACGCCCCTAACGTGACTAGCTACTCCCATGTTATGGACGCACTCCGGAGTTGTCAGCATGTCGGACTAAGTGCATCTTGTACACCATTACGACGTTCCGATCCCACTCTGATACAGTATACATCGCGTCGGGCACGTCCAAGAGCCGGCAATAGTAATTACGTCTTTTCCAGGAATCCTAGCATGACTGCAGCGCGCTTAAAAGCCAAGGAGATTACTAGTATTAATCCTTGGATCATTTAAGTACATCATTTGAGAACTAATACTTCATATGCATAATTCAGGCCTGGTTAACGGTGGATGGAAGGGTAGTTGCAGACACGTCGTATTGTGCCTTATAAGCATTGAACTATGAATGCTTTAAAATAAATGTCACATTTTCACATCTGCTTTGAACTGAGACAGTCAAGCTCAATCTATAATACATATTCTGTCCCGAAATTTTAAACTTAGAGGTCTAAACTAACTTCTTACGGTTTACTCGCGTGACCTTTCCGGCCATGTCCTATTTACAGCTGTTGCGCGACTCCACGAGGCCAATGAACGCTTGCGTTTATTGGCTGCGCAGCCCGTATTGCGTCATATCGGCGAATGGCAACAGAATGCAGTTTTTAGTTACCCCTTTTCTGAAACCCACAATTTTTCAGGAAAATGACTACTGAAATGCGTGGGTTAACGACTGCTTAAGTGCTGGAGTCTGGGTCAGCCCGCGATATACACTGAAACGATCATTCATCTTCATTCCGTTCGACTAGCATTAGTTTGAATCAGACTAATTTATCACTCGCCTCGTTCACGCCAATTCTCACTACCCTCACCCATGTCCCTGCTTTCGTCACTATTCACCGACCATCAATGACCCCTCGTCTCCTTGTATTTGCCCCCTGCGCTCACCCTGCGGCAGCAGCCACAGCCCTGCACCCGCCGCCTGCAGTGCGGCCCTCTTACGGTGACCTGGTGTCTTCTGACGGCGTCCTGTCCGCTGGCCGCAGCTGATCGAGTTGAAGAAGTCGTCGCGCGCGCCGCAGCAGCGCCTGCGTGCCACGCTGAAGCCACCCCGTGCCCGTGGCTACCAGTGCAGCGTCAACGCCGCCGCACTGGGCATCCGCGAGAACACGCGCCGATGCGAAGACATGCAGACGCGGCTGCGACTCAAACTCAGCGCCCTCGAGCAGGAGCTGGACGTGAGTGCCGACCTCTGCTCTGAGCTGAGCGGGACGTCAGTGCCGACCTGAGGTGGCTGAGCTGGACACTGAGGGTCGCCTGGATCGCCAAACCCCAGCTGGACCATGAAGGTTGTCTCAAACTGATATCTGCAGTTGGTAGCCTGGGGAAGAGCGGGCAGTGTGTGAGTCGCTCTTCTTGATGATAACGTTTATTTTGTGACTGTAAGCTGTGTTCTCCGGCTTGAACGGGCATCAGCCTGGGATGTCAGGGCGGCTCGTAGTTCCCTGGTGGCTTGGGCCAGGCCAAGCTATGTGGTCAGGGGTGATCTGATCTGAAGCGGATGGAAGATCTATCCGTGCTTGTCTAAACAGGAGGCTTCGATTTGCATTTTTTGGGGTCGAGCCCAAACCAAACCAAATGAATTCCAGCCCTCGACAGAATGACGTTGGACCCTAAATCCCCAGTCTTGGATTTGTTCAGATTGGGCCTTAACCTTCGCCATACTGGGGCTTCTTGACTACCTCGCCCTGCGGGGGGGGGGCAAATCCCCCAGGCCAGTTAACAGTAATTAAGGTAGAAAGGAGCAGTTAAGACCACCGGGTTGCTTGTCGCCTAACGTCTCCAGTGGTATCCTGGTGTTTGGTTTTCTGCCAACGGATGACCTTCCAGGTCACGAAAATGACCTGAAGGCAGGCCAAATCATGAAAAATCGGGAGTTTTCTTGGCAACGCGCAAAAAAAACTGCGCAACACAACAGCGTGAAAATGACACAATAACCTTCCTGCGTGTCTTGCACATCAAATGGCACATTGGCGGACCGTGTCAGGTCAACCAGTGACCTTCCAGAGTGGGTGGGACGGGTCAGTGTTTGCAGGGCGAATGCCATTGATTTGTTTGAGTGGGTTTTTTGGCCGGAAATGGTGCATTCTATTTCAAATGAAGAAAAAATGATACTCTGGATCAGATTCATGACAAATGCTGATGTTGGGACGACGTTCGGTAAAGAAGTTTTTGACCTTTGTCCTATGAGAGGTCAGAGGTAAAAAAAACGCCACAGCAAGCCTAATGCAGCCTGTTGACTGAAGTTTGGACCAAATCCACGACAAATTACCAAGCCTGTGCATTGCACACCTGGAGCGCGAAGAAAACGACTGATACCTCGTGCAAGCCTTCGAAAATAACCTTATATCTCCGTGACCTGACATGACATGAGCCTGCGACTAGTCTTAGAATGGGGGAAATGAAACTTTATTAATATGCTCAGGACAGCGGCGAGCTGCCGCGTGCCATTTTCCCGCTATATTGGAAAAACCGGAGGCGGGTCGATTCCCCCGCTCTGTATGGCGCGGAGTAATATTTCAAGTTTGAATTGACATTGATAGGCCAGAGTTGTATTCGTAAAACAGAATTTCCCTGTAGTGAGAAGAAGAAAATCCTTGGAGTGCTTCGGCGTAATGTGGTTGCAACTTTATAATGTTGCTGAAAAAATGTATTTGTATCGCGTCTAGTTTATCAGGTACCTATTGTTTAACCTCCACCGGGCCGAGGGGGACGCTCTCGAGAACCCCATTCCGGTTTGCTGAGGCTAGTCAACAAACGAAAAGGCGCGGAGATACAAAACTGGGAGAACCTTATAATACATCATTTTTACAACTCGTGTAATTTTAAACTCATAGTCTCTTCAGACCATTGACCTAGACGGGTCAAGTATGACCGTGCTCCAAAAAAAGATAAAAATGAAAGTCGCATAACATTTTATGAAATGTATCGATTGACATGAAATTTGGCGTAATGATAAAGCTTGGGAAAATAAACAATTCTGCGACCTAGAATTTTTCGGGACTTTTCAGTTCACCAGCCCTAGGCCACCTGAATTTTCGACATTGTTTACGCTTGCTATGGGGATTATGGGACTGGTTCAGCGGTTTTGAAGCTTAAAAGCCCTGGCGCTTTTCACGTAATTTCCACACGTAAATGTATCTTTTGATCCATGGTCTGGGGTCAAGTCACGTTTAACACCGAGTTTTTACTCCCTCAGCCAAATACACTTCTTTGATTTACAGTTCCGGAATGTTTATTGGTAGTCATATTTTCTTCAGAAGCATTAATATATGTTAGCAACTTATTTGCCAAGGGCGGCCTAATTCCACTTCACCCGGGATGGCCTGTTTTGGCTTTTAGAATATCACTCTCTTTTCCATGCGGATATGCTTTGAATGACCGCAATGAGAATAATAATAATGGCTGCCTTTTACATAGTTTGAACTTCCCCAATCCCCTTATTTTTGGTCGCCAAAATAACTTCCGGCAAAACATTAGGCTTTTGCGTGGCGGCAGTGCCCCACGTCCGTTATCCGGCGACTTACGTGGCAAGTGTTTTGTGGCATGGGTTTCGTGATGTAGGATGGATATTGAGCCGATGTTATGTAATTTGATGCTGTACGGAATCTGAATAATGATATCATGGCAGATGATATGACAAACACCAGAAACGGCGGACGAATATGCGTGAGTAACTTGGTCTAAATTGACCTTGTTTGATCTTAATGTGATGGTTGCAGACTTTATATGCGCTCCAGACATAGTTACAGCGTATTCCGCCCAAGAGGCATACTTCTGTATTTAGGAAAATAAGACTCCTGCTGTTACAAAAGAACTTTTCCTGTCTTCATTTACCGTGTTTGTTGAAATGGCCAACTTTAGCCTGAAGTTCCATTTTTCACCCGACATAATAGGTAAATCATGCTTTTTTACCATTAAACCCCTTTTGAGACATGTAGAAGCGTTGGTTATCACGTTTTTCTGCTAGAAATGTCAACAGAATAATTCAGCCCAAGGTGACCTCTGGTGAAAGTGATTTTGACCTGATTTGAAAACATGTGGGTGTTTCCTTCCTTGTTTTGCCAAGAGCTTTCCATCAGTGTTTTTACTTTTTCTGCGCGACTCATAGTTCTTGAGATCTTATGCGGCGGTTCCCATGAACCACCCCCGGCCCGGTGAAGGTGGAGCCGGAGACCGCCCGACGAGGGCTAATGGATTAATACAACGTTGTATTTCATTGAAAAGAAAAATCTTATTAGGCATGCTGAAGTGATCCAAATTTGCTAAGAAATTCATATGTTGGTCGAGTTTTGCTCCAGCCCCAATCATTTTCACAGCATAGCCGTCTTGTGCCTAGAATACTAATACCTAAGAACGGACCCTTTCCGTGAGGTTCCATGTCATATTTGTAAATCAGCAACAATTTGGCAGTGCTGGTTCGGACCACTGCTAGCCGAAGTCACAGGAAACCAAAACCATCAAGCGGTGTATGATTCGCCGAAAAGTCATTACCTGAAGTCGAGCATTTTCTGCCCTGAATGTGGCAACGTTAGCGTCCAGATGTGCCATGTCGCTGGTCTGAGCCGCCGCTGTTAGCTAACTGTGCACGGCAACGGCGCTCGCCGGCCGGCCACCGCGGACGGGCGCACAGGTCGAACGACAGCGCTCGTGTCGACTGTCGTCTCGTCGACACCGGCGACGATCCGACATACAAATTGTCGCTTTATGTTGTTTTCACGTGACGCCTTAGACTTAAATGACGTCATTGGCCGCCAAAAAATCGTTTGGGACAGCAGTTTTCCCGCCCCAAAATTGACAACACGGTGTCATTGGCTGCTGACGGTGATTGATGGCTGCAGTGCGTGTCGAGTAGCCATCCGTTGCGGCAAACTACCGCATATAGACGCTGTTGTCTAAAGTGGTGGCGCTAGCCGCGAAGCTGTTTTTCGCCGACGGTGCCCCTGGATCTGACATTTGCCCTCAGCTGGCAGTGGCTTTGTGCGAACGTGACAGCTTTATAAATGTCCCGCCATTTACGCGCCGTGAGACAGCGTTATTTTCTCGCGATTCAGTGGTAGGTGCTCGCCCAGGGAGCACAGCTCCGTGGTTAAGCCTCTGACACGCTGCTGTGTGCGCCAGGTATGTTTGAGAAATCAAACGGTTGGCCTCTTTGTCCGTGTTTTGCAGCCCAGCTACCTAACGCAGCACCTGAAGAGTCGGGCCGGTTGGCCGCGTACCTGCTGTGCCGTGCCATCGTGTGACTCTGTCCCGCTGTGTCCCACAGCACCTGATGCGCCAGGTGGGAGAGGAGGCGCACGAGTACCTGAACCAGCGGATGTCGGGCGCTCGTCTCACCGTGCCACGCCTGTCCTGTATGGGCATGGAAGGCAAGCCACGTAAACACATCCACTACCTCCTCAAGTGTCGTATGTGGCATGAGCCCGCGCTTCGGCACGCTCGCTTGACGCACTGAATCCCGATCAGGACACTGGCACATGGTGCTCTTGGTACCTCTGTTGGAGAGTTGTCCACCCCGAGTTTTTTTGCGCCCTGACAGCAGCCGATAGTTGTTCATGGCATGGGGTAATCCGAAGAAAATATTTTCCATTTCGCTGTGCATGATTTCAGCCCCCGTTTTCAATTTCCAAAAGCCATGATGTCTAATGCCGAGACAATTTCTCAGCGTACCTCGTGTCCAGGATGGATTTGACCGCACATCCAGGATTTTAACGCGGTGGATTTTTAGGTTTCCGCTCACATACGCGGTCTTCAGTTAGTCTCTTTCGGCGCCGCTCAATTTTAGGCCGCTCTTTTTCAGTTCTCAGTTTTCATCCCCGGCTCACGCCTCATTTACTAAGCTTCTACGCGGCACTGTCGGGTCTCGGGGGACGTCTTGCGCTCCCAGCTCACGTCGCCGTTTCGAGCTTCCTCCCAGGTCGGCAGCGTGCCGGGTCGATGACGCTAAAGCTGGTCGCCTCCTTACGCGGCCGCTGGCGGCCAGTGCGGCGCGGCGGCGCCTCAAAGTCCGACCAGGGCGCAGAGCGCCGGCCGCAGCCGAGGATAGGTCAGCTGGTGACTTTCTAGCCCGGACAGCCTCTCAGGGGTACACCAACGGTCCGGGTCCGGACTGAATGAGGCCGTCGGACGGGTAAAGGATCTGGCAGCGCCATCACGGCGGCAAACTTGGCGCCGAGCCGTGCAAATTGCGCCGCGTCCCGGTCCCAATGACGCCCGGCTTGCAGCAGACAGCCGCCTGAACGTTGCTTTGATCGTGGGGAACAGAAGCGCAATACTCTTTCACGTTTTCATCCTTAATGAGGTCTAACTTTCAATCCGTAGTACTGCAAAATTGGCGGCAGCATTTTTAGTGCATCAGTCAGTCAAAAACGGTATGTGTTACGGACGCGCTTGGCCTGCAGTGACTGACATTATGCTTTGGGTCCCCGCGCGAGACAAATACAGTCGACTAATGATCTACTTGTTTCAGGCTTACTCATTACATCAAGTATTATCAGCTTCCCATTCTTTCCCATTTACTAAGGAGGGTGCGGTCCTTAGCGTAGCCAGCATTTCCAGAGCGAGGGGTGCTAAGGCTAAAAGGAAAAGGCTTGATACTGCTCTTAACCCTCACGGGACCGGAGGGATTCCCACTCGCACCAATGACGAGGGAGAGGATAATAGGCACTCCCCCCGCCCGCCATTCGGCCCCTAATTAAGCTGGCACTACGAATCAAAGAGCAATCAATAGCTATGTGCCCAAAGAATCCAGCGGTACCCCTCTGACCCCATCAGGTCAGCCAGTGACCTGAGTCAGGTAGACCTTTATGCTTGTGAACTGTAAGCTCATTTTTCTGAAGATAAAACGGCACATTTGGGGCCAGATAGGCCTAATGTCGTCTCCTGTATCATACTCAGTGGCCAAAATTAATTGGGAACGTCCTGAGGTCAAAAGGGTCATTCTAGGTCATGACCTTTGGCCCTGAAAGATCATTGGCATATCCGGTGACGTGTTCGCATAAAACCTATCATTCTGATCTGATTTTATGCCCATCATGTGGAATTTTTATTCATACTTATTGTTCTTAACCATAAAAAACGACATTTGGCGCAATAATCGCTCGGTGAACTGACATGATCTGCGGTTACTCTCCAAAACATGCGCAATGAATGTAACGTCAGGTATGCCATATTTCACGGTGCTGTCGTGCGCCGTATTGCCGTGGTACCGGAAACACTGCCACCCCAGTGGCATCCACCCTGTGGTCCGGCGAGGGTTAACATTTATTTGCAAACAAACACACTACCAGACAGCACATCTCGGGATTTCGAAATGCAATGCGCATTACTTTCTGTGTTAAACGTTTTTGTCTTTTAAAGAAATCATTTGTGATAGGCGGATCAATGGACACCTCTGACCGACCTCTGTCCACGCTACTGGTGCAAGTTATCTTCGTGGTTGTTTTTACTCTTCCTATCAGCTGTGCTCAGCGTGCATTGGCATACACGCATTTAATCCTCGTTGGGCCGTCCTTCTGATCCACCTTTGCCGAACAGGGGATTATGAGAATCCCGTTTAAGATCTCGAGAACTATAAATAAAAACCACCGAAAAATAAAAACGTCATTGGATAGCACTTGAGACTAGAAGAAAACGCCAATTTTTTTCAGTAAGTTCAGTATTAGCCCGACCCAGACCAGTGGTCAGATCCACATTCCCCATACTAAGGCGTGTTTGAGCACCTCCTCTAACTCGCTAACCATGTATCTGAGGAAAATGAAAGATACATCATTGGAAAACACTTAAAGAATAGGGATCGAAACTGGCAATATGTCTAAAATTACGCAAAAACCTGAGAAGATACAGCCAAAAATTACTAAATTTAGGGTTTTTTATTTCCTAATGACGCAGCAACTAATTCATATTTTACCTCAGCCGACACCTTACACGACAGCTAATAACACACCAAGTAAAGTTTTTTTAAGTAAAGGTACCTCTTCTTGACCTTGCGCGTTAGTCAGGTCACGTCATCGTTCCAAAATGGTACATTTGCAGAATGCACGTCATCTTTTTCTTCTTACTGATGATCAAGTTTATATGGCTAATTTGCTCTTGAGATGGTGTTGAGATACACAAGCACACTATAGATACCCAAGCACAATTTCAGGTCAAAGCAAAGGTCAGGTAAAGTCAGTTAAGTTCAAACTTTCAAATGATAAAGATAAAACTTCAAAGTTTTAGCGGGTGTACGTGGCAAGTGGAATATTTTTCATGGTTCACGAAGGCTAAATGGAGGGCAACAGAGGTCATATGAGGTCACCAGCCTACGGTCGCTGACGTCACGTGATGTGCCTGCAATAGAGAGAGTAAGTAAGTTGCACGTGGCCATGTAGGGTTTTCCTTTTAATGTAGCCTTGTTCTCGCACTTCATCTCTAACATTGTTTTTGCATATTGCAGTCACCCACTCAAGGCTACAACACGCTATTTAGTGCACTCTTCAGGCCAGTAAGGGTCACTGACCCTGGATGACTTCTAGTTATCTCGCTTTGCCGTACCATGTGAGATAAGATTATTTTGAGCCATAAATTCGAATTCAGCATCTGTTTTAATCCTATTGAGCTGCAAAATCGCTAATCCGCCCAAACAGATTTTATAACTTGCACCCATATTGGTGGGTCATGACCTGAGCCAAGTTCATGGATGCTCTGGCGGCCTGATTGGAGAACATGTGAGGGCTCATTATGCTGATAATATCTTGGAGTCGCAATCCCGTAAAAATCAGCTCAAATTTAGTCAGAGTCTCAAAAAGTGGCTAAAATTAACCTGGTCTGAGGTCATTGACCTGGAATGTTCCCAAAAAGTCGGAAACATGCAAATGGTTTCTTCTATCACTTGCGATAATTACTGCAAGTTTTAGCGAACTTGGTCTAACCCCGAAAAACGTATGACGGGCGAAAGTTTTTTGGAGGTTGACCTCTTAGACCTAACCTAGGTAAGTGGCCTGACCTGATCCGGGGCTAATATTTTGACAGGATATGTGCAATGAATTATAAAGAATACATATATTTGAAATCTGACTGCTCTGTGTTTCTCCGTTTTTCCGCCATGGGGGAAAAATCCGAGGGGCCGTACAAACACCTCCTTGGTACGGTGCGAGCTCAGATGAAATTAGGCTGCTGACGTTTTTGCAAGAAAAAAAAATGGGTAACAAAAGCTTGCACGTTGCTTCAAAGGATTTCACGGTAAAAGAAGGCCTGATTTACTCATATGACGCGGGAAGAGGCATTTTAGGTCAAAATGGACCGTGTAAAACAAGGCTGGAAATGAAGGGAAATTTGCTGAATATATATGGATGTTTTGATTTAAATATGCCACAGATGTGCCTGGCACGCATATAAAGTCTGCAAGCATCACATCAGCGTCAAGCAAGGTCAACCTAGGACAAGGCGTTGACCTAGATTATTCGTCGGGCGTTTCTGGTGTGTATCGTGTCTTCCGCGGCATTATCGTTGACCAGACATGATTCAGCATAAAGTCCTGTAACACCGGTCCATGTCATGTCACTTCGATGTCATGAACTAGTGCCATAAAGCATTTTCACGTGAGTCACATAGATGCCGGGCGGTGGGCATGGACGCATTGTAAAAGGCCAATATTTGTTGGGAGCTTATGTTTGTCCTGACAGGCTTTTTTTATTTAGACGGCCAAGTATGAGGGCGTTACAAACTTTAAAAAAGAATGAATGCGTGTAGCTCTTATCACGTGTGGCCATGCAAAGCGAACTCGCATTGAAAACAAATGTAATATTTCAAAAGGTCAAATCAGGTCAGCCTGGGTCAAATGGGATTTGTCCATCCTTGGCAAGCAAGCTCTTGCCATATATTGGTGGTTCCGAAGCACAGATGACTACCGATGAAGACTCCAAGAATGTAAACCAACGAATCGTACACAGTCGTGGACAGAAAGCAATGGTATAAAGCGCGACTTGACTTCAGGTCACAGGTGAAGAGGCATACTTACTTGTGCAAAGGACGTAAGAGGTAACAGGGTGTATATCCAAGCTTGAAAACCGCCGAACCAGTCCCACAGTCTCAATGGCAAATGTAAAAAACCTAAAGTTTGCCCGACCTAAGATCAATGACCTGGAAATTAAAAAAATAAATCAGATTGCAGAATTATTTCATTTATCATGTTCTAAAAATAAGGCAAGTTTCATGTCAATTGGCATAAAACGTAATGCCACTTTGATTTTTGGGAATATGATAATATTCGACCTAACCTGGGTCAATGCCCTTAGGAGACCCTGAGTTCAAAAATTGAAACAATATGTATAAAGTGCATTTTCAAAAGGTACGCCAAGTTTCTTGCATCCTTACCTTGTCGGTTTTTGGCCGTCGCCATAAAACTGGATGGGGTTGTCATAACCCGCGGCCCGGCGAAAGTTAAATCGCTGTCCAAAATATCTATGTCCGCCGATATGGCTAGAGATTTTGAAAGGAGGCTGGGAGGATCTAGATCCCCTACCTCCTGCTTTTGGAGATATTAATAATAGGTCTATGGCAAAGACGAGAAATAAGCGATCAGTTTTAAGAAATCATGGTCATACCCCCGAATAGCTTTCGAAAATTTCCAGCCATCGGCCATCTGTGTCAATTTCAACGCAGTGGATGTCATGCCGGAAAAATACGAATGTGCGCGTTTTGACCGTCAAAGTCCTCCATGACATCTTGTATTGGATTTCACTCTTGTGTACTAAGACGTCTTAACAACTTGGCAAACGCACGTTTCGGTGGTAAGCGCATGATGATGCATGCATAGCTGTATGGTGCCTGGAGCATTTTAATGCAAGAGCAGTATTGTAAAGTAAAAAAATGGTGTATGCCAGCCAATCCAAGATAAAGAAATCTTGTCGCCGTTTTTCAGCTTTTAGAGGCTGCATATTTATCTCACATCGGCTTAAAGGGAGTGCCATGTCATTGTCAACATTACAAAAGTAGATCTGGCTATTCCGATAAAAAGTTCGTGATAACGTATTCGACTTATGCGGCTTGTTCAAAAGGTAATCGATTATTAGCAATTATGCGACCCGGAATATGGCACTTATCTGTTGTTCATCGGATGACTACAATTTAGGTTACAGGCTACATAAAGGTCAATATTTAACCAATCTGAGGATGCCGTTCTTTTGTAAAACCCAAATATTACAAATATCCTAACGCCAAAACAAGCAAAAAGGCATCCATAGGGTGCCACTAAGCGTTTATGTGAGAAGCATGGTGACACAGGCCAACCTCTGTCATGTGGTCCTGAGGGGTCAGTTCTGTGATGGCTGTATGTAAGCCTTATATTGCGCGTAAAACTCAAAAACACTCCGTCACTCAAGAACAAAGTGGGGGTGTCTGGCGGTCCCTCCCCGCAAGTCACGGGCTAACACGTCCAACGCAAGGGAGAGGGATCCGCCCCGTCCTCGGCTTTCTACGACGGCTTGCGAACGAAGTTGCGCAAAACACCACGCTGCACAAAGGATCTTGACATATCTGCAAATAAATACATTTTTTTGCAAGTGAATGTATGACAAAGTGCTGAGAAATGTGAAAATGGGCAGGAAATGTTTGCATACTTTAATGTCGAGAGTCTTGTCAGTTGCTGCCCGGTAGGTGACAAATGCAGTCACAAGACAATAGGACCTTTGTGTTTCGGTCTAGAGAGGTAGGATTTGTCATGCAGACTCACACACGAAGGACTTCAGCAGTCCTGGAAGCAGATTTGTAGGCATTTCATGTAAATCGGGCAGCGGTTTGACTCCGATTCACAGCCCAGGAAGGCGCTTTTGATTCTGATTCTGATTCACACTGGAAAACAGGGAATCAATTCAATTCTGATTTAAAGATCATTTTTAACTGCACGGAATCGATTCGATTCACGACTCACGATTCGTGGTTCGATTCGCAATTACTTGTTTTCCATATAACAAAACAGTGCTAGATTATTCTTTTGATAAATGCAGTAACCAAGTCCTGGGTCTCATCTTATCCCAGTGTCTGCTATAGGTTCTAGGATAGCATTTGGGAGCAGTAATAACGTATATCATGTGCTGCGTGGCATCTGTGTGCATGGACATAGAGCACTGTGTCCAAATTTAATTTACATTGAGCGTCAAGATGTAAGCAGTTCCGATATATAAATATCTTGGTGTCTAGGGTCGAGGGTGGGGACAAAAATGTTCACTCACAACTAGAACGTTTTACATTTATGCATGTATGATGTGCATACAACGAACACCCTGAGCGTTTGAAAATACGATAGGATACAATTCATAAGAACGTCGTAGATTTTACTGCACTGTGCGAACTTAGGATGGAGTGGTGGTGCGTGGCGCAGAAAGTCTGTGCCTACCCTGTTACATTTTATTGTGAGGACGCAAACAGGAAAACCTTTGACCAAAATGAACATAAATAACCGTTTTCCAGTAAGGAGGAATTTTAGAAACCCTTCCAGTTTTTACCAGCCAATTTTTAGGGTTTTTGAAACAGCTTCACGAAACTTGGCCACTTTTCTTGTCCATTTTTCTTACGTAGCATGTCAAATTTCCATAATTCCAGTCTGCCCATGGGCGAAGCCAGGCCAGGTTTTTTGGAGTCTCATCAGGCCAGAAAAATAGCCTCCAAAGAATAGAGTTTCTGAGATAGACCTCAGAGCTTTCTAGAAGTGTACAGGCAAATTACTGGGGAAATACGAGCAAATATTTCCGTTGACCTGAGGTCAAATCAGGGTCAAAAGTCATGTATGTAATCGGTTGTATGTAAGTGTTTTTGTGAGTGATATTCAAAGCACAAAATCTGGTGTATATGTTACTCAGCTGAGCGACTTCTGCTTGTGATACAAATTTTAAGTAGATTGCAGATTGGGCCACGGAGCTAAAATGCTGCTGTGGTACCTTTCATCACGACGGTCATAAACAGGACGCTTAGAAAGATAGTTAATGTAAATGACTGAATCATTCGGAAACACTATAAAATGAACTCAGGCCATTTCATGCGACTCTGAGATCATTTTAGGTCATCTGAGGCCAACGGCCATAAGCTGACCTGATGAACATGCGACCACGACAGTTTATTCTTTCACGCCCCTGGCGCCGTCTATGCCAACGTTATAAAAACCATCTAATACGATTTATCCTTCCTAAGTATAAAATGGCTTATAAAAGTTACGAGGATTAAGTGTTTCTGTTTTCAGTTTTCAAGAAATGGTCCTCCGATTTTCAGGCTCTCAGAACCCCTATAAATTTTCCCAAAATTATCAGGGTATATGCCAGAAAAAAACATTCCATCGATTAAATCTTGATTCATGACAACTGCATCGATATCGGCCCATGAGCATCAGAGTTATAACAAGTAAAAAATAAGTCCTTGCCGACTTTTTTGTTCGCCCCGCATCCATCTCTTACAAGAGTTCCAAAAAATTATACTGTAAACATGTAGTTTACATCATAGCGAATTGATTGCTGTTTCCTGCGATGAAATGGGACGAACAGTTCTCCAGATCTCAGGAAGATCTCAAGCCTCCCGTCCCCATACGGGAACGCGTTCTAGCGTTGTAGGTACAGGGATATGGTTTAAGTTTTACGCAAGCGTTGGCTGTTCAAAGAAAAATATTGGTAAAGTAATCAGACACCCTGTTCTCGCGTTTGCAGTGAAGAGATTGCACTCGTTAAATTGACACTGCTGCTTCTATCACTCCAGTAAATGCATTACTCCCCCTTTTTACACATCAAATATTTAAAGAAAAAAGACTGTGGAAAGTCAGAAGTGCTTAGAATCGATTCCACGAAGGAATCGGATACCGTCGTTGTCAAACAGATTTAAAGCTGGTTGGGAGGAGTCTGGGTGAGTGAGTGTGTCTGGTTCGGACGGACCTCGTGCCGGCGACCGGTGCCGGCTGTGTGCCGCTCTGAATGGTTCAACGTCCGCAGGACCCTTCCATGACCGAGAGCACAGAGATCACGTCCCTCTGCTCCTACACAGAGTACGAGCCGGACTCAGTCGACCCGAACCACAGGTGAGTGGCCGGGGCCGCTGGCCGTTCGGCCCAGTTGAGGGTGCTTATATGTGTACGTGTGATCCTGCTGGTCAGGTCAAATCCCCCTGGAATCTTTCCTTGGAGATGACAGGGTCCGATTTTCGGCGTGAATTTGTTCAGTTCTAGACGGGCAGTTCCAGCCATCAGACCCGTTTAATGTTCCCTGCGGTGACCCCTTGCGTCTGTGGGAGGGCGCTTCCAGCGAGCCGTCTGTTGTGCGGCACGGAGCCGGCTGCTGGACCGTGCGGGGCCGTCTGACGGCACGCTGCTACTGCGCAGGAAGCGGTCGTCGGTGCAGCATACCCTGCTGCCGTCCATCGCCGCCTCCAACGACAACCTGGGCGAGCTGGGCGTTGCGCCTCAGCCGCCGGCCCGCTCGCCGCTGGTGCACTTCCAGCGCGACCTGGTGGCCAACGGACTGGAGCTGGAGCTTGGAAACATCATCGTGGAGAACGTCGACGAGCCCAGGTCAGCCGCGTCAGGTGGCCGACGTCCGCCGCGGTGATGAGCTCAGGCCGACGTCGGCACATTAACCGGAATCCCATCCCGACAGGAACGTCCAGCAGGGTAGCTGTGACGGTCAACTGTGCCACTGGCGATCAACCTGAGAGTTTACTGGGGTGTTCCGCTACCCACGAGTTACATCACTGCGAGTTTGGCCGAGTATCTGCCTCGAAAACCAGTTAACCAGTTGTAGTGACTCAGACGACAATGGACACGGCTCTGCATGACGTGGCCTTGAGTGTGCCCTGTTTGTTAACTTGTCCCCGACTGGGGGGCAGTTGACTGTCCCCCCTGAGGCTTTTCTGAGATTGCGAGAGAACCAACAAACACAGACTCACGAAACCTTGTGTACCTTTTGCTTCATCAATTTTACACCTCGTGTCAAAATTTTGACCTCAGGTCAGGTCAGGTGCCTGACCTAGGTCAGGTCAAACGGACCTATGTTCAAAAAAGTTTAGCGCTCTGTAACTTTTTCGCAAAACAAAGTATCTCAATAATACTTTGAGGGATTAGTGAACGTGATAGATGCAACAAATCTGCTATCTCAGATTTTTCGGAATTTTCCGGGTCATTGACCTAAGGTCAGGCTCATTTTTAAGACATGTCGTCGTTTTTTTTTCGGAAATTGACGGAATATTTCATAACATCTTTAGTGTGGAGTGAAGCAGACATCTAGTTACCGTCATTGGGCAAAGTATCAATGATTTCCAGCCATTGACCTGAGGTCAGGTCACGAATAACTGTAGTGGGCCAAAATGTACCAAACGTCAAAATCATCGATGAATTACTCAGAATGGGTACGAAATGGTAGAACTAGCTTGCACAGACGTAAGTAATACCAGGAACCTCAAAATTTTGAAAAAGTAGCATATTTTGGAAATAAAGAGGCTCTCGCGAATAAAGCTCCGCCATTTTTGTAGACGGGTAACTAATCAATTTTCCAAAATTTAAGCAACAGAAACCATCACAAGAACCACAAAGATCAATAAAATTTACACAGATCGTCTTTTTCGCGAAAGTAAGAAACGCTAAAATTAGTTCCTGCCAATTTTGTACCGCATACGGCAGCGGCGCACACCGACAGCCGGCGGGAGAATTGCCGTGTCTTTAACTCAACGTTTCGGCGTATATATTGAAGAAATCTGGGGAAATTAGAGGTGTATCGGCATCCGCGGACTTTTACTTGTGCGCTGGTGCCTTTACCTATGCGTTATTAGTCACAGCCCTTGAGATTCAGGCCATTTCTCGGTGTCATGCTATGAGAAAACATATATAGGGCGTAAATTGGCTTACATATTATCTAACTTAAAAATGAGACCATTTTCGAGCTCTACTCGTCACAAGGTTCCCAACGGTGTGCTTTTTTATCGTGCGACCAACCGTTCGTGACTTAGAGGGGGGGGCAGCCAACTGCCCCCCCCCCCCCCCCAGTCGCCGATGTTCGAAACGGACCGACGGTTGTGCGCGGGTTAATCCTAGGACCAGTGACACTGCGGGTCAGGTGGAACTCCGGGTTAGGATTTGAGTTCGTAATCCTGTGTTCACTAGAGGGACGTTTGTGTCGTACAATAACTTAAAAAAAAAGAAAGAGATTCTGACTGTCTTACATGGATGCAAGAAGACTGACATGATATACTAGCAACGCATTTTACGGATCATGAGATTTTAAGAATTCATACTCCATGGGACGGAAACGCAAAAAAATAGGCGATTGTTTGAAACCGCAGTTTTGTATTGCAAGTAAAAAGCATGGTCCGGATGGTGTTATCTTGACCAATGTTGTCCTGGTTAGCAATTACTTGCCGAAACGTTTCGTGCCAAAGAGCTTAAGGTTTCGGCCTCTCTCATGCGGAGGTGGTCGTGTAAGGACTAAAAGAGAGAAGTAGCTTAAAGTAACTTGCAGACATATTGTCATCATTTACGGAACCAGCAGACGCAACTGGGACGTTGTCAGTCCCTGAGTACAATAAACGAAAACTTGTAGCCTCGCGCATTATCGCAGCTAGGTGGGTTGAGGAGGGGGAGGACAGCACAAGGGGCACTGCATTTTCTATGCCTTTGGGCGGTGAGTGCGGCTAGTGAAGAAAAGCAATTAAAAAAGACAAAAAATGCCATTAGAAAAGCAATTCATTATTTTAGC
Source organism: Capitulum mitella (assembly GCA_030062745.1). Classification (NCBI taxonomy): domain Eukaryota; kingdom Metazoa; phylum Arthropoda; class Thecostraca; order Pollicipedomorpha; family Pollicipedidae; genus Capitulum; species Capitulum mitella. Next base: position 36,368,627 of record CP099839.1, read on the forward strand.
TTTGCCATTACAACAAACGTTTTTAAGAACAGAAGCGACGTGAGGGTGTTTTTTTAAGACCCTGGGCGCCCACTTTCCTTACGAAGTCTTGCTGCTCTTCTGTTGTTGCACGCCCCGATGCACCGTGCTTAACACGAGCACTGGAAGGGGGGTCTTTTTGTGTCCCCCCACCTGTTTTTCTTGGATATCTCGAGAACGGATCGGCGCTGATTGTTGGTACTTGGTGACATTTATGGTAACTGAACAACTCGTCAATTAAGGCAGAAAAATCGAAAATCGGCCGGAAATTTTTGAAGTTTAAAGCATTTGAAGTCAAACGAACATAACGAAAATAACCGTTGTCCCTGACAAATGCGAACTTTGTAAAAGGACTGGCGTTCCACCTAAGACTGCCGTTTGAACAAAATCAGGCGACATCATTCGGACATAAGTGATGGATATAACAAGACCAAAGCCAGGGTCAGTAAGGGTCAAGGTCATCAAAGGCCAAGGTTTACCAGCTTGTGACCTGATCCAGATTTGACTTGCCACAACTCAGTTTGTATGAAATATGTATTCAAAGACCCTAATAAAAACACGTGTGCGCACACTGATACGCTAACATGTACCACGGCAGTGAATGTCAAGGTCAAATATCTTGTGACCTGGTCTAGATTTGCTTCGCGACATGTCGTGTTATGTCATTACGTATTATTTACGTGTGTGCGCCTTGGTACGCTTATATATACCAGGGTCAGTGCAGGTCAAGGTCATCAAAGGTCAAGGGTAAATATTTTGTGACCCGGTCCAGATTTACTTCACAATATGTCAATTTCTATGAAGTATACATTCAAAGACCCTACTAAAAGCACGTTTGGCACAGTGATACTCATATGCATATACATATATACAGATACATATATGCATAAATATGTACATATATAGATATATAATTCCACGTTTCACAGCGCTCAAACCGTGTTATTGAGTTCATTATAACGAAACTACTTTAGCGCAGACAGTTGACGTGAAACTTACTTTGGGTAAAAAAACTTCATCCAAGGTCAGTGACCTCGCTTCACTTCTTTTGACTTTGCGGAGGTTAATAAACGCTAGAAGTGATCGAATGTACCGATGTTGACTGCCTTCACTGGAAATGCGCCAAAAGATGCGTGTAGCGGCCGTATTTACAGTTAAGCTATCCCGTTTTGCTCGAAATGTGATCTGCAAAAGATGAAATATGACGCAATAGGCAAATCGCCTGACATGACCTTGACCCGAAATCCTCAGTCAAGACGCCAGATGAATGGAAATTGTCGCATTCCACATTTTAACGCTCAAACAAACACCCTTTTCCGGTTTCGTTCGAAAAGTCGTATGGAATGGCCTGTACGGGCCAAGAGTGTCCAAAGTTGACCTTTTCCATCCCATTTGACCTTGAAGATATTAATCTAGGGTCATGAAAATCGCACACATTGTAAATCGCTAAGGCCCCACCCTTTCCATGAAATTTCATGTCTCTAGATCTTTCCGTTTCGGAGATCGGGGGGGGTCATTTTTGTGCCCCCCACCCCCCTTTCAGTGCGCGTTAGTGCCAAACCCACTTCCACTGCGGGTTCATCCTATCGGCCACAGTTTTATAGTGTCCGCGAGCTTTCATTGGATTCATGGTCCCCACGGTATGTCATAATATGGCCGTGGATGAGGCCAGACATAACAGAGCACATGCCTTCAGGGATGCGGTTAGTACGGCGTAGTTGGTTAAGTGCTTGTCTGGTCAAAACGTCGCTAGTTGGGCCGCCATATGTTGTGCATTTCATTGCCCCTAATCCGACAACCGCCGGGAGAAGTTACCATCTAAAACATCTTAGCAACAACCATACAGACTGTTGACGACAGTGAGTGTCAGCTGCTGTCAGTCGTTAACTGGTGACGGGAGCCCTGTAAATCGATGCCTGTTAAGCGATATTGGTACGGACATTGGTTATACGCGAATGATCATCACACTTACAAATTAGTTGCGAGTCAGCGCAACTAATAGTCGCATCAGATATGAACAATATCGTGATGGTGTTACAGCGGCAGATCCTACTTTAATTCATGACACTGTGAACCTCACACTTATCGTCATATCCTGATTCTTCCCGAACGTCTCATACAATCGCTCTTCACCTCCTTTCCCGTAGGCCTGCCGACTTCTGCCGCCCACCTGTCTGCCGATAAGTTCGTGACGCCTTTCCGTCATCTCCCGGCTTTTGAACAGTCGATGGCCCATACTTGTACCCTCTTGACTTGCTGCACTCATCTCGTGACCCCTGCATCTCGCTTTTTGACACCGCGGCTGATTGCTGGACCTCAGCAGCTCACTTTCTGGCCCTTCCACTTACCTCCTGATCCCGGCCATTCACCTCGTAACCCGGACTGCTCATCTCGTGACCCTGGAGCGCGACGTACGTGTCCCAGACGCGGCGTGGTGTGCGCCGCAGTGGTGGCAGATCAGCTGTCCCCGCTCTGATCAATAGCCCTGCCGAGCTTAACGGCTCAGACAGTTAGCGTTGTCTGCAGTCATTCGAGGAAGATTGAATATCCACGGTGTTCTGAATTTCGTCTTCAGGTATTGCTTCCTATCTGTTAGTATAAGCGAAGCTTTCGGAAAGAAATGAGACGAGATTGCTTTAAAAGGTGCTGTAGCGATAAAAAAAAACATTGAACGATACGATATCATTGGTATGATAAGTGATAAAAAGAGAATGGTGACTGGTAGCTGCGTGATACCGTGTGAGCATCATCCCATTAGCGCTTTAGACCGAGGATGCAGTGGACGCTCTCACGAAAGCCGAGTCAGGCGTTGCATGCGGTTGCACGCGGTGATGCGGTACACCGCCCGGATGGCATACATTGATTCAGCCCAGGTCATGTCTGTCGTCGAAAACGGTCCCCTAGTCGCGACTGAATGCTACCTCAGATGTTTTCTAAACCCGAGGACGGTGCTTCCAAGTTGGGACACGTTCGCTGGGCTTAATTAGCGTCTAGGTACTGCTGTTTTGCAACAAAAACGAGTAGCCATGGAGGCCTCTGGTCGTGCTTGCTCAACTTCGACAGGACTATTTCGCTGAAGCGGCCTTTGGTCGGCAGCTCGTTTTGCAGAGCAGCTGAGCACAAAGTGCTGAGCGCTGTCAGCACATCCCAGGCGCTCGCGGAATTAATCAGCAAACAAGCCGTCCGTGTGCCGACGAAATTGCATAGCAGATGTGAATCTCGAGTCTCCGTCGAGTGTCTGATGAGCCAGTGTCACTTTGAGAATAGCTGTTCAGTTTATCTTTGATTTAGTTCTGCCAAGTAGCGTTTGTTCATTGCTGGGAGATGATATTACTATATCCGCAGCAGTGTGCTATCCGTCTCATGGAGACAAACGTTACTTCGTTTTTTTTTCTGGCCGGGGCTGATGAGCAATTGCCTATGTCTGGCAATATTTAGTAAAGTCTTCTGTTCCAATGAGTTGTTTATTGCACCCGCATTTGTTTTTACTGTACATTCGCGTTTATACATTGCGTTCGTTACACTGTGCAGGCGAAGGAAGGGTTTTCGATTGCATGCGATCACTGCGAGGAAAGGTCCAGTCCACTTCAGTCCAGTCAGGGTAACATTCGAATCATACCGACCATAACATGGACCAGTTCCAGAACGGGGCTGTCCTGCCGCAGCGTCTGGTACTCTCGTTCATGATGCAGCCCGCTATCTGTCAACACTCGGCTCCTGTTGCAGCTACTACACGGTCAAGGACGGTGACGAGAGCTACGCGGAAGACCAGGCCGTGGAGCTGATGTTCGGCGAGAGCCAGTCGCCGGTGCGCCGGTTCGGTCGCAGCTCGCTGGACTGCGTCATGCACCACGGCCTGCTGACGGTGCCGACGGCGGCCGACGAGCCGCTGCTGCGGCGGCGGAGCGACCCAGGCGTGCGCCAGTACAGCCTGGCCGGCGCCATCTGCGCGCTCAACGCCAGCCTGGCCAACATCATCAACGCCACCTCATACAGCACGGTGACCAACAACAGCAGCTCGATCTCGCGGCTGGTGGAGGACGCCGCGTTCCGGGCGCTGCGTTCGTCCAGCTCGGCGGGCGGCGGTCTGCCCTCGGACGGCGCGCCGCCGGCCGATTCCAGCTGCGCCGAGTCGACCACCCGCTCGCTGGACTCGCTGAGCGCCGAGTGCGGCGACTCGGACTCGCAGTCGGTCTCGGAGGCGCCGCCGGCTGGCCACGCGCTGCTCGTCAACGGCGACGTGCTGCAGATGCTGCGCGTGCGCGGCAGTCGGCTGAGCGTCAAGCCCGTCCGCGACCCAGGTGGGTGCCGCCGAGTGGGGGGGGGGGGACGTCTGAACAGGCCGCCGCCTGGAAAGATTGCTTTCGGAGGTGAACGTCGCTTGGATGGCAGCGGGATGGACAGACCGAATCTGGCCCGGTTATGTGGATTGCGAAACATCTTTAAAAACGAGGACTCAGACTTGGACTGAGGCTTCCTTTTGTGTGACTCCCAGTTGCGACTTTTCTTTGCGTCAGTCACAGGACAAAACAAAAAACACCGGATGATGGTCACGGACATGCAGTTAAGACATTCACGGAACTGAACTATGACGATGAAAAAGCAAGGCGCGACGTCGTTACGCACGAAAGTTAGCCGCCATTACCTCCAGTAGCCCAGAGTTGGCTGGGGCCAGACTCGCAGGTCTGCCACTTGTCAGCAATGGACGCTGGACACGGAGTGGCCCGCAGACAGCACGCGGAGGCTGCGGGATAGACTCGCTCCAGCTGATTGCTATGCCACTGCTTCAGTGCCGGAAGGTCCCGCCGACGTGAAGTTCGAGTTCATCTTGACCGACCAGCCAAGGATGGAGTGGGGGCCATCGCGGTCCACATAGGAATTCGGTTTGGCTGTGTAGAAGTGGAGGTGGACATCGGGCTATACTTTAGAGATCACTTAACGTGTAATTTCCTGGGATATTTCACCACCTTGCAGTTGCCTACGTCAGGACATCAGACGTCCCCAATCAACAACTACGCAGCCGTGGGACCGGTTGGACTTATTGGTATGACAATAGATTATCTTCAGTAATGGAGCCCGATTATGTGACATTTTGGAAGTCAGGGGCATGTATTAGGCCACAGACCACGTCAAAGTTCAACATTTGCCCGTTGTCGGGCGCGCCTTTTTTGCTGTTTTTTTTTTGCACACAAATGGAATATGACAGACGTCTTATGGACAACATATGTGAAAATGCATGCATGGTGTGTCGACACACACACACATTATATTATATATATATATATATATATATATATATATATATATATATATATATATATATATATATATATAGGGAAAATGGTGACGCATGTCAACCAAAGCCAAGCAGTTTGTAGAGACCAATTACGTGCAAGTTTTAAATGTGCATAATATTGCACATAAATCGTCATATACCATAAAACGTCATCGAGTGCCTCTAAATATTGGTGCTTACACCAGAAAGTTTTGAAATGGTTACCAACTAATTTCACGACGTTAACTGACACTCCGTTTGAAAAATCGCAGTTGTGTAAGCTTTACCCATGATGACGTTGAATGAGGTCATAGCGGTCCATACTGACCTCTCGTGACACTGTAACACGTATGCGAGTGAGGCACATCTGTCATCTTGCACGACCAATAGGTCGATAAAAATCAAACATACTCGTAAAGCAACCGTAAAACACAATGGCCTTTGTGAAGCCACTTTGAGATCATCTTGGACGAAGTCGACGATGGGTTTTTTCACCACAATGCGCACAAATGATGTATGCAGGGCTAATCAAAATCCGGAAACGTTGCGTCGTTTCGTAGGTTGCAACTTTACGTGGCAAAAAAAGAAATGGGGACATCTGACAGCATCTAGCGTCTAGCTGCCCTCCCCCTTGCAGCAAATCACGGGTTGTAAGGGTCAAAATACTGGGAGCATGTCTAGTATTCAACTGTTTTGAGACATCATTTGGGCTGTGGCACGGTGCAGTTGTGGTGTCATATGATCTAGATGATTGATATAGCTTCTGCCCTGGCCGATATATGTGATTTCAAACCCTCCGGTGTCCTAGAAAAACAACAGTTTCCATGGTGGCCTCACATAAACTTTGCTGTTTCGGAATTCATGGAATGCATTTAAATATTTCGACAGCTTCTGCCAGTGCCTATTTCCCACCCATCATCCAAGTATCATTCGTATGATTCTCTCATCAGTGGTGAATTCGAGCGCCTGATGACGCCATTTATTTATTTTCATTGCGGCGGTGGATGTGAGATCAGATGGCCATTGTAAATACCGCGTTGTTTTGAAAAATAGGCACTGGTGTTGCTGATAGGAAATGTTTGTATTTTACCATCACGATGTGCGAACCTCTCATCACTACTGATAGACTGCGATGCATACTGGATGGAATTCCATGGATCGCGGAAGTGTAAATAATTTGGCACTGTGACAGACCAGTTTGCACAACTGGCATTTTTGTATGCAGTTGTCGGTTGTGAGATGTGGGTTTTATGGACCTCATGTCGGGATCAAAGCGTTATATCTTACAACGTTAATGTCAGTATTAAGTCGACTTCTGGCCTAACCCTGTTTGCATGCTGCTTTGGCGTTTGCTGAGTGCTGAATTCTGTTTGCCGTTTGCTGTTTGCTGAATGCTGTTTGAATGCTGTTTTTCAAACCTTAGCACATGCTCTGGAGCAAAAACCGCGTCTTATTGAGGCTCTGCCATTGCAATTATGCCCAACGAATTCCCAGCAGGACACTTCAAAGCAATTTTAGGTCCTTTAAAACTTCGTCTTTTCTTCGTCGGCATAGTTTCGTCAACAGCTCTGCATAATACGTCGGCGCGCTTCTTTACGCCGTCCTGGCCGGCGGCGACGCGCAGGTCGGCCGGGCTCGGAGCGACGGCGGCGCCGCTGCTCGGGCCGTGTTTTATGCCGGCGCTGGCCGGGCGGCCGCCGCCAGAGTGCAGCCGGCGGTAAATTCGGCTTTGGCCGGTTTACGGTGCCGCCGGAATGGGGCGGTCCGGCCGTCGGCGGCTCCTCCTCTCGCCGTAGCGCCCTTTCAGGCGCCGCCGACGGCCCGGCCTCATCGGAATTCGCGCTGCGCGGCCGCGGTAAAGGACGATCTGTCCGGCTCGCGGCGGCCGCGGCTGGCGACGATCTCCTCTGCCGGGGCGAGATGGGGAGGGGCCTCCTCTACCGGGCGCGGACGCTCAAGCTGGGGAGACATCTCCTGCTGGGGTTGGAGGGGGGCATCCTCTATTGGGCCGCTGAGGCTGCTTGCGCCAGGGTCGAAATCCTTTGCCTGGTCTGTGTGACTGCTGAAGTGGGTGCCGGGTCTGTGTGACTGCTGAGGTGGGTGCCGGATTGGTGTCACTGCTGAGCGGGGTACCAGGTCGGTATGACTGCTGAGGTGGGTGCCGGATTGGTGTCACTGCTGAGCGGGGTGCCGGGTCGGTATGACTGCTGAGGTGGGTGCCGGATTGGTGTCACTGCTGAGCGGGGTGCCGGATTGGTGTCACTGCTGAGCGGGGTGCCGGGTCGGTATGACGGCTGAGGTGGGTGCCGGATTGGTGTCACTGCTGAGCGGGGTGCCGGGTCGGTGTGACGGCTGAGGTGGGTGCCGGATTGGTGTCACTGCTGAGCGGGGTGCCAGGTCGGTATGACGGCTGAGGCGGGTGCCGGTGCGACGGTTAATGCTGGCGTTTTTCTGCTGCTGACCCGGCGCGCCGGACGAGCGCAGATGCATTGGCCAGCCGGAGCGGCGGCTTTCGGCGTTTACGAGCTATTTTGCCCGGCATAAAGCGTTATTTGGGAGAAAAATGGCTGCCGTGTGTTGTTTTTACGACTCGCACTCATTCATACCAGCTGGCATAGCATTTTCTTGGTGGGGGGTAGTGCAAGTGAGGCCACGGCCGGATATTGATTTTCACGTAAAATCCAGGCCTTTTACGGCGTGTTTGTATGTTCCACACGAAATGCAATTTATTCGTCCAGTGCAGAGCTTGGACGCCAGGAACAACCGTGGACTGCTCCACTGGACAGCTATTTACTGCCCAAGCATCAGTTACAATCGGACACAGCTGACACGTTGCGGTTTCGTTCGCCAAGCGACAAGTGGACCCATCGGGAGCCGAATGTGCCGGCCCGGTGCGTCCGGGCACGGTGGCCGGTGCCTCGGAGGCGCCGCGGTCTGGCCGGGTTCGATCGCCGGAGGCAGCGTCGCCGAGTAGACCCCGGCTCCTCCTGCGGCGCGGCGCGGTGCGCTATCGGATTGGTCCGATTGATTAGAGACCCGGCCCGACCGATCACCCCCCAGAAACCGATTGCGCTGAACCGATTCGGCGCCGGCGGACGGACGGGAGAGCGACACGACGTTCCCGCGCACAAGAGGGATTCGTCGGGGCCTCCCATCAATCTGGAATAAAGACGTCACGTGGTTTGATTTGTTACAACGTGCTAGGGGTTGTTCGGCCATGAGAAGGTGTCGTAAATTCTGGCGATGCTTCAGTTGAAGTTTTCTGTGGAGTTTGGCGTCCTGACGTCAGTGTTCCTGCAGAACTCCTCACAGGACGAAACCTGGATAGGTGGTGCCAACAGATCAGTAATATTTTGGTGCGCCAGTGTCGTCTACGTCCGCTATAAACGCCTCACGATCCACGACAGGCGTGGGCTAGCCCGGACTGCAGTTCACGCGATATTGACACAGCAGAGACCAGCACTGGCGCTCTGTTGACACGTGTTTGAGTGTTTCAGCGGCGTCGGTATGTGGCAGTACGTGACCGGACCCCTCGATCGGTCCCAATCGGGGCGGCGCCGAGTCGATATTGGTCATTGCCTGACCACCGCGCCACAACGGTGCATCCACTTGTCGAGCGCACTGCGCCCTGAACAGCCTGCTCACCGACCCGGTCAAGCGGCGCCGGCCAAATGTTTGCGTCGCTGAGGTCGCGCTCGTGGCGTGGGAGCGCGCTGCCCGGCTGGCCCGAGACCCGTCCAGTGTTCAGTGGCGGCCCGCTGGTGGCGACGGGAGGCCGTGACCTTCACTGTTCCCGTCCCGGCTATTCAGGCCGACCGGCTGACAGCGGGGCACAGTCGGGGTGTAGGCGACACGCGGACACACAAAACTCGAGTCATATGTAACATCAATCTGTAGGCCACCGTGCCGAGCGTGACTGTCTGGGATTCATATAACCTTCTGTGGATGCTGGGCCATGAAAACGAAGTGATGGCCTGCATCGTTGTAAAGCTTTGCCCATGCAGAAATAGAAGTTTTCTTTAACGTTTTCGGAAATTCAATATGTTTATTGATAATGCATTGCCTTCGACGTGGAAGGTCTTCAAGAATTACGAACATGGCGACATGAAAGTAAATAAATTCACTGTTGGCACCTGATCGTTGAACCGTATTCCTTGCTGGAGCTCCATTCGGTTTCTCGCTTGTTATTCCCGGGCTTTTTGTAGATATGTCAGGAAACTTGGTAACTTTTTCTGAATACATTTTTCACATCTTGCCACAAAATTTGAAAAAACTTACCTCCTCTATAGATGGTTTCAGGACACGTGATGACTCATGATGTCAATAAAACAAATCTCACGTTAAATATATAGACATTTTTGCCTAAATTTACGAATACAATTCATGTATATATATATATATATATATATATATATATATATATATATATATATATACATATATATATATATATATATATATTCGACTGAGCTCCGCTATCCGCTATTCGTATATATATTGGGAACAATTTGCATACATTTAACGTGAGATTTGCTTTATTGACATCATGTATCATCAATGAGAGACTAAATTTACGAATACAATTCATATATAAATATATATATATATATATATATATATATATATATATATATATGAATTGTGTCTTATATATATATATATATATATATATATCCTAGGGGCGTCTCTAGACATTGGTCTTCGGGTGCACATTTCGTTCAGTAACATGCTTAGTGGGCTAAACAAAAATTTGGATCTGTGTGATTGGTCTGTTAGTACGACATACATAATGACTAAATGCCATAAATTTTCGTGAAAATGTAGTTCAGAGGCGGCTCCAGGGTAATGGATAAGGGGGCACTTCTTTCGTTTTTATTCTTGGGAAATTATGACTAGACTTATGGAGGAAAACAACTATCACCATGTAATTACTGAACCCCTTTTTGGTACTGGGTCCGCCTATCAGTACTTACATGTGTATATAATACAGCACGTAATGCATAGGGAAATGTTGTTTGACACACATACTCACACCAGACTCAGAATACATGACAAAAATTTCACATTTTCCAAAAAGTACCCTTTTTTGTCTGCCGTGATTATGTCCATCACTATTGTTTCAAACTGAGATGCGCTTATGATCTCCGAATGCGAACTTAAAGCACAATACGAAATGGTATTCACAATATGTTTTAATATCACAACCAGTTACCAATAGTTCATCATGTAGAATGATATAGCATATGACGCATACGGAAATGTTTTCCGAACACGAATAAGCTCTTCATATTCAAAATATGTTGTGGAAGGAATTAGCATTTCCCAAAAACGTGTACCTCTTTTTATGTTCCCTGGATACGCATGAATTTTGCAAACCAATCTCTTCCTAGCATTAGTTATAAACTTATCAAATGACAGTTGAATGGCTTGAAACAGAACAAAATCAGGCACCATATGTGGCCAGAAAGTTCGTATAAGTAAACCACTGCTTATACCCTCATTTTGCTCCCTCTCCACGCCCTTTTGAGGATTTTCGTCTTTTTTTTAGAAATTTAAATCCTGCTGCAAGGCAGCGAACGCCGTTTTTGCAAGGAAATCGGACCAACAGGGTCGCAGGGGAAGGGCAGGATGTGCCTCCCTTCCAGCATGGAATCGTATATACTGGATAGGAGCACAGAATATGGTTGAAAACTCCTCCTTTTTGCAGTGCTTAAGAAATGGAGCTTAAAACTAATCAACAGCTGGTTTTAACTATGACATACCATGTCGGGAAAGTATCGCTATCGCTGTAAAAAAACAAAATTGGTAATTCTAATGGGCCCTCAACATGCCATAACATGACATGCCATAAGGCTGGGAGTGGTCTGAAAGTTTCATTGGTGTGTGTTAAAATTCAAAGGTTTTGGCTTTGAAACGTTAGGAGTCACATCAGACCCTATGTGGGATGCAATTAAACGACTTTACAGTTGTCAAAACAGCGAGTACTATTATCCTTGGTGCTCCCATTCAAAAGTGTATTTGGTCCGTTTTGGGATAAAAGTGCTCATTAGGACGATTGTGAAATTCAGTCACTCATTTGTACTGTTTCTGCCTCCGGATTTTCCATTGGTTGTGTGTGTGAGGGGAGAGAGGATAGATAACATCACTGGTGACTAAACCTCACAACCGATTCCATAAAAGTGTACGTACGTAAAACTAATGTACGTAAGATAACTATACATATACAAATGTACTTGTACAGAGGTACGTAAGCATAACCGTACGCATGGGAAATACGCATATGCACAAATGTATGTAAACGCCAATCCACGTATGCCAATGTGCCTAAGTGCATTGGCGCCTGCATATCCGCATACATCCGCGGATACCGTCCTGACAGGCGGCGCAAATAGGAATTTCTTAAAGCGTGCTTGCTGGCTTACTTGCTTGGGCTTTAATGCTGTGTCAACGAATTCCCTATTGCTTAGATTATATTTGAATATTGTCGATAATACCGGTGTTATGTCGGAAATGCCGGAAATGAAATGTAGAAGTTTTCCGATCAAACAGTCGCCAATGACTGATATCACTAATCCAAGTGAACTGCCTTACGCCTCCTTCATTTCAGTGGAAACTCAAACAAACGCAGCTCGCCTCGTCGAGGTCAAAGCCGTTATCTGCCAGAAAATGGCATTACAGTGGGACTGTCATAGAAAACGAATATCTTACTCATGCACACACCAGGAGCCATTGTCAAAAGTGAACCAGACCATGGCCCCATTTTACTTAAAGATAATATCTACCGCCCGCACAACATTCGTTAACATGACCGACGACACCGTTTGACCAGCCCCTGACCACCGAAGTACGCTATTTATGTAAACTTTCCACAGCTTTACTGAACTAGGTCTTCCAAAACCAGGTGATGTAACGGTTTACTTCTTTGTTCAACGAGAAAACGGAGGTTTCGGGTTTCACTACTGGACTGAGTGCTAAACCACGCCTTTTCATGTACAGGAGGAATACGTAAATTGTTTTGCATCAGTTTTCAAATGTAGATTACAGCTCGGTCAACCTTTTGCGTGTCAATGCTTGATGAAATCAGAAGTCTTTTTGTACTGTAGACGTACCTGTTCTTGTGTGTGCGTATTTGTGTTTACGTACCTCTGCGTGTACAGATCTTTGCGATACGTAGCTTTGCGCTCACACAAATTTGCTCATATGTACGATGGCGTACGTACATTTGCTTACGTAATTCTTCATACGCACATTAACTGTACGTACAAATGTCCGGTTACCTCTACAACAGCTAGTATGTGAAAAGAGATCCTGTCGTCAGTGCTTCGTAGCTTCCCGCTCAGATACACGAATCATGTCGAAACATATCTGCAGGTTCCCAGCTGAGCAGCTCGTCCAGGCCGTTATGTCAAAAACTTTCCAAAGACGGCTATGACAGCATGAGGTACGGCACCCATAACGCCTGCACCCGTGCTGGATCGTCGCACGCTCACTAATGCTCGCGGGAGGACGGGGAAAAGATAAAGAGCTCAGCCAATCGAGTTGGGAAGTACGCTGTGTCACGTTCAAACGTTCTGAAGGATTTTTAGACTTACGGCTGGTGCTCCTTCCCAGGGGACCGCCTGCATAAGATAGGGAATTTAATATTTAAAGTTTCGGCAGAAAGTAGCCGTGCAACTACTGGTAGGCGTTTCGGTTCCGGTCCCTTGTCCACCGGGTCAGGGCTGACACTAGGCCACGCAGGACGGCGACAGAGACTTTCAGGCGGTGCGTTGGACCTGTCAGCAAACCGTGGATCGACTCTGCGGCCACTCGCAGCTCTCGTGAAGCTGTGTCAGGAAGGACTGTCGCCACTCACCACGCCTGCCTCATTTCCGGCTCAGACGGATGCCATCGATTGCCGCTAATCGATGACTCATGCCATCGATCTCCACAATAAACAGAAATATCACGCCAGACGCACTAGACGCCGTCACATTTGCACAGCTTTATTCGGTGTAGATGTGCCAGTTTATCCGACGACGATTGCCAGAAGCCATCGTGGATAGAAAGTGAATACGGCTGTGTCTATCACTGGCGTCTGCTGAGTTGAATGTAAAAGGCCCAGTAAGTTTCCGTCGTATGCAGCCTTTGCTTTGAAGGCTATTGCTGCTCTCTCTGCCTTCCGCCCCCGAGAGCAGATTATTTCCAGGAGGTGAACGCGCATTTTGAGGGCAGCATTGCTTAAACACGATTTTCGTTCCAGTCTTGAGATTTTAATCTTTTTGTGAAAGGAGTCTATGATACCTTCTGGCGTAATGAAAGGGTGTTCCGTGCTTTGAGAATTCATATGTGGCCTAGGGAGACAAACAAGGAAAACTTTCCACACTCAAAAAATGTGCGCATTGGGGGGGGGGGGGGAGCGGGGCCACAGTGACAACGTACATCGCGCGAAATTTTACAAAATCAGAACCAAGCAACTGTCTTCAATAATTTCTTGTCTCCTCTGTTGAACCATCAGCCATTCAGAGTCTTGGTACTGCCAATCTCTTCAGCCCACCTGCCAAACTTGGGCCTCGCGGGGGCAGAAGCATGTCGAACTGTCAATGCTCAAGCTGCTGCACTAGCCGGCGAAGTTGCCGGCACTAATGCGTTATTGACGGCACCGCCGAGAGTCGCACCTGCAGGATTCCCGGCGGAGGCGGTAGACTCAGGAGTGCCGGACTTCCGCCGAGGCTGGCGGTGGACTCAGGAATGCCGGACCCCGCCGAGGCTGGCGGTGGACTCAGGAGTGCCGGACCCCTGCCGAGGCTGGCGGTGGACTCAGGAGTGCCGGACCCCGCCGAGGCTGGCGGCGAACTCAGAATTGCCAGACTCCCGCCGAGACTGGCGGTGGACTCAGGAGTGCCGGACGCGTCACGTCGGCCGGCGGTCGTTTCTCCGGGGCGCACCGGTGTGGTTTTTGCGGCGACGGGGTCAGCCTGAGGGCCGGCTTTTCTGCGGAGGACACCTGCCGATCGATGCCCGATCAGAAATGTGGGACAGCGAGGTCGGCAGACTAACGGATGGCCAGTTTGCGTGCGGTGGCGAATCTCGGGCCGACCTGTCCCCTTTTTTGACCTGGCCTTCGACTGGTGCCTTCGATTAAAGTTCCTCCCAACAGGTGTTTGCTTCTGATCAAGCACAAGACTTGATTGGAAATGCCATTCTGTGATCGCTTACGTAATTAGGAATCCCAACCGCCCCAACCAATATTATCTACTTTCCAGCCTTGTACCCAGAGGCAATAAAACCTTCCATTGGCAACTGAAGCCGATAATTTTCATTTCGGAAGCTTTGAAATTGATACCTTAACCATGACGCTCCCAAGTCGTCAAACTGCGCCGAAGCAGAGCAGCGTAGCCAGCCCCTGATGTACAGACTTGGTGTGTGGGGATCCTCTTTTGTTGAGCCAATGGGCCTCGTATTGAAAATCCAGCCCGAAATGGGTCGGGGCTTGCAGGCAGCGCCAGGTTGCAGCCCTCCATCGATTTGCCAGTGGCTTTGCTACGGGTACGTGCGTCCTGTTCCAACGACTGTCAGGCCTCCCCTGGACATGATGGGGCCAGATATCTCAGACAGTCCACGAACACACCCACTTCGTCGAAAGCGTTGCAGTGATGTGTGTGCTGGTGTTTTTCATCGACTGATGTCTTATGCTTTTCCTGCTATTTTGTGTTGTTTGCGCCAAAGTTTTGAACCGCTGGGACCTTGCTGAAACTTCTGCCGTGAAAACATCGTCATTATCACATGCTACAAGAAGAAGCCTGTAAGACGTCTCTGAAACAACTCCGTTATTTTCACATACATACTTATTGCCCTCAGCGATATCGTTTTAGCAAGGCCATGCGCCCCGCAAAAGGAAACAGCCCTAGTGACGCGTCACGTGTGACCGGTATCCGCGCGGCTCAGAGCGCCACGTGTGACCGGTATCCGCCCGGCTCAGAGCGTCATGTGGGACCGGTATCCGCCCGGCTCAGAGCGTCATGTGGGACCGGTATCCGCCCGGCTCAGAGCGTCATGTGGGACCGGTATCCGCCCGGCTCAGAGCGTCATGTGGGACCGGTATCCGCCCGGCTCAGAGCGTCATGTGGGACCGGTATCCGCCCGGCTCAGAGCGTCATGTGGGACCGGTATCCGCCCGGCTCAGAGCGTCATGTGTGACCGGTATCCGCCCGGCTCAGAGCGTCATGTGGGACCGGTATCCGCCCGGCTCAGAGCGTCATGTGGGACCGGTATCCGCCCGGCTCAGAGCGTCATGTGGGACCGGTATCCGCCCGGCTCAGAGCGTCATGTGGGACCGGTATCCGCCCGGCTCAGAGCGTCACGTGTGACCGGTATCCGCCCGGCTCAGAGCGTCACGTGTGACCGGTATCCGCCCGGCTCAGAGCGTCACGTGTGACCGGTATCCGCCCGGCTCAGAGCGTCACGTGTGACCGGTATCCGCCCGGCTCAGAGCGTCATGTGGGACCGGTATCCGCCCGGCTCAGAGCGTCATGTGGGACCGGTATCCGCCCGGCTCAGAGCGTCATGTGGGACCGGTATCCGCCCGGCTCAGAGCGTCATGTGGGACCGGTATCCGCCCGGCTCAGAGCGTCATGTGTGACCGGTATCCGCCCGGCTCAGAGCGTCATGTGGGACCGGTATCCGCCCGGCTCAGAGCGTCATGTGGGACCGGTATCCGCCCGGCTCAGAGCGTCATGTGTGACCGGTATCCGCCCGGCTCAGAGCGTCATGTGTGACCGGTATCCGCCCGGCTCAGAGCGTCATGTGGGACCGGTATCCGCCCGGCTCAGAGCCAGCTCGCCTGATCGGGACGCCACGGAGAGGGCTGATGTCACCGCGATGTCCGGTGCCCTGAACCTGTGCCGGCTGCCGGCCAGCTGACCGCCGCCTGTGCGTTTCCAGAGGGCGCCGGCTCGGAGGAGGCGGCCGACGAGCGGCCGCCGCTCGGCCCTCGCTGTTCGGCGTCGTGCCCTCGCCTGCTGGGCGACGGTGCCCTGCGGCTGGCCGCCGCGCCCGACCAGGAGGGCGCCCTCAGTCGCGCCATCCTGCCCATCTTTCACAAACTGGTCAGCGATCGACGCGGCAGCGGCGAAGGCAGCCCCGTGCTCTCCGCCACCTCCTGCCCCAACATCACCGTCAAGTGCGACATCGTTCAATACTTGTAGCCGGTCGCCCGGCGCGTGTTATTTTTTTCTACCAGCTCGTGTGACGGACGCGGACCGAACGCTGCCAGCGGTCGTGACGGACGCCGTGCGCCGGTGTGAAGAGTGGTGTGACGGGAGTGACGGCTGCGTGCGTGAGTCCCCATAGGTCTGTTGCTCTGCTCTCTCAAAATGATACGCTTCCAGTTGTTCCATACCCGATGGCCGTCTGTGTGTTGTCGTACCGTGGCTGTACGATTCATCCGTTTTCGGTGTCACCCAGGCCGGCGGCGGGCCCCTCGAGTGGCTGGTGCTCCACGCTCAGTTTTTTACGGTCTCTGCCGTTCTGCAGTTGACTGCAATACCGGCCATGACCGATTTGTGGAATTTGCCAACCGGTGACCGCTTCTGCGCTTGAACTAGGAGCTGCGCACATCAACGAATGCTTGTCCCTTGATACTCTTGCACAACCGCCACCTTAGCCTAAGTTAAATCGAGGACCGACTCACTCAAAACGGTTAAGTTCTTAATCTAAGAACCGTTCCTCCTTCCCCTCGCTCTCCTCCTCTCTCTCTCTCTCTCTCTCTCTCTCTCTCTCTCTCTCTCTCTCTCTCTCTCTCTCTCTCTCTCTCTCTCTCTCTCTCTCTCTCTCTCTCTCTCTCTCTCTCTCTCTCTCTCTTCCTCCCATGGCCGTTTCCGAGTTATAGACATCTTGTTTGTTCCCTTACACTTTACACTTTGTCATTCTCCTCTTCTCTTGGAGAGCTATCAGCGTTTCGAAATGTTGCGATGCAACATGCTGAAAGTTAGGCTTGATTCATTAGCTAAACTTAAAACCGATTCTGCTAAGAACGCTGGATTTGCTGAAAGATTTCACTACAAAGGCGTTCAAGCCTTGCTCAGCCCTCTTTGTGGGCAAAATGATGGCAATTTTGGAACGTCCTGGAGTTTCCCTTTTCTTTCTTTTAATCTAACTTTGACGGCAGAGAAAGCTGGATGTCACCACGTTAGCCCGTTTCCAGAAAGTGGACTGCAAACTTTGTGTTGCCTTTTGCCGCAGCTCTCCTTCGTTTCTTCTTCGACGTTGTCCGGAACCATTATGCTGGACTAAATGGGTTGTGGGACCTTGACGAAGCGCTGTGACAATGCGGGAAGTACTGAACGGTCAAAGAAAGAGACGGAAAAACCATGCTGCGTTCCGTTTTCATAAAGAGCAGTACTTTTCTTAGGCTTTTCACATTTGCCTCTGGTGGCGTTTGTTTCATCGTCTGCGGCTTGATCTGTCACCGAGCAGTTGCGCCATGAGCCTGCACCGACCGCCATTTCTATCCTGTCACGGAGCATCGAGCGTCGTAGCCCTTCAGCCAGCCAGAGGAATTCATGAATGATAAACTCACTCACCATCCGCCGGGCAGAGCGGTCTCGCGGAAGCGGTCGCCGGAAACGGTTGATATCCGCCGGAAGTCCGCGGCGCTGGCGAAATTCGCCACATGCTGGCGTCGCAGCGCTGGTGTCGGGCACGCGCGCTCCGACCGACCTCGCGGCCCGACAGCGCGCTAGTTCTGTTTAGACCATGTGCCGCTTTGTGTCCAGCCTCCACACCCGGTCACGCTGAGAGAGGAAGGGCGCGCCGCCCGCAGCACCGGCGTGGAGCCGGCCTCCACGTTGCTGGCCGGAGCTCGCCAGAACTCGCGCGGAGTTTGTTCGCCATGGCTGGGCAGACGGCGTGGCGTTCGACTGAGCTCCGCTGCTCATGCGGAGACCCGGTCTGCACCGCTCAAACCGAGCCCATCGTTCCTGGACCTGTGGCGAGCCAGGCGCGGCGTGCGTCTGACCCAGACAGCGACCCCGCCGCTGATCAGTGGAGCGTTTCCCGACACACTGCGCCAGTGTGTGCTGAACTGCCCGCCCCCGCCCCCGCCCCCGCCGGCGCGTGGTGTGCCCTGAGCTGGCGGCGGCCCGGAGTTTGTCATACTTTTGTACTGGCTGGTGGTCGGTCGGCGGCTGCCGGGGCCACGGGCCGGGCCCAGGGCCCGAGCCCCGCCCTCGCCCGGCGCGTGGTCGCCAGGCGCGCCCGCCGGCCACCGTCCGCCCGCTCTGCCCGCTGTATACCGTGATCCCTGCCGCCAGCGAGCGAGCGCGCGCGCCCTCATGTGTCATCCAATACAATACTGACCGTGTTCTGGCCGACTGTGAACTGGCTGAGTCACGGCCGCGTCCAGCCGACAGTGAACTGGTCACGGCGTGCTGCGACCCCAGCAGTTTTCGGGTTTCGAGGCGCGTCGATGAGGCGGTCACGTCACGCGATACCTCGTGCGTCACGACAGAAACGAGGCGAACAAACTTCCACGCAACCACGTTCGATAGCCGAAGAGCATCTTCTGCTCACCGACTTCATGTTGAAAAGTACATTACTAATCAATTCTGTTGCATTTGCACAACGTAGTTTGTTCTGAAAGCAATATCTTTTAAAGCCTTCGCCAATTTAATGTTTAAAAGGTGATTGCGCAGCAGGAGATAATCAGTATCTTTTACCGAGAATGAGTGCAGTGATTCGCGGTGGACCAAAAATAAAGCCAAGTGTCATTAAGTCTGCCTCCGAACGGATTTTTCTGGCGTGAAATTATGTAGTCCAAGTGCTGACTAGTGGCGATGTTGCAAAAGCACTTTTTGATTCCTAGACATGCCTGCTTATTCTGTGCGTGGTGCACCGTTCAGATGAGTTCAAGCATTCCGCACGCAGAGACAAATCCAGGTATTGCCAGCTGATGCATGTAGTATCTACTTCTTTTCCTCCTTCTCTCGTTCGCAGTGTAAATGGTGACAAAAACTAGCGTGCAGGCTACCGGCATAACAGCGTTATCTGATAATGTTTTGTAATCGTGACACAAAATAGACGACAAATACAACGAATCTCTTAATTATTTTATTGTGCATTGGCGCGGAGTACTGGCCTTGAACGAAGGTGCGCAAGGAACAAAAGATCAGGAATAAAAGACGATTGGCATCTTGGCAAATACCGCGCCTATTAAAAAACTCTCAAAGGCAAATTTAGCTACCCTGTTCTGCAAATTGCAGCATGTGCTTGATTAGATTCCTCAAATATCATCCAGATGTATAATGTTCACCTATTTTGCCGATTCAGCCGTCATCTGACCGGCTCTATGCAGCCTCGGTCGGGGAAGAACACTCAGCGTCGACTGCGTACGAGACGATCACCGTTCACCCTGCTCCCATGTTCACAATGAGCTCCTTTAGACAACGGCGTCAGCCGACCAAGATCGTCGCCAGGGGCCGCTGTCGCTCCGTCGGGCCCGACACCAGCTGGTGGGCTTCAGAACCGCAGAGGAGCGGAGCATGCACAGGCAGTCACCATTGCTACAGAAACTGCTTTGTCAATTATATGCATGTATGTATGTTTTGGCAGTAAAAACGCCCCGTTGTTAAAATGCACACTCCGAATGTCGAGCCCAAGTTAACAGGAAAGTCGAGTTAAAGACGACACTCAGCAAACGCACAATTAGGAACAAATAAAAGCACGCAAACAAAAACGTATAAACGTACACACGCAGCAGTTCCCGCTTGAAGGTTTAAGCTGTCCAATGCACGCTTAAGAACATTCACCGACAAGTCACGCAGTACTCTGGGCAGCAAGTTGTACCGCATCACAATGCTGTGCAAAAAGCGTCGTCAGCCTGCTTCGGTCCTCACGCGTGGAAGAGCTAGAAGAGCTACCGGTGTCTTGGTGACTACTCGGTCGACTTCTTAAGCAGTATTCGTACATTTTCCTCGTCACCTGTCAGTCGTCATTTATGCTGAGGTCGACCTACATATGCATTCTAGATAACGTGAGGCCTTTTCTGTCCCACTTTCATGACTTGTGCTTCTGTCTGTCCGCCACGTCTTTGTGAAATGAATGGACGTTTAAAAGCATTCGCCGACAAGTCGCGTATACTACGTCGGACTTTGCTCATGCTTAAAGTGCACTACCAGAAAGGAGTGTTTGACGTGGAATTTCGCAAGCTCTCAGTTTTCGGCTGCATGCAGCATGGCACGCTGCAAAAGCAGCGTGCTGCAATGGGAAGCAGAGGTAGCTCGTCGCACCCACAGTTTATTGGCGCGTTTGGCGCGAACGAAAACAGCGGAAATGTTTTTTCCCGATTTGCTGTGACTGGCTGAGTTAATGCATCGGAAACATGTCATGGTCCTTATAGTGTTTCCATTGTCTTTCTGTTCTTTGGATGACGTGTTTTGAAGCAGTTGTACAAGTAAACGGAACATTATCAGTTGCAGGCTAAGCTGAGAGCCTGCTGGGTGGTGGTGAACAACATTCTCGGAGGTCTTCTTGTTGCTTGTTGGCCTGTGTGCCGTGTAGTGTAGCTTGTTGCTCTTAGAAGAGCCAGGGAATAAGCAGACGTTTCGGCCATGGGCCCTCCTCAGTGCTCTGTCATTGCTGACGTATGTCGAAATCCTGCCCACTTGACATTGATAACGTGTGTAATCAAGAGGATGTCTTCCCACCCTTTGGATGAGACAGGACGATGCGTGACAAACACACCGACTTTCGTCGACGACGTCACTGCTGACAGCACTGACGAAGCACTGAAGAGGGCCCATGGCCGAAACGTCTGCTTACTCCGCGGCGCTTCAGAGAACCACAGGCCACATTAGGCGCGTTTGTACGGGCATTTGGAAAGCTGCCAGATTCTCGGCCAGACTGGCCGGATTGACCAGCTTTAAGACAAATGCTGATTTAAACTACAATTGGTCCTGGAAAGGCGTATTTGAACATCATTGGACAGAATAAATAGACTGCAAAGCAAACAAGCTTGATATCTGAAATAAAAGGAGAAATCTTGGCTTTCTGTACTACATGCCATGCGAAGTAATTTCCTCGCGTGTTCTGCGGTTTATATGGTAGCTTCTGGTCAGCCTGGCCGCGTCTCGCCAGTGCGGCCGTTGGCCAAATCCAGTGGTTCACAAAGGCTACGTACCTTGACAAGGCTGGAAGGTTTTACAACGAAGGCGCTGATTGGTCGAAGACTGATGAGCTGGACGCGCAGAAAGAGTGGCAAGGGAGCGGAAAATTCCTTCTCTCATTGTGCACGTGGTCCTTGTTTAAGATCGTATCGTCTGTATTCGACGCGAATTGTAGTTTTCGAAACCTAAAGAAAGTAAGTGGGTTGGTATACGGATTTAGTTAGCTGTAATTTCATGCAAATCAGCAAAGGTCGCAGTGGCGTTTAAACTGCCATGTCTAACAACAAGTAAAGGGAACGTGAAGAAAACCCAGAACCTCGCAGATGCTCGAAGTGGCCAGAAAGGTGCACCCTGGCCAATCTGGCCGGGAATCTGGCAGCTTTTCAAATGCCCGTATAACCGCACCTATTGTACGGCATACAGGTCAGCAGTCACCAAGAAGTGAACGTAACCTCAGCTTTTGTCCCAAGAAAACGGTAAAGGCCGAACTTTTAAGTCAGAACCAGGGATGTATATAGGGGGATGCTATCAGGCCATTGACCTCAGTAGTCGGCGCGTCCGAAAACACCAATAAACAACTATCAGGCCATGATAATCCCTTTGGGCGCCGAAGGCGCCTTTCTCCAGGACAACGTTTACTGGCTAATAGGGCGCCGAGGGCTCCCTATCAGCCTGAAATTATGCTCTCGAGGCCTCGAACGGCGACTCATGAGGCCTAAGGGCGCCCTAAATCCCGGAAAGCCCCCCCTCTCCCCACAGAGAGTTCAAAGGACGTCCTTGAAGCCCGGAAACATTCCGATGGATGAAAGGATTCCCTGAAGAATAACTGGGTGCCCCAAACTCTGGAGTTGCGCCCCCGAAAGTTGAAAGACGCTCCTGTGGTCCGAAAATATGTCCCGAGGCCTAGCAGGGCACCTGATGAAGAAAAGGGCGCCTCAAACCTTGAAGGGCGCCCCGAGAGCTCAAAGGGCGTTGCTGACACCTAAAATAAGTCCTAGGTCTAAAAGAACGCTCTAAAGATAGAGGGGCGCCAAATCCTAAGGGAGCGCACCTAAGAGCTCAGAGCGGTCAAAGTCAAAGATCAAATCTCAAAACGTTGCTGTAGTCTGAAAATATGCCCCAAGGTCTAGAAGGACGTAACGAATAAAAGTGCGCCCCAAAGCATGTCATGGAGGGGCGCCCCTGAAGACTGAAAGGATGTCCGTAGTGTCGGGAAACATGTTCCAATGGTGAGATAGACGCCCGAGAGAGTCTGGGCACCTCAAAACCTAGAGGGGTGTCCCTGATGGCTCAAAGAGTAGGACGTAGGAAAACATGCTTCTAGGATTAGAAGAACGTCCTAAAGAACAGAAGGGCGCCCAAACCACTGAAAGGTCGCCCCCGAGGGTTCCAGTGGCGCCCCTGAGGTTTGGAAATGTGTTCCGGTGGCTAGAAGAACATCCTGGGGAACAAAAGAGCGCCCCAGGCTCTTGATTCGCGCTCCGGAGGGCTCAAAAGGGCGCCCCTGTGGCCTGGAAATATTTCCCAGGCTTAGAAGGACGCCATAAAGAGTAGAGACGCGCCCTAAACTTCGGCGGGGTGCCCCATATGCGGATCTGAAAATGTTTTAAGGGCCAGAAGGATATCTAAAAAGTAAACGGGTGCCATAAATTCTGGAGAGGTGCCCCGGCCGTTCACAGACGTCCCTGAAGTCTGAAAACGTTCTGAGCTCCAGTCACGCGGAGACAACGAGTCGGCGTGAGACCGCCGACACGGGACGGGACGGGAGAGACGCCGTGTCAGCGTGCCGTGGTGGGACTGCTGTGCTGGTAGACTGCAGTGGCGTGTTGCTGGATCTCGACTGGTATTGAGTCGCTGTGCGACGGTGCTGTCTGTACAGTGTACACCCGTTAGCTGGTGCCAACAGGCTGGTGCTGGTAGGCCGGTAGCTCGGACTGAGTCCCGGGCTGGACTGCCCCGGCTGGCTAACGAGTGGCGAGTATGATTCACCCAGCGTGACAGAAGTTCGCTATGTTGTCTCTAGCATTAACATACCGGGGCAGCCTCGTGGCCTCGCCACATACTGGTCGGCTGTTTGGCTCTGATTGGTAATCACTTATGTATCAGCAACGTGCCCAGGGTAGCTTCCCTGTTTGGTGTGGGATGGAATGTTGGAACGCTACTTGGAGTCGGCACCGTTCTAGATGTAACAGATTGTGACGCGTTGTGACATTGTCGCAGCTTTACAATATGGTAATATTCGAAGACAATGGTTACTTAGGTTTGGATGAGTTAACCGGCATGGTTTGTTTCAGCTGGCTGCCCAGTGTAATAGTGTCGTTGGATCACTGGCGATCGTTGATTACCGGGGACCGCTTAGATCTATTTTAAATGTGGAGTAAATAGTACGTAGAATTAGAGAGCCTACAGCGACTTGTATGGCAAAGGCAATCAGATATATGAAAGGATGGACCTCAGTGGCGGTGGAACGTGTTCCGGCAAGGGAGCACCGGCTACTTTTCGAGCAATTTATTTCTATGCAACGCCATTGAGATCATGTTAAATTTCGCCAGTTAAGGGGGACGGTGTCTCCACCTCCCCTCCCCCGTTTCGCCGCCTATGCTGAAACCCCCATCTGTGTGCTGCACTTGAGCACTGTCGCAAACCGCACGCATAGAACGATCCGTTCCCGTGTGTCACGCTCAGTCCCGCATTTCAATAGATCGCTGCCAGAGATGCAGATGCTCCCCGTCACAGCAGTATCACGTACCCTGGGGACTAGAAATGGCACCTGAGACATACTGTAATGACAGAAAATGCCCAACTACCTGCCAGCTCAGGCGACGGGGCCATCCGTGTATTGCGCAAGTACCCTCAGGAATGTAGGAGCGCGACAACAAATGGGGGACCATTCGCACAGGGGTGCCATCCTCCAAGTGGAACGCCGATCCCCAGCAGGGACTCGGTCTATTTAGAGCGAAACTGGTAGTTTACTTATATATTTACGGGTTTAAAGGCATATATACAGTACATTTTTTGCTTAAATGCACGCACACGGACATAATCGGTGCTAAAGAGCCAGATGATGTTAACGACGTTTTTACGTGTGCTCTTGTGACAATAAAACATTCGATTTCAAACTTTCAATGTCATTTTGTCTTCTTCTTCGTTTACTGGTACTGATTCGAAACAGTTGTGCCACATCTGATTTGTAAGGGGTGTCGTGTATACTAGGAGCACCTAATGGTGGTAATTCAAGCCTTAGGAGAGCTCCAGCTGCATGGTCACATGGCGTCCTGAGGGGTTCCGCGTTTCTGGCATGTAATGGGGTGCCCGGCCTGCGCGGGCACCTACCTCGTAAGATGTGCGTTTTCTGCATGGGGCGCCAAGCCATGTGTAAGGCTGGTATGTAGAGGGGCCTCCAAATATATGAGGGGCGCCCGATCTCTACGGGACACCTCGCTTGCCAAGTGCACCGAGCCCCCGAGGGGCGCATGATCTGTACGGGGGACGTCTGACCTGTAAGAGGTGCCTGCCTCGTAGACGTGTATGGTCTGCAAAGAGCGCCAAATTCTTTCAAGGAGCCTCATTGGTACAAGAAGAGGGAAGGGGAACGCCTGTCCTGCATGGGATGCCGAGCGTGTAAGGGTTACCTGACCTGCACGAAAACGCTTATCTGAAAGGGGCGCCGTGACCACAAGGAGTCGTTGATAGGCGTATGGATATGGATGGTTGCTAAGGTTAAAAAACTCCACCTCAACAAAACAAAAAGTGTGAAAGTTCTCCGGGTTTCGTTGTCTTCGGGATCGGGTTCAAGCGATTTTTTTATTTTGCTTCAAAACCCTTTTTTGCTGTGTTAGAAAAGGCCGCCCGCACCACGGGCCAAACATGGTAGGGGACATGTTTCCCTTGTCCCCCCCCCCCCCATGTAACTACACCCATGCAACATTTACACGTCAAAAAAGAAAATGTCATTCCTTAGAATTTCAGTTGCCGCCCAACATACGCATTGGCGTCCCTAAAACTGGCGGCGCTACCCCCCCCCCCTGAACCAGGATGGCATCCCCTCGGTCCAATTCTAAATACGCTGTTGGTCAGAATCCCGCTATTTTCTTGGCGAAAGTCGGTGCGTTGGTTAGGCATCACCTTGGCTCATCCGCATCGCGGGTAGACTCACTCTTGATTGCATTGTGCAACAGGGGTTATCGTTCAGAGGTTCCATGAGGCGTTCATAGACAATTTTGTAGTGCTCGTTCCGAATGTCAGCTCAGGTTTACTCTCTCACGCTCATTTTTCTGAAAAAAATACACCATCTATATCTCTAACCCCGTACAATATAGCATAAACTGCATAATGTACCTATGCTAGTACGTGTGCTAAACTCAATGAAACATTTGATAACTGAGCTTCTTACTGGACGTACCGCTTCAAGTAAGAAACGTGCTTTTTCTGGTACCAACATTTTGTACAAATAACCAACCAGATATTTATGATATCCAGGGCACTAGACATGATATCGGCTCTCGGAGGACCCAAGATTACCATACACTGCTATACACTACACACGGTGGGCCAACAGTAACAACAGCGGCACTGGCGATGGGCGTGGGTCGGGACGGCTTTGGCGATGCCGCGTGGTTGCGTAAACGACCCTGATTTGTTTTGTTACATATATGGTCGTTTCACCCCAGAAGAGCAGAGACGCAACATTACGGCGCTCGTGGACGCGTTATAGTTTCACTATTTCGGTGTGAAAATAGGCGACCAGGACAGGTGATGGATGCCTCACATATGTTGTGCGATATGCTCGAATTCATTCCGCAACAGGTTTGCTGTCAAGAAAGTACGCATGCGATTTGTAGTCCTAGTGGTCTGGAAGGAGCCCACAGACCAAACTTCAAATTGCTTCTGCGTGACAAACGTGAAGGAATCCACGTCCAAAGGCAAGGGAAACATAGCGTTTCTAGATGTCCCATGTGCAATCAGACCTGTGGATCACTCCAAGCACCTACCTTTTCCAGCCCCGCTAGCACGCTCAAACCTTCTGCCCTCAGATGAAGATGACGAGGGTGAACATGAGACAGAAGAGACGGCTACACTGCTACCGATGCAGAATACGAATGCCAACCAGCTGAAGCTAAGGAGCCACATTTGGTGATCCAATGTGATCTTAATGACCCCGTGCGTGATCTCCATCTGTCCAAAAGGCAATCCGAGTTGCTTGGCTCCCGGCTACGTGAGTAGAATCGGCTGCACCCAGACACCAATTTGATAGCGTCCAGAAAGCGGCAGAGAGACTTGGAAACATATTTCAGGGCAGAGGGCTCCCACTCCTACTGAAGGACCTTTTAGTGCACAAGGAAGGGAGCATGACGCCGATGAGTGGAGGCTCTTCATTAATTCCAGGAAATCAGGACTAAAGGCAGTTCCACTCCACAATGGGAGCGAACTACCAAGCGTGCCTTTAGTTCTAGCTCCTGAAATGAAAGAAACGTTCGAATCCATGTCAAAGGTCACGAGTGTGACCCAGCACGAGACATTCCGATGGAAGATATGCTACGATTCGAAGGTAGTAGGCCTGTTGATGGGGTTACAAGGTGCCGTCATTAAATCCTGTTGTTTTATCTTCCTGTGGGATAACCGAGATGTGCAGCACCATTACGTTCAGCGCAAGTGGCCAGCCCGTGAATTACCTGGGAGTGGTGTGAATGGCGTTCATAATGTTCCTCTAGTCAATCCAAGCGACGTTCTCCTGCTCCCGCTGGACACAATCGAACACTTTGTCAAGGCTATGGACAAGGATGGCGCAGGTTTCGCCTGCCTGGAGAAAGCGTTTTCCAAAATCGGCAACGCCAAACTAAATGGGGGAGGGGGGCCCTCAGAGCTGTCAGCTGCTGAATGACGCTCATTTTGATGCATCTCTGAAACCCGACGAGCTGAGCGCGTGGTTGGCGTTCAGGGAAACGTGCAGGAACTTTCTGGGTAATCACCATACTAATGATTATGCGGACACGACCCAAGAGCTGCTTGACGCCTACCACTAGCGTGGTTATTGTATGTCTCTCTTCCTGCACTCGCACCTTGACTTTTTCCCACCGAACCTCAGTGATGTCGGTGACGAGCAAGGAGAGCGCTTTCACTAAGACATTGCAGTGATGGAAAAGAGATGCCGAGGCAAAGCGGGCACCAGTCTGGTGGTGGACTTCTGTTGAACACTGGTGCACGAAGGCACAGGGGACACCTGCGGAAGTCGTGGAAAAGTATGTCCTAAACCTTTGTGTGTACGTATGAAATATACAACGGATATGGGATATTTAAGTTTTTGGTACGCACGGACCTAATAGCAGAATTTTGCCACGATAAATTACAAGGATTTACCAGAATACCTAGATGGCACCGACGCTTAACACATAAGTAGGTAGGTGCCCTTATGATCATGATCGCTAAAATTAAGTCGTACATTTCAGAAAATCTGGGCCTGATAGAGCAAATCCGAAGTCATATTGTAATCAATCTACTTTCGATTCGATCAGCGACAAAAAGTTTAATTTTTAAATAAAATACGTTGTCAATCGGTGGGCGGATTTTGACCTGGTTGATCTTTTGACTAATCTGCGGTTTGGTCCAAGCCCGCACCGACTTACCTGACGCACTTACCTGTCTATTACTCCAAACTCCGCTCTACAGCAGCCTCGTCCCCACGTTTTAGGCAGCCCGCAAAACGGCGTTGCTGACGATTGCAGTCGTGGAACCGGGCTACCGGATCAGCCAGGCTAGTCAGTTCTCGACAGGGGCGCAGGTGGCAGGCGGGCGGAACAAATAGTCGTCCCAGAGCTGCCTGACGCGCGTTCGGCAGCGTCAGGCGAGGATGCAGTTGTCCCCGTCTCTCCCCGTAACTCCGATCATCGATTTCGGCGGGCGGCTTAGACGGGCCGGCCCGTGCAGCAGCTGGCCGTCGCGTCTCATCGGCTCTGAGAGGGCCCTGCAGTCGCCCGACGATACGTGAAGTGATGAAAATCCGCCCCGGCCACGGCCGCGGCCGATTGGACAGCTCGGCCCGAGTTTCCCCGACGCCCTCCAGTGCCGGCGCTATCGTTCGATGGGCGGAACACGCCGTTCGATCGAGATTAGTAAACCGATTGAAAATCCCTGGGCTGAAAGTCGGCTAACATGATGAAAACCGTTTCGTAATCTAAGAGTGCTCGCTCGCTGGGAGGCTGGGTGCGCTATGCTGCACGGGATAAATTCTGCCAAATCGTTTTTACTTTGCCCGTTCTCGATTTGATCCAGGTACTTAGTCGACCTTTGGCCCTGCTACTCAGATCTTGTGTGTGGTCAGATCTACTCAGATCTGATCTGAGATCAGATCAGATCAGATCCACAGTCAGGTCTACTCAGATCTATGTGCGTCGTCAAGGTTACAGTATTGATGTTTGCGCTCGAGATCGAGGTGACGTTTCTTTTTTGCCGTCGAACACCGTGTTTAGTGCTGGTTATGAGTTGGATGCGCTACCACAAGGTCACGGACACATCAAGCAGCCCGAGGTCTAACGTGTTGTGTTCATTTTCAAACAATGGTTAAGAGTCTGCTTTATTCCATTGTTACAAAAACTGGTAATATGACAAAAGCAGACAATACGAAAATACAAGCAATACTTGTGCTCAGATCTGTTACTGAACACTGCTGATACTCTGAAAATTCGCGGAATATCCTGTAGACTACTGTTAAAGCGAAAATGTCACCGTGAGCCACGAATAACCTGGCTTTTACATGCCTGACGCGGATTTATCAAAACACAACCTCAAGAACTACTTCACCAAGATCTTTCTCCTTGCCTTCTGCCGCTATGCACATCTAAAAAAATCCTCGACGTCGATATCAGTTAAGCACGATCCGCAGCCGACTCGGACACAGGTGACACCATATCTTAACTGGAAGCACACGATCGAACGCCTCGACGGTCCCCTTCAAGCCTGCGGGCGCGCACGCGTTGCCTCCGACGATTACTTTCACGCGTGCTCACGCGCGTTTCGTCACACACACAGACACTCATCAAACGAATCAGTCCTGGTCCCCAAACCGCGTCATGTCTCCGTTCGCTGACGGCAGCCCCGAAAGCCGCCGCGCATGCCCCGCCCTCCACCCGCAGGCAGCAAGCACTAGGCCCCTGCGATCGGAGACGGTCGTCTCCCTCGCCGGAGAACGCCGAGACGGACTCCGAGACAGACGTCCAGCCGCGTCCGGGCCACCTCTAGAAGTTCTCCTTGCGGAACTTGAAGCCGAACTCGTCGCACTTGTAACGCAGTGTACGCGAGAGCTGCGGCGGCCCGCAGAAGAACACGGTCACCTTGCCCTTGCGCTGCTCCTGGATCTGGCGGAACACCTTGTTCCAGTTGGGCCGGCCGGCGATGGTGCGCGTCTTCAGTCCCGTGATCAGATCGCGTTTCTCCTGAGAAGAGGACGCACGCGGATCGTGATCAGGTGACATGTGTGTGGCAGCTGCCTTGGTGTAAGCATAATCATGGTAGCCGATCGGAAAACAGAGCACGCCAGCACTGCACTTAACGGCCAACACCCACTAACAAAACGCACTCGGAGTGTGAGTGTGGATGGTTCATTCTCATATGGCAAAGTCGGACGTGCTGACGGCTGCACGACTTGAGTCTACCATTTGGGCCGTCAGTGGCACCAGACACCCTGGGACAGTCATTTGCTCGGACAACGCCGCCTAACGTGATCAACCCCATAATCTGTTCCTCACCGCGCCGGCAAAACTTCCCATCACATAATATCATCTGCAAGCGCACGAACCTTCTCGTGGAGCAGGTCCAGAGCGAGCTGCAGTCCGACGGCCTTCATGTCCGTCTTCTGCAGTGCAGACGTGATGTACATGTGCATGTCGAGAAAGCGGTCCATGACGCCGCCCTGCTCAGCCTGTTCGATCTCCAGTTGGGACAGCAGGTTCACGAACCATTCGAACGAGCGCTGGTCGCGGTTGATCCAGAAAAAGTCCACCTGTGGAGATGGAGGCAGTGAGGGCCTCTGAACCGCGCCCGGGTGAAACAGAAGAGAATCGGTGATGAGAGAGAACCACGGCGAAGCATCGTTTCCGCCTGGAGCCGGACAACTCGAAACGGTTACCGAGGAAGTCAGCGGAAGATACAGAAGTCTCACCGAGGGTCATGAGGCCCTTGAATAATGGATGTTTTCTGTTTGCTTTCCCATTTTTCCGTCAGGCTTATCAAAGTGTATTTAATTTTCGTACGCATCAGAGTAGCTCGCACCTTCCGAGGGACGCTTTTCCCCTGACCCCCGTAGACCTCGAAAGAGGGAGCATGAAGGCCTGTCCCCTGTCTTGTTGCTAGAAGGTCGGAGCAAGTAGCGCAGTGATAAGGCCGGGAATACTGACGAATTGTCCAGGACAGCCAGTCGGAAGGCTACCTGCCCTGTTCTCTTGTGCAGTGTAGCTTGGAGAACGACCGCACAAAGTCAATGGAAAAAGACTAGTTTTGCTCATAAGGCTGAGATATGGATGACCATGCATTCCAAGAATACAGCGTCCGTTCCCATGATTGGAAGGTCAATCTGCAATGCAATGCAGTCTCATTATAGCGCATCTTACAATAGACTGTTTGAAGCATTGTCGGTCACATACAGCGAAGCGGCTGGAGCAGCACTGACCGGACCTGTCCACCGGAACTCCTCCATCAGCCTGAGGTGTGCGTCAGGCCACCTACCAAGGGCTCCCGTCTGGACACGTGGAGCGCGAGACCGAGCCCGACTCGACCTCATCAATCAGCCCGCGTTCCAATAAAGACGCGCCAGTCCGATCCTGAGCTACCGACCACCGAAATAGGCCGCGGCCGACGACGACCGAGCCTGGCCTCTCGGTTCCAGCCCAGGCCCGGCCCCGGACAGCTCCGCCCGGCAGGTGTCCCGCTGTCCCGCTGGTCTGCCCCCGCACGTGTCCCTCTGTCCGGCCGGGAGGGGATGTGGACCGTTCCCGGATAGATCTGCCCCGCAGGTGTCCCTCTGTCCGGCCGGGGGGGGGGAGTGTGTGTGGACCGGTCTGCTCAGGCCCCTAGAGCAGGTCCAAACAAAGCAACGGAGCCCGAAGGTTGGACAAAGGCTGTGACTTGGCTGCGTGAGGTGCAGATTGCATATCGATTTTTATTAAAACGTATGTCTGAAGCGGATACATGCATTTTATCTTACCTAATGATGACATCGCTAAAAGTTTATAATAATGTATGGCTGTATTTCATTTGCACATTTGTATGTTACGCTTGATTACAAAATGTCGGAATTAACACAGACATCCTGGTACACCCAATGAGCATACAGTATGTGGTTTATATACTTGTTTATATATGTGGGTTGCTTCCCGTTTGTTATATTGAGCTCTGCAATCTTTATGTGTATCTAGGACCGTAGGTAAAATCCGCCTGGCTAAGTGCGCTCCCACGCACTCTGGTCTTCAAATGGATCGCCACAAGCCACACGTTTCTCTGCGAAAAACGCGTCCAAACTGGCGAAGTGAAAGACTGTGACCAAGCACGGGACAAGCAGTGGGGCAATAAAAGCTTTGGTCCATTCCACCACAAAGGCTGTAACCATAACCATAAAGGCCAACGAGGTTCTGCTTGGTACCCTAACGCGGTACCGGTATATCAGAGGGACGGATGGTCGAGGTTTGCTTTGCTTGCTTTTACGGAAGCGACGTCAGGAGCGGCGTCCGTAACCTCGCAGATCCGTGACCATCTATCCATCAAAGACGACTGATAAACTCTTATCTACAAGGACTACAGACACGCAGCAACTGTGCAAAGACGCATGACATCTCCCTCAGGACGCTCAAGACTCCGAAATAGCACCGACTTTCAAAAGGCACTCCACGGGCTCTTCACAGACGCATCACGTACTCTTCACAAACATATGACCTCCGGCTGTCGACAGCCGGGGCGGCGTGCTCACCTTTTTCAGATGCAGGACGGACTCGGGCAGCTGTGAGCTCCACTCGTGCTCGCAGCGCGGACACTTGAGCCGGTTCTTGAAGTAGCGGTACATGATGGACTGCAGGATGGAGGCGAACGGCGTGACGCCGATGCCGGTGCCGATCAGGACGGCGTGCTCCGCTCTGAAGATGTGGCTCGACGGCGTGCCGTACGGTCCGTCGATGTAGATCTGTCCGAGGGGGATGCGCTCCGTCAGCAGCCGTCGCCGGTGTCGTGGAGGGCTCACAGACTGTGTGGGTGTGTGTGTGTGTGACTGGGGCTTTAGGGTGGTCCGACTATGTGGTCATATGGCGCCCGCGGGCTCACAGACTGTGTGTGTGTGTGTGTGTGTGTGTGTGACTGAGGTTTAGGGTGGTCCGACTATGTGGTCATATGGCGCCCGCGGGCTCACAGACTGTGTGTGTGTGTGTGTGTGTGTGTGACTGAGGTTTAGGGTGGTCCGACTATGTGGTCATATGGCGCCCGCGGGCTCACAGACTGTGTGTGTGTGTGTGTGTGTGTGACTGAGGTTTAGGGTGGTCCGACTATGTGGTCATATGGCGCCCGCGGGCTCACAGACTCAGCACCAGACTGCTAGACTAGACCAGCAGTTTCATTGTGAAATCAGTAGTTTCCATACCAGCCTGGATCAAAGGAGCAATCAATACATCGGTACTTACGGGTATGAGGACCATCAACCCCTTAAACCATGACTATGCCGCAGGGTAAGATTAGCAGGTCCCTCGCTAATATACAGGTAAGGCCGAGTGTCGAACAAAAAAATCCTTGAACTGCGGGTTGATAAAAGATTACATGGATGTTGATAAAAGATTACATGGATTTCTCCACAGCAGCTTAAGTGACAATGATGTTCAAACAAGTCTTCTTATTGCCTCTTCACAGCATCTGATGCACGAAATTCATTCAGACCAAACCAGCAGTTACAGCGAATCAACGCCACCATGAATACGAAACAACCATTCCAATTGTAACATGAACGCGCGCATAAATTTAGGGCCCGACATCTTGCAACTGCAATATCTCGGCGGTCAATATCTGCTTCCCTACATATGGGGAGTTACGCCTCGTAGCTTGCAAAGACGTACTGTGCTGCGCCATGAAGTGGCCAGTAAATTTGCGTCCCAAATTCACCTACGAATGTCAGACGCTATTAAGTTCGGTGGTGCAGATCGTTAGGAGCGGCTAATGTGCGCGGACCTGATTAAATTCGGTCGGCCGCCGGCCCGGCCGGCCGAGCGTCGCTCCGACAATACCGTCGGCCCGTGGCCGTCTCGGTCTGGCGGCAGAGCTGCGACAGCCAGCCGGCCGGGCGTCGGTCGACCGCCCGACGGCCGAGGGGACGCCGGCGGCCATCCATCGCGGCCGGCCTGATCAGAGGCCGGCCGGCGGCAACCACTCGCTGATGAGTCGGACGCCAGGGAGCGCCGCTGCCGTCGGCGTCGACAGCCGGGCAGCCGCGGCGGCCGCGGCGACGCACCCATCCGGCGGCCGCGATGGATGGCAACCAATCGCCGCTGAACGCGGCGTCCGTCACCGTCGCCGGAGCGGCGACACCTGCTGCTGGGACCAGCAGAAGAGCGGCGGCACCTGCTGCTGGGACCAGCAGAGGAGCAACGACAAGTGCTGCTGAGACCAGCAGAGGAACGACGATATCCGTCGCTGGGACCAGCAGAAAAGGGAGGACGTCTGTCGCCGGAAACAGCAGCGGGGCGTCGAAATCTGTAGTTGGCATTAGCTTGAAGATGCGAAATATTTTGAAACATTCTGCATAATCTATCCGTAGCCGTATATATTCCGGAGAAACAACAACTTTCGTCCCACTTTCTTCACTTCCACCCTTTTCGAGGAACACGCGTGCAGAGTTGTTTGGAAACTCCCTGCGACTCTGCTAAGCCATTGTGAAGGTTTTAACTATCATCTAAACTCCTCAGAGTATTTTCCCATTCATGGGACGTATTATTTAACGACGGTCTCACTAGCACTCAGAACTGAATTTAATCACAACACAATTCCAGAACTTTCCGTATCTGAGGTGTGCTGCTCTCTTAGCAAACAAAAATATTCTCAGATCCTTTTTGGTGCTGCAGGCGGTTTAACAAATGCACTTCAGCGTACTTTGTATGTGCATCAGGGATACATTTAAGACACGCTTACTAGCTTTCACTAACTGTGCACCACGCCTACAGCAATCACGTTCTCGTGCTCGTCGAAACAGGATCGATAGGCTACGCCACGCAGCATTACCCGGTTTGTGAGCCGCTCTCCGGGCGCTGGGTGGGGTCACAGGGTTCGGGTCAGACCGTCTCTGTCCTCGGCGCGTCCCCCCCCCCCCCGGTCCCCGACAGTCTGGTCAGCGGAGGGGAGGTCACGCCGCAGCGCCGCCACAAATGTAGAGCGATGATCCGCCGGACGGCCGGGCCGGGCCGGGCAGGCTGGCCGGCGCCGAGCAAGACGATCGACCGGCGCACGGCACGTGGGCCGCCAGGATTTCCCGGTGTTACAGGTGATGGATGCTGGCGTCGGCCGGCTGTCGACCGCCGCTCCGACCGGCCGACCGCGAGCTGCGCCGCTCCGTCCGCAGACGCCGTGGCGGGCGCCTTCTCAGCGCGGAGCTGGTACGGCTCGTCAAAGCCGGGGCGGCTCGCTACAGAGCTGGGGCGGCTCGCCACAGAGCTGGGACGGGGCGCCACAGAGCTGGGACGGGGCGCCACAGAGCTGGGGCGGCTCGCACAGAGCTGGGACGGGGCTCGCCACAGAGCTGGGACGGCTCGCCACAGAGCTGGGACGGGGCGCCACAGAGCTGGGGCGGGGCGCCACAGAGCTGGGGCGGCTCGCCACCGAGCTGGGACGGGGCGCCGCGGCCGGAGCGCCACCGGACGCCGAGCCACGCGCTGCCGGTCGTTCTGCCCGGCCGCCGGCGCGGTTTAACTCTCTTAGAGCGTGTGGCTGCGGCAGGTGAGCCCCGGTTGATGGGGCCGCAGGTCATTGGCAGCTCCGCCTCCGGGGATGGATGGCCGGCTCTTTGGCAAGCCGTCTTTCGCTGGCAGTCCGCGAGTCAGTAACGGGCTCCGCGCCAACCCATCTAGCGCCGAGAGTCTCACGGGGTCGGTTGCTGCGCTCTGGACTTCATCTTTTCTCTACGAATCGAGGCTCAGCTATGCCCAGCGTATGTGCGAAACGTGCGATACGACCCTGTGCTCACGACCACATGTTTAGGTCTAACCGAACGTAGCCTGTCTCTTTAACGGGTAGGGTGAGTGGGAACGTTTGCATCACCGATAAAAACACATGCTAACGGAGACGACCATATGCTGTATAACTATATATATGGAAGACCTACCAAGTAAAATTAAGTTTCCACTTAGAGCGTGGCTCGCCGATGAATGGCAAGAGGCTTCGTTCGCTACGACGCGAATCGTCGCTCAAAGTAAAATCTGCGCTACAAAACAGGAAATTTCACTCTGACGCTCGGAATTTCATTAATGTCGCCGAAAACAATATCGCGAAGGTAAAATTTGCATCTGGTGTTGCCTGCCGCCGTTCATCTCGACACGCGGGATGGCACAGCTCGGACCGCCACGAGCGAGCCAAAATTGGCACGAGGGTCCCCAAACGGTGATCAGACATTTTCTCATCTTCTTGAAACAACGCGGCGCGCCCACCGTGTCCGACGCTTCCCTCTGGGGTGTGCCTGTCAACCCATCGATCCCGCAGGCGGCTCAGTCGGCGGCCAACAAAGCCGCGCTGTTCGTCTGTCGGTCCGGCGACCTGTCGGCCTGTACCGGGATCCCCGCCGCCGAACCCGCTCCGACCGTGGGCGGCGCCGTGGAAACCGGCAAAGAGACGCATCCACACGCCCGCGTTCGACGGTCTCTCTCCTCCTCCCCCCGTCTCTCTCCTCTATCTCTCTCAGCGGAGAAGGGATCACGGCAGCGAATCCCCACACCGCGCCGGTTAAGCGCGAGCTAACGCGAAACCAACGGCCGAGCCGGCCGCCTCTCTCCCATCTCTGATCAATACTACTGCACCGGCACAAGTATTTCGCCGAACGCCACGCCGGACGGAGTGAGACAGGGCCACGAAGCCCCGACGGGCGACGTTCGGCGCCCTCAGACGGCTTCGCTGCTGGCGGCCAGCAGAGGAGGGCGCAGGTGACGGCGGCTGTCCGCTGCCCCCGCTACTGAGAGACCGAGCTTTGCCGTCAGTGGCTGAAGCAGAGGCGACCAAACTGGGTCGCCCTGGAGGTTGGCTAAGATCGCTTCCTTGCTCGGGACACCTAAATGTTAGCATCGCATTGCATCGAGACGGTAGATTTTACCCCTCCACAAAAAATCGATATACCTACAGTGGCCTCTCCGTCCAAGGCACGATGATTGTGGTTCGCGATCCAACGCACTTACACGGGGCACAGGGTCCAATTTCTGGGCCCAGGATACAAGGCCACGGATACCGACCTGGGCACAGGACGCAGGATGCACAGTTTGCCGCCCTTGGTCAGGCAGCATGGCGGCATGACTCCCGGTCCCCGCCCCGTATGGCCGGACGCTCTCACCTCGAGCGGCTTGCCAACCGGGTACTTGACGGCGTCGCCCTCGGTCATGGCCACCGCCTCGAAGCGGCCCTCCTCCAGCTTGGCCTCGGGCGACTCGGGCTTGGCCGGCCGCTCGGCCTCCACGTCCAGGCTGTCGGAGGACGGCGTCTTGAACGCGATGATGGTCGGCTTGCGTCGCATGTAGCGGAAGCTGCGCGCCACCGAACTGTTCTGCGGGTTCTGCGGTACAGAGACGAGCGCGTGATACGGGTCAGGATCTGTGGACCCGGTCTGAAGCACGGGCATCATAGCTTGGGACGCCAACAGAGCTTTATACCAGAATGTCGCTTTATTTACTTTGTGGGTTACTATTATGCAGATGATAAATGCAGTTTGAAACAAAGAACGTTATGACTGATAAATCTAGTGTGGAGTTTTGAGTTATGGAACAAGTCTCGTTAAAAACGATTGCAGCACTTTTATTTGTGGCTAACAATGACGGCCAAGGCAATGCCAGCCTGCCGAAGTTGTTAAAAACTTGGCGAACTCTCGGAAATGTGATAAATAGCAGCCGCTTAGGTAGGGCAATAAAACTGAGCGGACCAGGCCCAGCTTCGGTTTAAGTGGTCGGTCTGAAAAATGGCGGCCCTTCGTCACCGAGGGAATCCCCAAGTGGCGTGCCGAACGCTGCGCCGGGCATTCTGAAGGCGGCGTCGGGCCCATGCGGCCCCGCCCCACACCCTCACGTCCCCGCCGGGGCGCTGCTGATCGCGCCGGCATGGACAACGACTGTAGCCGGCGGGGTCAGTACGGCTTCAAACGAGGCCGAGTGCCGTTTGATCGATAGCGGAGCGGGCGCATGATGGACTGGACACGGTGGCACTGTCGGTGCTATATGGACTGGTCGATCAGGCACGAGACAGGGGCCGACAGCCTCAGTATCGAGTGACGTCCAATGGCCAGAATCTACTCCGAGTGTTGTGTCATGTCCGTCTAGTTCGCTTTACGAGGACGCCACGGTGGCTACGGTGGCCGATAGTTGCCGGACAAAAAACCGGCATACTGCGGTAGAGAGACGGGCGCTTCAAAATGACAACAAGGATCACGTTCCGCACCCAATGAAGACCTGTGGTTTCGCTTGGCAGGAGCAGACTAGCACAGTTCAGTTCTCACCAGGTAAGGCAGTGCGTTCAGCTGATTTCTGGCTTTTTGAAGAGATTCCTCGTTAAATTTTGTCTCAGAATTGGACCGCATTTCGCTGCGCAGCCTGCAACAGTAATTTCGCTGTCAGATACAATTTACGTCAAAGAAAACGCTGCAGTCAGCACCCCTATAGCACCAAGAAATCACAGACAGAACCTTAAGAGCGTACAATATTGAACAAGGTCTAAGAACAAAATGATGAAGTTCCAAATATGACGACGTGTCATGATGCATCACATTGTCTACGACATAGGCGTTACTGGTCTTGCTGAAAATACAACTTTACGGACATCTGGATTCAAAGACATTTGAATTACGCCCAGTAAACACGTAGACTGCGAACACTCACAGCAGCAGCTTCTGTCTTTTCTTCATCCTTTGCTCCATATCTGGCAGGGAGACGGTCTTCAGGAGTGGCTGCTTCTTGAGATTGAAGTGCTGCTGTCCGGCGCCGGGCGGGGCCAGGTGGGACGCTCCGCTCTCCCCGCCTGGCGACACCGCGCACCAGGTCAGCCGGCCTCCGAGACAGACTGCAGTCACGGCCACCACCACAGGCATCCCCGGCTCCTCTGGACTCTGTCTGGGGATGTGGAGCTGGGGCCCGCGATCCCCGCCTACACCCTCCAACCCCCCACCCCCCTCACACACACACACCAGGGCCCAGGACCCGGCTCCTCTGGACTCTGTCTGGGGGCATGGAGCTGGGGCCGGCGGTCTTCCGTCTACCTCCCGGCACCTGGAGACAGGATCCGGCTCCTCTGGACTCTGTCTGGAGGTCTCCATGGCTGGAGCTGGGGCCGGTCTCCGGCCGGCACCAGGGGCGGCAAGTCCGCGCCCATCGATCGCGCCTCGGCCGTCGTCCGACCGAGGCCACGCTCATAAGCTTATCTACTCCGCGTACTGGGGGAAGCGCCGAGTTCGCGCCACGACATCGTCCGGTCTCGGCCGCCGCCGGCGCCTCTGAGCCGCCGCGCGTGGGGCGGGGCCGGTCCGCCGCGGCCGACGCGACCGCCCGAGCGTCCCGTCGGGCCGGCCGGCCGGCCGGAGACCGCGCCCGCCGCCGACGGGCATAATTAACGAGCCGGCCACGTTCGCAGTCGGTCAGCGATGAGCTGGCCGGCTGGCGGAGCCGGCTGCTCCGGCGGGCGGAGCCGGCTCCGGCGAGTCCGTGGCCGGCACAATGATACGGCAACAGGTGCGGCCCGGCGGGATCAATAGAGGTGGCCGAGCGTCCCCTGTCGCCGGCGGTCCGCGGCCTGCAAAGAAGCCGACAGCACGCGCCGCCCTCCCCCGTCC
This sequence comes from Capitulum mitella, assembly GCA_030062745.1. Classification (NCBI taxonomy): domain Eukaryota; kingdom Metazoa; phylum Arthropoda; class Thecostraca; order Pollicipedomorpha; family Pollicipedidae; genus Capitulum; species Capitulum mitella. The sequence goes on from CP099839.1 coordinate 36,408,087, forward strand.
CAGACGGCCAAATGGCGACAAGCTTATCCGTCTGTCAGCCAGCCAAATGGGAATATGAAAGCATACGCCAAATAGAGGAAACTTCGCTTCACCTCAGGAAATCAACGGTTTGAAAGCTAACGGCCGACTGCATGCATAACTCGTCTCGTCTGTAATGCAAGTTCTTCGATGACTTCTTGGCTGAAACCCAGTTATTCCAATACTTTGTCCGGTTCCACGTCTTTTGGAACTTACTACCAGAGAGCTATCATTCAGAAATGTGAAGGCATGCCGTAAATTGTATAAAAATATGTCAAAAGTTCTGGTACATCTCTACCCAGGATATGATGGCCATTTATCAAAAAAGATGAATATGCCGGACAGCTCTGATAGTGATGTTGCGAACAAGCGATAAACATGCGCAGAAGCTGCATCCCTGAATTCCGTTCTGCTTAGCTCTTTGTTTTGATCATCATTTGACCGTCCGAGCTAGAGCTGAAATCATCTTGGCAAACACAAGATGTTGCACAATATAGCCGTAGGGCCGCCCGAATGACGAGAACCATATTAGTCATTAAAGCCATATCAGAACGAGAGACAGATCAGGGCCAGTGTACACCCAGGTTTTCATGAGGTCTTCCGACAGCTCCCACCTTTTTCCTCGTCGATCGGCTCCATCACCACCTCCTCCTCGCAGCCTTCGTTCACGATCCCCTCGGTCCGGACCTCTGGTGGCTTTGTGTTGAAGCTGATTCGGCGATTCTTGTCGCTAGGTGTCCTCAGCCTCTTAATCGACCTGGCAGGGTGCGTTATTGACGTCGAATGCTCGTTCATGCAGCGCAAGGATCAAGTTCCACAAGGAACAAGATTTGTACTATTTTTGGTTACTGTAAATCGATTTACACAATCCTGGTCATGACAACTGAAATGAAACAATGTCTGTAATGAATGAAATGCATGAATGAAATGGTATTCACGCCGTCCGATCTAAATTTAAAATATAGATATATAATGCTGTATCCCACGATACAGTTACGGGTGGAAGTGAGACAAGAGACCTACAGCGTTTTACAGAGACTGATCTGCTTTCAGATATGCTGCTGACTGGATCATAAAGCACCAGTATTGCTTCTTGATACTGTGGTTTATTCCAACATTCACATCGCACTACCAAATCAGGCGTCGTTCTCTTACTTCCGGATCTTCTGCATGCTGGACTCGTCCTGCCTCAGCAGCTTCTGGCACTTGTCCGAGACGCAGCCGTCGGCGTCATAAGCCTCCTCCAGACACTCGATCTTGAGCTGCTCCTCTTCGAAGTAGTCGTACAGCCGGTGCGTCCAGCCGCCCAGGGCGCGAATGTGCAGCCACAGCGTCTCTGTGGCACGCAGCCGCAGTCGGGCGGTCAGCACCTGAGACCAGCTGTCACGCAATTACAGCCGGATGTGGAGCGCAGCGTACGTGTGGGACATCAAGGGAGCCGGTGGACTGGCTCTCGCTAAAGGCGAAACCGCTGAAAAAATGTATGTTTTTGTGCGGCCTTCGTAAGAGGAACGCAGAAACTAAAAAAATCTTAATAACACGTGTTTTCTAATCAACAGGAAATGAGAACTGGTCACATTAATTCAAATGGTGAACGAAAAGGAGCTGATAACATATATCAAGACCATCGTGAGGTGATAAAGACACTTGTAATTACTTTTTACGAGCTATGATACAAACGTGTTTCTTATCATTTTCGTACACTGTTCCATTGTTCTCCTCAGTTATCTTCCACGAGCTATCAGACAGCAGTCCTATCGATCAGTGCAGACCCATTCCAATCTGAGGGCTCCCGTTCACCGAAGCAGTTGCTAACCTTCCTGTTCGGGAGCACTGCTGATTGTGAAGGGGTGCCATTCGTACTTGGCGATGGCCGGGATGTTGACGAACAGATAGTCGCCCGGGTGGTAGTCCAGGCTGGTCGGCCTCTTGATCACCTAAAGAATGAACAAGGGACTCGGTCACCGACGCCCCAGCCTCACCACCAGACCGGAGACGGCGTCCCGGCGCCCGGGCGGGCTGGGAGGTGGTCCCACCTCCGAAATGTCCGAAATACATACCGCAGGCGCAGCGCAGGGGCACAGAGGACTTTACGGGACTTCACACGGGGGACGCACACACACACACACACAGCGAGGTAAGAGGCGATGCTTACCAAGTGGGTGACCTTGGAGGGTAGCAGGATGCCGGAGCTAATGTAGGTGCGGCCGTGTCCGGTCTTGATCCGCACCAGACGAATCACGCGCTCGATCAGGTAGATGACGCCTGGCACGATGAACCACTTCCAGAAGTTGGGTCCGTGCAGGATCAGCAGCACGTAGTACGGCACGTACAACAGGTGAGTCCAGTAGAATACCTTAGGGGAGAACGGGAACTTATGTTCGGGATGTTCTCCATTTTCTCACGTGTTTCTGAACCAGTCCAGTGTTGGCACACTCAGACGCATCACCAGAACAGTGACATGTGAAGGATGTGTATTTGTTGAGCAAAACAACTCACGATTGCCGACTGCAATGACAGTCCTCGATGATAAAACATGCAATACCGCGTGGTCGCTTCTTTAGCTTCAAGAGCTTAATCTGAAGCAAACAGGCATACGCATACGGCGGGCCACTGCAAGCTAGCATTCGTGCGCTTCCTGTTTCTCTGCACACATCACTCACCTCGAAGTTGCCCTTTTTGCGAACGAAGGGTTGCGAGCAGATGACCATGACGGTCAGGATGACCATGAGCGCAATACCGCTGGGGTTGGCGAAGCCCGGCACCAGGCCGAACTGCCCGGGCTTCAGTGTCAGCAGCCAGTCGGCGTAGGTGAAGTTGCCTGTGTTCAGAACGCTGAGCGCTCCGTCCGGTGGCACCACGTTCACGGCTGCGGCATAGCACAACACCATTTTTGTGGCGTCTCAGCAGGCATATAGGAAGGCCAGCTGATGACCACTGATGAATGCAGAGCCGGGGTCCGCAGAGAGCTGGGTTTTACCAGCTGGGATCCTTAGACTCTGATCAGTGGCCTTGGTAGTACCGCAGGCATGCATGAATTCTCCCATCCTTCATTGGTAACCGCCAAATGGCGCAGGCTTTCTTTGTTAAGTGTCTTTTATCTAAGCTGTTTTGTTTTCTTTGGAATAGGGAGAGACATCGTAAGCAAAAAAGGATGAAAGACCAGGTGGCTATAAATGTGTGCGTGTGTCATTTCATGACGGATGTATTTACCGAAGTTGATGAAGTGGGCGATGGTGTGCAGCAGGCTGTAGATGAAGATGAACCAGCCGGCCATCTTGTGGAAGTAGATGTGTTCGTCCAGCGGTAGGTAGGACGCCAGTCCGTTGGTCCGAGCCAGGGTGATCAAGTTCCGCAGCATTACGGCCACGATGAAGGCGCAGCAGAAGTTGAGGGCTTGCCCTGAGGGAAGACCGGAGTAGGAGAAATTTAACTGATTCACGACGAAAAAGTGCGCATTTATCAGTCGTTTCTTTAAATAATTCATTTCCATTTGTGTGAATAATGCCATTCGGTTTTCAGACGCTTTACAATTGGTTACTTGCAAAATCTCCATATTTGTGCAAATGGGTAGCCCAGTTGGCAACGACAACAACGAGATTGGATCCATCGCCGCAAGTCGCACAAACTTACCACACGCCCTGGCGATGATGTAGGGCACGGGTAAATCTTTGAACTGGACGCAGCGGCTCACAAACAGGCCGATGTTGATGGCAAGGAAGGCGAAGAGGAAAGCCAGGTAGGCGTAGTTATTCCTGATGTACGGCATGGAGAACTGGTAGGGCTTCATGGCCGACAGGGTTTTGAGCAAGGACGACCGTTTCTTTGGCTGTGGCGGAACCAGCCACCGGTCTATGCTGAAACAGTGACAAGCAATGTGATAGTCCTGGCATTCGAGAGCAGTAATGACGGGAGACATGGTCATGATGACACAGAACCAATCGCTAGGATGGCCCCGCATTGTGCTGACTTAAATATGCAACTCACTACCAGGTTTGTATAAAATACTTTTACGTTGTTAAGAGATTCGCCGGAAGAAATTAGAATGAATTTAAAGCAGTGTAGGGTGGTAACTTCTTCACAACACGCACCACCATTTCAGCCTCTCAGCGGTGCCATTACAGGCCGGTTCACTTTCAGCTCCAGTGTCCGCGTTATGGTGCTGCTTACGGCCTAGTAGTGGTTGCCTACTGTTCAAGCGGCGTTCACCAAGCGCCCAGGTCAATTAAGTCGTAGGCAGCGTTGACAGGCCACTTATAGACTTCTGAATGGATTGCTTATTGTTCTGTTCTATCCTTCGGAGCCGACAAATTTACTGCCGGTCTCGGGAGTGTTCAGGTAGAAAAAGCGGACTGCGTTGCAAACGATCGGCTCTTAACCAGCCATAGACATGTAAATTTGTAAAAAAAAAAAACAGCCCGAGGCACGATGAATGAAGCCGTTTGTTTCAGCGATTATGGCGCCGAGGGCAAAACGGTCCTCTGTTATAAGTGGGTAACGACGGCGACCATAGAGCTGAGCAGGCCGGCAGTGGCCTTAGTGACTCGGCACGGAAGCTACGGTGATGCAAGCTTTAATTTCGTTCAGGATTGTGCGGTCAATTATAGTACTATTTACTGTTGGCTCAGAACTGCCTTTGCATTACTTTCTTATCTTTATTAAGATCTATTCAGAAATTACGAGCAACGGAACGTTTGCACTGGATAAACAACTCATCAATGGCCGCGAGGCTATTTGTCACAACGTGGCAAGTCAGTAATTATGTCAGCTCTTAACAGTCGGTGGTTTGAGTAAACATTTCTAAATCTCTGACAGGGTTTCACCTGCCAGTGCCAAAACTATTACGTTAAGGCCAAAATAATCTGACTTATGCCTAATTTCTTTGCCGAGAGAGAATGCGTAGACTGTCGCAGCATTTCGAAATGCATTCATCTTTTGTGTGTCACAGAATGCTAAATCGTCCTCAGCCAGCTAAACGAACACGAAACGCAACTTCAGGCTGTTTCATCCGCTGTCTGGTGCGTTGGCCTGTATCGCACCTGATGGACAGATTTTCCAGTAGTCCCTCGTGTTTCTCCAGCTGGGCCTTTAGGTCCTCGTACGTGATGGCACCCTGGTGCTCCACGTCGGCGTCCTCGAACAGCGCCGACGTCAGGTCCTCGATCTGCTCTTCACTGAACTTCATACCGTTCTCCTCCATACAGGCGAGCATCACATGCTGCAGTTCCCGACGCTGGATCAGGCCGTCGCCTATGGAAGAATAACAATTCAGCATCAGGAGAGGACAGAGGGAGGAGAGCGGGGTGGCATAGAGTCAGAAAGGTGGGGAGAATGGAAGACAGACAGGCAGACAGGCAGTTGGACAGGCAGGCAGGGAGGCAGGCAGGCAGGCAGGCAGGCAGGCAGGTGGGCAGGCAGACAGACAGACAGACAGACAGACAGACAGACAGACAGGCAGGCAGGCAGGCAGGCAGGCAGGCGGGCAGGCAGGCAGGCAGGCAGGCAGGCAGGCAGGCAGGCATGCAGGCAGGCAGACAGGTAGACATACAGACGCACAGACATACAGACGCATATACACACAGACAGGCACACAGACAGACAAGCAGGCAGGCAGGTGGACAGGCGGACAGGCAGACAGACATGCAGGCTGACAGGCTGACAGGCAGACAGGCAGGCAGGCAGGCAGGCGGACATACAGACATACAGACAGAGAGACAGACAGACAGATAGACGGACAGACAGATAGACAGATAGACGGGCAGACAGACAGACAGACAGGCTGATACATAGACACACAGACAGACAGACGGACAGATAGACAGACAGACAGGCAGGCAGGTGGACAGGCGGACAGGCAGACAGGCAGGCAGACAGGTAGAAAGGTGGGCAGGCAGACAGGCAGACAGACAAGAGAGAGAGAGAGAGAGAGAGAGAGAGAGAGAGAGAGAGAGAGAGAGAGAGAGAGAGAGAGAGAGAGAGAGAGAGAGAGAGAGAGAGAGAGAGAGAGAGAGAGAGAGAGAGAGAGAGAGAGAGAGAGAGAGAGAGAGAGAGAAGTGTAAATGAATTCAACGTAGTTTGTCAGTTATGGTGTTCTCGAGCATTGGAGCAGTGAGGCTGTACTGAATCCCTCGTAGCATTAACAAACAAAACAAAAACGAGGAGAGTAAAAGAAGTCGTTTCAGATGAACCTAACATGTAAAGAGCTCGGTTACACGACAAGTAAAACCCGCTGCAATGCTGTCACTGCCAGTCAGATGCGCTCACACCCCAGACCTCACAAAGAGGGAGCTAACTACTTCGTCCTGGTCCGCCACCTTCCGCCGCGGACGCAGCGCCACCTACCATCAAGGTCGTACACCTTGAAGAGGAAGCGTATCTTGTCGTCATGAGATTTGCCGGCGAATTGGTGCATGGCGTCCAGGAATTCCTGCAGCGACACCGTGCCACTGTTGTCCCGGTCGAAGATCTGGAACACCCGCTCGGCGAAGAACGGCTGGAACGGAGTCGGTCAGAGGTCACAGTGGAGCCGTCGGGTGGCCAGGGAACGGCAGGAAGCGCCGGCCGAGCGGAGCGAGCGAACCGAGCGGACCGAGCGGACCGCGCGGACCGAGCAGACCGAGCGGACCGAGCGGGCCGAGCGGGCCGAACGGACAAACGGACCGAGCGGACCAAACGGACCGAGCGGGCCGAGCGGGCCGAGCGGACCGACGCGGACCGAGCGGACCGAGCGGGCCGAGCGGGCCGAGCGGACCCAGCGGACCGAGCGGACCGAGCGGGCCGAGCGGACCGAGCGGACCGAGCGGGCCGAGCGGGCCGAACGGACCGAGCGGACCAAACGGACCGAGCGGACCAAACGGACCAAACGGACCGAGCGGACCGAGCGGGCCGAGCGGGCCGAACGGACCGAGCGGACCGAGCGGACCAAACGGACCGAGCGGACCGAGCGGACCGAGCGGACCGAGCGGACCGAGCGGACCGAGCGGGCCGAGCGGGCCGAGCGGACCGAGCGGACCGAGCGGACCAAACGGACCGAGCGGACCGAGCGGACCGAGCGGACCAAGCGGACCAAACGGACCGAGCGGACCAAACGGACCAAACGGACCGAGCGGACCGAGCGGACCGAGCGCGTGCAGTTTGCTGTTCGACCATTATCGGCGAAGGTTATGTTCTGCGGTCGATCGTCAGGGGATTTTTTTCGAAAGTGAACACGTTAAATAACCCAGTCGTAATTGTGTTCCTTTAGAGCCTGGCATTAACAGCGTCATGCCTTTGGTGCCGTCCAGCCGTTTCACCAGTTTTGTCCGGATACAATGGATGAAGGTATTGCCTCAGAACTGGTACGCGTTAATCGGGGCTATGACAATCAAACGGTCGCGTTATAGCGGGGAAACTGTTTACATTTCGGAACCTTGAAAACTGCTAAGTTAAGCAGCCCTCAAGTCGTGTACCAATTGGTGTTTGCTACAATGAGTGCAAGCCTAACATTATTTCAGCTTAATATTTACCAGTTAGCATCCAGTGATAAAGCACATTTTCCTAATTTGGTGTCCATTCATCTCATGGCTGAATGGACATAAAAAACTGCAGCCGGTTCATTTGGAGACAGCACGTAGGAAACATTAGATTTTTTCCCCGCTTGAGTCGCAGAGATCTCTTCCAATGTCCTTTATTTCAGCCATGCGATCACTTTCTGCAAGCTAAATAAAACATTGCAAGTCGCGTACTGTAAACGCGGACTGGTCGCTCAGCTTTGCACGCCTTTGCGATGTCTGTGTTCACCGAAGTGCCACGAAATACAGGGCAAACATAGGCGACGGAACCGTGTTCGTTTGAATAGTCTGCAACATGCAGCGAGGTTCGTAGGCTGCACCGAATACCAGTTATCGAATGTCTTTCCAAGAGGCTGCATCTCCCAGAACGGTCAGAAGGGGTGGGTTTTCCGATGTTACATCAGTGCTCCGGGCCAAGCGCGTCAGCAGCGATGGAGAAAAGGGCGTCCACGGAGGGAGGAGACGACGGAGAAAAGGGTGCGACCACATCTGGCCAGGATTCTCTCTCTCCCTCTCCCTCCCCCCCCCTCTCTCTCTCCCTCTCTCTCTCTCTCTCTCTCTCTCTCTCTCTCTCTCTCTCTCTCTCTCTCTCTCTCTCTCTCTCTCTCTCTCTCTCTCTCTCGTGCCCCATCTGAACTGGCTCGCAAGCTCGCCCAGCGACGTAAACAAGTTCAATCGCACAGGTTTTTATGCCTTTTCGCCTCGCTGGGCCACAGCTCCCTAACGTCTCCTAAAGCTCGTCTCGCGTTTTCCATTTCCGCAGGCGTGATCCATCGTTCCACAGGAGTGTTTGCGCCCCTCTGGGAGGGTCGGCACACGGCAAGCCCGTCTGATGGCCGGGAACCAGCGGCCGGCCCAGCTCGGCGCGTAATTGGAGCTGCCAGCCGGCGGCGGGCCGCTGCCCGTTGCAGCTTTATGGCTCCATTGCTCAGCCACCGACACCGCCGTTGGGCCGGATCGGCGGCGCGGCACGCGTGGCCAGGGGCTAGGCCTGGCGTCACTGTGCCCACCGCCCGGTCCGCACCGGAGCCGCTCACGCCGCAGATTACAGGAAAGAGAGGAGAAGTAGCAGAGAGGAAGAAAGAGAACTGCAAGAAGCATACAAACATATCCAAAATGTATTACATCAGCCACTGATTTCTTGCAATGCCAGCATGCGGGAAGAAACTTGACGAAAAATGTTACATATGCAATCAATATGTAGTATTTCTGCCTAATGCCTAATACGTTATGCATGTGTTTTGAATGTCCAAGTCATTACGTGAGCCGACAGCACTAGCGGTGATGTGAAATGAAGCTGGACATGGGAAGGCAATGTGTCATGTACTTGCTCAATGTTTGTGCAATGTTTGAGGTGGCACTGTGTACACTGACAGTGATGATGGTTCTCGAGACTAAATCAGCCTCATTTTCCGCGCGAGGCTGGAGCACGGCTCCGATTCCTGGAGGGATACCTGGAGGGATGGAGCGCTCCGACGCGCCGGCGGGCCACGCGCAGTCCCAGAAATTGTTCCAGCAGTGACAACACATCTGCCCATATCGGGATGACGCAACCGCCTGCTGACTCCAAAACGCCGCGGCTGGCGCCGTGTCAATCTCGGCGTCAGTCAGGCGTTGTAACAGCGCCCAGACTGCCACCAGTCCCGGCCCAGCGCAGGCGACCGCCCCAGGTCCTGGGTCAGCCCCCGAGACTGTCCCAGGTCTGCGTCCCGGCACCAGAGACCGGACCAAGTCTACGACCCGGTACAAGAGACCGCTCCAGGCCCGTAGCTAAGACCCAGAGACCGCTCCAGGCCCGCGGCTCGGCCCCCACACCGCTCCAGGTCCGCAGCTAGGCCCCAGAGATCGCTCCAGGTCCGCGGCCCGGCCCCCAGAGACCGCTCCAGGTCCGCAGCTGGGCACCAAAGACCGCTCCAGGCCCGCGGCTCGGCCCCCACATCGCTCCAGGTCCGCAGATAGGCCCCAGAGACCGCTCCAGGTCCGCGGCCCGGCCCCCAGAGACCACTCCAGGTCGCGGGCCGGCCCTAGAGACCGCTCCAGGTCGCCGGCCGGCACCAGGTCCGGCCTCAGAAGCGGGCCGGGAGCCGGCGGCCGAGCTGCGGTGGCTCCGGCCGGCCGAGCCGCCTGCATTAATCACCGCCGCCGCGGAGCCGTTGCACGGAAAGCGAGACCGGGCCATTCATCATGAGGTCGCGGCCACTAATTACCGCGTCAGAGCCCCGACGCTGAGCGACTGCGCTATTTACGAGCGCGGACGGCCGGCGGCCGCCTGGGAAGACGAGACACGGCCGCCGGCGGTCCGATGCGCCTCCCTCGCCGCGGCCGCCCCGGTCCGCCCAGGAGCCGCAGTCCGTGTACCGGTCGGAGCCTGTCCACGAGCCGGGCCGGTCGGGGCCCGCACTCCACGGGCCCGGGTCGTCACGTGCGCGCGCAACAAACCCAGCCGACCGCAGCTATGTGGCACGACTAACGACTCGGCGTTCCAGGTCGGCCGCTGTTCCGCGGCCGGACCGGGCCGGACGGCGTAGGCCGGCCACGGCGCCACGTGCCCTGTCGGCCCGCACGTGAAGGAACGGCAGCGACAACGGGCCGCCGTCGGTCACGCAGGTCGGTGCTGTGGCCTTCTGGAGCCCGCGATCGACGGCCAGTTGCCATGTGCTCGGGAAGGGGATCCGATCCATAAAGTGCTCGCACGCTGAGTGGCTCTTCAGCGTGCGAGGACTTTTGTCTCCATAATTATCTGGCAGCAGATCTGACCCTAGGTTTTTCTGGCCTGAACATACTTTGTATACCTATTCCTGATATATATTCCTATTGATATTTATATATATATATATATATATATATATACATATATACATATATATGTAAGAGGTGTGTTAGAAAAGTTCCAGTTTTGATGTCACAAAAGATTTATTTCAAACTCAGATTTCACACTAAGAGTTTTCCCCTTCGAAGTAATCCCCCTGGAGTCTAATGCACTTTCCAATCCTTCTCTGACACGCTTGCATGCACGCCTGAAAGGATTCTTCCAGGATCCTCCGCAGCTCCGTCGTCACGGCCTTTTTGATGTCGTCGACGTCTTCAAAACGGGTCCCCTTGATGACCCCCTTGAGCTTGGGGAAGAGGAAAAAATCACACGGAGCCAGGTCCGCGTGATGACCTCCCTACTCCTCCGACCTGACTCCGTGTGATTTTTTCCTCTTCCCCAAGCTCAAGGGGGTCATCAAGGGGACCCGTTTTGAAGACGTCGACGACGTCAAAAAGGTCGTGACGACGGAACTGCGGAGGATCCCGGAAGAATCCTTCCAGGCGTGCATGCAAGCGTGGCAGAGAGGATTGGAAAGTGCATTAAACTCCAGGGGGATTATTTCGAAGGGGAAAACTCTTAGTGTGAAGTTTGAGTTTGAAATAAATATTTTGTGACATCATCTCTGGAACTTTTCTGACACACCTCGTATATTCCGTATGTGGCTGACGGTGACCTGACTGGTTGCGTCACGCCTGTCCAGTTCATCTCGCTACGTGAAAACGGCAAGAGCAGCAATAAACGGTCGTGGAGATGCGATTCTGCACGTCATTCTGACGGTTCGAGTTCGGCTGGAGGTGGCGGCCGGGGGAGAAGCAGGCGTCGTGACCGTGGCTGGTCACATCTTCAGCGGGTGGCGACCAGACAATGTGAAGAGAGCTGGACATTCGTCCCGCGGCCGTCTAAATAGGTCACTCTAATTGACCAATTTCATAGCCTTTTAAGTGCCGCGCTACCTTTGCCTGATTTTCTTTGTGATGATAATAGCTACTGTTATAGATGGCCTATGTACGCAAAGCGTTTAAACACAATGAACTTAGGACAGCTGAGCTAAATGCAAATATCACATGAAAGGCAGTCAAAATAATCTGTCATATTCAAACCTAAATCTGAATTCATACAAATTCTACTTCCAACAAAGGCAAAGGTTTAATTCCTCATTCGGAAAACTAATGATTAGAACAAATTTTGCTCGTAATATTGTGGCGTAAAGCCTGTCAAGGCAAAAGGTACATCTTCCGTCCCAAATAATTCATCGAATGTTATGAACCTCCACGTAAAACGTGCCCGGTAAGAACGGATTCGTTGTCTTGTTCCCCCAGAGTTGGCGTGTAATTTCTCCAGCATCTAGCCGTGCGCAGTAATCACCCAGCGGCTCGGCGGCGGCGCTGGCTAGGCAGCCTCGCAAGGCCGCACACAGCCGGCGTGTGTGCCGCCGGCCGCAGACGTGAAAGCCGCCGTCCGGTGCATGTTAGCCGCTCATCTGGGCGGCCGCCGCCGGCTGCCAGCATCTCGCAGCCACCCCTGGACGGCCGCGGGCGGTGCAGGGCGGTGGCGGACGGTGGCGGGTGCCGGCACGCCACCGCCGGCAGTATTAGGCACTAGAGGGCGGCTGTGGACAACGACGGGCAGCAGTGGGCAGGATAGCGGCGAGCAGAGGCCTGCAGAGCTGGGCAGAGGCAAGGAGAGTCGGGAGGAGGCCAGTAATGACAGACAACTGGTGGCTGAAGATGTTTCAGGCTAAATGGACAGACCAGTATAGAACGGAAATAGTCACGGTATCGACCCATTGGCGACAAACCCAGCCTGGAAGGTTGGTCGCGATCGGGTATCACAAATTCGCGGTCGGAGAGCATGGCTAACGGTCCTTCTGTCGGGAAAGGTTGATCGTGATCGGGTATCATGGGCCCGCGGCCGTACAGGACGGTTACCGGTCACTTAACCAGTGTCACGCCGACCAGGAATGCCATGACCAGTGTCATGACCGGACTTTCCCTGGCTGACGACTGTCCGTCAATGGGCCAGTTATGAACCACCACACCAACAAACGCCTGGCTACGGGACAGACACTTCTGTGAAAGCATCGCTTCACTGAGAGATTTAATGACATTAAGGCGAACTTGTGATGAATAAAAATGAGGCGATAAAAATTGCACGTATAGCTTACTTGGAGCTATTAGCAAATAGGTGGTCATGAATAATTAGAAAAGGGATTTCAAGACAGACTGGGTGCTATGGTGAACTGCGAACACCTGATTAGAATAGCGGACTGGAACGGATGAAAGCAGACATTTATCGAGGACCTGGGAATTCCCGGAACGAAACGACTGCGCCTAGCGTTCACATTTCGTCACGCATGATCAGAAATATATGGCCAATGGGTGGCGAGCTTTCAGTCAGCATTGTTAATGAAGTTCTTCATTGATGATCATCCAAACAGCCCAGCGGCACTACGAATCATCTGTCTCTTCTTTTCGAAAAACAAAATGGATTGATGAACCTAGAACGATTAAGAGCAATGTATTGTGGTCGCTAGCCCCGAAATACGGGAGAGCACGTTTGTGCAGCACTGCGCTCCGGAAGCTTCGAGCGACGGTTACCACATTGTTGCAATTTGTAGTGAGAGCATCACGACCGCGTGAGAGTTAATGGCACCATTGAAACATGATACACTCTTAATATGGTGGACCCAACTGCCGTGTTCGCTATTAATGTTTGGAAAGGTATCCCTCGACTAAATACGATATTTTTCAACGGCATATCGCCTTGGAAATAATTTTATCGTGCCTTCGACAAGTGAGCAATTCTGATTTCATTTAAAATGCTAATTAAGATATATATAGCTACAGGCACTGTCCACAAGGATGGTAAAGCTGCCTGAAAAGTAAAGAAACGTAGAATATCTTCAGCAGCTGGGGAATGGTCATGTCTCGTTGGATTAATCGTTGACAAACTTTCGGAGGAAGAAACAAATGGATGTTTTCATGAGCTTCATTTACATCGCGTTAATGGCACAGAAAACAATTTCGCAGAGACGCTGAAGTGTACTTACGTTTTTGGAGTGGACGATTTTAGTGAAGTCATCGCGACTGAGTTCTTGGGAGTTTTTCAGCTGTCCCCTGAATAACTGCTCCAACCACTCCAGGTTTTCTTTGGTAAAACCCGTCTGTGGCCTGAAATAATTAAAAATTAATGGTAAGAGGAATCGCTACGCACACAACCATACGAACAACTCTGTACGACGCGAACCACACGAACCGTGCGAATAACTCTACGAGTGCGGAGCACGAGACAGGGCCATTTGCTCTACGTGCCCCGCTCGAGAACCGAGGCCGGGAGCGGCGCTTCTCCACCAGAGGAGCTGGCTTACAACTAGTAAGCCAGCCGTTATACAACTAGCCCCTATCAACTCACGGAACGGAGACCGCGGGCATTCGCGCAAGGCGGCATTTGCTAGATCGACCGCCGCACTATGTCGTTACCGGAAGTGCGCGCGTGCGGCTGTGTCGATCCGTCTGCTCTCGTTCGTACGCGCATTTGTGCTATGGGCATGTGTGGATAGCTGCATGTTCTATTCCTTTACCTGTGACTCAGGTTTAATAACCATGGGAACAGTGAGTAATCCTACGTCGTCAATAGCTTCCGAATAACAAAAAAACATTCATTTGTAAAATATGACCGCCCTGCATCGCAAAGGAATGCTCAGCATTAAACCAAATTGCAAAAGAAAACCTTATGGCATAAATAATATCACACTCCTTTCCACTGGCAAATAACAAACTTTGCAAAACAAAAACAAAACCAAAAACAAAGTAAGCCAAAAAACAATCTGATCATGCCAGTTGCAGCCTATAACATAAACATTGTGTTTAGATATAAATGTTTTATGACAATGAAGGCTACCTGACGATAAGATGTCGTCGGCATAACATCTTTATAACGTATTCTGAAACATTCCCACAGCGACAGCAATGACCACGAAACAAACGAGCGCTAAGAGTAGCGACGTGTCGGGCGGTACCATTTCAAAGACGGCAGTCAAGAACTATCTTGGAAAGTCCACCAGAAGTGGGTTTACCACAATGAAAGGGTGAACACCCGGCGATTCAGGCATCCCGTTCTTGCCGTGAGTCCGCAGAACGGTGCCCAGATTCGGCGCGACCGCAGCCGTCGACCGTCAACCACCGAGCGGCTCTTGAGCGGCCGCTGCGTGGTGGCCGGTGACCGCAGACGGCCGTCGGCCGCCGCCGTCTGGCCGTCTGACGTCCGTCCAACGTCAGAGTCCAGCCAGTCAGCAGCGAGAGCCGCGCAGGAGTCGGAGCTGCCGGCAACGTGCCGCGTGTGCTGACGCCAGCCGCGTCCACGGGGCGCGCCTGGCGGCCGGCCGGCTCCGACACACGCCGAGGCCGGCTACCCACCCGCGCCGCCCGGCCCAGCCCGCTCCGCCGAGGCCGGCTACCCACCCGCGCCGCCCGGCCCAGCCCGCTCCGCCGAGGCCGGCTACCCACCCGCGCCGCCCGGCCCAGCCCGCTCCGCCAGAGGCCGGCTACCCACCCGCGCCGCCCGGCCCAGCCCGCTCCGCCAGAGGCCGGCTACCCACCCGCGCCGCCCGGCCCAGCCCGCTCCGCCGAGGCCGGCTACCCACCCGCGCCGCCCGGCCCAGCCCGCTCCGCCAGAGGCCGGCTACCTACCCGCGCCGCCCGGCCCAGCCCGCTCCGCCAGAGGCCGGCTACCCACCCGCGCCGCCCGGCCCAGCCCGCTCCGCCAGAGGCCGGCTACCCACCAGCCCGCTCCGCCCGGCCCAGCCCGCTCCGCCAGAGGCCGAATCGGAGCCGTCTGGGCGTCGAGTCGGCGGACCCGGACCGGGTCTGGTTTGGTGAGCCACTGCGGAGCTCGTAAAACTCTGATCTCGTCTGGCGCTCTTCTTCCCAGTCTTTCCGCCAACGGAAAGTCGTAGTCCGTAACCATGGACGCCTCCAAACGGGACGCAGGGGCAACACCTAATCTACTTTACAGGTCGGGCTAGAAAAGTGAGCTTTTTCTTGTCATTTTTCAGCATCCCTTGTCAATATTCTTCTGCCGTTTTGCCGTTATGTGCCGTTAGCTTGGAACTGTGTAATGCGGTATACGGATTGCAGTTCATGCAACAAACACTGCTTAGCACGAATCCCGATTTCAAAAAACCCCGGCAAAACATTCAGAGAACATTTTTGCAAAACATTCCTGACGAACATAATTTTTTAAATGACTCCTGGCGATAACGTTTTTGCAAGCAGAAAGTTTTTTTCGTGAATCTGCTCAAGGAAAGGAATGGCAGTGCCCATGCTTGCAGTTATTATTTCATCATCTGATTGCAATAATCTTAAAGCTTTTAGCTACAACTGGATTTACCGCGAGGAAACGGCGTTGCCTTGGAAATTACCGGTATACTGTATCGCATACGAAAAACCTGAACGACGTTCGCATGTTTGCTTCCACGAACACCGTGCTATTGGAGTGTGAGACACACCACCCTTTACCTTCGTCACACGCGAGAAAAGTCATCAGCATGAGAGCGCTGAGCGTCACGACAACAAAATGGAGTCAGCGGTAAAAACCACACCACGCAGACGCGGTGTGACAGGATAATTATGGTGCTATGACCTCGTATGTATCTGTCATAAATTAGGAGCCATTTAATGCCGTGCAAGCCCGGCAGCCTGGAACGGATCATGGCTTTGTCATGACGAAAACGACATAATTAGTCCAAGCCGAGAACGTTACGACACACGTGAGCGTTTCTCCTCTGCATGCCGACTTAAACACGGGGCGACGTCGTCTGAGCTCTCATAACGTAGTGTTACGGCCACCGAGGAGGTAATGCATTGCAAGATGGGTGGCACTTTGCGCACAGTTTTGGAGTCGAAACTAGGATCGGCCAACGATGGGAAAGATTTACAAGACGTTGTTTTAACACAGCCCAGTGATCTCGTTAAGGTATCATTGCTAATTCCCTCACGAACAATCCCCTTGATTATGGGGATGGCTTGCCGCACGCCAGACTTAGTGCCTGCAATAACCGATTGTTGTTTATGCGGTGTCTTAATTTTACTACTCGGTTTCTAAAATCACCAAGAGTGATGTGCCCCGGCTCTCTTACAACACACGTGATGGTGTTAACACGACGAGGTATTCCGTCAGCATTGCGAGTAAATCTGATTTTTTAATCGAGCTTTTCTCTCGATTGCAATAGGTAATCGGGGCATGACAAAGGCATGCCATTGTTCTCAATAACACATTTTGTTTGCTGTTGTCGCATTTTGACGAATGTCGCAAAAACGCCAGAGTGGCAGCATCTGGCACCACAAAAGAAAAAAACATTTTCCAAAGTGAACAACTATACATTCGAATAAGATATCCATTGGCAAGAGCAAAGAAAGCATTTGTTGCAACGTTTTCTGGGTGTTGAACTGATGTCGTCAACGTCAGTGGTGTAAAGCCCCGAGTCAAAGGAATCTCCATAATCAGTCTCTCACCTATCAGGAGACAAACAGAACCGTATCAAAAGATTCACTCATCCGTGTTATCATTTATCAATGACAGAAAGAACCTATTTATCAGTGGAAGAAAGAAGACCCACTGCGTTTTCAAAATACGAGCGATAATGATTCAAATTGTCTTATCTGACCCATGCGAGATTAATGGCCAAATCGTGAGTGCAGTTTAATCTAGTCATTTGTAGGACATCCCGGTATTTCCTTCGAGAAAATTGGGCACTAAATTTTGAACATTTGATTGCATATTAAAAAGCAGCATTCGCCGCTTTTGTGGGATTTAAATAAAACGCACGCCCTTTTCGGCAATGTTCCGGCTTATTCGTTGCATGTTCTTGAAAGCACAACTCATTCTTAATAGCCTGTTCCTTGGGTAGCACCTGATACCATCAACATTCTTCATCGACATGAGCCCGGTACAAGACACTTTGGAAAGCGCCCTGGAAACGGGAGCTTACGAACGGTCGTCGCCTGCAAGCCAATTTGAGTTGGGCGATTTGGCCGATTTATCGCGTCGTTCGATCGTTTCTCCGGCCGCCGGGGTCGGGCCGGACGCCGGGTCGCGCTGCTATCGCCATCACGACGGCGCGACCCCTGCCGTCACGCCGCCGGCCGTCCAGCGGCCGATCGCTATCACATAATTACCTTGCTCGTGTCATCGGCCAGTGTCGCCGGTGCCGTTCAGATGCAGGTGAGAGGTGCCCGTGCAAACACGAGCGTCGGCCGCTGTCATTGTTTCGCGTGATCCAAAATTATTCGTGGTGTTAACAGTTTCCTTTCCACGCACCATGCACGGAAAGAAACCCATGGAACTGTGTGGACGTCCAAGGACATAGTGCCAATCTCCACAAAGCTGTAGGGGACGCGTCTCCTCACTCCTCACCTTCCAGATTAAACATCTGGCACTGTCAAGATATGGGGGGAGGGGTAGAGGAGAAAAATCGCGCCGCGAGTCGCCGCTCAGTGTCCTGGCCGACGGCCTGGTCTCCGAGTCTCCGACCTGGTCTCCGGGTCTCCGACCTGGTCTCCGGGCAGCGGCGGGCGGGCAGCGGGCAGCACCGAGGCCGTCGGCCGATCGGAACGCGGCATGTTCGTGTTCCAGTGGTTATGGCCGGCTGTGAGAGCCGACTCGGTAGTCACGGTCGGCGGCCGGCCAGGCCAGGCCATCCGCTGGCTCTTCGCAGAACTGGCTCCGAGCCAACCGCGGCTGGGACAGCTCTCAGCTGTGACCAGCAGCCCGTCACAAAAGTAACGTTAACTTCACTGTTAAGGCCTCGAAACAATACGAAATAAGTAAATAAAAATGCGAAATAAACATAAATAAATAAAATTACAGACTTCATTGGTGGACGACGACGCATCTGAGAAATAATGGATGGCCTTCAGAAGTCTGAAGCACCTTACACCAACTGAAACAGGTTTCCCCAGAGTTATTTCGCGCGATTTTGCTTCATTACCGGCTAAGTAATTTGAGCCCTACACTGCTTCGCTGATCCACATTCGTCAAAGGCAACGACCAGTACCCAATCTCCGTTCGGTGTTACTGTCGTGTGCAGCCGCGCACTCGCCGGAGACTGCAGCGCCGGGATTACTGCCCGCTGCCGGCGGCGACGTCTAGCCCAGGCGACCTTCCTATGCCTGCGGCGCCCGGGCGTGATTGCGCCGTTGCCTGGGTGATAATTAGCGCCGCGCGCCGAGCGCATCGCACGCAGAGCGGCGGCTGCCGGTCGGCCCCGGGCCGGCGCGCGAGCGTCCGGCGCCGCTCGAGTTGCGAGAAGCGCCGTCCCCCGTGGGCCGGCCGGCGCCCTCTTGGAACCGGGGTAATTGGGTCCCATTAGCACTCGGCTGGACGCAGGACGGCGCCAGTGCTCGCCGATTGGCGGACATGCCGTTGCAAAACGCCAATACGCCAGCGGGCCAATCGGCTGTCGGCGCGGCGGCGCCGAGGAGCCGCCGAGGAGACGCCTGATTCCGGCTCCGGCAGAAACAGGGGTGGCCCGCCGACCAATCGGCTGCTGCCGAGACAACTTACGCCCCCGGCTGCTGTCTGGAAATCTGGACAGCTGCAAGGCCCAGCTGTCTGCCTGGTGAGGCTGAGTGTGGACGACGCGGCCGATTCGGGAGCACGCCGACCGACGCGCGGCCGGCTCGGCTCGGCCGCCGCCCGAAAATAAGCCGTAACTCAGCAATCGAGCGGCAGTGATTATTGATCGGGGCAGGGCGGGGCAGGGCGGCGGGGGGCGCCATGCGGCGCGGCGCCGCCGGCCGCCGACCCAATCAGGTCGTGCCTCGCCGGGCCGTACATCACGCCCCGGCCGGCCGGCGCTGCTTTTTGTCGGCGCGCGCCGGCCGCGTGAATGGAACCCGTCGGCGGGGCGCGACGCGTCGGCATCTGGCCCGGCGGCCGGCCGCCGCTGCCGACGGCTCCCGCACCGGGTCACTGGACACCGCCGATCCGGTTACGTAAGCCGCGTCCGTCATGCCTGATGCCAGGGTGAGAAGAGAGCGCCCGTGGCCAGGCAGTCTGGCTGTAAGCCGCGGCTTGTGGTGCTCTGGGCACACTGGCTCGGGCACACTGGCTCGTGGTAAACGTTCGTCGCGGATGGAAAACATCTGCAATGCCGGTGAGCCGTACGAAGAGGGAGGAGACGGCTCACAGACCCGAACTTTAAAAATGTTCGTTGGATCATTCACGGAATTACCCTCATGAGTGGCGCTAGCATTATTTATAGGACACATAAATGTTGCTGTATTCCCAGCTTCAGAACTTTGCACGTTTATGTTACGCAGAAAAAAAGTTTCTCATCCGGTTCTACTGTTTGTGGTTAGTCTTTACCAAAAGGGAGAATATCAGAAACTCAAAATGGTTTAGGTGTTAAAAACTACTAACTCAGCTTTAAAGTCACAGACAAGGTGGGTGGACTTGCCAAAAACCTCATTAGTATTTGCGTGACACCAAACCCACGAACAGCCAAACAAAACAGTTAAAAGCAGAGGTTGAAACTAATGACGCAAAGAGCTACAGGCCACGAAGCAATGCGTAGTCGTTCTTAACATTAAAACGCTGAAATGTTGCCACAGGTGGCACTGTTGTGTACATTGATATTTTCACATCTGCCAACGTTCCATGGGAGCGTGATCAACACTTACGTTTGTGAAAATCTTCCAGTCTATGGAAATATCAAATGAAAATCAGCATGAGGTGGCCTAAATGCAGTCCAACGAGGGCAGCGATATCTGACTTACATCGCATATCTGTGGAATTATCTGTCCGAGTTTATTTTACAACTAGGGTAAGCATGCCAGCAATTTATTCCCGCCTTGAATGATGATGAGATGGCTACTGAGAAGAATAAATCGGGTCATTGCATATGTATGTGCATATTGCACGGCCTGTACCTTACAGAGGCTCAGCGGCAAAATGTGGTATAATTAACGAGACGAGCAGCGTTGATTTACTGTGGCACAAGAGATCGGCCTTCTTTTGGTAGTGACACTTGCTTGTAATGCCATTTTAGAAAACCCTGCGAAGCGGCAAGTATCTGGTGAAATGCAGGGTAAAAACGGGTTTCTTTATAGTTAAGTAGCCATCGTGTGCATGCGTAAAAGTACAAAAATGTAAGTCGAGCACAAAGCTTTGAATGCCTTCATTTCTGTTCCTCGAACCAATACTATGGCTGCTTCACAAACTACTAAAAAATATGTACGAGCAATCTCCCATTACAAACATTTTTGAAATAACCTGTCGTGTTTTGGTACTGCGGAGTCGTCTCATTTGACATATAACTGCGTCACAGACCATCAGACATTTCTCGAATTTTGGTCGGGGGCAGACGGCTTTGTCAAGCATTTGTCATAATCGCTAGCCGTGGTAATGAGTGCGAGCAATAATGGCTGACCCCGTGTAAATTCCAGAGTTTATTACCACTTGCGCACACGCGCACGCAGTTAGGCACCCGGCACAAATCCAGCTGAGACCGGACCCATGTCTGGTTATCAGTGATGACCTTTGCATGGCCTGGACGGCCTCTGACCGTGGCCTTTTGTTCGGCAGAGAGTCGGTGTGTGCGCTGCCCCTCGGCGCGCACGAACCAGTGGCGGGCTGACGGCGCCACGTCCGCTCACTGCCCGATACGACACTGCAAATCAGCTGTCATGACCCGTCGGGGCCACGTGGCGCATGGATGACAGAGGATGTGGCGGACGAATCCGAGCATGCCACACAAGCGACTTAGCGCAGGGGAAAACGGTTAGCGCACGTGGACATGGACCTATGCCAGTTTGGGTGGATGTTATCGCCGACCGAGACGGTTCCCCTTCCCGACCAGCAGGCAATCTCGCGAAAAAGATCCGATAAGACTGGCTCTAAACACTTGCCCTGAGTCTCATCGGAAACGAAAAAGTCGCTACCCGCTGACCTATTTCGACATCTCCTGGGAACGAGGTAGCAAAGTTGGTTACGGGGAACGTACCCAACTGAACGCGATTCATACAAGACAAACGTCAAAGAGGACAAGGACACACCGTGCATCATTACGGGGGCAGCTTAACGCATGGGGTTGCCTGAGTGCATCTCGCGTGGTGACCAGGTCAAATAGAGGGCATGTGTCTGAACCTCCACTCGACAAAAGCCCCTCTGGAGACACGCTGGACGCCTGCAAGTGGTGGAGAAAAGCCATCGCGGCGTCACCCGCCTTAACACATAACACAACAAAAGCCGCCGCAACGTCCCACCACATTCACGCACCTAGACGTGCACGGGAAAGCAGCCGCCGCAACGTCGCCTCCGATCACGTACGAATACTTGAGCGCATGCTGGAGAGAAGCGGCCCCGACGGCGCCCTGACAGCACGTACCTGGACATGTACTCGAGCAGCGGCCCCGACTTCGCCCTGACAGCACGTAACTGGAAATGTACGCGAGCAGCGGCACCGACGGCGCCCTGACAGCACGTACCTGGACATGTAGTGACCTGACGGCGCCCTGACAGCACGTACCTGGACATGTACTCGAGCGTGGCGGGCGACCAGCGGCCGTCGAACGGCCTCTTGCGGACGCGGTAGCCGGGGAGGCGTCCATTCTCCCCGGTGGTTGTCATCTACATGTCCGCCGGGCGGCTGCGCGCCGCACGCTCCCGCATCCCGAGCCCGACCGGCGCGGGGTCGGGCTCACCGAGCGGCGCGCATGGGCGCCTCCTCCGGCGGCGGCACGGAGCGCGTCTGACCGGCCAGCGGCGGCGGCGCGTCCCAGCGGCGGCCACCGCACGTCAGTCACGTCAGCCGAGCGTGGACTGGCGGCGCGGCGCGTCACACGCGGCCGGCGGGCGCGGCGGCACTGCAGACGGCCGGCCGGCCGCCAGTGGCGCCTCGCGGCCGACCACTTTCACTGTTTGGCCGCAAACTGCAGCCCCAACAAACGGACGCAGCCATCAGGCATGTAACAGAATCTGTTGTCACTGCAACTACCGGCCAATCGCCGAGTGGAACGCTTTCTAGAGGTGTTAACCCGGCGTGGCGGCGGGCCCGGCCGCCCAGGCGTCAGGCCCCAGCAGTGACAGATAGCGCGACGCGGCGCCCGCGAGGGGTGCCGCCGGGTCGCCGTGCCGGGCCGGGCCGCGCTCGACGAACGTGAGCAACGGCGGGCCAGCGGCGCTCTCAACCGGCCGCCAGACGCGAGCGCAAGCACTCGAGCCGGCCTCCAGACGGCAGATGGCCACATTGCGGCGGTGCCCGCCACATGGACGTCACCACCTCGGTCGGCCACGAGTGTGTGGACGTGCCCGGGCCGTCGGCCGGCCGTCCGGTTCCACCCGTCTCTGGGGCGCCGCTGAGGCGTCGCAGCCGTGCTGGCCGGGCACCGGCCGGCGTGGGTCGGTGTCGCACACGCCGCCCAGCCGTCGTCGACCGGCGGCCGGCAGCGTCGCTCGGCGCGCCGACGTGTCGACACCCACCATCCCCGCCGGCTGCCGACGCATCGGGCGCGCTTATTAATAAACATGCCCGCTCGGCTCTCTCTCTCCCTCTCTTATTTTTCAATTCAGCACATTACCGGATCACCCACTACGCAGTAATTACAAGTTTATTGGAATAAAATTGGCGGGCACACAAAGGCCGTAAACCGCGCGCCGCTCTCGACCAATGGGCGGCCGGCGCGCGGCGCGCCCGCCCGCCGCCATCAGGTCGTCATCATTATTTCCGGCTGCGCGTCACCATTACGGGGCGGCGCGGCGCAGCGCGAGCCGTCGCCGCCGCCGGATCCGGGGCACGTCCCGCCGACGGCCGGCCGCTGTTTGTGCCCGCCGGCCGTTGCGCCACGCCGGCCTGCCGAGCGCGCGCGCCCGGTCAAGAGGTGACCTGGGTTACAACAGCATTCCGAACGCGCGCGACCTGCCGGCCGGCCGGCGGCGCGGCCGACAGGGCCGCCATCAGCCGCGCTTCGTGACGAACGGACGGTGCGCGGCGCAGGGTGTCGGCACGAGCGCGCCGCCGCCGCCGCCGCGGCCGGCGGCCGTCGCGCTACATTGGTCTGGGAGGGTCATGCCCGGCGCGGCCTCTCCGTTACGGAAGCTTAGTTCCGCGCAGGTGCCTGGCCGTCCGGCCCGGGCGCGACGCGCCGCCGAAGACAGATGGTCCGCGCGGGTCGTTACGGGCTCGGACGGCAGGGTCGCAGAAACAACAGCTATTAAGGAAATATCAGGAGGATTTCACCCTTTTACTTCGGTGATTTATCGCCTTTCGGAGCTAATTGACCTTTTTAACTGCCCTTGCTGCACATAGATCACAAGCCGGGCTCTTACATGCGCACGACATCGGGGTCGGTGAGGTGTTTTTCCATTCGGTTTTATGGCGCTCGTTATCCCGGGCTGTGCCTAAGTCATTGCTTTCAGACAGCGCAGATATGACGCGAAGCGCCAATATGGGTCAAGGCGTCTGACGCACGCATCAGACGTTCAAAGCCGTTCTGGTAAAATCCATAGCCATCATTTTGTTACTGGAAACGACTGGAACCCCGCCCGCGGGACTTCAGAAACCGAATCATGATCGGAAGTGCGGAGAAACTGAAACGAATATTACAGCAGAACAGCCGAGAAAAATCGCCCGTACGTGTGAAGGCGGACCGTTCCAGCGTGGCGTCACGGCCGTCGGCCGGTGCCGAGGAGCGCTGGGTCACGGTGGCTGGAGTGCGGCCGTGTCGGCGGACTGGACAGTGACAGGCCAGAGTTGGCTGCAAGGCTCCCCTGGGGATGGGAGGCGTCCTACTGTCCCAACAGACCGCCAGCGGTCAGCCGGTGCCGTCCGGTGGCAGCGGCAGCTCCAGACGTGTTCAGTGTGAGGCACTGTGGCGGCACAAAGACGTTGTTTATTGTCCACTCGTCACGGGTCAGCTGTTGTGGCCTCCCAGCAAAAAGCGGCGTCTAACCGCCGCTGTCATTACATACGTACAGATAGCGTCAGATCATTACCGGCATCACAACCTTGCATGTTGTCTCATGCTGACTATGGGAAGTCAAAAAGATCACATTTACTGCGGTTACTTGCCTTGGGGCAATATATAATATATGGCAAGATACTAAATCATAGGCGTGAAACTGAACACTCCAACTTAAATCAACACAAGAACAACCTGAATTGCGTTGGTTTCAGCACGACGGAAATGCGGAAGTCGGGTTATTATCGTAATGCGGTCAGTCCATTGTGGCTCCTGGATTTAAGAAGATGCAAGAGGGAGGGTATGGTAATTATCCTCCTGTTCAAGAGATCGTATTTATTTGCTAAAAAGCTGGAAATGCTTACCCCTCCCTGCCCAGTTCCCGTATATGACAGTCAATTGTCTCTAATCAAAATACAGACAGACAATTTAAGACAAAAATCCACTTGTAGCAAGGGAAAATACCATGAACTCACAGTGGGCACAGACAGCAATGGCCGACCTTTGCTTGCTCACGTTCCAGTCCAGCACCATTCCCGAGTGGTGCAGCTCGATGGGCTGAGCGTCACGAAGTGTCAGCTGTCGTGCCGAGCGGGCGAGAACCGCAGGTCTCCTGTCAGTTCCGCGTCGTCAGTGGGCCACGGGCTGTTCGTGATTCTCGGCGCGTCCGCGACTCACGGATAGCCCGTGAGTCACGAGCTGCCGGCAGTTGCATGAGCGGCTCTCAGTGTCGTTAGACGGCGCAGCGCCCTCTGGGCCTCTCCCTTCTCCCCGACCGGCCCGGACCCACGAGGTCCTCATTCCCTGGCAGCCCTCCCATCCGCCGACCGGGCCGCAGCCACCGCGGCCGCGGCGACCGAGAGAAGCGGTTCCGTTTCACTGCCGGCCGGGTCGAATTAAGCCGACCCTAAATCAGTGACGGCGCGTAATCCGGCCGAGATCGGAGCCGGCAACCTGCAACGCGGCCGCTTATTTAGATGGACGATAAACGGCACACGGAGACGCCGGGGCTCCCATCGCCAGTTTAGTGATTGAAAATTGTCGGCTGACGCGAGCCCCGTCCCCCAGGGTGACTTATGGTTCCACCGCTTCTCTGCGCGGTAGACATGTCCGTTAATCATCGCACGAAAGAAAGCAGCTGGAGCCGGCCGGTGGCTTTTTGTGGCTGTACTGACGGCGGGGGAGCGCGGGGCGCGTGTTTTCACGAGATCCGCCGGGCTCGTGAGCCATGTGATGCGCGCCGATCGAAACCACCGTCATCTCGCGATCCGGCCGCCCGGCAACGTAATGGACACCGCCCATGAGTATGGGTTTGGCATTCCGCATGGGATACTGTGGGCGTGCCTGGGTCAAAGGGCACGACCAAGGGGTGGCCTTCAGACAAATGACTGCTGCCAGGTTTATTCACCAGTCACTGGATTGCCGTGTACAAGGAGTGCGCACGGTTACGACGATTGCCCCGAGAGGGATAACAGAATGTGCCCTCAGCTATCTGAGGCCGAAAAATAAAGAGACGAACGCCGCGGATTCAAATGATAAACTCCAATGGCTTCATTTCGGTGCTGCCGCTGAGGGAAACTCTGTCTCACTGGATACTCTGTTAACTTACTTTGAAATATTTAAATACGTACCAGGCTTGATGATCACAGCTTGAATCGATTTGAATCTCAAGCCAATGCAAATTTGCTGAGCCAAACGTTCAAGAAACCGTCCATTTGACACATGAATTCTGAACACCAAAGATCCTCATTCCCAAAGGCGAAGGTTGTGCGTTACAACATTGACATGGCGCGTCAATATACGACGTACACATCTCAGTACTGAGGAGTTCAAAACGATGACCACCATCAAAAGTCCTCTCATAGCATCAATGCAGCGGTAACTTATTTCCCTTTATCTTAACTGGAAAAGTTTATCCAAGGCATACGAAGGTCTTTACGCCGGTGCGGTTTTGATACTCGCCTGAAGCAGTGTTCAGCATCTCAGTGCCGTGCGAAAACAGCCGTGTCCCAAACTATCGTCAGCTGAGGGTGCATTAGTAAGTGCTTTGTCAAGGAAAAAATAAAACAACAAACCGTGTTCCATACAGTTCATAGCATAGCTCGCATCAAATCCAGCTCCTTTGTTCATGTGTTCCATCCCACACAGTTGCAGCACTACGAAAAGTCCACTGTCTGCGCCTCGTTGGTCTATACAGCGCAGCACCAGATACCTGCAGCGATCCGGACAGTTTCCCTCACCAGCTGCAACCTACATTTTCCGTCAGCCAGCACTGATTACAATCCATAGTCCAGCCACAAACGACGTCGCTTCAGTAAATCGCAATCAGGCGGAACAAAGTAAATCCCAGTCAGACTAAAGGAACAAAGACCTCGTAAAAAACGAGGGCTTTATTCTTTTAGTCCCGAGAACACTGAGCATAGCAAAGCAGCTTCTCTAGTCCCTAGCCTGAGCTGCATGCGGATTCAGCGTGTGAATAGCCTGGCGACTAATTTGTCTTAATTCTGAATGAGCAGGTTGAACTACGCCTCATGCAAGACAACTTTCCTTGTAATTAATATAAAATACTGTTTAGCTGGTACGACGGGGAGCAGATATTGCATTCGTGCAGAAAAGATGGACGAGGCTATTACTTTTTTCAACGTTGATATCATCAACACCATCCATACTCCTAAGCAGCCCATTAGAACTGTTTAACAATCGTGGGAATGACCGTAGATGTGCTTCGTTAATAGATGGCGATGAGGCACGAACGACTGGCTTGTTAGTCGTGTTGCCAAACGCCGTACATCTCAGAACTGGGATCGAGCCATGACGTCCATGTGGCCGATCAGAGGTGATTCACAGCTTCTCTCTGCCCTTCTCGGCCGCTCGGTCGGAGCCAACCCTGCACCGCCCGCCTCTCCGTTGTACAGTCACTCGTCTGGCACTCCTATGCTGCCCCATGGTCGCCCTCAAGGTTCAGGCAATTGTAGACCTCCTCCCCGCTAAATCTCAGTTACTGCAAATGGCTTCTGGTCGATGGTCTGGTGGGTGCAATACATCCCATATACGTAATTCAAATGGGCAAAAAGCTGTAATGAATATAACAGGGATATAGCATACAGTGTCATGAAATAGTGAGTGTGAGCTATATGAGATCTCACAGAGAACTACCATGACGGATCATTATGAAAGATTTCGAAAGGGATTATTGTCATGGTCCAAACAACAGGCGAAGGACTCCTCCTCAGGACGTGTACAAATTCTCACCAGGGAATATTTTTGAGTAGCCAGGCCGCAAAGCACCGAGAGATCTACTACGTAGGGTTCCTAGAGAATCAAATGTTCCGGCACTGTCCCAAAATAAGGAGTATGCGTATTCATCAACCGACCACAATGCAATGGCTTACATGGCTTGTCACAACTTCCAAGTTTTTTTCGATTTACATGTTATTTCAACGGTATGTCGGCGAAGTTCAGCGTGGCGAGAAATGGCCGAGATGCAGAAAAAATGGATCGGTGAAATGTACAAGAATTTTGTTCACTGGATGGTCTCTTATTTTGTTATCATTCCATGACGGACATGCCACATCAGATTTTTCCCGTTATACTTTTCAGACCTCAAGCCATTTTGTTTTCAGAATTTTGCACTATTTTTCCATATACGTAAAAAGTCCTGCCTGCACATATATCCAATTACCCCAATGTAGTGATGTTTCATTAGCGATTTGCATGGTTTATCACACATGAGGATTATCACTCTATTGCCTGTTCTGGAATAACAGTTCGATGCTACCCTCAGTTCATTACGCAACTTTAAGAATAAGTTCTAATGTGCAGCCTGTAAACATCGTTCTTATTACTGGCCGTGTACATTTGTCACACTGGCCAAACATAAAGATACACTTTACTTCGATTGTCGTCTCACTGTTTTTTTGTTTTCTTCTATCAGCCTCAGTCACGAAAGTAAAATGCTAGCCTTGCGCACATCAGTGGAGAAATAATCTTTTAACTACGTTAATGAAGTCCTGTGCACAATGGCCCAGCCAGGAAGTCCAATTAGTTGCTATTATTGCGCACCTGCAATCTTCCGTCTGCTGAAAGAAAATACTCCAGAGAACATGGGCATAACGTGTACCTCAGTCGCGTTCATCAGCTCCGAATTACCAGCATGGACTGTTTCACCAGTCAGACTTTCCTGTGGCTAGCCTGTACAGTATCACCAGATGATTGGCCCAGCGCCTCTCTACCGGGATGCCTCATGGAAATTGCGAGGATCCAATATTACCTAAGCATTTTCCAAATTTTCCGAAATATCGGACGCAGAAACGTGCCAGGTGCAGGGTAATGCGTATCATGTCAACGGCGTGTTCACGGCGATGGGTTCTGAATGGGAAGAAAAACGGTATCGTTTCGTCATGAATGATCAGAAGAGGCTACCTCGCAGAAAGGACGAGATGCTTAGCGTCGCCATCTATGGGCTATTCTGCGCACTACTAGTACTGCACCTAAGCTCTGCACGTCTCATTCATCAGGCACATTCAACGTTGATGATTTTTTTTTCAAAAGCGGTTTAGAACTGCGTCACAATGTCACTTATGTCAAACGGAGATTGCATTACAAGGAAATACGTTGAACTGCAATTTAACGTACGCGGTCCCTTCAGGCAATCTGCTGGTTGGGACGGATCCAGGATTTTGCCGAGAAGTGCCAAGTTTCTATGACGCCTAAAAATGCATTTTAGATTCGCCAAAATCGCGTCGAAGGGGTGTCAAAATCGCGCTGGAATGGCGCCCGACTCGATCGTAATAACGCTTAAATCGTGCGAAATGCTCATCTGAAAGTGACGGGTGTCGTCGAAACGACTCACGGGAGGCATATTGACTCGCAACGGGAAGCGAATATTAGCGGGATTTGGAGGCGGAATGCCCATATTACATCTGACGATGGGCATGTCATGCTACATATAGTCTATTATGGCCACTTCCTCGATGCTACAGGGACGCCTTTTAACCCAAGCGTGCCCATGTCATATTGCAAGGGCGTACGTCACATGTCCACTCTTAAAGGAGAGGGCGCCTTTGCATCCACGACAATTCGTCAGTGAACGACTTTTATGTTTTTAACTGCCTTCTGCCGCTAAGGGCTCTGCATCTGGTGTCCCTACCCACCTGTGCCACAATGCCAGGGAGGTGAAAAGACACTCCTCCCCTTGGATGCCAAGGGGAAGTCTTCGAAGTCTTGTCAGTCTTCGAAATCTTTCGAAGCCGGTGGCCCACTAGTATCTGTCCTGCTTACTCCATCACAGATCCGTTTTATTCTTGCCATTATGTCTTTGGTGTTTTAAGGAGGCTTTTTGTTATGTCAAATAACCAAAGCACCTAACTGCGGGCACTGGCGCTGCTTACCTGGCGTTGCTCAGGTTAGCGATGAAATCCATGGCCCCCGCCACGGTGACGTGATTATTTGTCTTCTCTTGTAAAATACGAAAGAACTTCTGGGCAACCTGACGGGAAAAAACAACACCTTAATACCATGTACTGATCTATGAAAACACTTGTCATCGGCGCTTATCTATTGCTTAAGGTATCGCTATCATGAACCAATGTCATGGCTGTTCCTTTCTGCGATGGCGGCTAACACAAGCATCATGCAGGAATGGTCAGATTATGTAACTGCACCCTGCTGGTTGGGACTGCTTGCTTAGAGCTCCTTCGACTAAGTCTGATCATTGCGAACCTATGGGATTCCGGAGAGAAGTTTGAGAGGCACGTCATCTATTTCTGGGAGCCGGCGTTTCTAAGATCTAGGATCAGAAATGACGACGAGTCAGGAGTCGATGCTCCCACTCCCGTTCTGGATCTGCTCCTGATGTAAATGGGCTCGGTTTCCGCGAGATGTGTGCGGTTGCACCCGATCGGGCGAAAGATGGCGCCACTTACTCCCTTGGCCTGGAGAATGCTGTTGAAGCGTTCCAGCGTCACGTCGTTGTAACCGCAGACCAGGTAGGCGGCTGTCTCGACCACTTCCACCAGCTCCCGCTGCTGATTCGTCCTGTGAAGAGCAGCGTTCACCTGGCGTCAAACGCAGTCAACAACGGCTCCTGCCGAGGGTAGTGTCCATCTGGCGTCAAACGCAGTCAACAACGGCGGCGATGGCGGCGGCGGCGGCGGAGACGGACCTTCATGGCCAGTATTATCTTACCGTCAGAAGATTTTCATTGTTCTGCCCGCAAACACAAGCTGTAATTTGTTTTACAAACTCAATCTTTGTCACCATAAGCCATTTCAAGATCCCATATCCACAAGGCGTTTTCACGAAGCGCTGCCAGACGCAGTTCCAGGATCCCAGAAATCGAGAAATGACAGCGGTAGACAATCTCCGACGACTGGCCGACTCGTCGCTGCACTATAGAAGACAAGGAAAATGGGTTCGTACCCCTCTCCCCTCTACTCTCCCTCGATCCGCCGCTGACCGTGCCCGTAAACCAGTCTCCGTGCCGTGCCGTGCCTGGGTTACGAGTGAATCCGCCTCGTGAAGCCACCGGTTGCAGCGCGGTGAAATGCCTGGCCCGCTGGCACCATTTTTGCGGTGATCAGGGCGGGTGTCTGACTCGGATTAAGCTGGTTTTTTCTGTGTCGTCTATCGTATAATGTGAAGTCAACAGCGAACTTATGAATACTGATGGTTCAGCAGCTGCGTACAAACACAATGCAGGGACTTCCCACCACTCTTTTTAGTCGCCTGGGGATGGTCGTGCAGCCAGGAGGAAGACTGGTTCCGAGTACGGCTAGGTACCTCGCCTTTAATTCTAGAGTCAAGGGATAATATCGCATGCCAAACAAAGATGGGTTTTCAAACATGTATGGTACTCATTGTGCAGGTACCATTATAACTTTCATCAAGCAGGTATCCATGAAATGTCTTCGAGGAGAGGCTAATTTGCGGAAATGGAAATGTCTTGAAGCCAACATATTTTTTGTGCTGATCCTTGAGTACCGTGTAAGAAGACTTGTAGTACTGAAGGTTACGAAATACGTGTTTCAGATGCTTGACAGAAAATGGACATTGTTTTGGTTAGAAACGAAACGTTCGGTGTAGATCTTGGTGTTTTAAACACAACGCAATTGCAATGATTAAAGCCCACTGCACACCTCTGTCTACGTATAGTGACAATACAGTTACAGGAGAGTTGTTCGCGCCAGTAGACTGCTGTGGCAAGTCACGTCCTTTCTGGTCGGGATATTTCTGAGCACGAGACGACGTGCAATTTTGCTGTGTGTGCACTGATGGATAGCAAATACACCCTGAGTGTAAAGATATCATTTTCTCTGGTCGTGCAAAACAACGCCAAGCCTGAGCAGGTCGCAGCCATCAGCCTGATTAATTGGGACAGACGGGAGCTAGGAACACCCCCTCCCCACTCCAAAGGAGGCGCGTCCCACGAATATAAATGACATGCTCTTCGTATCATACGGTGAGCTCCTTATGCCTTTAGGTAACCCTCGTACGATGTCCCACACAATATCCGGCGCATCGAGAAGCCATGACATCTCTTCATGTCTTCGAATGTGTGATAACTGTGGAGAAATATGCTGCCAATGGCAGCCATAGCAGGAGTTTCCATGCTTTACGTGGTGACAAGCATAGCAGTTCTGGTTTATACACACTGAGAACTGGTAGAACATTGAGAACTAGCACAGCAGCAAGCGGAACGGCAAGCACAAAACACTCGCTCAGAGCGTTTCAGTGTAAGGTCCATCCATCGCACTTGGCTGTGCGAAACCCAAACATATGGAGACACTTTCGTCCCACTTCAGCTCGGCCAGCCTGCTGTCCCCCCCCCCCATTGAGACCATGCCAGCCTTCTTTTCTCGGACATGAAGTAGGTTATCGACTACCGCTGAGGCATCTCAAGACTTCTGGCTTGCAGTTAATCCCATAAGACGACCTGAAATACCTGGTCGTTTCCATTCCTGTTCTGATAACATTTGTTTTGGGACAAAAAAAGCGCCGCCAACCCTGCCATTCGAATTCGGCGACGTATTCATACGTCTCTACAGCATTTGGCATGACTTGGAGCAAATACTTTAGTTTCGAAGAAAATCTGAAATATTTTTCCCATTTCTAAGTTAAAAGTTCTTACTTTAGAAGACAATTAGAAGTTAGATTAGAATTACAAGTTTCTTACTTTGATGGAACAATGCGTTTTAAAAGCATTTCGAAGAGCCGTTCTAAAACGGAATCTTTGTCAAAAAATCTCGGCCTTCAGATGTTTTGTCGTCTTTGGCCCACATCAAATAAAAATATTGGTGCGGTAATGGCGAACTTCAGCTGCATTCATTCGAAAAATATAAAATGCACAAGGCAGCAAAAAACATCCTTATGCAGATCATCAAGATCCTTATTGCCTTGCCGACGTGCATCGTCGACGGCTTTAGGTTTAAGGCCTAATTATGCAACGCTTGTCCGACTCTTCTCGAGTCGTGTTTTTCAGCACGGCCGATAGAGAGCTTACTTGATCCTGCCTTTGAGAAACTGGATCCACTCGTCTTGGTCGATATAACCAGCTCCGTCCCAGTCAAACAATCCGTAAAAATGTGTCGACACCTCCTGCAACATAAAGACAAAGGGGATTAATAGTCACTTAGTGCACAGAATCTAGCAGTGAAATGCAGCCACTACCATCGGTAGTGCGGAAGCATCAACAGCTGTAAAAAGGTTGTTTTCACTCATTTATTAAAATCTCGTACTTTACTCTAAGCCAACACATCATCCGAGAATGAAAAGGGAAGCAAAAGATACCGACATTGTTGAGCAAAACGTCCGAAATGGTATGAAGGAAACTGGCGGCACAGTTAACCCGTGCCCGACTGACAGTCGGCGGCGATCACGCCCGACTGGGGTTGGGGGCGACTGAATGCCCCCTCTAACTCTCGAAAGGTTGGTGACACGGTAAAAATATGCACGCCGTTGGAAAGCTCATGGTAAGTAGAGCTGGAAACTGGTCTCATTTTTTAATTTTCGACCATACGCAAGCCATTTACGCCCTATACATGTTTTCTCGCAGCCGACTGCATGGAACCGAGAAGCGGCCTGGATCTCAAGGGCTGTAATTAATAAAGTCTGGGTAAAGGCATCAACGAACAGGTAAAGGTTTGCAGATGATGATACATGCCTAATTTCCTTGGTTTGTTTGATATGTACGCCAACATGAGTTGAGTTAAAGACACGGCGATTCTCGCCACGACTGTCGGCGGCCGCCATAGCCGAACGCGGTATGAAATTAACGTGAACTAATTTTAGCGGTTCTTTAATTTTGTGACATAAACCTTTCCTTGTAATATTTATTTGCCGTAGTGGTCCTTATGATAGTTTCTCATGCTTAAATTTTAAAAAAAATCAGTAGTTATCAGTCCACGGAATTGGCGGAGCTTTACTCGCGAGAGCCTGATTATTAAAAAAACATGCAATTTTCTCAAACTTTTTGAACTTTGTGGTACTACATACAACTGTGCTAGCCAGTTTTGCCATTTTCTACCCATTCTGAGCAATTCATCACTAATTTTGACGGCGGTACATTCTGGTTTGAAATATTTATTTGCGAACTGACCTCAGGTCAATGGCTGGAAGTCAATGATACTTCGCCCATTGACAGCAACTACATTTCTGCATCACCGCACACTGAAAATGTTATCGAAAATTGCTTTCCGATTTCCAAAAAACGACGACTTATCCTGAAAGTGGGCTTGACCTTACATCCATGATCCAGAAAAAAGGAAAAACTGAGATAGAAGATTTCTTGTATTTGTCAAGATCTCTAGTCTTTGAGATTTTTGTAGTTATATCATGATTCCCAAAAACGTTACGGAGCGCTTAACTTTTTGGAGATAGGTCCGCTTCACCTGACCTAGGTTAACTTGACTTGGCGCCGCCACTTGACTTGATCTGAGGCCAAAACGTTGAGACAAGGTGTAAAAATGATTAAGTAAAAGGTACACTAAGTTTCGTGGCGCTGCGTTCCTTCGTTCTCTCGTAACCTTGGAAAAATCTCAGGAAAGGGGCGTCAACCGCCCCTCAGTCGCGCGGCTTAAAACTCGAGGGGTGGTGATTTTTAATGCGAGCATCATCATCATTTTCGTGCAAGTCAGAATCAACTGAGAAAGAAATCCGGAACTGTTATACAGATAAAAGCATGCTGTTAGGAAAAGTTCAACACACGTTCTAAGATATTGCAGGATTCTGAAGCTTTAACTTTTTTGTCAGCAAACATCCTCAGCTGCAGAGCTGGGAGCCACGTCATAACTGCGACCAAGACCTTCAGAAAAATGGCGTGCGAGCATCATGGTTTTCTGAGACATGGATATCTTCCGTCTGGTAGGGGATACATAACCGTGTATACCTGCTTCGTGAGTATAACAGCGATGCCAGTCAAAGTGCCTTTTCCAAACGCTGATGGAGCACACATATACGACATCGCCGCAGCAATTGGTGACTTCGGTCGTCCTCCATTCTCAGTAAAATAAATGGCTACAGTGTTGTCAAACAGAGAAACGAACAAAACGGCTGACGACTGAGATGCGTGATCGTTTTGCGCGCTGTCGCCTAACTGTGCCCGGCCGGACAGAGGCCGGGGACGCTGCACAACCGGTCCGCGGCTGCACGCCCGACGCTGTTACGAGCCGGCCGAGCGGTGTTGGAGGCCGCAGGACGCA
The DNA here is from genome assembly GCA_030062745.1 of Capitulum mitella. Lineage (NCBI taxonomy): Eukaryota > Metazoa > Arthropoda > Thecostraca > Pollicipedomorpha > Pollicipedidae > Capitulum > Capitulum mitella. The sequence goes on from CP099839.1 coordinate 36,443,122, forward strand.
CCGCCTCACTCCCTCCGCCAGCCAAGGTCAGCCGGCCGGCCAGCCCGCCTCGTCTGCAGCTCAGACGGTTACAGCGCCGCCGCTGCAGCTGACGCCGCGACGGCCACGGACCTCTGTCTCAGACGGCAATGGCGCCACGACGGACCGACCACAGGGTTCTGGGAGATCGCCCCGGCGCCCCGAGGGAGCTCGGCAGGTGTTGCTGTGTCCCGCGATCACGGCCGTGGTGTTGAAAATGCCATGGCATGACACGAGGTGCGGTTCTGCATGTGCTCCCGGTCAAAACAGCAGTGGCTGAACAGCCAGGACAGGGTTGACTTCATGACTGTCTCTGGCCGCCATGGATCCAAATATCTATGCATCGTAATCCATCTGAGCAACCAAATCAGTGATAGGAGGCTGTAATAATGTTTGTATTCAGTTGACGATGACCAAATTTCATACTGTAGGCATATGTACGTACGTAATGGATTGTACGTAATTATAAATGTGTAATGGATTAGTGAAAATACGGCCGGTAAGCAGACATGTTTGGATGCGCGTTTGTTACTGAAGATGCCTTTAGCCGGTATTTTGTTTAACACCTGACACCTGACATCTGACACTTGCAGACGATGCGACCTTGGCTATGGAAGGAGTCGGCCTTCGAATGTTTTTGTTAGTTTTATGGTTCAAATGAGGCGGTCATCAGGACATCACGGGCTTGAACCTTCTGTTAATTCACGCCATTTTGCTTGTCGGAGCTGCGACGGCCCGTCGGTTTTCAGTCGTGGAGAATTGCCACGACCCATGGGTTTTTACAGCCTGCGGGTGTCGAATTAATGCTGACGTGACGGCGTAAATGAGTTTCCTGTATAGGCGTTTTGAATATTTGTGGCATGACATGTGTAATTATTTACTACACTAGCAAACAGTTTTACTGTGAACTCAGTGCAAAGTAAACGGCCGAAAAGACCTTGGCTGACGTGACATTGGCGGGGACCCTTCGCTCATTACACGTGAATGATGCTGCTGCTTCCAAATCGCATGCACAACAATTGCTACCAGCATGCAACAGACCGCTTCATTATCTAGGCAGACTAGAACCGACAGTGAAAATCACTGTCCTGTTAATTAACTGGTGACCTTTGATTTCAAGAGCCCGTGTTATCTGCCCAAGAAATCGTGATACTTCCTTTGCACAAGGCCAAAACAAAAACCCCGTTTATACAGGACTGTTTTGCAGGAAAGGCATATCTCGTTTATCACAAAGACCAGTACTCCATAAACGAAAGGGCATGGCTGTCCTTGAGGAAAGGCCTTTGGTGAGCTGAAGGACATTAGCAAATCGGCAGGTGAGATGGATCTTGTTTACTATGACGCGCAGAACTGCATAAGCGAAAATCTTTGATAACCTACTGAACGAGAATGAATCGCCAGGTGGCCACAGCACAGGGGGCTTCATTTACTTTTGTTTTATTTTGCATGATTTTTACGTTGACGTGCATCAGAATAAGGTGTCAAGAAACAGGGGTTAGGAAGCATCCAGGAAAAGTGCAGGGGTGAAGGGAAGACATTTTTCCCGTAGGGCCAATGTTAAATTTCCCAAAAAGGGGTAGGACATAGTCCCTGCACCCCCCCCCCCCATTCCTACGGCAATGTCAAGCAATCAAATCACCAAATCTTATCCCATCGGCATAGCTCATGCTATTGCCTGTGGTTAGTAAACCGATCCATCTTTAACCCTATTCCCGGAGGGCTAGACGGTATGGCCAATTCCCGGAAGGGGGAGGGGGCGTATCCGGACCCCCCTAAGATCTCGGGAACTACACATCCGATTTTACCGCAACAAACGGCAATCGATTTGCCATGATGTGAACTACATTTTTAAAAAAGGAAACTTTCAAAGTTTTGAAAGGGGTGGATACAGATTGGCAAAAATATCGAAATGGGGCTGCTTTTGGACTTCTTATAACTCTGTTGCTTATGGACCGATTTCAATGAAATTGACATCAATCGAGAGATTATGGATAGGAATTTTACCTTTGATACACACATTTGAAATTTTGAGAAAATCATTGGCTTTCACAGGGTTTTAAAAATAGGAGAATTACTTTTTCAACAACTGAAAGAAGAAAAAGGCAACAACACTTTTTTGGCCTTTACTAGTCATGTCATGCTAAACAAGAACAAATCGCATTACACTGTTTGCATAATGTTAGCATAGGTGGTGCCAGGGACATGAAAAAGGGAAAATAGTCATGGTCATATGCTCTTCAGGTCAACTTGTGGCCCGTGACCTTAAATGACTTCCAGTGACCTTGGAGCCATTTGGGATGATCTCGTGTGCATTTAATATTGTCCGTAAACGTTTTCAGCCATTTGAATTAATTCTATTTCAAAAAATTCATTTTATGGCTATTGTGCTATAGGGCATGCGCACTGACATTTTAGGTCACAGCTCCGTGACCCGACCTGATATCAAGCTGAAACTTGATTCGCAAGTAGAGGACACGATGCTACGTTATACCTATTCTGGGTTTGGCATTTCAAACAACATCGCCGAAGTTCAGCTATTCAGCTATACATCCATATAAAGTTTTAAGTTTTATCTTAAAAACACTACATTTGGTAGTAATTTTCCTTTTATCCCCAACATGGCCAAAATTGACCTGTGGTGCCTCCCAAAAACGTCGCCTGGCTCCACCCCTCAGCAAAACAGAATTTCGAAATTTTGTAACAGTACGTAGAAAGAATAGCTAGGAAAAGTTACCAAGTTCCGTGAAGCTGAGTTAAAAACCCTGGAACTGGCGAGCAAAAAACCCGCGGGGGGCGGATTCAGCCCCCCCCCGTTGGGGATAGGGTTAACGATCGCCAGTACAGGGGTGCTGCGCCCCCGCCCTCGGATTTTCACGAGTGGACCATAATCACTACTTTGATAGGCAGAAAATCTGCTAACTGGCTGTCAACTCTTCTTACGTCTTACACGAAAATTTAAGGCCATTTCCTTGACAAAACGCTGACTTCTCACTTTTTTCAAGGCCATGGCATCCAGAAATTACTATATGTCGTCGGTGGTAATCGTATGGTAAATGTTTTAAGTATTTCACTCAGTCTTACTCAGACTCATGCAAGGGTGTCCCGCATAGTGTCAGTGACCTCTCCAGTCGGTTCCTTACTTCGGTCATGGTCCTTATAGCTCAAGATCATCGATCAAGTCACTGATCTTTTTTATCTTTTTTTACCCATAAAATTTCACGAGAAAACTGAAAGCGTTGATTTTCGCATCAACAATAGCTTCAGTCCCCAGACACCTTGAAAAGCCTTCGAAAAGTCCCCTATAGGTCACGTCCCACAGGATCCCAGCGGAACCAGAACGAAGTGACATGACCTCCTTTGAGGTCGTGTTTGAGGTCACTATGTGACATAAAGGAATCAAAGTTAGTATCAGCATGCAACCAAAACACCAAGCTATAATCTCATTTTTCTGCTGCTTCATTGCGGTTTTACGCCAAGCTTGGAAGTGTTTGGAAGGGGGTCGTATCAACACGCCTGTACGTTGGAAGGTGGGCAAATGGCGAATACTGGCGAGCGTTAACGGAAAACATAGAACATGCTGCCATCGCGGTGACAAACTTATCAAGCCTCCATGGGCTCACTGTTTCACATTGGCATCCTCTTCCCACATCCTCCTCACTGTTCCAGCCCTCACCCTCACCCTTTCGTCCTCTCATCTTTCACCTTTCCAGACAAGAGATAACGCAAACATCGGGAAACGTCATTCCCGCGCACAAAAGGCACATTAATCCCCTCCAACGCTGGGCTGAAGTTAATGTTTAACGTTCGTCGAGCAGCGCGGGCGGGTCAAGAAAAGCCCCCACCCTTCCCCCACCCCCGCTTTTCGAGGATGGTCAGAAACAAGGAGGCTCAGACATGAAACCTGGACAACCTATTATACATTTTTTTTCACATTTTTCCCAACTTTTCAACTTCAGGTCGTCTCAGGTCACTAACCCAGGGCAAGTCGAGAAAAAACATGTTCCGAAAAAGTAGTCTGATAACTTTTTTGTCAAATGCATCAATTAACTTAAAATTTGTTGCATAGACAACACAAGACACTCGACAGATGCAACAATTTAGCTACCTAAGATTTTTCGGAAATGTGAAAGTCATTAACCTTTAGTCAGGTAAATTTTTGGCCTCTTTTATAGACTGAGTTTGTGGACCTAGTTCGGTAGTTTTGGACTTTAAAAATGTTATGTGGAGTGGCCTGGGGTAGTCACGTTTTCTAACGAATTTTGAGACCCGCGGCCAAATGTAATTTATCTGTGTAGTCTTGAATGTTTATCAGTAGCCATATGTACTTTAGAAGCACTGATATATGGTAAGAACTTATTTTTCCAAGACTGAACTCATCCAATTTAGCCCACGCTGACCTCATTTGATATCTTGAAATATGCCGCTTGTTTTGAATGCGTGCATACTTTGTATGGCCACAAATGGCAAGAACCACACCCCACACTTACGTTCTGTCAACTTTTCCCTGCCCTAGTCCTCTTATTTTTGGTCGCCAAAATAAGAACCCTAGGGCATTGCTCAAACAACCTCCTGTCGGATATTGGGCTCTTACATTGCAACCGCGCGCGGCGTCCGGTATCTGTGTGATTTATGTGAAGGGAATGATTTGGGGCATGAAATTCATAATGCAAAAGGGGTATTGCACGGAACGATGTTGTAGGATCTCATGCTGTGTCGTGTTTGTTCACTGACAATACCGCAGATGATACGAAAGACATCAGAGATTCCCGACTTATATACGTAGGTACGTGGACTTGACCTGGGTTGACCTTTTTTGACCTTTATGATGGTCTCAGAATTCCTGTGCATCCTAAGCACATCTGCAGTGTGGTTTAACCCAAACGCAGTCTATTACGATGGGGAAAACGGGATTCCTGCCTTTACGAAAAGACATTTTTCTCATACTTTCAGTTTTGCGTGAAATGGCTAAATATGACCTCTAGTGCTCTTCTACTGCATCAAATAGGTAAATGATGCTTTTTTACGTCTGACATCTTGAAAACTGCATGGGCAACTTGAGTACTCCAGTATTTTGCCAAAAACGTCAGCAGGCAATTGGACTTAGATGACATCTGGTGACCTCACTACTGAACTAATTGTACCTAAACTGGATGCTTTCGTCTGATTTCGCGAAGGCCTTTCTCATAACCTTTTTTCTTTTTCCATGTGACCTTTAGTTCTAGACCCTGGGAGTTCCCATTGCCCGCCCCCTACCTCCCGGCCCGGCAAAGGTAGATTCGGAGGCCAGTACGGCGAGGGTTAAGACGTGTCCCTACGGATGAAAGGACGATTTTGCTTGTCCGTAGCACATGGGGAAACCCGAGATGACGAAATGAGTCTTTTGACAGTAGCAGACGGCATCAACCACTCCGTCTCTGTTTACCTACACCGCATATCCTCTCACTCACACGCATTTTTAAGCTCCCTGTCTCTCGTCCTCTCCTTCTGACTCTCTCCCTCCCTTTATCCCATCAGGCGCGTACCGGGGACGTGAACACGGCCACGAAGCCGTCGGCCGTGAACACGTGGATGCCGGGCGGCAGACTCTCCTGCAGCATGCGCTCCATCTCCTTCAGATGGCCGAGCCGCTTTCTGTCGCGCAGCGCCTCCAGCTCCATCTTGGACATCTTGCGGGCCGGCGGCGGCGCCTGGTCGCGCGGTCGGTAGCGCGCCGCCGCGTCGCTGGCGGCGCCGGCCGGCCCCGGGCTGATCTTGCGCTTGTAGGGCGCCGGCGAGCCGCCCGGCGAGGCTCGTGATGAGGCCGGCGACCGCTGCCCGGAGCGCGGCGCCTCATCGTCGCTGCCCTGGCGCGAGTCGGTCGCAGGCACGGCCAACCGCTCGGCGCTCCCGCCGTCCACCACCACACCCTCCAGGTCGGCGCTCATGGCGCTGCGCTCACAGCCTCGGGGTATCACTGACAGCGCTTCCGCCAACTGCTCGTGCTGCAGCCGCTCGGACCGCACTGGCAGCGCGCGTCCGCCAACCGGCCCGGCTCGGCCCGCCTCGTGACGTCATCCGCTGCCGGCCCGGCGGGAAGCCCGTCTTCCCTGCCCCCCCCCCCCTCTCCGTCCCCGCCTAGTTGCGGTCCACGCGGAGGCCGAGCGCTGATGAGCGGCGTTTCCTAGTGCTCTGGCGTCATCCGTGAGCTCAGTGCCGCGCTGACCGCCTTCCGCCGGGAAAGACGGCTCGGCACGTCTGCCCGGTTCGCGGACTCAGTCGCTGAGAGAACGACGCCCCGTCGCTGCTGACCGGTGGACATCGGTCTCGTCGGCAGCGGTCGCGATCGGTCTGCGCGGCACGGCAGGGGGGGGGGCACTTTCAGACGTAGTCGCAAAACAAGTTGAGAGGAGCACGACATCAACGAAAAGAGGCGATTTCCTCGTTAGCACCAGGCTGCTCGGGAAGACTTGGTCTTGTCGTCGTACCGGTAGACCAAAGCGGTTCTGTGGCCAGGGTGGGGGGTAGTCAGCAATGCGTTACTGTGCATCGCTAAATCATCGTGAAGCAAGTGCCCAGTCCAGATTGAGTCTGCATCAGTTAGCCCTATTAAAACTGCGGACTACAATGAACAGCAGACCATCATAGCAAACTCTCCGTCCCACAGGCGACTGATTGTGACGGGGTCATCCGTGGTGCCTTCTAACGATAACGCCGTTAACTTACCGTCTGCTGCAAGTCAAAATCATAAATTTTTGCCAGCTGAGCGATGGTCTGGAGATGACGTCCTATAAGGTCTGTCCTAATCAAAATGGCACAAGGGGCATCCATAGTCGCATAGGAGCCTATCAACAGCTCAAACGATGGTGGTTAAGGACAGAAGTCAGAAGGATTAACTGCGCTGACTTGATAAAGAATGTTCAGCACCTGGTCTGACGGGTCGGAAGCCTGATATTAAAGGTCAGCATGTTCGTTCCAGATGTTAATCCTAGCTCCCTCAGTCTCTGTGGCTTTAGATACATGCTCGCCTGTTCAAGCACAGAGGACTCGCCTATTCAGGCTCCTCCCTGCGAAGAAAGTCGTGGTCAGTGGTGAGCAGGCATGCGCAGCGGCGGCACTGTGCACCGATGATCCGGCCAGTCTGCCGCAGCCGCCGACGTCGCAGGGTGCGGAGGGAATTCAGCGGCGGCCGGGCATCCAGGCCGCTCCGGAACTCGGACATTGACCGCTTCCTGACGAAAAGCGTAATAATGCATCTTTTTTAACACCCATTTTCCCGGTGACGGAACTTCACCATGTTTTTACGATACTCGCGAAATGGACTCTGCGCATGGCGTTCTTGTCAGACGTTACTGTAATCAATACCTGGGTCTTCTATTTCTTACCGTTGAGTGTTTCACGTAATTTGCTGTCGTCGGCTTCAGCAGAGATTCAGCGTTACATAGATAATAGTGACACCCTCTTTATACACTTGTTATTGCATTTGAAGGTTACGGTCCAAAACGGTTGAAAATATGACAACTTTCAAGCTGGCGTTAGATGGATATTGGGACCGGCGATGACGGCTCAGTTTAGAAAAAAACTCTGCCGTCATTTCATTTCTAAGCCATTGCAATACCATGGACATGCTTTTTGTCTGATATTGAGTCAGTGAGTAATATGGTGGTTGGGCAGTGTTAAAATTTTTGATGCAATGTCCTTTTTAGGCAAATAAAAGCATTTAATCGCGCCTTCTCAATGTCGATATCACTTTTTAAAACCAGAGTTGTATCTAAAGACCCATACTGTCAGTTGGAAGCCTTAAAGTCGCGATTCTTTCCTATTAAGTTTTGCATAGTGCTACGATTTCTACAGTAGCTAGGCTTTCCGGCCCAAAATAAGCAATTTTTCTATGAAAAACTAGCTGTCAAAAATTCATTCTTACATTTGAATCGCACTCTGAAAAGAAAAGAAAAGCAGAAAAACTATGGTCTTCCAAAAATGACGGCCCTGTGAGGTCGATGCAAGGCCATGAGAGTGTTCACAGTGTGATAAATCGCCTTCAGAGTTTGTTCGTGTTCCGACTGATGTGCCTTTGGTCTTCATACACAGAAAAGGAAGATCATTACTTAAAGTTCTGTATGCTCATCCAGGACTAGTTTTCCTCGCGTTTCCGACCATTTCTCGTGCTGTCAGAAAATAATTCAGGACCATTCTTCCGTTACATTAGGAATAATGTTTCGTGCCATGGCCGGCATGACCATGAAGGGTAGAGGTTCATGGCAGGCAGTGGTAACAGTGGTAACAGGCCTCGAAAAACTTTATCCACCCTTGATGGCCTTGCCTGCTGGCATACAAGGCTGCATCACAGTGCAGCACCTCAGAGCCTGCAGATATCACAGGACAGCCTGTCGGCCGGGGGCCTGCGGCCGACAGGCTTCTCAGTGTGGACTCGGCGCGTGTCCTCCGACAACTTTTTACGTTCACCAGTGAACCGTCCGTTTTCGCGGGGATAGTGATGACAGGTTCACACGGTCATGTTTCCGGATCAAAATGATCAGTGTGAGGATGGACAATCTTCCTATGGCGCCCTTAGGACACCGAAAAGGGACCTTTAAGTTGTCCCCGAGAGACGGCTGCTCCAGCCGCGGCTCTCTTGGATACTTGCGCTATGCCTCGCTGCTTGAAAAACGTGGTTATCAGCGCACGAAAACATAGTTTTTCATTCTTTCCAGATGAAGTATAAAGGATAGTAGATTCTATTATTCATTTGTCCTTCCACCCAATGTATTCTCATGGGTGGCCAAAGATCCCAGTACTTCATAAGTGTAGATGACTAGAGGATCGCGAAAACTCTTCAGAAAGCGACATAAGGAGACTTACTGTTCTTTTATCACAGATCTGTCGTTTCGCTGCCATTGTTGCTGAAAGACGTTTGACCATTTTGTACCGCTAGTTAGTTATAGTGTAGCCAGTTATCAGAGGTACCTACTCACAAAGCCTTCAGAGAAGGCGCTTCTGAAAATATCCAGTTTACAACACCCTTGCCGCATGACGATAGAGGTGATGACATCATGGCATTGTGGCATAATGGAAGGTGACGGGGTCTCACCCATGTCTCCGGACAGGTCAAAAGTTACAGGCCTCTTAGCTGAGTAAACAAAGGACGCAGCGTCGTTAAATTTCTCGTGCCCCTCGGTATAACAACTCCACACATTTTGGTGAAAATCTGTTGGCGATGTCATCCAACTGTCAGAAATGACAAATACGGCGGTGTTTCTGATTTCGCCTTTTTATTTTCCTTGGCAGTTATCGATATACTGGTCGTGGAAATAACTGATAGTGTGGATTACAAGCTATAATGCCAAGTGAGGTCCGCGTAAACCATCAATAAACCTCACAAAAGATCATCACGGGACAGTTTTCTACAACTGAATTTTTTTCAGCTGGGGGGCAATTTGCGTCGTAAAACCAGCTGTGACAGCTATCTGAATATCTCCTGGTGCAATTAGAAGTGTTAAGAGGCATTTCACCACGGACTTGTGCTATGGATGTATGCGCCATATAGGGCATATTTGAAACTAGCATGTAATTAACCTTTCCGTACCACATAAGTCAAGTTTACCTTTGTCAATATTCTTTTCAGATAGAAATATATTTCATTCCCACACATGCGTATTCACGCATTTCGGGACTAGGATGTTTGTATTGTGCGAACTATATTAAAAAAGCTACACGTCCCAAATCAACAAATTTTCGCATCTGATGTGACCTGTGACGGCAAGATCTAAGGAGTCGTGAGTATCCAAGTCAGAATCCGAGATGTAGCCTTAAGGTCCAAAAATGTGATAAATACGGGGTCCCATCAACAAGGGCAATCCATTTCTGGTTCCAATGAGCCGAATCGATCCGCCGCTCCGGAGTTATGGAAGAGTCGATCCGCCGCTCCGGAGTTATGGAGAGTGGATCCGCCGCTCCGGAGTTATGGAGAGTCGACCCGCCGCTCCGGAGTTATGGAGAGTCGATCCGCCGCTCCGGAGTTATGGAGAGTCGATCCGCCTCTCCGGAGTTATGGAGAGTCGATCCGCCGCTCCGGAGTTATGGAGAGTCGACCCGCCACTCCGGAGTTATGGAGAGTCGATCCGCCTCTCCGGAGTTATGGAGAGTCGATCCGCCGCTCCGGAGTTATGGAGAGGGGCGTCTGACGAACCCCTCCCCCTCGAATTCCCCAGGACGTGCAGGATAGCGAAATGCCCCAGCCCCAGCAACTGTCGGCTAGTCCGCAAAAGTGTGTTGATCCGTAGCCCGCTGTTATTTACTCCCTTGGGGGCGTTCTCTGCTGCCAGTCACTCCTTCTGGTCGGGAGTTAAGTGCCGAAGTCAACCCAACGTTTTGAGAACGAGAATTTTTTGCGGGATAAAGGTATCCTAAATAGCTCTTTGGCAACGGGGAACAAAAATTATGTCGGTTCTGAACACGTCTGCACTCTGTTCGAGACTCTGGAAACTGCCACGTGATTGTAATATGGTTGCCATGACGCGACACGGTTTTATTTAGACTGCAATCAGCTTTCAAAAAGCCTTGCCACAAATGTTTCATACATGGCGTTAGAATCGAGTGTATTAGAAATAATTTGCCCCCGTATTTCATTGAAAGAGGAACTACGCAACGATGGCTTAGCGAGGTAAATAGTTGAAGTAGATTGCAGTCGGAAAAACTTACAAGTCTCAAGAAGCAAAATTTTGCCAAACTTTGTCTGAAAGCGAGAAAAAATTTAATTCGTCGCAAACTACGTAACAAAGTCAGAATTGTGTAACACGTTTTGCATACGTATATCACAGCTATAGCCAGATCGAACGCGCACGTAATGCATTCATTCACGATAAAAACCAAACAAGCCTTTTTCAACCAGTGTTATGGCGTTTTGAGCAGAAAATAAACCAACACGGTCGGCAGTTTTGTCCGATTACCTACCTTCGTGCAAAAGACGAGTTGAAAGAAATTCAAAACATGTTATCAATGTCAGATGGTTTTGCTTGTGCTGAAGCAAGATCTGGTGTCGACTGCTACCGTACGTTGTATCCAGCTATTGTTTTTCCCCATTTTCTTTCGGCGTCCGACACGCAATTCCTAGTTTCCGCTGCCATTGAATCACCCGGATTACGACCGGCTTGGCAAAGGGAAACTGTTAAACTCCAGTGAAGTTGCCGTCTGTATAGTATTAACAAACCAAAAATAGAACCATTTAGAAAACTGAAATTGAATTAAAGAGACAAAGGTCGTAGTTCAGCTAGTCGGTTGTGTCGGCAGCTCAGTTGGTACAGAGTCTGTCACGGCTCCCCACCCTGGTAAGGTGGGTGCCTATATAGAGACGCCTCGGCACTCGCTATCTCTCCCGTAGGTCACCAAGCAACTGATCTGTAAAGGGAGACACTGACTACCGCGCAGCCGTGCCGTTAAAATGGCACGTTAAGCTTTCGCCTGATCATGGTGCTGTTAATATTGAACTGCACGACTGGGTGCAGGGATCGAAGTCCGAGCAACTTTCGTCCGAGCTCGAGCTCCAAAACACACTACAGCAGAACATTCGGCCTATTTTTTGTCGTCAGTTGTGCTCTGATGTGCGTGAAATGATTGTCGGTGCTCGTCCATATACCACGGCTGTTCCCAGTCGAGTAGCGTTTGGTACCGACAGCTGCGTTTGTCTCCGTGCTTGGCCGAGGATCGGGCGGACGCCGACAAACGCCACAGACGTCAGAGTCCGCGGTCTGCCTCGGCTCATGTGTCCCGTTTGAAAAGTCGTTGACTTCAGAAGAGAAGAAAAGCTTATTTAATGAATCGCGATTATTGGTGATGTAGACATTAATTACATACATAATAGACCAACAGCAGCTCTCTATAATCACGGCCATTAAAACTTCTAAGAACACATTAGTAAATTATGTTTTAACGAAATGTAAGCGATATTTCCCTGTTAAGTATTTTTCCACTTAATTTGATTTGCCTTTTTTTGGTTTGTATGCTACCTCAAGTACTGGGCCTTCATCTCTTTTTGTAAGCCTGCGAACTCCCTCTTCATCAGTCTGTAGCCCAATGTCTAGCCTCTTCCTTGGTTTCCATCCCTCCTACAGTGTTTGCTCGTTACACGCTCAGCTCTGTGTCGCCAGATCCCTTCATTCCTCAGCGTCTGCTCGTTCCCGGCTCGCTTCTCGCACTCCCCCGGCGGCGCGGTCACCGGCGGGAATCCCTCCGCCCGCCGGCGCCAGGCGATACCGGTACCCGCTGTTTACCTGCCGCCTGGCAGGGCCTGGCTCCGGCGTCCTGCCCTCCGGCGGGGGGAGGGGAGAGACAGGAACGTGAATGGCCTTCCGCCGGCCGCTGCACGGCAGGCGGCTCCGTCAACCCTGCCCAGAGGCTCTCATGTGGCAGAGATAAGGAAGAGACGCTGAAGAGCAGGAAGCGCTAGTGATCGCCATCAGGCAGCGACGATCGGCCTCCGCTGCAGGACCCTGCGGCCAGCCGATAACACACATTCCGCCGTACCGGGAGGGGTTTTCTCGTAAAACCGATCAGATACAGCAGGCGGCCGACGCGGATGCAACCGCTACGCTCAAAGAAGTTGACTGAGTCATGACTGACGGGGCATTCGTTGCACCCTGATGACGCCCGTTAAAGTGAAGCGTAACGTGTGGCCCCGCCGTATCAAGGACATGCGGAACTGCTGAGCCGGACCGGAGGCGGGGTGGCTGCTGCCACGTCAACACTAGCCGAGGCACCGCGGCCCTCACGTCACAACATCCCCGGGTGGGAGGCAGGGACTCGCTGGGAACACGCATGAGGACTGGAAACGCAGGGACTTCCCCAGAGACGGTATACCCGGCCACACGTGGTGGGTTTCCCCCTCAGTGGTGGTTTCCGTACCGAGCAGAGCAGAATTTCAAGGTATTCAGGTTCCCGCAAATGGCAGGCCAACTTTCTAAACGTCGACTGCTAGTGGGGAAACCCGTGATGACATCCATATAAGTTGGGGTCTGTGGCGGATTTATTTGTCCATTCTGTTCGTCTCTCTCTGTCCCTCTTTCTCTCTCTGTCTCTCTCTCTGTCTCCCTGTCTCTCCGTCTTTGTCTCTGTCTCTGTCTCTGTCTTTGTCTCTCTCTCTCTCTCTCTGTCTGTCTCCCTGCCTCTCTCTCTGTCTCTCTCTCTCTCTGTCTCTGTCTCTCTCTGTTTCTGTCTCCTGTCTCTCCGTTTCTGTCTCTGTCTCTGTCTCTGTCTCTGTCTTTGTCTCCGTTCCTGTCCCTGTCTCTATTTCTCTCTCTCTCTCCCTTTCCCTGCCCTCTCTCTCATTCTCCCTCTCTCTCCGCCAGACCCAGTCTCCCTCCTGCTCGATCTCCCGGCTCGGTGAGACCGGTCCGCGGCGGTCTCCGCCGGCCGCCGACATTACCGCCGGGCGGCGCCTCGTGTTTGCTCGCCACGGTTCCAGCCCACGCCGGCGTCACGGTCGGCCGTAAAGCCGCCGATGTGGGTAACTCAAACAGGCCGATTTTGCGCGCTGACGCCGGGTGCGCGGCCCGGCGCTCCGTCAACAGGCTGGGCCGAGAGCGCGCTCGGGCCTGAGTCGGCGGCAGCGGCGGCGACGGCGGAATGTGCGCCCGGCTCGCCGCTAATCTCCCCTCCCCTCCCCGGCGAGCGCTACTAATCCTCTCGCCAGCAGGTTGGCGCCCTGCACGATAGATGACTGGCTTCTCCGGGACGGCTGCAACCGCAGTGGTGGGCAGGCGAGGGCTGGGAGCTTTGTTGCAGGGGCACGCTGAGACGGGAATGGCGTTTTCTTAACGATGCCAGCTGGTGTTGGAATGATCACATGTGTCTCACTTGAGTCAATAGCCTGGTGTAATATCGGGAGGAGGATGGTTATCGCCATTTGACAGCCGTCAGTGATGTGTGATTTGTTGGGAGGAAACCTATTGGCTTCCTTTCTTAACGTGCGACTGCTGTCTGGAACTATCGTTGCTCTGAGTACAAAACTGCGTGGTAAATGTAATTACACTATGCACATTCCAGTTTGCGATAGCATTTTTATTCCAGTGTTGGTAAAGCAATGTGGCGCCACGGCATTAGATGTCACCAAGTGCTGACAGGAGTCGTAAGGGCTACACTGTGCTGGTTTCTGTAACAGCCTGCCCCGAATATCCACATTTACTACCTAACAGCCTGCCACAAATATCCCAACACACGACCGACCGCGGACGGAACACTCATGGTTATGGCGCTCCGTGAGCAGCATTCCCGGCACCGCCTCGGGGTGTCAAATAGAGCACCGCCCTCGGTCCGCCCTGAATACCTTCTGAGCCGTTAGAGCCAGCCCAACTAAATTTTCGGTACATGTTCATCAATCAGTTTTGCATATTTTGACATCAAACAAATTTTCATGGTAATTCAGGTCAAGGAGATATGACGTTATATGTTAACCATTGCATTCACGTTGTCGCCTCTTCGGGCGGTGGTGCGTGAACATGCTTTGATTTTTATAATATTCGCTAATATAATGAGTAAATATATGGATTTCTATAGTACACGGTCTCCAAAAGGGTAACGAACCGTGACACGTCAACATCAGAGACCATGTTAGGTCACATGCATTGATGACAATTGGATTGAATTGTATTGCTGTGATAGAACTGATTACCGCTGACCTTCCCCATCGTTCAAGCCAGACAAGCAAATCTATATGCGCTTCTTAGCAAGATTCACCAAATGCGACGTGAGGTCATGTCAGGTCACATCATAGGCCGATGTCAAAACGGGATGAAATACAACATTGTCTGTGAAAGATCGTTCAGTAGCAGCAGAGAACAATTATTGTTCTTAGTCAGAAAAAGAAAAATGACTATCAGTACTGACTCGGCTTGACCTTGACCCGATCAAGAGCAGACAATGCGGATCTAACTATGACGATGTGTCATTTCAGTTCTGCACTTGACACAGTTGAGAATCTCAGCGAGGAATTATTGGTCTTTGTCAGAAGAATAATGTAACCTTATCTGACCTGACCTAGACTGGACTAGATGGAAAGCAGGTAATGCAAAACTGATCATCAGAAGGTTTTACCTCTGTCCTTTTTGCCGCAAAGATCAAAGCGGCTGCGAATAAGTGCCGGTCTTTGGCATGTAAAGTAAGACCAGTATTACACCTAACCTAGGTTGGACTTGACCTGACATTTTCAAACATTTTGCATGCTCCTGATGCAGGAGCTCGTAACTCTTTGTTTGATGCCCAGTTGAAGGCTCTAAGACTAGCATTGCCGATTAAATATGATGTACAAATCGATATCAGTTTTTTCGACGTCGTGGATGCGTTTTACGTGACCTGTGACGTCATTAGTCGCGCGACATAGTATTTTCTGAATCGCGAGACTTCGGGATATCGGTTGGCGTTGGACCGGTTCAGATTCGACGGTTAGATCCTGAGACAACAGAGGGGTCCCCTTTCGACATCCCCAGGCGGTAGCGGGTGGGGATGTCAAAAACGCCACCGAGTGACGGGTAAAAACACTATCTTCTTCCTGCAACCTCTCTGCTGTGGACAGGGCGCAACTCGAAACACGTCGGTGTATAACACTGAACTTTTCTGTCATTTGTCCCTTTTTAACACGAAAAAGGAGAAAAGACAAGAAAAAAGAGACAAGATTGGACAATGGTTTGCGTGAAGTATCTGCCGTACGCGTTCCACGCTATCATACAATGGCTGGATCTGATGTCACGCCTGTGCGTATGGCTTGTTCACTGTGTACAGCTGCTGAATAGCCACTGTTGGTTATGTTCTGCGATTTATGCAGACAGGAGGGTCCACGAGCCTTAGGTTCTGAAAGGGATGTATGGATACTATTTTTGTGCGATCGAGTTAGCTCAGCTGGTAAAACTGGCCGACATGCTGGATGTCTGCTTTTCTTTGACTGTAGGACGTGGTTAGTTCTTTGCCAGGCGACATCAGCACGAGTTCTAGAGCAGCATTATTGGTATACCAGCCAGTATACTTTACATGTATACTGGCCCGCATAAAAAATATGCGGGCCATATAAATCATAAAGGTATACTAGTCAGCCCCGTTTTCATGTTCGTTCATGCGGTTTTTCAACCCGCAATGTGAGTTAAACTAAACGTGCATAAACTGAAGGGAAAACTAGGGGTTTTAAGACAGTGTGATATTGCACTGCATGCCTGCCTGCACTGCAATGCATGCGTGCCTTCTGCCTTATCACTCCACCATTTCACAAACATAGCTATTTCTTGCATGTAGATAACCATATAGCTACCTTAATGAAGGAAATATTCGTCCTGCCTGCTGCTATGCGCCGTATTACGTAGCTGAAACACTGTTACCACGATCTGCTGTCCTTTATTCATTTCATTCGATTTAAGCCCTTTCTGGTTTATTTCTATTTAGCACTAAAGCAAAAAGCTGGCATTTGCCAGCTCATTTCCCCTACAGCTCTCTCGCTTTGTTCACTGGGCCTGATCTGCTTCGCCACGTTATGCGCGACAAAAACAAATTTCCCAGCAGCTTGACAAAGGGGACCATTTTATGAACACGCAACCTACCCCAGTGACCGCTGACGTCCGTTTGCAATGCAGTCGCTGAGTCCGTTGCCAATAACTCTTGTGTGTCGGGTTTTGTTTTGTTTGGTTCGGCACAGTAAGGTTTGGCAGGAGATCTTCATCGATAGCATTACATCCAATATTGCCTTCGAACATCTATAACTTCATGCAAAGCGTCGACGAGTCGTTACGCTGAGCAGTTGTTGAAATAGCGAAAAGATGTAGAATATTTGATCGGACGTACATTATTTTTCATTTTCATTGAAACTGCCGCGCTGTCAACGATTGCTGCAGCCTCGTTTTCACATCATTGTTATCAGCTTAACATCACACGGCTAAAGAC
This sequence comes from Capitulum mitella, assembly GCA_030062745.1. Classification (NCBI taxonomy): domain Eukaryota; kingdom Metazoa; phylum Arthropoda; class Thecostraca; order Pollicipedomorpha; family Pollicipedidae; genus Capitulum; species Capitulum mitella. The sequence goes on from CP099839.1 coordinate 36,460,033, forward strand.
CAGATTTTTCCAAAAGGTTGCGCTGAGGTCGTTTAGAGTTGCGTGACGCATGGTTTGCGACAAACGGAAAGTATATCAACGAATCGGAAACTTGATGTTCTTTAGCAGAGACACTTATTTGCATAGCATTTCCCAACCACTCCCGTGCATGCTCAGATCGCTTCTCACACCCCTTCCTCTTATCCTTCGTTGGCAATGAAAAATATGTTTACACTTACGACCTTAACATAACATTGCAGGTGTCATACAATTCATGCCAATTCACGGGCCGTTTTAACGAAAACTGCATCCTTAAATTGAAGCACCTAATTAAGTGCTTTGTCGATGTGTACGCAAAAAAACTAAACAGAATGCCGCCAGTGACCAGTATGAGTGACACAAACACAGCACACTGAGAGCCGACTACTGTCCGATGAAAAGAAAAGGAGCTGGATAGGATACAACCATATCAGAATAAACCATGATTGCTTACCAAAAAATACACTTGTAGTCAGAGCTCGTTTTAACGAAAATTTTGAGGGGGGATGATCCGCGGAAAACTCACGAGATCTGCACATCAGACCTTCAGACGTCAGCCAACGTGTACATATACTCGCATCTGACATGAAATGGGATTTTCCATAGGTTGTCGTCTTTATCGGAGGGGAGATGCAATGAAAAATGGGGATATGATATTTCTTGATCTTAGCTGCAAACTAAGGTGAGATTGGGCCATGGATCTCTGTACCTGGCCACTTCCCAAAATCGCCTGGTCGAGCTGTAGAATTGAGGCTGGTCAGTAGAAAATGATGTCACATAGTATGACGAAAAATTGCGTCATGAATTCTTTGGCGAGTCAAATGGCATCAGTTTGATCGAATGGCAATTTCGACAGACATCAGTGTGACAGCCTGCCTGGGTTAAAGCCTGAATGAAGCAGCTCAACCTTCTCAAAAACCTGATATTAGAAGTCTTTCCATAATTCGATAGGTCCCGTAATTTCGAAACTCATGTCAGCTTTACATTTCTTTAATACATACTATAAGGAGGTTGTCTATTGTTATCGTTGTGAACTCGTCGTTGTGTTACCTACCCATTGGCTATAGCTTCTCGATTTTATGTTTGTGCGAGGGCTGTCTCAACGCCTCGGTTAGTGGGACATGAAGCCATAACCTTCTTTCGGAATGACTCACTCACGGGCTATAAAGCAGGTTCCCTAGCTGTTAGCATATGCACATAAGTTACCAACAAAAATTTGTTTCTTCGGCTCTGACGCAGCAGGGTGTTTGCTCCTCTCGTCAAGCAGTTGTTCGCTGGGCAAGTGTGGTGATTCCGTTGGATCGAAGGCTTCAGTGATATTTCTATGGTTATGTGGGACCATGGACTTTGAGCTTACTTAGATCCAGTTTTTTAGCCGTTGCCCCTGTTAGGAACTGGTTTAAAAGTTGAGAGGGGGAAACCCCACCTTTCTCTTCTCCCAGCCATTATTTGAGCTTTTCGGGTGAGAGATCATTGTTTTCAGAGGGGAAAATCCCTTTTCCCTCCCCTTTAAAACGAGTACTGCTTACAGTGATTATGGCTCACCATCATATTGCATCAGCTTGATCACATAAGCATACGATGTTTTTTGCCGCCATCGGACCTTCTAAAACTGTAGGCACTATATAGCCACCACCACCGGATATGGATAGTTTCATCTTTCACTTTTTAATTAAAACTTCTTCTCTTACGCCGCAGTTTAACTGCTGACGTCAATTTCATTGTTCATTGTTCATTGTTACCTTTCTGAGTGAATTGATTTTGGAAGGGCCTACCAAAGTGGCTGTTGGATTCACTGGCGTTGGATGCTTGCGCAGTGCGGTATGGTGTCTTGTAAGTAATGCGATCTCTTGACAAAGGTACAGATCATTCGCGACAGCCTGCTTATTTCCAAAATATGCAGTTCTTGAAGCTTTTTGAATTTCTTGGTATTACTCGCACCTGTGCGAGCCAGTTCTGACATTTCCAACCCGTTCTGAACAATTCATCGCCGATTTTGACGGCGGTGCATTTCGTTCAAAGCAGTTAATCGTGATCTGACCTCAGGTCAATGGCTGAAAGTCATTGATGCTTTGTCCATTGACGGTAAATGGATGTCTGCGCCACCCCACACTAAAACTGCTACAAAAAAATCGTCAGATTCCGAAAATTCGACGCATGTCTTAAAAATGGGATTGGCCTGTCTGTCCATGATCCGGAAAATCCCGAAAAATCTGAGATAGCAGATTGGTTGCATCCATCAAGATTTTTAATCCCAGAAAGTTTTATTTTTATATCATGTTTCCCGAAAAAGTTACAGGGCACTAAACTTTTCTGGACATAGGTTCACTTAACTTAGCTTAGGTCAGACACCTGACTTGACCTGAGGTCAAACATTTCAAACAAGGTGTAAAAATGATCAGCCAAAAGGTACAGGGAGTTTCGTGACGCTGCGCTTTTTCGTCCTCTCGCAATCTTGAAAAACCTCAGGGAGGCGGGCAACCGCCTCCCCCAGTCGGGGCGCATATATATATATATATATATATATATATATATATATATATATATATATATATATATATATATATATATATATATATATATATATGTGTATATCTACTGCTTGGCATATTGCCTGTGAGTCTGGAAACACTACAATGTGAATCTTTTTTTAGTATTTGCTTTCATTTGCACGTATGCTGTTCCATGCGCAGTTTTGTTTCCCGAGCTCACATGCTGGTAGCACACTTGTGCTTACGTCCACTTCGGGTAAATCGATTTCGAATTAGACTCATTTTGCTTTCTCTTAATTTCTCAACGCAAGTTGACCTCATTATGCCTCTGCAAAGTGCAAGCATTTGAGTGATCCATGTACAGAAAGTATTTTGGGCAAAGTAAATAATACTTGGATCAGCTTTGTTACCCTTTTTTTACTCATTCTAGGGGCTTATCTTTTTTATATTTGGTGTCCAGGCCTGTACACAATGCCCTGATCGGCGTAACATAATATTGTAATCTTCCTGATAACATTTTTAGTTTTATATGAGACAGTTCTGCTAATGCTTTGTAGCACTGAATGCTTTCTTCTCGTCGTTCCAAAACATTGTGAAGAAGCCTCCTCCTTGGCTACTAGACATTGTGAAGAGGTCTTGGTGCCATGACTACCATTGTTGATTAAAAAGCTCGCAAACTATTTCCATACTCAGTAGAATGCAGTCTCGGAGTCACACTTTGCCACGGGAATTGTTTCCAATTCTGCTTCCGTCTGCGACTGTGTGATTCAACTCCTACTTTGATTTCGGTACATATGAGTGGAATCTATTTTAATTTCGACTCGAGTCAGAACGGATTCGATTCCGGAGTCTAGTCTGATTTTGCTGGAATTGAGCTAAAGTCTGGTCAATAGCCGTGACTAATGGGTCATTTAGTACACTACGGTGTGTTTTCCACATTCCTCAGTTTCACGCTCAGCTTGGCAAGTGAGTCAGATTACCTTGTACTACCCACTTTAGATCACGCGCCAACCTTGCAATAGGCGTCCAGCAGGAAGCTCGTGCAAGGGGCGTAAAGTTCCAGGACCCCGTCCAGGTTGGATTACGTGGCGTCATGGATATCCAAAACCGCTGACAACATGCACCTCCACGGGAAGTCATATATAACCCACAACGGCAACGGTATCAGGGTGCGCTGGCGAAAACGTCAGAGAAGGCCGTTGGTACCAGTTCTGACAATACGGCCACGTACGCAGAGGTATATCTGTGTGGTACCGGCTGTGACAGTGCTGTGGCATGCATGCAGACATCGCCGTGTGGTACCGGCTATGACAATATTGCCACATGGATATGCCATTTATCAAATTGCCTGTGCGGAACCGTTTGTGACAACATTAGCATGCGGGCTTTCTGGGACAGTGTTAGATGTGGCCATGAGGGACCGATCCTGACGGTATTAAACACATGGCCGTGTTGGCCATCTGTGACGGTGTCAGATGTGACCGCGAGGGACCGTTTCTGACTGTTCATTAGACATATGGCCGTCTGCGACAGTGTCAGATGTGGCCGCGAAGGAACGCATGTGACGGCGTTAGATGCATGGTCTTACTATATCATCCGTGAGTCCGATACTGTCACGGACCGTGACGGTATCAGAAGTGGCCCTGGCCATCCGTGGCGGTACACATTACCCTGCGGTACCAGTGTGCCAGCGCCAGAGATCCGGGGGCGGTCTCTGCTTTGCCAGACAGGTGGAGCGTCGTTGGATCAGACCCGAGACTGAGCAGCACAGGTCGGGCATGGCTGGGGACCGGTTTAGTCCCAACGTCGACTCTCACATGCCGGGCCTAAAAATGGTGGCCATCCCCACGCGGAAATTTTCACTGATATCTGATCGGAAGTTTTTCCCGTGACGGATGAGCAGACCTGGGAACACATGGAGTTCGTCGCATTAAAGATATGACATCCATTCAAGGCAAGCACACGTTGTTTACGACAGCGGTACGCCGCTGCCTGTGTTTATTGACAGCGGAGGCACCACGGCACGACGCGATGGCGTGCTCGGTTGGAGAGCGGTACGCCGCTGGCTGTGTTGATTGACACAGCGGAGGCACCACGGCACGACGCGATGGCGTGCTCGGTTGGATGCCTTTGCAGCGTGCAGCGCAACAGTAAATGATGTCACGGTCAGCGAAGACAGGCCTGCAACAGGCTGACCATGACAGGATCACTTAGGCAGCACCTCGTTGCATTAATCTGCGTAGTTTTTTAATAATACGTCGTAATGAATTCAAACCATTTCAGCACACATGCTTCAAGGACGGTGTTTTTGTTCTGCACGTTTATATCAAACTATGGCCCTGCCTTTCTGCAACCAGATGTTTAGTAAATAAATGACATTCTCTTTAATAAATCAAATGCACTACAGCTTTTTCTGGGGTTTTCGGAGGCCATGCTAGCAGCCAACGTATTTACACTTCCCGGCTGGGTGTGTTAAGATACACAGCAGGCGTGACAGAAATCCCCTTATCCGTGTTTTGTGGGATCAGTAGCTAATCACGTGGACAGCCTGTGTTTCTGTTTCGCTCTACGTCAGCGATATGGCCGTGCTGCCTGGCCCCACTCCTGTGGTTAATTCTCGTCCTCGGTGTCCTGCGACTGATGTGGAGCCGTTATCTGGTGGAAGTGTCGGCGTGCCGCCCCTGTTCCGGGGTCGGCGTACACCTCTGGTCTGGTGTCGCTGAACTCCTCTGCTCGGCTCTTCGGCCCGCGTCACCCCGCGTCTTGCTGCAGCGCGCGACACAGCAGTGCAGCAGCGGGAAGTATGCGGCTCGGCACGTCCTGTGGCGCTTCCGTTGCCAGCGCGAGTCGCCAGACGGCGGCCGCCCTGGCGCGGTTGCAACACCGGAGGTCGCTCGGCTCTCTCGTCACATGCGGCAGAAATCTGAAGACGCCACCGTCTAGGCGGGATGTGCACAGGAAATTCTGATGCAATCGGTGGTCACAGCGTCCACGGCTGCCGACTATGAATTTCTACGCAGAAAACAAGAGGATGTGGGGTTGCAGCAGAACAGATAGGCACATGAGTCGAGTCGTGTACCAGAGACTTTGCTGGGGTTTCCAACCACGCGAATACGTAAAAAAAACAGGCTGAAGTTTGCGCAGAAACGGGAAATTTGGGAGGGTCTTCTCCTTTGTCAGTTTGTGCAATACGCAACTGCTTTGTCTGCCACGTAGGCGGCTGACGCCGAAAAGTCAAACACGTGTGTTTGATGAGAATATGACATTGAGCCCGGAGAACAAGCCTCGCACTTCTCTGGTGACGCTCCGCGCACTCGGTGGTTGAACCGTGCCTGGAATGCCTGCGCGATCGGTGAGGCCCGTGACGTCGAGGGTCGCGCGGCTGTGCCGTGACGTCACAATCAGCTGATTGCATCAGCCAGGTGGCTGGGCGCTCCTGCCGTCGGCGTACAGAAACGGTCAGATCCGCACGCAGGGGTGTGGTTTCCTATTTTATTGCGGGTGCCCTGGCACCCACAAAGTGGAAATGGGCACCCAGAATGTGACTTGGGCACCCGCAGCTTTAAGTATGTTTAAATATTCGGATACAATTATATCTCAGGCCCATGATCTTAACCTCCTGAAATCATCTTTGTCAGCAACAATCGGAACTTATTGACTTCATTGTCATCCACCATTTGTTTTTTCCCTACCATCCTCCAAGCCCCCCATCCGTGTCCTCACGTGGGGCACTCCCCGACTAAGTACGGCGGATTCAGCAAACCGTTAGCTGAGGACATTGATCAGGGCGAATTCCCCACTCCGAGGACTCAGATCGCGGCGCGGGGGGGGAGGAGCAGCCGCCTGTTCAGGGGCACCGGTCCGGCAGAGAGGACAGCCTACTGCTCCAGAGGACACTGGGAACGGCGGGAGAGGACAGACGTCAGACGTAGATGACAGAAAGCGTAGGGTAGAGAACGTTGCACCTTTCCTGACCAACGCACCGTCGTACCAGATAGGAGGCAATGGTCAGGAGGGCCAGGTCAGGTCAGGTCAGGGCCATCCAGGTGTCATCTGACACTAACCTCCGTACTGTTCCATCGAGGTATGGTCAGACCAGGACCTGCGTAACAACTGAATTCATTTCAGTGACAAGAAAACTAATTACTCTTATAGCAACGCCCCATAGGGCATGGCGTATCCGCGCAGATGAGAGACGAACTGATAGGATTGTTTTCTGTGGACCTCTTTAGTTCTTTGGATGGGGGTGGGAACTGGGAGGGCCTGGAAAGCCATGCCCTCTCCTCTCATACTGAGAAATTTAACATTATCATCATCTCCCTAGGAAAAGAAACATCGCGTCGGACACTGAGTAAGTAAAGGCTCACAGTTACTTTTTAAGGAGGTTTTACTGAGTTTTGTGTTCAGTCTTGCTGTCGTCAATGAACCCCTGCATTCACTGGCCTGCGTAAGTTTATTTTGCATCACATCGGCAGATGACACAGAATGAAGTTTTTAACGAACTTATAGTTTTCCTGAATCTTCCTGACGCTTTTCAGAAAAACAAATATTAAAAACGTCATCAGCAACATTCTACATATACACCAACCAGGGGCGCAGCCAGGAGCGGGACCCCCCCCCCTTAGGCCTGCATTTTTGTGAAAACCACTGCACATCGTCTCCCCGACAAGCGGTTTTCGTATGATTTCATTTCACACTGAGCTCGACTCCTCTTAAGAAAACCCTGGCTGCGCCCCTGATACCAACGAAAGTTATTTATGAAAAATCGAGCAATGTGTAGCGCTTCTTTTACACGTCCATTAATAATACACATTGGACATCGATGCTTGCTACAAAGGTATGTCAGCGCGGCCGCCATCTTTGAGTGATGGCGCCATTTCATCCAGTTCATCCGAACGTTGACGCTGTCAAGAATATCCAGAATTCCTTTCGTTCCTTGTTGTTCACGCCCTACGTTTTTCTTTCAGATAATTACGCTGAACTTGCCCAGCACGTCATGTTTTCACTGCAGCCTCAGCCGCCTCAGCCCCCTTTCCTCGCAACTCCAGTATTTTATCGGAACACTGAACCCCGGCTTAGGTGGGAAAATGAAACGCAGCTCGCAAACATAACTATCGTTTATGCTGGGCGTATCGTGTCCAATGTGACCTTTCAAAAACAAACCGTGATCAACGACGACATGGAGCAACCGTAATGGCCGATAGGTTTTTAATGTTATTCTGTGCTCCTGCCCGATACGTACGATTCAGCGCTGGGGAAGCAGATTGCCCCCCCCCCCCCACCTGAGTTCTCGAAAACTATTGGTACGATTTACTACGGCGTTAGATAGCACGTAATGCGATCTACATTTAACCCTATTCCCAGCATCCGCCCTCCTCGGGTTTTTTGCTTGTCAATTCCAGGCTCTTGGAGGCAGCTTCACGAAACTTGATAACTTTTCCTAGATATTTTTTTCTACGTACCGCAACAAAATTTCGTAACTCCATTCTGCTCAGGGGCGGAGCCAGGCGACGTTTTTGGGAGGCACCTCACGTCATTTTTGTCCCTGTTGAGGTTAAAAGGAAAATGGCTGCCAGAAATAAAGTTTTAAGATAGAACTTAAAACCTTATATGGATGTATAGGTAAATAGCTGCGCGACATGTCTTGTTTGTTTCGTTTGTCTGAAGTGATTTCTCAAGGTCAGGTCAAGGTTAAAAGGCAAAATTTGATTTTATAGTAATAATTTCGGCGCTGATTTTTAAAATGGCAAACCCGAGATATAGAAGACCTACCAAGGTGTTCTCTATTTGTGTACCAAGGTTCAGGTTGATATCAGGTCGGGTCACGGAGGTATGACCTAAAATGTCAATGCGCGCACCCTATATCGCAACAGCCATAAAATGGAATTCTGGAAATAGGGTGGGTTTAAATGATTGAAAACGTTTTCCAATAAAATGAAATGCACACAAAATCATGCCAACTGACTTTAAGGTCATTGAAGGTCATTAACTTTATAATTAACATTATCATTATCATTTATTAACATTATCATTACCATTAGGTCATTAACATCTCTCGACTCATGCCAATTTCATTAAAATCTGCCCATAAAGAACAGAGTTACAAGTCCAAAAAATATCCCCGTCTCGACTTTTTTGCCCCCTCTATCCCCCCTGTCAAAATTTTGAAAACGTCTTTGTATAACTTCATTAAGGTCAAAGGTCATAAGTTGACCTGAACAACATGTGACCATGACAGTTCCCTCTTTTTCATGTCCCTGGCACCGCCTATGCTAACATTATAGAAACATCGTGGTACCATTTGTACTTCTTCACCATAACATGACTGTAAAACACCAAAAAAGTGTTCTTAACTGTCTTCTTAATTCAGTTTTTGAAAGAACTTATCATCCTATTTTTGAAACACTGTGAACGCCTATGAACTTTCTCAAAATTTGAAATATATGGACCAGTAGTAAAAGTTTCGCCCATAATCTCTCGATTCATGCCAATTTCATTAAAATCGGTCCATAAAGAACAGAGTTACAAGTCCAAAAATATCCCCCGTCTTGACTATTTTTGCCCTCTGTATCCACCCCTCCAAAATTTTGAAAACGTTTTTGTATAAAAATGTTGTTTACATCATGGCAAATCGAACGCCATTTGTTGCGATGAAATCGGATGTGTAGTTCTCGAGATCTCAGATGGGGACCGAATCCCCCCCCCCGCCGGAAATCAGCCATACCGTCTAACCCTCCGGGAATATGGTTAAAGAAAGATATGTTGACAAATCTGGAAAGGTGATAGGGTGTCAAAATTGGGGTAAGCTTTCTGACCACATTTTATGACCAATGTTGACTTCTTGTATTTCTACCGACAGTTGATAAATCGATGAATATGTTAGGATGAGATCGATTTTCAAAATTCGTAAGCGTGTCCAGGACATATAAAAAGGGGCAAAAGCTTTTGGGAAATATTAATTCATTTTGTGACATATTCCGAGTCTGACGAACATATTTGTGTTCGGAAAACATTTCTCTTGTGTCACATGTCATATGCATATGAGAAATGCCTTTAGGTATATCCATTGACCAAAAACGTGGGGAAACCTATTTGGTAAACTACTGTTAATTGGTTATTATGTTCAGATATACTGCGAATACTATTTTTATTCTGCATGTGCACATTGCGGGATCACAAACGCACCACATTTTGAAATAAGAGGCCGAAAAGGCATAGCCAGGACACATAAAGAAGGACATTTTGGAAAATCTGAAGTTTTTGTGTAATGTTCTGAATCTGGCGAAGTTATCTATGTCAACAAAATATTTTTACATGTGCCACATGCCGTGTTATATACATGTGGCAAATGTTCATAGGCGGATCCAGACACCAAAAAAAGGTTCAATAATTACATTGTGTCACATGTAACACAGCGATAGCAGAGTTTTCTTCCGTAAAGCGAGTCAGAATTTCTCAGGAATAACAGCAAATAATATATCCCTTTTACATCACTTTAACACCGCCTCTCATTTCTTTTTTCACTGAAACATAAGGCATTTGGTCATAAAATATTTGGGACTAACGAAACCAGTCGCAGAGATCTAGATGTTCATTCATTGGCCCACTGGACTTGTTATTGGGCGAAATATGCACCCCAAAGCCGATACCTAAAGGCGCTGTTGGCGGTATACGTCGGCGACTAACATGGGTAAATTAGGATAAAGATGTCTATCACAGGTTAACCTTGCTCTATACATACAATGAGTTGCGGATTTTCAGTAACAAGAAAATTTAAATACCCCTTTCACAAGCTTTTTAATCCAGCCCTGACCAATATTTCTCTAAAAAATGCTTCAACGTGCCCAGGTTACAAATATTTCGACCATTTCAACTGTCCGTTACATTATAAAGGACATCAAAATAGTACATGACCACATCGAAGTGCTCGATCTACAGAAAGTGCGATATTCCATAAACATGCCTCCCAAAAACGCGTCCTGGAACCGTCTCTGAAAGAGGCACATTTTGGAAAAACTGCCACGACATTTGGAAAGCATATTTACAAAAGTATCTAAGTTTCATGAAGCAGCTCCCAAAAGCCCGTGAATGACGAGCAAAGGACCGGAGGGGGCGGGGCAGAATGCCCCATAGGAAGAAATATGGTTAAATTGTAGCTAGAAATGTCCAGATAAAAAACACGATTATCGCGGATTTCTTGGGGGTTTACCGGATCTCAAGGCAAGCGCACCCTTGTGAAGCATCTTGAGAGAATTTGAGATAAGCCATGTCTAAACCTTGGTAAGATAATAGCACGAATCTTTAGTGCCTGAAGATTTTCATCTAGTATTGCGTGGTCGAGCTGTTGAATGTCGTCGGTGTGTGACATTATCCGGAGGCCTGGGAGATGATAATGCAGGCTGTAGGTGAACAGGCTAAAGATCCAGCGATGGATTCCTGGATACGCCAAGCAGAATTACGGAGCTGGCCCTCGTCCACTGACTGTGAGCCGTCAAACAAATCCACAGCTTTGCGAAAGCAATGCTGCACAATCCCAGTTTGCGTGGGACTATACCATGACAGTCACTGTCTTGCTTAGGTCCGCAGCAGCCATCGCCGAAATCTCGCCTCGCTCCGAATTTCGGTTCACCCAGTCGACCCAGTGTCCCAGCATCAAGCGCGGCATATTCTTCGTCGTTAATGGCCGGCGCGTGTACTGGTAACTGGAGGATATTTTCCGGCCATCCAGATACATGCACCGTAGGTCGCTTACGGCTTGTTCTGTAAACTTTGACAGGTGTGACAACGGCGAGATCAGTCTGTAGCTCGAGGGAATATTTACCTCTCCCGTTGATTTATGTATAGACACGACTTCGCCCATCTTTGATATGTCAGGGAATACGTCGGTCTTGATAGGCGCACTAATAATGCACTTCTACACTTGGTTACAGGACAGCAGCGCTTTATTGCGCTCAATAGTACTTCGGCTGAGCCAGTCGCTCCCGCTGCGTTCCCGAAACGTCGATAATATTTTCATAATGTCTAATATATATATATATATATATATATATATATATATACAAATATAAATATCTGACCCTTTACGCATTGACCCTGACCCGGAGGAAAAAAACCATCACAAATGACCACTTTCAAAACAAATTCGTTACAACACCATGGTTTGCAAGCCGTTTTGCTGTAAAACTACCACAGCGACGATGGGAAACGTTGTAACACTTTCCTTAATGGTGACTTGCAAGGCAATTAGACAACCTGAAGGGGTGAAATCAGGTATTATTTGGAAAAAACGGGGAGTGCTATGCGTCCGTTTTTGTCTCATCGCTTTATCTAAATTAGGGGCGAAATGGCATTGCGGTGGCGATCCCCTCTCCCCCAACCCGTCCGCGCGTGGGTGAAAAAAATGAAAAACCTCCCCCTTACGTCCGGTGACGGTTAACATGCAACTGACTTCTTCGCATGACATGACGTAGGTTGAACTGCGTCGCATTTTTCTCAAACTTTTATTGGCATCCTAGACATGCTTTTCACCTATTTTGGCCTTAGGATGTCTACGTTACACGATATGTATCCCAGATCGGCTCATTGTGACTTGGCGTGACCTGTGACCTGTCGTACAGTCAAAAGGTCAAAAAATATGTCACAATCAGAGTCGCATTATGAAGAGCATTGATTACCGTTTGAATCAGCCGAATCAGTGTATTGTTTGCAGAATTACTGAGTCGGGGGCCAGAATTCTTCCCCCAGCAAGTGTTAGGTGACACAGTGTCTCAGCAACCGACGGGCTAAAACTGCTATTGTTTCCATTATTTCGGCTGGAACTAGGTATTTTCTTTAGACGATTGGAACCGCCAAACGACCATTTTCAATCGAACCAAGGGTAACAGTATAACGCTATTTGCAGACATTGCAAAACTACAGCGCAATGTGCGATGCAGCAGTGCGGCGAATTCTGTAATACTTACTCGAAATGTGTTTGCCAAACATGCAATGCGTCCACTGGCTGTTAACCAAAGACGCGGGAAATGGAGAGCGGGAGAGGAGGCAGTTGTCCCCCAGCTTTTTCGAAGTTTAGTATTGACCCTATGGGCGTTGACCGGAAAGCATTGGCCCAAAATGCTTATATGACCCTGCCCCCAACCACCATAACTGAGGAATTCCTGCGTCCCCGCTGCTGACATTTTATGACAATATTTTAGGGTCAAATGTCGCTTTCCTCTGAAACAGGACTATGGAAATATTCTTTAAACCAGCAAGCTGTCCTGTCGGATGTATAACGAGCAAGGCGTTTCTTCTGAAACTCTTAAGCATTTTTGAGCATTGCTAAATGTTTTTTTCCTTGTTTCATTTCGCTGTGCAGAACGGATATTTGTCGATATTTTTCAGTCTTTTTCATCTCAGTAACTGAAAGCTTAAACGTCACGCATAGTCATGAAGTGTTCGTTATTGTTCGTTTCGTTGTCATCGAGCGTTTCCAGAAAATCGCAGAAAACGTCGAACGGCAAAAACATCATTCCCATCAAAGTTAAACGGCAACTGCAGTGGGCGGTTTAATGTAAAAAAACACATAAGCATGCCAGAAACGTTATGGTCTCACCAGACTTGATCGGCCACTCAGTTTGATTTGTCTTGTGAGTTGGAGCAAGACTCATTTGTGTACGGCCTTGCTTGTATGTATGGGTCAATTGAGAAGAGACTTACGCTATAACCGAGAACCAAGAATACGAGGCGAGAGTTATCCGGACCGTTATTGAGCATGTTTTAACCTTTTGTAACCTGGTACACGCAGTACGCATAGGTGGGCAGGGTTGAAGTAATGGCATGTTCTTATGTCCGGTCGGAAAAATGCTGGACCCCAATTGTACAGCGAGCATAAAATTTCTCACTCAACTTACAGAGTTCGGGACGGACACCTGTTAAAAGACTTCTGACATGCACTGGACTAAGACCAGGTTTTAAAAGAGGACTTAGTCCCGATCGGAAACATGCTAATCATTGTTGTCCCCGATGTAACCTTCTGTGTCTTGTCATCAATACCAATGGTTTATAAACCCTGGTCAACGCAATGACGGGAGTGTCGTGAAAATTTTCTTGGGTTAAGTTACAACCTTGGAGGCTGTGGAGACGAATCAAACCTTGTAATGCACATCCGCTGCTCACAGGTGGCGTCAAAATATCTGAAGCCAGTAATATGCGTTCTAATGCAATGTGCGGTTCCGTTGGCTGCAGTTGGGTTTTAAGCAGAAAAGCCAAGAACGCAGCCTAAATGAAAATTTCTGTCCCAAAACCTGTGACATGATTATTTTAAACAAAAATCGATTTTCACGCCAGAAGTCCATTATTAGGTGAGGCTTACGGTAAAGACTGCTTGTCTCGTGCTCAATTTTTTAATGGCACAAACGATTTCTGGAAGATAGACAAAGAGTGAAAAATGAAGACCGTCCTGTCCGTCCACGCACAGTTATAAGTTCGGCATATATATATATATATATATATATATATATATATATATATATATATATATATATATATATATATATATATATGTATATGTATATATATATATAAATTATATAAATATAAGTATATAACATATGTATTAATAAATATATATAAGTATAGGAACGCAAAACACACGATGGCAGCATTGCAAAAGTGCGAGATATGATTCGAATAGACCACAGGCTAGATGTTCTGGAAATAGCTAAGGAGTTTGATTTAGGTACAGAAAATATTCGACCAATTGTAAGGCAAGAATTTAACATGATAAAGGTTTGCGCAACGACGGTTCAAGAAATGTTGTTATGTGAGGAAAGAAGTCGCACTCACAGGGACTTTTTGCGACGCAGTGAGGACGAAGCTTATTTGCTGACTTCGATATTACTCATGTTGAGACTTGGGGTATTTTCGCATGATGCGGAAACCAAGCAACAACCAGTGCAGTGGAAGTCACCAACAGCTCCAAGACAAAAAACAAGCATCCATGAATTGTTCGATTCGAAGTTCAAGCCCGTGTAGGTTGTTTTACGCCAGTCCACAGCGCTTTGTGAAACAAAACTGCATCTCGTCTCCGGCTGACGCTGACGCCCTTCAGGCCGACATTGGCCGTCTCTCATCTTGGTCGCGTACATGGCACCTATAATTAAATCTTACAAATAATCACGTAATATCCTTCTCGCTACGTAAATCCCCAATCCTAGCCACATATTCGCTGAGCGAGACCGCTCTTGAGCGTCGCACGGGGACCCGGTACCTGGGTGTCCTACTTGACACAAAGTTTTGCTCACCACATCGACTCAACCATAGCGAAAGCGAATCGCATGTTTGGCCTTGTCACCCGCAGTATGCAGTTATTCGGACGCCACATGAGAGCCCGTCTTGATCATAAGGCTATGCTATGTGCTTTGTATGCCCATGTCCGTTCCACGCTCGAATACGGCTGCGTTGTATGGCCTGGGGCTGCTGTCACCCACCTGAAACGACTGGAACGTACACAGCACATGTTCCTCATATGGCTGGCTTTTAATTCATATAAACCTCTCGACAGTATGGACTACGTCACTCTTCTGGCCTTCTTTAACGTGCGCAGTATGAAGTCTCGCTTTGTGCAATATGACCTCATGTTTCTATACAATGTTCACCACGCGAGCCTCGATAGCCCTGAACTGCTGCTAGCATTCGGCTTGGCTTTGCCGCGGCGTCCATCGCGTACCCTCGCGCTGTGGAGCGTTCATTTTGCTCGGGTGAATACCGTCCAGCGTAGCCTGTTCATTCGTATACCCACTCTGTGCAGTAACTTCTTGAACTGTTTTAGGAATGTCGACGTTTTTACGTCCACTGCGCGCTTTTACAAGTCAAACGTGTACAACCTCTAGAATTCGTTAGGATCATATTTGTAATCTTACCCCTGTGCCATGTCTTAATGTTTATTTATTGGTATTGTGGCTGCATCGTATTTTGACTCCTGCTTTAGTATTCTTTTTTCCTCATAAAACATTTCGCATTTTCTTCTAGATCCGTTCATCCGACGACAGCGAATCTTTGTAGGAGTCAACCTACAGAATGAATGTACTCATCCAAAAAAGGAGTGACCTAGGTTGGGTCAGTTAAGGCCAAACGGGATCAGACATTGGAAATGCAGCATTTTGTAAGTGGCGCATAAAGGTGGGACTTTTACGGGACCACGAATGCATGTGCCCAGAAGCACTGGTAAGCCCGAGCAGATACAATGAAATCATCCTTTTTTCCCCTCTCGTAGTTTATTATTATTTTCACATCATTACCACTCACATCTCTGACAACATTTCCTGACATTACACATAGCATACGCTGACATTGGCACGACCGGCACCGACGGACGCACGCGGCCCCGCCCAGCCGCTGGAGCGAGAGCATTGCCAAAGGAAAGTTCGAACGTTCACACCGTCATCTACACACACTGGGAAAACCACTCTTGTTCCTCGCAAGAAATGTCAGAGCGAAGGACGTCCCTTGGCATTAATCATATGTATTGCACTTCCTACCAAATGGCTTAAAATCCCGCCGCCTTCAACTCCCAGGATTGTTTCCTTTTTGTCGATTTTCCTTGCTAAATCATTATGCTGTTTTGTATTCAACCAGACTATCAGGGCATTTCAGAGATTCTGGGCTCGGGAGCAGTATTAGAAGTTATGTAGAATGTTGTCTCGCTCTGGACAATGCTCACACATAGCACTGTCTTTTACTTTCATTTTCTTTAGCAAAGTATTTGTGGCTACGGTTGTAGTAATTACTTTGTAACGGGTGCCTTTGTATTGAATAGGGGATGCTTCAAGGTTTAAATATGCACCAGGTCAACCAATTCCTGGAAATTCTCGTTCTCACGCATCTTGCCATGTACTGACCTGACTTTTTTATAATAACGTTGTACAGGTGAGATGTACGGCTCTTCCTATCCACAATAAAACTAATAATAGGATCCATGTTGGGAATCTCCATTATACGTGATTTTTGCAAAAGACCCAACATACAAGGCCTTGAACCACCTTATGATATTACTGTGAAAGTTCCGTTTTAGAAGGACTTTTTGAATAAACTGCCAATTTACTGAATCAAAAGCTGCCTCTATGTCCAAATGAGCAGGATCCCGCGCATTTGCTCATTTTTCAGTAGCTGTATGGTGTCATACAGCATTCTAATGTTATCTCCAATAAATCTTCACTGCAGAAATGCGGACTGGCATGGGTCAGTAATTGTCCTGAGGACACTCTTCAATCTGTTTGCTATTGTGCCTGAAATAATCTTGTAGCTAGCATTAAGCAATGTAATCGGTCTGTACGACTTTGAAAGTTCTTTAGCAATGTAATCGGTCTGTACGGCTTTATAAGTTCTCTTGGTGTATTTGGTTTTGACAACAGCACAAGGATTCCTTCTTCTACTGTTGCTGGAGTTGTACCTTTCAAGAAACAGTCGTTACGCAAAGCCAAGAAGAAACCCTTTAAGGGTTTCTTCTTGGCATTGGGCCAAAAAAATCAAACCCAACTGGGAAGCCATCACTCCCTGGGGATGTGTCATTTTTCATGCCCATAAGAGTTCTTCCCATTCCACTTCCGTGACTGGTTCCCGTAACGTATTTTTATCTGATTTTGAGACATTTTTCGATCCTAAGCTCGACAAATACTCATTGTATTCTATTCCATTTCCATTTTTGTTTCGGGATTTCTATTGAAAATGCTCCTGAAAAGCTGCCAAAATGCCTCTTTGACTTCCCTGAACACAGTTTTCTGTCATCAAACAGGAAATCCTTTTGCTTTCAAACCGCCTCTTCTCAAGTGTCAAGAAGTATTTGCATGGTTTTTCGGCCTGATCTCGCCAAATCGCTCGTGACCTTATCAAACTACCACTCAGCTTCTTTTCTCTGATGTGTTCTAGCTCTGTCCTTTTCAACTGCAAAGGCTCCAGTGTGTTATAGTTGCTAGCTCGATCAACTGCTTTCTAAAATGTATCTATAGGAGCCTACAATTCTTTTTCAGCTTTCATCTCAGCTCTTTTCTTCTTTATTCGGAAAGACACTGCTTCTCTTCTTAACAGCAAAGTTAACAGCAAAACCTCAAAGAAAATAGAAGGGTTTATTGTAAGTTGAACTTGCGTGGGATTCTCCTTAATGTGCTCTGACCTGTAGATGGGTAATGCACATTCCTGTACTGTACTGATAATGGTAGCCTTAACCAGATTTACATAGTTAAAATATTCCAGCAAGGATGTATTGAACTTAAAAGCCCTCTTCCTCTTGCCTGTTTTGCAAGATCTGTCTGAAGTGATGCTATAGAGTGATCTGATCGGTAACCTGGTTGAATTTCAGTCTTTGTCACATACCCCTCCAAACTCTTACTTATCAAGAACATCTAATCTGGCTTGCTTGACAATGGGTTTCCCACACGCCATGCGTATCGCCTAAGTTCAGGATTTAGTTCCCGAAATATATTTATGACTTCATTATCAGACATCAATTTCCTGACAGCCTTTCTCGTTCTTGTATTGTTTTCGTTTAAGTAATTCTGATTGTCCATGTTTTGATTCAGTCAAGCTGAAATAGTTCGCAATTATAATAGGAATATTCTTATCTTCCCAATACCTCTGTTTTCAGCCAATGAATGGAAAAAACCAGGCTCGTCTGAGTTAGGTCCATACACATTAACAATGCACATTTCTATATTGTCAGTTATCCGTAGCCTTAGTAACAATGTTCCATTTCTATCTAAATTCGTTTCCCGGAAATTTACGTCAATGTTTTTGGTAAGTATTGCCACACCACGAGCATTGTTTGCATAAGGTGCCACAACATCACTCCCCCATGCGACCCTATTTCCCTACAGCGCACATCCTGCAAGAGGATGATGTTGAAGTCCTGATTATGTAGATAGCAAAAGACATCCTTTCTCTTTGTAGTCTCCAAGACCTCTGCAGATAAATGGAGCCAATTTGATTTCATACATTACAAATAATTAAGAGCAATCTACTGGTGATAAATGACATCCAACTTTGGGGGAAATCCTATCATCACAGGTGCACTCCCAAGGCAGATAACTCAGCTCAAAGTTTGCTTTCTGCTTTGGGTTTCGTCCATAAACACTGTCCCACACTATTGCCACAAGCTAGTGATGCTCTCTGCAGTTTGCACATCTGCACATCTGGTCGTCTTATAGAGCTCCATTTTAATGCGTCTGACAGAAGAGAAGCCGACAGTCACTAAATTACCACGCTGTTTACGCGGCAGTAAACGGTACATAACCATTGTCATGACACTGGAGAGCATGAATCTGCGAAAGAACATACGAGAAATAGCACACCACACATTTAAATCAAGAGCCCTTCTCATCTCCAATATGTGCGTATGTTGCGCATTTTACCGTTTTTTTTTAACTTCTAGATTAGCCCGACCCCCTCCCTTTCCGACATGTCAGGCGAAGGATTGCTCAGCCCCTCAACAGGGGCCGCAGAAGCCTCGGGTTCTGTCAGTGGCGTCACCTCGGAGGCGCAGTCTCCATTAGGGGTGACAGCGGCCTGCAAGAGGTGTCGTCCTCCGTCAACATAGATGACCGATGCAGCGAGTCTGGTCAGCGGCAGTGGCGGCTCGAGGGTTCAGGTCTCGACTGCGCGAACTCCATCAGCAGAAGTAGCATTCGGCGACGGTTGCCGCTCTCCATCAGCAGGACCGTCCCCACCGCGCTTCGCAGGGGACGCTCCAGCGTCCTCGCGCTCCATGGCCTCCGATGGCGGACGGCTCGACCCGCCCAGAGTTGAACCTCCCGGCCTTTCCGAGGCCGGAGCGGCCGTCCGACCGGTCGGTCGAGCCAGGTCACCTGGTCCTAGCAGAGACGGCTCTAGCCCAGCAGAGGCGGCCCCAGACGAACCGGTCCGGCTCGGTCCACCAGGGCCACCCGCCAGTGTGTCACTGGTCGTCGATCGTCCGTTTAGCCGATCGCCCACGCCCGTGCTCCCGGTCCGTGCGCCAGGGCCACAAGTCGCCGCCCCCGTCGCAGGACCAGAGGCGCGTCTCTCTGTGGTCGCAGGGGCAGCTGCAGGCGCGGCAGGTACGGCGGTCCCCGTGGGGTCAGAACGTAGTTGCATGAATTGCTGAAGTCGGTATTCAGCCTCTTCTTTCGACCTGGTCTTTGTGAGTCTGTCATTCCTGCTGAATGCGAAGAAGACATCATCGCCACGAGTGAGGACAGCGGATATAAATCTGCCCCTTTGCACTTTAAGCAGGAAGTTTAGAGCTTCCTGTCGAGCAGGGGTCAGGTCCTCATTTATGTAGATCTTATGACCTCGGGGTTTACTTTTAGCCTTATACACCTGTTCTCTCAAATGTCCACGTTCATCTCTCGCGATTCTCACGAACAGTCGGTGTCTTGGCAGGCGCCGCACGCTACAAATCTGCCCCGGAGCGACGTCAAGCTCCAGGAACCGACGGATCAGAGCAGTGATCGCAGCTTCAAGGCCCGTGTCATTTTCCGGGATGTGGAGATCTGATCTCGAGAAAATGAGCATCGGTCTCCTCCTCCCCTTTCTTCTTCCTCTCTTTCGTTCTCTAGTTTTGCCAAACGAAATTCCATGTCCTGCCATGCCAGGTGTATGGCTTTCAGTTCATCCTCAAAAGCATTTAGCTCTCGTGGTGTTGCCGTGATGGTCTCGTACGCAAAGTTCAAAGACTCTTCCAGGCACTTCCATTTCTGATCAAAGGATTTTGTAATTTCGCTGACAGCCTCACCTATCTTGGCTTCGATAAAAGCCTTCAGCTCCTGTATGACATCTTGGGGTGGCCCGTCCTCCTTGTCCTCCTTCTGCGGCGTTCCCGATATACGACGCCTTTTTTGTTTTTTGTCATCGCCGTACAGTGTCGGTGCACCACGGCACAACTTAAATGTTAACTGCGCGCCGGTGATAGCTCGCAGTTCTCCCGGCCGGGGCTCGGCTAGCGTAGCGGAGCGGACACGTCCGTCCGGCTCGTCGGCCAGCTGTCGACCCCTGCTTTTAATATTTGACTGCACCAGAAATTGGGCGACTGTGCCTGTTGGAGTCTATAAAAATAATACAATAATACAATACAATACAAGTTTTAGCCATGAAAATGGCCACTGAGCTTAAACATCCATCCTATTCGCCAGACCCTGTGACTTTTGCCTCCTCTCAAAGGTCACGTCTGTGCTAAAAGTAAACCATTTTTGTCGATAAAAGATTTGGAAGCCAAAACAGTGGAGCTCCTAAACAGCCAACTAAACATGATCTGCGGCACTGTTTTGAACTGCGACAACTCTGCACTTCTCCAGCTGTGTGCTATCTCAGCAGGGACTGTTTTAAAGGCATCACGTTGCGTGCGAAATATGTTTAACATCAACCTGAAGGTGGCGATAAAAGGCATCTCTCGCTGAACAACCGATCTTAACCTGACCTGGCGGCGTTCCAGTGAGGATTTGCGCATTTTATTTTCTGGCCTTCGAAGCCAGCTTGCTCTGCAGCCTCAAATCTCTTAGTCAGGTAATAATTTCCATATCAAAATGGTAGATGCACTCACTGGAAGGAGTAGTTCGGTGCGGGATTTTGGGTTCTTGGGTCAAGGACTAATATAATATCAATGCTGTTGTGATGTTTAGAGTCGCGGGACATGATCTGCTTTCACTCACACACCACAGTCAATCAGAAATTCATAGCAACGACTCTCTTTGACATCGGTCTGCTTCACCTGTGTGGTGCAGGTCAGCCACATGCCGAGAGAAACACCTCCATTGTCTCGTAAACTTATTCTGTTGAGTGGAAGTACTAATTATGGTCATCATGACATAATTAACAAGGTGGATGCGAGACAAGGACGTGTTCAAGTCAACCATAACACAGCCAGCATTTACTTGATCTTTCATCCCGGGCGAACTATTTTGTATCTGACGCTGTGCCACTACGAGTGTTGGGTGAAAACCCGTCGCACTGACAACTTAATATGCCAGCATTGACACAGTCACACATAAACAGTTGAACAGAATCTGATACCAGAAGTGAAAGGCAATGCAGTACATGATGTCCACATGCATCATTTGAAATCATTGGCAGGGAAAGTTTCTCATTTAAATTGCAAAAATCAAGGTCATGCAGAAGCGTACCATCTACCAAGTAAAACACCAGTCAG
The DNA here is from genome assembly GCA_030062745.1 of Capitulum mitella. Lineage (NCBI taxonomy): Eukaryota > Metazoa > Arthropoda > Thecostraca > Pollicipedomorpha > Pollicipedidae > Capitulum > Capitulum mitella. The sequence goes on from CP099839.1 coordinate 36,481,699, forward strand.
TTCTAATTTGTGGGCTTTCATCGCCGTTTACTGATCCCCTGCAACTCTGTCGTTTCATGGTCTGTCTCGGGAAGTTCGTGGCGTGTTGTCCGTCCCGTGGTCAGTTTTCCGACTGCGGGAAGCCCACATTCTTGGGCCCGGCCAGTCACACAGGCCGGCGCGGGTACAGAAATCCATCGGCCTTAAGAGGCACAGGTCAGAGGAGAACTCCCCAAGACTCGGGATTCGTTGTTTTCTTTTCCTTTTATCTCCCACCGTACGCGTAACTCGGCACCGCCTGGCGTGTTTTTATACCCGCGACCACCTGGGGTGTCAAAAAGGGCATCCCATGTTACCTCGGTATCTTACCGTCAGATCTGAACCGGCCTACCACCAATCGATACCCCTGAGTCTTGAGCTTCAGAAAACATTATGGGAGCTCTGGTCACGTGACTGATGGCGTCACAGTTCACGTAAAATACATAACACGACGTTCGAAGAACTGACACCGGTTCGTACATCATATCATCAGCAGTACTGGCCTTAGAGCCTTCAGCTGGGTATCAAACGAAACGTCACGATCGTCTTCATTAGAAGGATGTCAAAATGTTAAAAAACATGCATGCAAACAACAAACATGCATGCAAGGGTTCACGTATGAGGCCAAATCTTCATAACCTGATGTAGCATGGAAATAGTTTTGATGTCAAAATATGTAAAGTTGATTGGTTAACAGGTACTGAAAGTTTGGTGGGGCTGGCTCTCGTGGTTCAGAAGTTATTCACGAAAAATCGTGGTTGCCCTTTTTTACCCCCCCCCCCACCTTAGGTGATGCCGAGTTAATTGATAATAATTTTTCCTCAAAATTCGCGTCAATTTTTCCCACACATTCAGTTTAATTTGCTCTACTTTCACACACATGAAGGCTCTGGAACCGTACAAGGGGAGGTCTCCGATGTTTTCTTTGGTCAGCCGCTGGTTCCGGGTGTACGCCATCTGACCACGCGGTCGGCCGAGTCCGCAGCAGAGAGAGAGAGAGAGAGAGAGAGAGAGAGAGAGAGACGACACCGTCCCCGGACGGCCGGTCGCCACGGCCGGCCGGAACCGAGGCCAGCCACCGCTATCAGCCAGCGGCGCCAGTCTCCGCCGGCTGCAGACTGACCGAGCCGCCGGGAACGCCAGCTGCCGCCCAGACAGCAGCAGGCAGCGGCACACAGATCCGGTCCGGGCCCCGGTGCAGGTGTTCACTGGAGGGGCGCGACGCGCCAACATCAGGGATGCCGGGATAACGTGATGCGGGAAAATACCAGGATGGGGCTCAGTACCAGACTGGAGGCCACACAACTTATTTCGCCGTGGTGGGAATTACCAGAGATGCTGCCTTCCGATAAATCAGTCATTAAGCACTGCTGCGAAAATTTATTAAAGACAAACGGCTTCGTCCTTGACTGGGAAGCCGTTTGTTTCGCATCAGGGCTGAACTATCATTACAAAGCATTTGCTTAATAGTTTAAAGACACCCATGATCGGTTTCAATTCGGAACGACGGCACTTCTACTGCAGCGGAGGCGTTAGTTCTCTTATAACCTAGGTAATGAAATATCCTATTTTAATCAAGCAAAAAAATCCTGCGTTGGATTTGGAAGCGCCTCCAGAAAGGCTTGGCCACCTCATCAGTCATAGGCCACGGAACGAAGTCATGAAAAATAAATATGATTTCGCTTTCATTTGCTATCCGGACAGGCCACTGCGCAATGGTTAGATGGCAAAGGCACATGAAACCTTTGTGTGAACAGATTTGCTTTCGCGTGCCCACTGCTAACCTGGTGGTCGATTGTAGAATTTATATTTGTAGACCCGCCGCTAGGTGACACCCAAGGCTTGAAGTTGATTCCTACTGAAACGTGCGAAGTCACCTTGTGATCATTTCTTGCAAATCAGTGCGACGAATTTATAATATTGAGCGCCGTGAATCGTTTGAAAACACCGATCTTTATTTTATCACACACACACACACAGTGCGTACAGTAAAATGCGTCTTCCACAAGGTACCTATCAACGTCGGTCAATACATCCCACGCTCAGCCCACGTTCGGTCCATATTTGCGGCTCTTACAGTTTCTCTAGAGTTCTGAATGTGGCAGTCCTTGGTGTGCCGAGCAAGCTAGTACGATCCAATTCCAGGATACTGGAATACATTATTCGATGCAACTAAAGATATGATAGGCCAACAATAAGTTATTTGTTTTCCCATCACACAGAGATAACATGCTCCTCAACAGACACGCCATAACAAGCCAAAGACGACGGAGCGCACATCGAAATCTAAACTCCAGTTTTGGAAGAAAATTCAACCGGAACAGCTTTTTACACCATTATTCGTTTTCCATAACTTTGACCATTGAACTCCTTAGGAATGTTTCGGGTGAACCCTACGATTCTGCGTATTTTTCGTCAGTAGGTTGTCCTATGCAAGATACATTTATTGGCAGCAAAATTATGCTGGAAAACGCATAATTACATTTCGCTTTCACATGTGGAAATGGAAGTCAGAAATCTGACTTTCAAAAAGTGGTCCAAATGTAGCCCAAACGAACCGTCATGACCTCCTGAACGCAATTAAGCTCCACAGCTGTGGTATTAGGAGTGACGCTCTGTAAATGCCGGGACTCCAAGACAGAGGGGGGGACCAGGTGGCCTCTTGAGGCTGAAGATGCGTGCCGCCTGGTGGACGCCAACCTGAGCTCGCGGCATACTATCAGAGTCGACTCATACATCACAGGCGGACTATTTAGTCTGTACAGATATTCCATTGTTTTTCTCAACCGATTCTGTCGACATGATAGTGTGTAAAACGTTGTGTGGTGCCACAGTCAGTAGCGCATTTAATCGGCGACTAGATGACTAGGCAGGTTGACGACTTTATCGCTTTACATGAACTAAGAGGCATCGAGGATGGAGGCACGGACATCGAGTTGTGTAAAGGTCACTGAACCATGCATTCTGCTCCGTTGCTTTTGACGGCCTCGCAAAAAAAACTTCGAATGAGTCACCGGTTGAGCCTAAACTTGGAAGATCGTGCATTACAAATACTTTCCTTTGAAGATATTTGGCAGGTTGATTTTGCGAAATAAAGACAGAACATAAACAAGGAAATTCCAGAACAACTCATTAATCTGTGAAGACAAAACTAAGCCTCATTGGGGCTTAAAAACAACGTTTTTTTTTACTAATCATGGCATGTTTTCATCTGGTTCTCTATCATCTGTTTCCTTAAAATTATGATTTGTGGGATTTGCCGTTGGGCACTGAAGGAACATTTCAAAAGGACATGTTTTCAGACGAAGTTACCGGAAGAAGCGAGTGAACCCAGTCATATAATTGACGAAAACTAGACTTTTGATTGCTTTTTCTTGCTTGAAAATAATGCTCTGTCATCAGCAAAACAGCAAAACAACAATCAGCAAAACAGCAATCTCTTGCACTGCGTGTCGTTGGTCAGCAGACTTGGTACTCAGGGAAATGCCTCAAAATTACTCACTGATTCGGCTAGGTGGCCAGGTTTCAACCCGAAACATTATTCCGAAATCAGTAGGAAATACATACGTGGGAATTTCAGTCGTTTCTGAAAGACTTTACTGCATTCCTGAGCCAGTCACAAGCCGGACCCCAGAATGTGGGCTCCCCGCAGTCGGAAAAGTGACCACTGGACGGACAACACGCCACGAACTTCCCGAGGCAGACCATGAGGGGACAGAGTTGCAGGGGTCAATAAACGGCGTTGAAAGCCAATAAATCAGAACTGACTGGTGCTTCACTTGGGAGACGGTTTGCGCTTCCGTCATGACCTTGATTTTTGCACTTAAAATGCGAAATTTTCCCTATCAGTGACCTCATGTTAAGGATGTGGACATTATGCACTGCATTGCCTTTCACTTCTGTGATCAGGTTTTGTTCAGCTGTTTAGGTGTGACTGGTTGTGTTACGATTGGCTTTAATATGTCCTTGTTTCTCATCCATCTTGTCCTTAATTATGTCATGATGACCATAATTAGTGCTTCAACTCAAAAGAATAAGTTTGCAAGAACAACGGAGGTGCTTCTCTTAGCATGTGGTTGAGCTGCCAGGTACAGCTAAAGTAGCTATCAAGGGGAGTCGCTGCCATGAATTTCTGATGAGCTATGATGTATGAGTGGGAGCATACCATCGCCCGCGACTTTAAACAACACAACAGCATTGATGTTATGTTAGTGCTTGACCCTAGAACCCAAAATCCCGCACCGAACTACTCCTTCCAGTGAGTGCATCTACCATTCTGATATGGAAATTATTACCTGACTAAGAGATTTGAGGCTGCAGAACAAGCTGGCTTCGAAGGCCAGAAAATAAAATGCGCAAATCCTCACTGGAACGCCGCCAGGTCAGGTTAAGATCGGTTGTTCAGCGAGAGATGCCTTTTATCGCCACCTTCAGGTTGATGTTAAACATATTTCGCACGCAACGTGATGCCTTCAAAGCAGTCCCTGCTGAGTTAGCACACAGCTGGAGAAGTGCAGAGTTGTCGCAGTTCAAAACAGTGCCTCACATCATATTTAGTTAGGCTGTTTAGGAGCTCCATTGTTTTGGCTTCTAAATCTTTTATCGTTTATATAATAAAAGTAATATTATAAAAAGTATAAAGTAAAAGTATATAATAAAAGTAATATTTTACTTTTAACACAGACATGATCTTTGAGAGGAGGCAAAAGTCACAGGGCCTGGCGAATAGTGTGGATGTTGAAGCGCAGTGGCGATTTTCATGGCTAAAACTTATTTCACAAAACGCTGTGGACTGGCGCGAAACGATCTACACAGGCTTGAACTTCGAATCGGACAATCTTGGAGATGTTAGTGACTTCCACTACATTAGTTGTTTCTTGGTTTCCGCATCACGTGAAAATACCCCAAGTCTTATCACGAATAATAACAAAGTCGGCAAATATGTTTCGTCCTCATTGCGTTGCAAAAAGTCCCTGCGAGTGTGACTTTTTTCCTCACCTAACAGCATTTCTTAAACCGTCTTTGCGCAAACCTTTATCATGTTAAATTCTTGCCTTACAATTCGTCGAATATTTTCTGTACCTAAATCAAACCCCTCAGCTATTGCCAGAACATCTAGCCTGTGGTCTATTCGAATCGTATCTCGCAGTTTTCTAGTGCTGCCATCGTGAGTTTGTGTGTGCCTGTACTCAGATATATTTATTATAGATATATATATATATATATATATATATATATATATATATATATATATATATTACATGCCTGTATCTATATGTATATATATAAACAGAGCCTATAAGTGTGCGTGGACGGCCAGGATGGTCTTCATTTTTCCCCTTTGCCTGTCTTCCAGAAATCGTTTGGGCCATTAAAAAAGTGTGCACGAGACAAGCAGTTTTCACGGTTAGCCTCAGGCAATAATGGATTTCTGGCGAGAAAACTAATTTTTCTTTAAAATAATCATATTACAGGTTTTTATGACAGATATTTTCATTAAGGCTGTGCTCTTGGCTTTTCTGGCTCGAAACCCAACTGAAACCAAAGGAAGCGTACAACGCATTAAAACGCATATTACTTGTTTCGGAGATTTCGACACCACATGTGGGCAGTGGATGCGCATTACAAGGTTTGATTCGTCTCCACAGCTTTCCTACCCACTTAACCCAGGAAAATTTTCACGACACTTCCGTCATTGCGTTGACCAGGGTTTGTAAACGGTTGGTGTTGATGATGACATAAGGCATAGAAGGTTACATCGGGGACGAAAATGATCAGCGTGTTTCAGGTCGGGGCTAAGTCCCCTTTTAAAATCTGATTTTAGCCCAGTGCATGTCAGAAGTCTATTGAAAGGTGTCCGTCCCGAACTCCGTAAGTTTAGCGAGAAACTTTATGCTCGCTGTACAATTGCAGTCCAGCATTTTAAAAACACATCGATACTGCAATCCTGTCCACTTATGTGCATTACGTGAAGCGGGTTACAACAGGTTAAAACATGCTCAATAACGGTCCGGTAAACTCTCCCCTCATTCTTCCCTTCCTATTCTATAAAAGTATACAATGAACTGTACAATGAACTGCAGTAAATTGTGTGGTTAGTTATCAACCAAGTGCTTGGGCCCTTTTTCTGTTTTTGCAAAGAAATGCATCACACTTGTAAGCAACCAAGTGTGTTTTCATGTGTTTATAATGCAACAGCTGCTCTTTGTACCGCACGCATCACTCTATTGTTCACGTACTTCTTGGTGATTTTGAGGATGAGGGAATTCTACAGATGTATTTGAGGTAGTGGTCATCAGGTCACACGGCATCTACTGATAAGTATTCCCTCAAATGCTTCTGTGGAATTTCTTCAACCTTAAAGGGACCAAGACGTATTTTAGTAATAAAGCGAAGCGTGCGGTTCTTAAAGCAGCCGTTCGCCAGGTGGCGAACGGCTGCTTTAAGGGGCGTTGCATGGCTGGCGATCCCGAGGGAGAGGAAATGAGGGCATCCGGACCCTCCTAGCTTCAGAGATTTTAACATTAGGCCTACTAGAAACGGTCTGAAATCCTGTGCGGAGCACCCAGTAATTTCCAGAAGTCCCCAGCCATGGCCACATGTTCCAGCATCTATCAGGCTGATGTAAGCCAGCCGGTGTTGCAGTAAATTGTAGCACTCAATGGCCACGCAAAGATCTGAGATTTGGAGATTTGGAGACGACCGGTGAAAAGCCTCGGGTCATCCCTTCATTGCGCGCCTTTCAGTGTTATCAGTAATAATCGTGACGTCAAAAAAGAAAAACAGTAATACAAAAAACTGATCTCATAAAGGCTGACATTGCTGACATTTCGACTAACTGTATTTGTTTTTTCCGGAAATGACATTTCCAAATTGATTCCGAGACGCTCCGTTTCATCCGCGTTTGGTTCCATTTATCGTTTTCAGCCACCACGGGAATGCCTCATGTTTGGCCAAAGCTATTGCACCAGTTGTATCATAGATCTTCAATCCTGCGAGTCAGACATCGTCAGGATGAATGTGACTTGCGGGGTCCATGAATCGATCACGTGCAAACTGGTCTTTTGGAAAGCGGAAACTGAGAATATTTCATCAGATAGTTCTGAGAGCCTGATCCAACTTGTCCTCCTTCCTGTTGCAAGCCTATGTTTTAACAGCTCGCCGGTTTCGCGCGACAAGCTCTCATCTGGTGGCTTAACTGAAGTGACGCATTGGCTGTAAATTTACCTATAATAAAGATAATAAATATATAAACAGCACCATGAAAATTATAACGAATGTCAATAAATAAACAAAATAACAAAATGAAGAAATGAGTAACAATAACAGTAATAGAAAAAATGAGTGGCGCATTTGAGGGAAAAATAAAGCAACTTTTACCCTAAAACATAGGCCAGTATTCAGTTATGAAGAGGTTACTGATTTGAATTCAGTGATCAGTCATAAATCATGGGACCATAGACGTTCATGACGTTTACTTCACTCCATGCATGCCCCAACCAGTAACAAACGAAGGCGAAGTGAAAGAAAATTGAACGATGGTGTGACATTGAGTGGACGCTCTATGGTTTAGTTTACATATCTGCCGGAATACCATAATGTCTTCGTGCAATCAGACTTGTGCTTGATTCCACTTTGAGAGAACTGATTTCCCGACTCATGGCTTGCTGATTCGATTCTAATTCCGACTCAGCGCGGTTTTCAGAAACTGAATCAACTTCGATTCAGACTCAAAATGAAATGAGTCGAATCGAAAAATGGAATCAATTCCGAATCTGACTCTGGCCAGAACGAAATCGACTCCGGAGTCTATTCTGATTCCGGGCAAATCTGTGTGGGATTATTAGCGAGCGAGACTAGAATCTAGGCAACGTTAAAACATTACTGTTCTGACAACGTAACATCAGTGCCATCTGAGTGGCACGGCCGTGACATTACACCGGTAGTTTCTTTATGATAAGCACCTGCATCACGCCGACAGCGTGATGCAATTTTTTTTTTCAGAGACACCTCTGACGGCACATCAACAAGAGCGGACGCCTAAAAAAGCGCCTTGTAGGCTGTTAAAAGCAATGGTCGCTAGGAGAACACGCGGACAGCATAGTTTGCTTATTAGCACCAGTGAACTCCAAAAGAGACAACTGTGTCGCCTTGCAACAGCACCAAACCCGTAAGCTGTCTGGATATGGCGGGTAACACCAATGCGCCGTGGGCTGAATAGCGGTGCCGGTCCCCGCGGCCACCCTCCGATGCATCATCGCTGACAGCCGACCCGCCTCTACCCCACCCCCACCCGCCGTACCATTCATTTCTGATCTCGGAGAGGACTTGGTCTCACTGCCAGGCCGGGAGACCCGTCACCAGATTCGGTGGCTCCAGTCCAGGCGCGGCTCACCTTCAGGGCGGCTCCATGTCCGGCGCCGACCGCAGCGCCCGGAGCCGATATCGCCGAGCCCGTGGTTTGATCACCGCGTCCGCTGGTTCCATCCCTTCTGCCGCGGCTGTCTGCCACGTTCGCTGGTTCCGTCCCTTCTGCCGCGGCTCTGTCTGCCGGGCCGCTGGTTCCGTCCCTTCTGCCGCGGCTCTGTCTGCCGGGCCGCTGGTTCCGTCCCTTCTGCCGCGGCTCTTTCTGCCGGGCCGCTGGTTCCGTCCCTTCTGCCGCGGCTCTTTCTGCCGGGCCGCTGGTTCCGTCCCTTCTGCCGCGGCTCTGTCTGCCGGGCCGCTGGTTCCGTCCCTTCTGCCGCGGCTCTATCTGCCGGGCCGCTGGTTCTTCTCCGCCTGTGACGCCGTCCGCGTCCTATGATTAGCCCCGGCAGCAGCTGAAAGCGTTCTGCCATGCATTTTCGGTGCAGCCACAGACCAGGACTGTGACAGTGGGAAGGGGCAGGAGGTTTCCTCGGGCGCGACCTATTGATCCACCAGGGCGCTCGCGATACTTTGAATCCGGGATCGAGTGTCATGGTAGCCAGCCGCTGCCCGTGCTTCACTTGCTCCCCAGAGACGATGCCTTGTTTCCGCTGCATAAAGCATCAGGTCGTCACAAGAAAAGGAACTAATTCACCCGAAATAATTCATTTTGTTATTCCAGGAAGGTGATGAATCGATCTCTGCGCACAGTTACGCTCACTAGGAATGGACAGTCTTCTGCGGTTTGACGCGACATAAACGTGCTCGTTCGTGCATGTCTGCTGGTAGGCAAACTGCAGTAATCAGGTCACATCGCGCGGCCGTCAAGAATGGCCCCAGCGTCAGCGTTGTCGGCTGATTAAAATCAGACACCGAGCTAGAGCAATCGCAACGTGAGATAGCTCGTTAATACCACTGGCGGGGAGGTTCGAACTAACCGGTCGCCAGCTCAGTCATAATCGCCGGTCCGGACTGGGGTACGGTGCCCTCCGTGCTGCGTCCGGTGTCCTGGTCCCCGCCATGACCCAGCAACGGCGGCGGATCAGGGGAGGGGGAGCGGCACGGGCGTGCGAAAACACGCGCCTCGTGCGTGTCGCAACGGCCGGAGTGAGCCGTGTCGTGGTCAGGCCGTTTGCCGGGCGCAGCGCGGCGATTCATGCTCTCCCACGCCTCGTGGACGCACTCTGTCGGCCTCGACTGGCCGGCCAGCTCGGGCCAGCACTGGCCGGCCAGCACAGAAGTGGGCGCCCACCTCCTGTAACAGGCCGCCAGTGTTTGGCCGGGAGAGAATGACCTGGTGCCCCCCGGGGCCACGGAGCCCAATCGTACCCCCACAGCCCACAAAGCCTGGACTGGGAGACGAGGAGACCGGCCGGCTGGCCGGCGGCGGCGCGGCGGCGCGGCGGTTCCGTCCGATGCCCAGTGGTGGATGGATGATGAATGGATGGCTGATGAGACGCTGATGGGAGCCACGGCCGCACCTGCAGTACCAGATGCTGGTTTGGTCCGGCGGTAATCATACGGTTGGAACGGTACCGGATCAGTTTGTACGTGATCGATTCATGGACCCCGCAAGTCACATTCATCCTGACGATGTCTGACTCGCAGGACCGAAGATCTATGATATAACTGGTGCAATAGCTTGGCCAAACATGAGGCACCCCATGGTGGCTGAAAACCATAAATCGAACCAAACGCGGATGAAATCAAAGGAGCTTCTTGGGATCAATTTGGAAATGTCAGTTCCAGAAAAAAAAACAAATGCAATAAGTCCAAAAGTCTGCCGATATTAGCCTTCAAGAGATCGATTCCTTCGTATCACTGTTTTTCTTTTTTGACGTCACGATTATTACTGATAACACTGACAGGTGCGCACTGAAGGGATGACCCAAGGCCTTTCACCGGCCGTCTCCAAATCTCCAGATCTCAGATCTCTGCGTGGCCATTGAATGCTACAATTTACTGCAACATCAGCCGGTTTACATCAGCCTCATAGATGCAGGATCATGTGGCCATGGCTGGGGACTTCCGGAAATTATTGGGGGCTCCGCACAGGATTTCAGACTGTTTCTAGTAGGCTTAATGTTAAAATCTCTGAACATAGGAGGGTCCGAACCCTCATCCCCCCTCGGGTCGCCAACCTTGCAACGCCGGCCAGGCCAGCTAGCGAACGGCTGCTTTAAGAACCGCACGCTTCACTTTATTACTCACATACGTCTGGGTCCTTCTGAGGTTAAAGAAATTCCATAGAAGCATCTGATGAAATACTTATCAGTAGATACCGCATGATGTACTGATGACTACTCCTTCAGATGCTTAGAGGGAGACGCCACAGATTTTTCGCATAATCTGCGTCAGTCAGGGAATGCTAACAACGCCATGTGAGCGCAGGAAGCTTCGGCTGTTACCCAACTGAGGGCGCACAATGGTTTGGCGAGTGGGGAGATTGGCGGTAAGTGACGACCGCCGGCGAGCCTCGATGGTACAGCATTGTTCGGCGCTCGCCGTGAATCCCGACCTGGAAATCATGACAATACACTGGCTCCTGATGTCAGTCGACCCCAGGCTTTGGCCTGTAGCGGACCGCCGATGTGAAAACACCGAACTGACGAGCCTCCGGTAAAACGGAAATGGTGCAAGCCTGAGAAATGAGGTTATGGCGAAAGTAGCTCGTTCAAATGCCCAGTAATGAAGTGCTGCCTTGGCCGAGGTCGTTGGTGCTTTGGTCTCTACTGCTAAGTCAGCGATGTTCAAACTGCTAGTAATTGCTCTGATGGGACGAGGCTGCAAAGGAAAGCAGAATGTTGGCTATGCCAACATATTCGTTCGCAGGCAAACGAAGGTAGATTCATTTCGCGTAAAGGATTGTTCCTTTCTCACTCACGTTTACAGTTCTGAAGATAAAAGACTAGCGCTGAGAAAGCAATCGCCCAGGTAAATCTGCGTGAGTCTGCGCTGCCAGTCAGAGCAGGAGGGACGAGGGCACTAGTCGTGCGTGCCATAGCACCCGTTCGAGTTGACACGAGATAACTTGGTCCTCTTTGCAACAAGTAACTGCCTTCAAGTAGCGACAGTGAAAACTGACCGGCTCTGACTAGAAACAATGCCGAAAAACTGAAGCCGGAACAAGGATCCCCTCATATGTCCAAATGAACGTCCTATTTTTCGTCCAGCGGAGCAATATCAAAACAATGAGATTGGGTGCATGACTGTTAGTAGTTTACTTAGAAGCTTGATTGCATATCATGTCCCAACTATCAAATTGAGCAAGCTGTTTTTATCTCGAAATACGTAACCACAGCATGATAAGAAAAACGGTGTTCTGATTTTTAGGTAGTGCTTAAACTATGCACGTGCAATGCATAGCATGATGGCAATCCTTGTTTTTGGTTACACTACATATGCTGATGATCTAGAACCAAAGACTGGTTTAATTTTTTAATGACATTGCGTAGCCCACAGATAACCACATAACCGAAGGTTTGGATCGTCGTTTGCCGTTCTGCGTGTTCTCCGGAACACCATTAGCAGCATGATCTCGGGAACCAATTTTAACACCAAGTAAACAAATTATTGGCTATCACGAGCTGGTGTGAAAATTTGTGAGCGCAAGTGAAGAACAGTAGTACCCAGTCACTGGAAGCCTGGCGTTCCTATGTGTCTCGAGTTTTGAGGTGTGTTTGGACCAAAGCCCCAGGAGCCTTGAGATCCCGACACGTCGGTTAAAAAGAGCTCAAGCGGCTATCCAGTACCCACAATGGCTGCCATGCAGTAAACAAACATCTCACGGTCGTTACCGCTCCACAGAACGTAGGAACTGGCGGGCTCACGGGCAGCAAAGCGTTGCCCGTGTTTGTCAGAAACCGTGAACGGCGCGTCATGACGCCGGGATACCACTTAGCGGCGTGATAACTTCCATAGATCACCGGCGGCGGGCGGCCAATGGCGGCCGGGCGGCGCGCCGCCGCCGGCCGCTGCGCCCGAGATTGCCTGGGCCGGCGCCGCCGCTGCCGATGTATTTATGACTGACAGAGTTTACCGCGCGCCGGCACCATAACCGGACTGCGGCGGGGCCGGCTCGGCTGTTTACCCCCTCCCAGCGTGGCGACCGGACCGGCCTGATTCGGACACGGCGCCGAGGCGCAGGGGAGGCCGCCGCCACAGGGACCGGACAATCCAGGAACGTCTGAGGAGCCACTCCTTGACAGCTCCGGCACGTCTGGACAACTGCAGACGACTCGTGTTCATTAGAAACATGGGCGGCGCCGCCGTGGGGTACGTGGGGCACCCGTGAACACCCGTGAACAGTCATTTGAATATGTGTTCCTGCTTATTCCCAGGAACCAACAGTGATCGTAACTCGTAAGGTGAAATATTGAGGTGGAGCATACGATTGTTCTTAAATTTTTGGGATGAGAAGAAAACCGGTAAGTTTTTTGTATATGAAACTGTTTTGGAAGCCTCGCCATTTTAACGAAACTGGCTGGTGCGAGAACATTACCAGCCCGACTTCGAGAGAGATATGAAATCCGGTGCATGCTATAGCAAAATTTTATGACGTCATTCTGCTCGTGAAATTCATCTTGGGATATACTGTGACAAAGTTTGCTTGCACTGTTTGCTTGCAATGCAAAGTTTGCAAAGTTTGCTTGCAATGAGATCATGGAAATTTGGCTGTTTCTGGTCGGAGGAGGCAAATTTCGAAATTTGCGAGGGTATTTAGTGAAGAGAAGGCCGTTTGTTTTGTTATGTAAAACGTAATTTTTTGGGCAAGATTATTGCAAATTTTGCATTCACTTCGGCCAGGTAAGCAGCAAGGTTTTCATTGTAAAGCTTGTAAATCGTGAAATGAAGTGATCCAAATGCTGGGGAACCTTGCTTTGAGGAAAGGGGTCTCCTTTTAAGAGTTCATCGTCTGGGCTGCGCCTCTGACAGTACTACATAGTCAAAAATTCGCGGAGCTGCCCTTGATTATACAATATATTAGCGACAGCAACCAGTCCAATGCATTCATCCTCTGAAGCAAAACTCAGTACACTCTGACGTGTATGCAGGCACGGTCACGTCATGCAGGGGTGACTGTGAAAGCTTAGTTTCTCCAACACAGTGAAGTAATTAAAGGCTTAACAGGGTACTCGCGTATGATAGTCATGTCGGTGATCTTGAATGATGCGATTATTGTCATCGTTATTAAAAAGAGTCTTCTCATTATGCCGGGTAGCCGGCTCGCAAGATAATAGCCCTGGATAGAATGAGGAGATGTTCTGTGACAAAGGGCTGCCCGGCACGACAGATACACAAGACTTCAGCTGAAGAGAAACGGAACACTCGTACGTCCACCAACGGAGATGGCGATGGCATAGTCGTGAAGCACAGTCAGCAGATAAGTGATAGCCATCACTAAGAATATTAGCAAGAAGTAATTAAGGATGTTAAAAGAAGTCTCGCATATACAATGCTGACTGGCATGTTAATACCGCTAAAGCTAAATGGCATGACTTTTCCATCGTAACACACATCCCTACGGGCATATTTTTGTGGAGATTTCTGGACCATAAACAAATGAAATGAAACCCACTGTATGCATCATGGCTCAGAGTATTCTGGTTATCGCACAGTCGAATGAGGAATAAAACTGTTCATGCGGCCATTTATCGGTCAGAAGTGCAGCATGCAGCAATATGGTCTCTGGGAACCTAGGTCGCCGGCCATTCTTTACTGGCGCCAGAAGGTGTAAGTTTTTCGAGCATTTACTGCCACGATAGTCTTTGGATACGCAACTTCTAGGCATTTACTCGTCCCTTTTATCGCATGTCCATTCAGTTTTTCCGACATTTATTGTCGAGGTGTCCGTTCAAACGTATAAACCGTATCACGGCTACGGCATGGTTGTTTTTCAGGCGAACGTGGAGTTTACCAGGTGCATAAGGAAAATCCTACGACGTTAATAAACCTTGGTGTTTCTCCTCCTTGCTTCACTCAAGGTCTGTCGTTTTTTGTGCCTGTGCTTTGGTCAGCACCAGGACCAGCGCAAGAGCTAAGACATTGGTTAAAACTGATGATCATACATAACTTTGTTTATGACTAACTTTTGCGTTTGCATCTTTTTCCGCTTTATTTAGATAATGGTACTCCTTTCTTGCGACGGAGAACTGACGTTGTTCACGTGAGCAGTACCTCAGTTCGTGCTGGAAAAACTAGTCAGTTTAACGTCCTGCCGAATTGCTTAACGATCTTTTTCGCCCTTCGTAAACGGGCAAAGCAGGAGACCTCGTCCCATAATGCATCTCGGTTTTACATTTGTTTCGTTCCACAAACCAATTGGGCCGCCGCTGCGTGATGAGCTGCGCACGGTGCGCTGCGAGGGTCCGACTGGCTCCGAGCCCGATCCATCACCTCTGCGGGCGTCATCGACAGCCACAGACGGCCGGCTCGTGGGAACGCCCTCTAGCCGCCGCCGACGCCGCTCTCCGGCCGCAACTGACGCCGCTCTCCTAAAACTACTGACGCCGCTATCTGGCTGCCACTGACGCCGCTCTCCGGCTGCCACTGACGCCGCTCTCCTAAAACTACTGACGCCTCTGTCCGGCTGCCACTGACGCCGCTCTCCGGCTGCCACTGACGCCGCTCTCCTAAAACTACTGACGCCACTGTCCGGCTGCCACTGACGCCGCTCTCCGGCTGCCACTGAACTACTGACGCCGCTCTCCGGCTGCCACTGACGCCGCTCTCCTAAAACTACTGACGCCACTGTCCGGCTGCCACTGACGCCGCTCTCCGGCTGCCACTGACGCCGCTCTCCTAAAACTACTGACGCCGCTCTCCGGCTGCCACTGACGCCGCTCTCCGGCTGCCACTGACGCCGCTCTCCTAAAACTACTGACGCCGCTCTCCGGCTGCCACTGACGCCGCTCTCCGGCTGCCACTGACGCCGCTCTCCGGCTGCCACTGACGCCGCTCTCCTAAAACTACTGACGCCACTGTCCGGCTGCCACTGACGCCGCTCTCCGGCTGCCACTGACGCCGCTCTCCTAAAACTACTGACGCCGCTCTTCGGCTGCCACTGACGCCGCTCTCCGGCTGCCACTGACGCCGCTCTCCTAAAACTACTGACGCCACTGTCCGGCTGCCACTGACGCCGCTCTCCAGCCGCCACTGACGCCGCTATCCGGCTGCCACTGACGCCGCTCTCCGGCTGCCACTGACGCCACTCTCCAGCCGCCACTGACGCCGCTATCCGGCTGCCACTGACGCCGCTCTCCTAAAACTACTGACGCCACTGTCCGGCTGCCACTGACGCCACTCTCCAGCCGCCACTGACGCCGCTATCCGGCTGCCACTGACGCCGCTCTCCAGCCGCCACTGACGCCGCTATCCGGCTGCCACTGACGCCGCTATCCGGCTGCCACTGACGCCGCTCTCCGGCTGCCACTGACGCCGCTCTCCTAAAACTACTGACGCCGCTCTCCAGCCGCCACTGACGCCGCTATCCGGCCGCCACTGACGCCGCTCTCCGGCTGCCACTCACGCCGCTCTCCTAAAACTACTGACGCCACTGTCCGGCTGCCACTGACGCCGCTCTCCGGCTGCCACTGACGCCGCTCTCCAGCCAGAGCAGTCACTTGGAGGATTAGCGTGTTGCCAGATCCGAACTGTAAGGGGAATTAGCGACCCATCGTTCAGCATAGCTTGCGTCAAAATGTTGATACCTCCTCAGATTTCAGCCACGTTCTGTTTCATTTTAAGTAATACATACAACGCATGACATATAATTTGTAATATGTATGAAAGATACATAAACGAACATATATAAACGGTCTAAATAGATTTGATATTGTTTTTAAAATTTTGCGCGTTTTGTAGTGCTGTTAAAAGTGGCGCTGATGAAATGCACATTGCTGGCGAAAATTTAAGTCCACCGCGGTCTGTGTGCCCCTGAGAAAACTTAACAGCGAACCATGTCCGACGGAAAAGGAAACTAAAGGATGTATCGGCCCCTTTTATTTTTTGGGATCTTTGGGGTTTTACATCGAACTTGACCAGTGCATTCCGTCCACTCCGTACCCCTGAATCTGCTCGGGAGCTGCTGGTTCTCTGTGCGGCCGATGCCATCCGTGGAGGTGTCACCACCTGGCTGATCAGTGCTGGGACAACGCTGCCATCCCCGGCGCCGAGATTCACGGACCGTCCGGCGCAGAACTGTCACCGCGCGCGCCGATCAGTTCTGACGCTCATTACCAGCGCCCCGGGCGGGGGGGGGGGGGCGCCGGCAGGAGGCGACCGTGACCGGTGTCCCAATTTTAACAGGTGCTGCCACTGCTACTGCCCCGTCACGGTAAACACTTCGTGAAGAGGGTGAAAAGCAAGGTTCCTGAGGAGTATGTTACAATAATGGAATTAAGCTCAGATCGGCATGCAGGCACGGCAGGCCGGACGTTATCTAAAAACGCGTTTTTCGGTGCCGCTCATAAGCGTGAGGAAGTGTGATAATTAACGGAGCTCCTGCTCTGGAATTCGAAAGCAATGCGATGGTTTTTGTTGCTGTTGAAGTTCTTAAACCTGTTCTGTAAAACAGTTTGTGGCAAAAATTTTCATTTCGTAATCTAAAAGACCGGTCTTACGGCAGCTCACCGGCATCTCAAGCGCCACTCAGTCCAGTGATTCCATTGCACGGGAATATCGGTAACCGAGCGGCTAAAGAAGAGCAGTCAGGCTGCTTTGTTGTTGATCCTACTCGACGCTGCTGCAAGGGTGAGTTGCCTGCTTTTGAGCTATTATGACCCATTTACGGCGTACCCACCAAGACCTGGCACTAGCCTGGATAATACCGCAGTCGTTTTACACGTGTCCGAGGACCAAGTTATGAGCACCGCTTGTAGCAGGTAGACCTTGGGCTTAATAGGCGCTCCAGTTAGAGCCAGATGTGGTCACGCTGGCTTAGATGGGAAATTAGTCATCAGGAATAAATTTCCTTGTTAGGACGACTTGTAAAGCGTCGTCAATGGCACATATGTGACGGTAATGTATCTTGTTTTTCGTAAGTCCGGAATGTATTGATTCTAAGTGCTGCTGCTCACACATATTTCATTCACTGAATTCATATCAATGAAAAACGTTAGTCTTCAAGTATAAAGGCGCATCTTCAAGTGATTTCTAGATAATTTGATTGTTTAATATGTCATCGACGTTAGACTGTTCGAAAGTACGTTCAAACAAAGTGCAAACGTTATAATTTTCATTTGATTTGCATAATCATTTTCCCGGCATGATTAAGGCAAGCAATGCCACATGATAATGACGACTAAGTACTCTTTTTTTCAATTACATTCGTGAGTCAAATTTTGGAAACCGTGTTTAAAGCATCATGACATTGAGCTTAAAATGATTTTCATAATTTCAGTTGATTATTCTCTGCAATGTCTTGTCCTGACCGCCGTAATATTGGGCACATGCGTGGACATTTTAGGTCATAACTCCGTGGCTTCATTTGATATCAAATCGACATTTGAAATATAGGTAGGGAACACCATTCTAATTCGTGTGTATTCCGTTTTTCTCACTTTGAGAGTAAGTGCCAAAAAACTCTGCACAAAAAAAACTGATTTTACCTTGGCCTGACCTTGTGAAATGATCTCAGCTCAGCAAAAAATGTACGGTTGCCTAGTTATTTATATAAACACTCATATGATGTTGTGGGCTATACGGTAAGAAGTATATTTTCCAGCCATTTTTCTTCGACGTTAAACAGTGGTGACCTCAGGTGCTTTCTAAAAACCTGGCCTGGCTCCGCCCTTGGATGAAAATGAATTGTGGAAATTTGACACCATACGCAGAAACAATAGACTGAACAAGTCACAAGTGTCTTGAAACTGTTTTAGCAATCCTGCAAATGGCGAACAAAAACCGGAGGGGAGGTTTCGAGGCCCTTAAACGGGAATAAGGAGAGCAGCAGTGAGCACGAATTGGAAAACTGATTGCAAAAATACCTTCCAGTCCTCAATCAATCCTTTTCAGCTACAAAAACGACATTCCACGTGCATCCCTGAAAAAACGATTACAATTAAGGACTGCAAATCTTGCAGTCAAATAACGATGATCTAAAACTAAGAGCTGTCTAAAACAACGAAAGACGTAATCCAGCTGTGAAAACGAACTGCCAAGCATAAGCATGTTTCTTTAACCATATTCCAGTATGGACGGGACTTTAAAAACCCGCCCTCCGATTTTTTGACTGCCATTCCACTGCTTTTTAAGAAGCTTCTTGGAACTTAGTGACTTCTAACTATCATTTCCTCGTATTATGAAGAATTTTCATGGTTTCGTTCTGGCCAAGAGCAGAGCCAGGCCATGTTTCTGCGAAACATCTTAGGCCATTTTTGACACAGTTGAGGGTAAAAGAAAAAACGGCTGTCAGAAATAGGGTTTTAAGGTCGAACTTAAAACTTTATAAGTGCGCAAACACACGAAAACATTTTTGTTGTTCTGAGATCACTTAACGAAGTCAGATCAAGGTCAAAGATTAAAATTTGGTTTTGTGTAAACATTTTTGACGTTAATATTCGAAGTGCAAAATGCAGAACATACATGACTCAGCATCGTGTCCTCTACGTGAGTTTAAAGTTTCAGAATGATATCAGGTCGGGTCACGGACAACGAACTAAAATGTCCGCGCGCACGCCATATCACGAAGGTAATAAACAGGATTTTTGGAAATATAGCCGATTCAAATGACTGGAAACGTTTCCTAACACTATGAAATAAACTCAGTGTTATTTCAAGTGGCTCTGAGATCATTTGAGATTGATTGCCAAGGTCAAAGGTTGCAAGCTGACCTGATGACCATGGCAGTTCTTATTTTTTATGTCCCCAGCGTCGCCTATGCCATCATCATACAAAGATTGTAATGCGATTTGTTCTTTTTAGTATAGCTTTTTTATAACCAGTTTTGAAAGAAGTTCTTCCTCCCATTTTCCAAATCTTCAAAAGGCCTATGAATTTTCCCAAAATTCCAAACACATGGGTCAGTGGGAAACGTCTCGTAGATATGCTCTGGATTCATGCCTAATGCATGAAATCGACCAATAAACAGCGGAGTTACAAGTCAAAAACTACACCTTTTCCAACTTTTTTGACCCTGTTTCTATCCCTTTTAGGAAATTGTTTTTTTTTAAATAAAAGCATCGTTAACGTCGTGGCAAACTTATTGCCGTTTGCTGCGATGAAACCTGACGGGTAGTTCTCGAGATCTTAGGGGAGCCGAATAAGCCCCCCCCCTCCATTTGGGAATGCGGCCTAGCGTTATGGGAGTGGTAATAGGGCTAAGAAAATAAATCTAGATGTTTGGGAGTTAATGGGATTTCCAATCAAGGCCGGCAAACCATGGGCAAGCGAACGTTTCTGGTCAAATACTCTGCGCCTCGTGCACAGACTCGGGATTTGTCACGGACCACCAGGGATATGGGCTGACGCTGGGAACTCATTCTGACTTTTCATTTGGTTCTTAAATTTGTTGTTGTAATGCTGTTCTGGGTTCCTTTATTCATACTCGCGCATTCCAGATTTTCTCAGAATTAAGTAATTGTAGAACCAGGGTTGATTGTGAATATCAGCCACCAAAATGTGTTTACCGCCAAGGTGAAACAGTTATGTGAGCCTTTGCATAACGACAGTTAAATTCGAATTTAGTCTGAATCGTACGAAAAAAAATGGTGGGCTAAAACCCTTTTCCTTTTCAATCTTAGGTAATGAGTGCACGGCCTGACATGTCGGGCTAAGGTGCGTGATATGTATATCCATTAAACAAAAAAGCAATGCATCTTGATACTGGATCTGCGTTCAAACACGATCACATCGGGCCAGCCTGTATCGTAGTGATGCAGATTTAGCATTGGATAGAAATTGGTCCCACTGATACGTTTGCAACCAATGCATTTTCATATCAGCTTATGGCATGATGCCAGACGTTATGATCCAAAATGTCAAGTTAGTAGCCAGGATTTCATAAAGTAAGAAGGCTGTTGTAAATTTAGCAACCTTTCAATGACTGCTATATGACAATGGCGCACTCATTACATACTTGTTCTGTTAGAGAAGCAAGCCATGTATTATCATCCCGAAGGTTTTGGGGAGGGACAGAAAAAGAAGAGAAATTAAAGGCAACGAAACAGATGGCATTGATTCACCTCCTCCCGATCAGTGCCATCTCACCGGTTTAATGAGAGCGACGCTCCAGTAGTGTCCGGAACTGGCGCTGAAGCTTCTTCTGGCGGCGCCGACTAGCACAAGGCTGTCACCGTACGACCAACAGCAGTCTGGCGGCTGACCTGAACCCAGGGCACGACTGAGACCGCGGCCAAAGCCAGTGCTCACCGTATGCGCGCTCCCAGGAGACCGCACCGACCGCACACGGCAGCAGCACCGGCCGAGGGCGACTGGCCTCCGGCCGCCGCAGGGTCGGCCAGCTCTCCTGACAGCGGCGCCAGCTGACCGCAGACAGCCGGCAGACAGCTGACTGCAGACAGTGGGCGGAGAACGGGGCCGCCAGTGCGCGCGGTCAGGCTCGCCAGCCGAATGAGATCAGGGTGCGAATGAGCAGCCATCTGCCTGACACCAGTGTAGTCGACTTTCACTCAGTTTTCGGAGTGAGGAGATTTGTGACGTTGTGTAGGCGGTTGAACAAGATCGACTTACTTGTCACTGGAATCGCGCTACGCAGCACGCTTCTCTGAGGGACGCAGCAGAATTTTCGTCCGAGTCACACAACGCTCTCGTGAATGTTTTGATGAAGCCGTCAGTTTTTTTGTCAGCGTCAAGCAAGGTTTCCTTCTAAAGAACTTGCTATAGCTGAGCAAATATTCTGTTAGTTTTAATCACAAGACTATACATACCGTAAATGGTGCGGTATATTATCGTCAAACACGCTTAGTCATTTCTGTGTTTAGCTGACTTTGCCTGTATCTTGACAAAAATATATGTCTCTTGCTCAAAGTGCCGAAGAGAGCGAAAAATAAACGGCACATATTTTAGCCTCCTGCAGCGTCATAATCACTAATAACATCAAGTAAATGCTTAGACCCTTCTTTGACAGATCTATGGACAATATCGGAAAAGTCTGTTATTTTAGTATTCGGTGATATGAAACTTAGGGGGAAGTTTGTATAACGAATTTTGGTTGGGGTACCAAAGAGGTTATGGGTGCATGCAGTTTTCAAGAGGACCGAGTCCTCGAAAGGGAAAGGAAACTCCTCCGATTTACCAATGCAGAACCCACGCACCAGATGTTTTTATTGATATGGTGACGGTTACACGCCTCATTTTTGACATGCTCCGGCGTTTGACGGCACCCAGGTAATGCCACTAGATATCTCTTTCCGGCTTTCTGGGACTCGCACAGTCAAACGGCGGCCTGTATCTCCGATTTAATCCTTCAGAGTTTGTGAAAATAGCAAACTTTCCATCAAGACAGCATTTCGGCAACCCTAATGAGGAGCTGGCTTGCCCTTTGACACTATCACAGCTGTCTGAGCAATTTGAACACCACGCATCACACTCGGATGCCTCGGGAGTTAGCCGATACCTCATCTGGCTGGAGTCCGGTCAGCTATCGTGCAGTTTTCTCGACTCTCACGAACGGCGGTCCTCTGGGCAGACCCTGCACACACAGGCTCACAGAAGGAGTAATCATCAGCGTCACCCTGCCAATATGATCAGCTAGCCCTGCCGAAAACCTCTGTCTGATTTTGGAACACTGACTGCACATTGTCACACGATTACTGACTTCGCAGGCACGTGTCTAAACTCTGCCAAGACATTGCCAGACTCTTTCCTTTCGCACAACCATGGTTGCATTTAGTGTTCCGAATGCGGAAAAGATAGACGGAGGTCTCCAAAATAACGTAACTAGAACTATGCCAGAGCATCAGTGTAAGCCATGTTGTCGATGTCAAATATGCTAATGGCCTATCTGAACGCTCGAAATCCTCTGTCCATGAAAGCTGATGAGAAAGTAAAACGATATTTTTTTGCGCTTGGAACCTCTGGGAAATTAATGCTTTGCACGCTACAGGTCAGTAATGACTGCCCTTCTACATTTATGCCCTTCCAAAGAAACTGCAGAAAACCATGTAGAGCAAACAGAGCCTGAAGACCGTAGGTATATGATTCTGTTTAAGAAGTTACAATGATCTGGCCTATGCTGAATATGGCGATATATTTCAGATATACTTCAGCCATGGTGTTTTGTCACCTTAAATTTGCAAGTGGGTTCACTTGTTTGCTCTTCATTGTGTAATAAAAAAGAAAAAAATAAATTGCTGTTGCAGATATAAAATTGCATAACTCATATAACTTGCTACCTCGTACATTACTGGAAAAACCTAACACCGCTCAAAACCGGATTTGTTTGCAGCACGTACCCAACAGAAATGGAATGGAATTTAACTACCTTTGTATGCTCGTTCTAGGCAAGATACTGAAATGCAACAATGGTCTCTTGCAGCCCTTGGCCATGGTCGTCATTTATAATTCCGAAAACATAAATCATCGTTTTTTCCCTTTTTTGACATTCCTGGACATAAACAGGGTTATAACTGCACACGAGCGGGCCCCGTTCACGAATGTATTCAGCCGCCGCCAGCCGTCCCAGGTCGGCCGCACCGGCCTCGCGACCATAGCCGACACGTGGCCTGACGGGGACGGACCCAGGCCAGTACATTCCCCTCCCCCCGAACTCGAGCAGATATAAACACTGACCAACAAAAACTCTTACATCCTCGGTTTTCGTGGGAGCAAATTATAACGTGGCCCCACCCGGCTGCCAGTAGCAAGAGTATGATAAATCCCTGCACAGAGTCATCTGGTAGCAGATAGCAGGTGAAGAATCGGTATCGGGCGACAGTAAAGGACGGCCGAGGGTGAAAATGGTGCTTTAAAACGGACACAGTCTGGTTGTACAATACCCCATCAGGTCTCATGGGAGCCAGAAGAGATTGTAGTATACCGCAAGTACGGGACCCGATGTTACTCAACAGTATCGCCTTCCTCTTCAAATCGTTTTCGAAATCTTCGTCGTCTTCAAATTCCTCTTCAAAGCGTTCACACAAAAAACTGACCGAGACGCTCGACGTAATCCTCCCGAAGCACAAACATGTTTTCGGTGATCCGCGGATTAGACACCACATAAACACAGATGACAAAAAACACGACTAAATGTCACACCCTGCTTCCAGGTACCACGCCTCCCAGTTGTCTTGCGTCCAGGTCTCTCTCTGTCTTCCCAGAAAACTTCCAGTCGTCCGAACGAAATCCTTTTATCCCATCCTCGTCGCCACTGCTTATAACTGCACAAGGGGGGCTCCGTTTGTTTTATTTAATCTTCTGGCTCCTTTTTCGACGCTTTCAGTCAGGATTGACTACTAGCGTCGTAGTCGGAAGCCGACCAGTCATGTGTCGAGTCGCGTGTCTCGTCAGGCGTCAGTCGGGTCGTCTGCGTCGTTCGCGAGTGGATTCTGCCGCTGCAAGCCGTCCCAGGTCGGCCGCACCGCTTCCGCGGCCATAGCCTACACGTGACCTGGCAGGGGCGGACTGAGACCAGCACTGATAGGTTACTCAAAGATGAGAATTTTGAAATATCTTGTTCATTTTCGGACGAGAACCTAAACCGGAAATAAAAGGAGAAAAACTGAATGACAAAGAATGTGTATTACGCTACTTCATCCAACATTCATCAGAATTTTCCATCTTTTTACTTATCTTTGATCCCGATGATGTACGCTCTGCGATATTGCTAAGTGAAGGGTAAGTGATTTAGCGTTAAATCATCCGACAGCCAATCAGGACTAATTATATCTTTCAATGTTCATGATCTTAGAAAGACTTTTTACGTGCAGTTCAGTGCCTAAGTATGAAGTATAGCTGAAAGAGGGACATATTCTGAATTCTTTGATGCCATCCATGATCTTATTAAGGACATCTTTTATGCATCATAGGTCTGTAAATGAAGCCTTTATGACACTCCATAACCCGCAAAAAATACTACGAACATGGTGTTATATCATAAAATTTAATCCAGAAGCTACTATGCTAAGAAATATACTGCTTGGATAAAAACATCAGCAGCAGTGATGGAAAATTTGGTTGCCGGATCACGCAGAAAGACTATGCGTAGGAGCAGACAGGCTCAGATCCAAGGGAACGATGAGGGTGATCGCCCCCCCCCCCCCTAGGCCTGAGAAGTGGCCCCGTATGGGCTTCATGGGGTCTCTGTGAAAACATAACGGGTTCTTGATGCAGTCAGGGGGTCCTCTTGGCGGGTTACACGACCTGAGATGCATAGAGGGGCCCCTAAAGCTCCCAAGGGGCCCCTGAGACCACAACAGGGCCCCTACACGGCAGATTACCCCTCAGACGGCCAGAAGCGTCATAGGACACCTGAGACGACCAAGATGAGGACTGAGTCCCTAAGGCAGCACAGAGGCCCCTGGCAGTGGTGTCGATTTGTATTCTTTTGGCAGGGCCTTGGGCCACCAAATGTTGATTTGTCTCCCCGAATATTGGTTTCTTCCTCCAATATTTTCTGCCGGTTTCAAAGGGAAACGAGTAGTAGTAACCAAAAGAACCGTCGCAATAGATAAGAGATAGGCAGAAAGTGAAGAATAAAGTTAAAACGATGCGTTCATTTATCTCTCTACCCTTTTTCTTTATATACATGGGGATGGATGCAAATAGTAATTGATAAATAATAACAAAAAAAGGACTTAAAAATTTCCGTTTGTCAAAATAAAGCAGGCCCAGCCCGTTGAGAAATCCAGATTTGGGAGAAGATTAGGTTGTCGGACCCTCGACTCCCCCCCCTTCCCCATTATTTACAGAAATCGACGCCCCTGACCCTTGAAATGGCATAGGGGCCCAAATGGGTTTTACAGACCTGTGTGAAAAGTTGAAGGCTGCTGATGGAGTTAGAGGGCCTCCGGGGAAGGTTAATGGGAGCCTGAGACATCAAGATGGGCCCTGAGATAGATAGAAGGACCCCTGAATCTCCCCAAAGGGTCCCTGGGACCGGAAGAGAAGCTCCAATATGGCAAAGGGTCCATGAGACCGCTTAAAGAAATCCAAACCCATAGAGGGACCGCTATCGGCCTGTAGGGGACCCCCTGTCGGTCTGCAGTGCCCCCTAGCACCCTCTGCGGGTCCCCTGTCGGCCTGTAAGGACCCCTGCCGGCCTGTGGGCCCCTGCTGGCCTGCGGAAGGGCTCGCTTACGGCCTGTAGAGAGGCCCCCTGGCGTGTAGAGTAGCCCCTGACGGTCTGCAGAGGGACCCACTGATAGTTATGGAGGTCCCCAGCAAAAAAGTTTTTGGCGCGATCATACAGTCGGAGAAGAACCAGCCAGTGGCAACTGATACCGTCCACGAACGGCTAGCGACCATTGTCGTAAATTTTCCACAGGCTGTTTTTATTCTGGGGGACTACACGTTGGATGCGGGCTCACCACTGGTCACACACACCCCACCCTCAAAATTTTTGGGCCGGTTGAACCCCTTTGCAAACCTCTTGTGAAACGTTGCGTTAATATTTTTGTCCACGGGGCCAACGTCAAGCGAGGAGACCCACCGCTGGGCGAGGAGCCTCCGAAATTTTTTGGCCAGCTGCGCCTTTGCTCCCGAGTGTGTTACGCCGGGTTTCTGTCGCAGAAAGGGTCCTCTTAGACTGCCAGTGAAGCCTCCGAAGTGTCAACAAAGGCTCCTGATAAGGCCAAAAGGGTCTTAAGACTGCCAGATATACCTCCATGTAACAGAGGAAGACCCCTGATACAGTTATGGAGATACCGGAGACGATCAGAGGGCCCATGACATTTCACGGGGGCCCTGGAATCGCCAAAAGGTCTTTTGTAACTGCCAGAGGGCCTCTGAGACACCAAAAACGCTCCCCAGAGACGGCAAGAGGGGAGCCTAAGACAACGGGGGTTTCACTGATACTACCAGGGAGCCCCTGAAACTACTAAGGCTTGAGACACCCAGACAGCTCTTGAAACGGCCAAAGAACCTAGCGCATTGCCAGACACACCTCTGTCACGGCAGAGAGATACTTATGGAGGGTCCTTGTTACTGGCTGAGGGGCCTTTTAGACGGGAAAATTTTTCAGGAACGACAGGAGGGAACCAGAGATGGCTTAAGTGTCCATAAAGCTACCAAATGGCTCTATGACACTGCCCGAAATGTCCCTGAATCTACCAAAGAAGCGCCTAAGACGTCCCGAAGGACACGTGGAACTGTAAAAGGAGCCTGAGACTACTAGAGGGCCCTGACATGGCAGACGACCCGAGATCATCAAAAAGCTAGCAAAAAAAAAACATTCAGAAGCTAGAAAGGGGCAAAGGCGCTCCTGGACCAAATACAGACACGACATTTCAAGTAGAGGGAGGGACGCAGACACCTGAATTCCCACCCTTGTTGTCATGTTTCGGGCACTGTAGGGAAAAAAACGAAACATTTTCTCAAATGGGTTGAAGCGCTTGAATTTTTCCGGTTACTTTATAACAAAAAGCCAAATTGCATCAAATATTTCAACCTGGACCCGAACAGATCAACATTCTTTCCATATCTGAAGAACAAAAAAGGATTGTTGGCAGCCTGGCTGAGGAGGAGGAGAGTCCCGCGCTGACCATTCTCCCTCCCCTTGGCGAAACCCTGGATCCGCCCCTGGGTGTAAACACGCACGTCCGTAGACTTATCCGTATACAGATACCAGTGTCTGCCTGTTCAGGCGGCGCAAAATTTCGCTTACCATAGTTCCAACCCAATGTATTGCATAATTGCAGCCCAGTTCCAAAACATTGCAAAACTTCAATGCTTTCTGCGCACATTGAGCAAGGCGTGAAATTCCGCGGGCAGAAATCAGATTCCCATTTTATGAACAAACCGTCGCAACCTCCACGTACGCTGCACCACAGTGCCAGAGCCTGCTTACGGTTTGGCTAAATCCTCTAACAGCATCCTCTGGTTGCTGCCTGTCCGTCCCTTTCCTGGCATCGTTTTACCTTGTTTCCTTCATTCCTTCTACCTCGCGTGCACGCTCTTCTTATGGCCTGCTCCCCTATTTTCTCCCACTCAAGATTCCGTATCACATTACACAGCCGGTCCAGCCCAGGTAAGCAGCATTATTCCTATGCGACGATTGACATGCATGGTTTGCTTTTTGTGGCCGTCGATGAAGAATTTAGGTGACTACTTAATTTCCAGCCCACGTATTACACAAACATTGCCCAACTTCCTCACTCGCCTGCTGCCTTAGCCCAGACACGACAGGTTCCCGTGACCCCGCGGTCGATTCCTGAAACGAGCTAGCTCCGTCAGCTGATTCTCGTTGTTTGGAAAGGATCAATTTTACCGCGATATTTATGTGCCGGGTAAGAAAAAAAAACAGAAACAGGCTGCGAACTCCCCGATGGTGTAGACGGTAAATGCGCGTAACCGATGAGTGGGAGGTCTATGGATCAAGCCTGGCACGTCGCTGACTTTTCCTCGACCGGCTCCTACCCAGGAGATGGCAGCAACTGGGAAGTGTACGCCATGTCGCGGGATGACCGCTGTACCGTCCAGCGCCCGCGGCAATGGGTACACTGGCGTGATCTGTCTTAAAAAAGATAGATCCTTCGGTCCGGTGGCATTTCCCGAGGGCACAACCTCGCTTCGTGTCACCGGAGCAGCCCTCTGACTCACCGGGCCCGAGGAATCGGGATAGCCGCTGTATGTGCATGACTGCCAACTGGGAAGCCTGACAGCAAGCGTGTGGTCAAGACTGTCCGGCAAGGGTGCCGAAAAATGAAACCTCTGCCGTGTACATAGCGCGTGTGTGTGACCAACTGTTTGATTACAAGCAACAAGAAAAGCCCCGGTGGGCATAGGTGGGCATCGTTACTAAAAAATGTAACTTCGTTACTCGTTACTCCGTTACTCAAAAAAGCCAGTCCGTTACTCGTTACTCCGTTACTCTGCCTTAAAAAGTAACGGAAGTTACCGTTACTCCGTTATTCCGTTACTTTTTTAAATGCAGTGAAAACCAAGCGAACGCGGGTTTTAAGTCTTTTATGCTGCTTTGTGGTTGTAAAACGCATTCCATATACAAAGGAAAGAAACAAAAAGCGCTTACCCAAAACACCCCGCTAGCTGCCCACTGCCCTCACCAGCCGTTGTAGAGTCGGCGGCGCCGGGACAACAGCCGCGGCGGGTATTCTACCACTGTGTTAGCCACAATGTTCAAACCAACGAATTCCTGTTCATTGCCCGCGGCGCCAACGGAGCGGGAACAACCGGCGCTGGAGCGGACGCATGCAAAATGCGACAAACAGCGGACATCTATCGACTGGGTTTGATCAACAATGCCTCTCGAAGTATCCGCCCTAAACATAGTGGTCTCCGTTCAGAGCTCGTTTCGGTCTCGCGAACTTCTTGTTTTGTTTTGAAATTATGTGTGTGTATTAGTTTGTGTACGAGCGCGTGCGTGGAGGTAAGATTCCTGATACCCCTGACGTTTTTTTAATACCAAACGACGAAGGACTCAAAAAAACATGACTGATATGGATTTTATTATTGTGAAATAAAAGACTAAAAAAGGTGCTTTAGTACCTCTTCAGTTTACCCTTGAAAAGACAAATTAGCTATAAAAACATGGTCATAAGTAAGATGCAACGGAGGATGTTAGCCGTTCACAAGTGGAACATTTTGGAACGATGACGTGACCTGACCTGACCCCTGTGAAAGGCCAAAATTGATATCAATGAACTCGCTATTGTCTTACGGTTCAGTATATGTCGCTTAAGTTCAGCTTTTCAGGGACAAGGTATTGTGTCTATTTACCTAATTCCAAGGACGCGTTTTGACCTTTCACGGCGTCTGGTGGCCTCAAAATTGACCTGAGGTCAAAACTCTTGAATGTTTTCGTCTCGGTTTGACAAAACCTTTCCGCCGGTGTTTTCCTTTTTTTCCGTACGATATATGGGAGCCGAGATCCTGGGAGGTGCGGAAATCCGCAGTCCCCCTCCCGGCCGGGCAAAGGGCATTCTGAGCCCGGCCGGAGACGGGTTAAAAACACTTCATTTAACCCTATTCCCTGTGGGGGGGGCAGATTCTGCTACCCGTGTCTTTTTGCTTGTCGCTCCCACACTGTTTGCCGCAGCGCCACAAGATTTTCTGGCATTTCATGGAATTGATACACAAGTGTTTTGTCAACATTTAAAAAAAAATCGGTCCCGCAGAGGCGGTTCCAAGCCCCCGTTTTCGGCGGTAATGTGCTGTGCGTGAAGCTAAAAAGTTGTGCGGTTCACTATCGTGACATTCTGAGTAGAAATAAAGATCACTGACTCATTTAATAGTCATACACATCCTAAACAATGCGTATGCACACACATTTTCAGGCGAACGCACACCCAGGTACTGAAAAAATGGGAGAGCACACTATTGTGGTTATGGTGCCCTCCCAATTTTGTTTACCTGGATCCACCTCTGCGCTACATATAAACTTAAACTGACTTGCTAGTTGCACATCTGATGTTTACATCACCCAAAACAAACAAAAACAAAGGCAATTTCTTATTTCAAAAATCACCCTTCTTGCCCTCCCTGGAACTGCCTATGGTTTTCTATTTTAAATTTCAGCTTTCGGCATATAAAAGACTTGGACATTCCAAGCTGAACCGTGTTATTCCCATGAAAATTGGTTGGTAAACACGGCCGCAGTGGCCTTTCAAAAATCCCGAAATTTTGGACTTTGTTTGCCCCCACGCCCTATTTTCTGAATTTTTGAATTTTTGGGGTCCGGAATTGGAGATCTCGTTGAAACATATTACATGGCATTCATCCCATCAACATTGGACGAATGCATCTCGAGATCTCTGGAAGGGCGGGAGGGGAGGGGGCAGAATTGGTAATATTCACCTTTCGGCCAATGCATATTTTTCGAAGGTGCAAAA
The DNA here is from genome assembly GCA_030062745.1 of Capitulum mitella. NCBI lineage: Eukaryota > Metazoa > Arthropoda > Thecostraca > Pollicipedomorpha > Pollicipedidae > Capitulum > Capitulum mitella. The sequence continues at coordinate 36,512,088 of CP099839.1, forward strand.
GTGGCAACGGCTCATATCATGTTTGAGTTTGGGTCCTCACTTCTGCGTCTACAAAAAAATGTGTCAGCCGAAAGGTGTTTCGGCCAGTTGATATTTTTTCGGGAACGCAGGAGTGGTAACTCGAACCGCATGGACAATGTAGCCTGTCCTCCAAGTTAAAAATGATTTAACCTAACCTAACCTAAAACCTACTGTATGGTTGCAGGGATTGCCCTAGATGGGTATGTAAAACTAATTTTTTGTTGGGTTCAATTTGCCTGTTTTTTGGTTTGGTTAGCTCGTATCGGCTGAAGGCAAACATGTGTCAACTGAATCAAAATTCAAGAGTTACCTAACCAAGTCAGTTTACACATCCAGTAGGGGCCAGTGCTTAGAAAAATACCTGCATGGGCTAAAGTGTTCACACAACTTGTGTTGCCACTTCCGCGTCTCCAAAAATTACGCGTAAGCGTCGGCCGAAAGGTAGATTACCGCAGATCTGCCCCCTTCAGGGTAATGTGAATCTCACTGCCTGCAGAGAATATGGTTAAGGCAAATAGTCCAAGCAATAGTCGACAAACTTCATAATTTTGCTTCACTACTGACAACTTATTGTGCACATTCTGTTCTCAACAGAAGTAAAGACGTACAGGCGTAAAGACGCCTTGATGGGACATTTTAGTGTCAGGTAGTTAAAATTTCAGGCCAGTCAAGAATCAATCACCACTCAATCACCTCATGGACATCACAGTCATAAAAACTGGCTGTTTTTCGTGATATGGATCAAAAGACACCTGTATATGCAGTAATGTTTCACGTTAGTCTGCTGAAAGCCACATCATTGAAGTAATTTTGCCCTGGTAATGACCAACATTGCTGAGTACGCGTGTTTTCATTCATTTAGTCTCTCTCTGCATAGAATGCCGAAGTAAAATTTGTGATGTCGATCATGACGAAGGCAGGCAAACTTTGTCAACGTTATTCGTTTTGGCTCTTGATAAAAAGAGCCGCCGACGCTGTATTCAAATGATAATACATCCAAAGCATACAGAATGGTGGAAACTGGACGACGCCGAGCAGGCGGTGCATTACAAAGCCAGCTGTACCGTGACGACTCGAACTGCCCTGCTCAGACCTGTCGATACAGCGGGACCGGGCCCTGCTCGGACCTGTCGGCGGAGCGGGACCGAGCCCTGCAGGGCCCAGGGGGAGGGGTCTCATGACTCCTGCTCAGCGCGGGTCGTCAGCACCCGGCGGGCCGCCGCCGAAGACGGATGAGTGTTGAGTAAGCGGCGCCAGGGGAGCCATTACGGGCCGGGTGATGGCCGGGCCGCTGCGGGGGCGGCCTGATCACCGACGATCCGAGGTCGGCTCGAGACGCGAGCCGACGTAGAGGCACGCGAGCCGGCGGGTAGCCGTCACGGAGCCGCCGGGCTGACGCCGGCCTGAGAGCGCCTGCCCTCACACCGTGCCGCCGACCCCGTCCTGCCGACCAGAGCGCCTGCCCCCAGACCCCGCCGCCGACCAGAGCGCCTACCCCCAGACCGCGCCGCCGACCAGAGCGCCTGCCCTCAGACCGTGCCGCCGACCAGAGCGCCTGCCCTCAGACCGTGCCGCCGACTTGAGAGCGCCTACCCTCACACCGTGCCGCCGTCCCCGTCCTGCCGACCAGAACGCCTGCCCTCAGACGGTGCCGCCGACCAGAGCGTCTGCCCTCAGACCGTGCCGCCGACCAGAGCGCCTGCCCTCACACCGTGCTGCCGTCCCCGTCCTGCCGACCAGAGCGCCTGCCCTCACACCGTGCTGCCGTCCCCGTCTTGCCGACCAGAGCGCCTGCCCTCACACCGTGCCGCCGTCCCCGTCCTGCCGACCAGAGCGATTTCACAAAACTTATCAAATGATCTTTGTTGTTGTTTTTGGTGGGTCCTTTGCTGATCAACCGTGATTCTATTGCGAGGTATGTTGCGTACTTTGAGTTGCCATTGGAACTATTACAAAAAGCCTCCAGAACAGCAAGTCGTTGCCGGAATGGATTGGCATTCACACCATCAAACATTTTCGCGTGGTTATCACTCCCCTTATTTGCGTACCAGCTTACCTGTGAGGACGTGGAGAACAATGACATCCGATTATTCGGAAAATCCAGAATTAGAAAGCTAAGAAAAAGAAACAGTACCAGAAACTCCTTCCCAAACATTTACGACACAGGATTAACCCTCTCTAGTGTTTGCTATTTGGCCACGTTCGACGGTACAGGGGGTACGGATGATAAAGAGCGGCGCAGCATCTGCGGCGAATGCGCCGCGATGAAGGTACAGCGACACTCGCGAGGCCGTGTGACCTCATATAAAACGAGCTTTGGGTCGGCGTTTTAAAAAAGAGCCTGATCAGCGGCGCTGACGGCCCTCCCCGGACGGAAAGTCGATCGTTAACACGGTCAGTCCTGTCGCGACACGGGCGCACAGGCGGGTCGACATCATCGTTCACCGGTCCCTCCGAACGGCGGAGACTCTCTCTCACGACGCGTGCCCACCGACCGTGACTCGCCGTCCGTCTGGCGTCACGATCGGGCGCGATCTGCGGCGGCGGCGGCGGCGGCGGCGCGCAGGCCGGCCCGACGCCCTGTCGCCGGACGGCGGATCTAGATAGTCTATCGGGAGCGGTGCCGGTATCGCGTCGGCCGATTACCGTCCGCCCCCGGCAGATTAGCCGGAGGGAGTTGACGTCACGGAGGACATCCGTGAACAACGGACACGGACGGCCGCGGGAGAGCCAGGGCTATAGCCAGCTGCGGCGCGCACTTTGCTATCGCCGCCGGGCCACAGGACCAGTGTCCCGCCGTGGGCGCGGGCCGACTGAGGGACGCGCAGCAGGCCGACCAAACGGCCGGACTCCGTGCTCTGTGATCCGGCCGGCGGCGGGTCGCGGTCAGATCGCCGCAGCCACTCCGTTCGAGAGCCGCCGGCACGACCTGCCAGACCGGGGCCAGCGGACGGCAGGCGACACCGGCAGCTGCCCAGCATGACGCTGTGGAGAACGGCCGTCCTGGCCGCTCTCCTCCTCTCGTGCACAGGTGAGACACAAGCTCCAGCCGCAGCGCCAGCTGACTGCAGTTAGACTGGCTAGAGCTCCTGCTCAGGTGGGAGTTCACTGTTAGTGAGACAGTCCGGAGCTCAAGCAGAATTGAGCTAAATGTAGTAATACAGCTCAGAGGTCCGGCTCAGGCGTGGGGTGAGTGTAGTGGTAAAGCCTGGAACTCCAGCTGAGGTAGGAAGTCTTTGTGCTCCCTGAAGCTCTCGCTGAGAAGGGAGTTCTTTGTTATGAGACATACTGAAGCTCCCGCTGAGATGAGAGTTCTTTGTTGCACCGGCGCAGCCAAAGGAGAGCCGGGGGCCTCCTTTGGCTACGCCCCCCCCCCCCCCCTTAGGCCCCCTTTTTGTGAAAACCATTGCACATCATCTTCCCAGCAGGAGATTTTCGTATTACTTCAGTTCACACTGAACTCCGGCCTTCCATTAAGAAAATCCTGGCTGCGCCCCTGCTTTGTTGTACGACAGCCCAGAGCTCCGTCTGAGACGTTAAATGAACGTAATGAGACAGCGTGGACATCTCCTGAGACGGGAGTTCAGAGTTGTCAGGAAACTCGGGGCTTCAACTGTTTGTAATTGAGCAGTCAAGAAAAGGGGCTTTTTGAGCCTACGACCATTCTACTGTTCATACGCCCATTCTTCGAACTTCGCCGGTGCACATGGGTTGTGAAAGAGACTGGGGTATGAATTATTTCGCAATCTGCGTGCACATGAGACAAAATAAGGACACATCTCAGCGTAGCAAAGTTTGAGAGCATACATGTGCGGGTGAACGATATCTATACTCTTGGCATCTGCGACTTTTCTGGATTCCCAGCTTCAGGCATGTCTCCTAACTGACTGAAATGTGCCAGAACAAATCCGAAAGATCACTAGGTATTAATGCCGCTGTAGTCGGTAGTGCACATATCCTCTTAGCTAGGTACTGTAACTATTCAGGTGGTAGTGACTAGGGACGTTGCCAGATGTGAGCATCCAGAACACTTAAAAGTAAACCGGCATTACAGATGTGGTAGTGACAACATTCAAGTTACTCGATAACTCGCAGAGATCCTTTGAATATTTTTAGCCTTGAAGACTTGCCAAATGACTCCGACAGAAACTGATGGATTACTTGAGTCGTAATGATTATTCCTTCTGATCAGTCCTCAATATATTATCGGTCAATAATAGAAAACAATGCCTCTTTACACTTTCAATCGTGAGTTCGAAATTCCCCGCAGGATGGTGTGTTGAGTCCGTTCGGCTGGAGCTGGACACAAGTTCAGAAGTCTCTGAAGACCGCGCTCCAGGATGGGCGTCTCCAGCCTGCCAAGACTTCGGCACAGAATGTCACTTAAATTGCTCGCTTGAAAGTCAAGTTGTGGAGTCCATCAACGCCTCGTCTTTGCCCGCACACTGTTCGGTAAGCAGGTCCGTGTCCGTTGGTCCGCCCGCTGTCGTCAGTGAACCCAGTCAGACTTTATGACAAGCTTTTTACGGGTCTGTCGTTCTACTGGACGGCATTCACCAGGCGCTATCACGTTCATCCCCTCGACACAGCGACATTTCGTGGGCACTAGCGTCTTTCGTCCCGCCTTTCGTTAGAGCGGAACCGCCGTGGCTGTCAGGGCCGCTTTTCCGCAGTGTGGCGACAGCACGTTGGCGTTGTCGTTTTTACTCGTCAGATGCAACAATGAGCAGCGGAACCACACGCCATTAATAGCAGAAGCCTCGTGACTTGCATTTGTTGTTCCCGATTGCTCGGGAGAACAGTATGCGTGCCTGACGTGGGACGGAACTCGAGCGCTGCGATCTCGCCCCGCCGGGCCCAACACGCCGTGCCGCCGTCGTCCTCAGTCGAGCGTCAGCTGGACGCTGTCCGGGCCGGCCGGGTCGATCCTCCGGCTGCGGCTGGACGACGGCTCGCGGCTCGGCCCCGGCGAGAGCCTGGTGGTGACGGACGGCGACAAGGAGCTGGCCGAGCTGACCAAGTCCAGGGAGGCCTGGGTGACCAGCAGCGGCCCAGCGCTGACCGTGGAGTACAAGCTGGCCAGCCAGACGGGCAAGCGAGGCTCCCTGCAGCTCACCGTGGTGGCCTACAACGAGAGTGAGTCCCGATTACACGGCTCGAGGAGAGGGTGGCTGTCTCAGCTAGACAAGCAGACAGGCAGACGGACGAGAGGGGAAGAGAGGGGGAGGGGAGAGGGATGAGGAGAAGGGAGACAGGGGAGAAGAAAGAAAGGGAGAGAGGAATGGAGGGAGTGGGAAAAGGGGGAATGAGAGGGAGAAGGGGGAAGAGAGTGAGTGAGAGGGAGGGAGAAAGAGAGAGTTGGAGGAGGGAAAGGGACGGTGAGAGAAGAGGCAGATATGTACGAGGGATGATCAAAATGTTTTCGGTCCGACCCAGAGGTATGGTGAGAAAAGGAGCGATATTAGCGCTATATCATCTTGGGTCCCTGATCAATGTGTACAAAAGTTTTCGTACATTAGGCTATGATATGCTCTGTTTTACAGACATTGGTATAGCATTGGTATAGAAATAAGTTAGCATGGTTTGTGTTACTTAGTAAAAGACATGAATCAGTTTGTTAATCGTGAATCCTTGTAGTTCAATATGACCTTTTTGAATAAGAAATGAATTCCATATTTTTGATGAATTAAAAAAAAACGAAATGGAATGAATGAAAAAGAAAGAAAATTAAACGAATAAAAAAGAAATGAATTCCGTATTTTTCAATGTGAATCAGGATCAGAATCACCTTCATGGGCCGCGAACCAGAGCTAAATCGATTCCCAGCTTCTTGAATTATGTACATGACTGAATGCGTTTACATAAAAATCATGTCACCTCAAAAATATTGGGCAGATATGCGTGACACCATGGATGATTCGATCCCATCATGCTCCACAAAAATATTAAAAAAAAAAACAGTGCGCCGTTTAAGCGGCGGAACATGTCCACTAAAGATGCGGGAAGGCCATAGCGACCTTCAACATCCGCAAGCGAAGAAGATGTTGAAAAAGTCCTCGGTCTGGTATCCAATGGACACTGCTGTATGACATGCCACCTAATTGGTTTTACATGCGACACTGAGACGACAATCGTTCATCACCATACTGCGCACTTTTTCCCCATTTCCTTTTCATTCGGATGTTGAAGGTCACCCTGACCTCAGAGCTTATTCAGCGGACTTGCTCTCCCGCCTGGACTCAGCACATCACTGTTTTATTGTGAAGTATGATAGAGCTGAACCACTTAGTTGTGTCACGCATGTCTGTTAAAAGATCTTATCGGCAGGCTTTTTAAACAATGGTATTCCTTGTCCACGCAGCTGTCTATGTTATGTCTTGTGGCTAAACCATCTATCTAAACTACTATTTACCTAACTATCTATCTAACTATCTAAACCATCTAAACTAAAGTACTGAACTGTCTAAACTATATAACATGCTTGTCTACAGACTTGCTTGCGCTTTGCCAAAGAACCCAAGTTCATGTTGTGTAAATGTAATTGGTTGTCTCTGTTGTCTCTCTTGCACTGCCTGCGGGTCAGACCGGCAACTTTCTAATGACCCCTTTACAATGAAAGAGGGAGAGAAATGACAGAATCCCTCTCGGAGGCTCGGCCACCTGGGAAGTCCAGAAGGCTAATACATAGGTAGGTTCTTGGAAATCTGACCTAGTCTGGTTGCGGTCTGTTTCTCTGTCTTTTAGGTACGGAAGTTGTAACCCCAAATTTGTTGGAATACCCAGTTAGGCAGGAACAAGCATATTTTGAACACATCTTTGAAGTCAGCTGAACGTTCCATTGTTTCGGCATCGATTGCTCCATTTACTTCGTTAACGTTTTCGTTGTCACCCGAATCTGAACAAATCTGTCAGTATCAAAAGTAAAACGAAGCTCATGGTATGTGCCATGTGTTCTTGCAGGGTGTATCCGCTGAGCCAGCATTTTCAGTCGTCCCTGGTGCGGCCTAACGAGACCAAGTAGCAAGCACTGCCTGAAATAAACCTGTCCGAGATCATTTTGCGATCGTACTTGATATATGTATTGGTATGTACCATTTGATCGTAGCCCCTCTTTCTCTCTGTCTCGGCAGCCCGTGAGACCGTCACTCTGCATGGTCTGACCGGCGTGCTGACTGCCCCCGAGCAGACCAACATCACCGGCGGCACGGACTACGCGCTCAACACAGAGAAGATGTGGGAGCTCGACATTAATGCCTACCATATCAACATCACCGTGGAGAAGATGAACCTGGACCCGGCCTCCGTCGACGTCGTCGTCATCGGCTACGGTGAGTCCTGAACGGATCATGTTCCTGGCGGAGCCGCGAGCATTTCTGGGAAAGCCCGGGGGGCAGCGACGGCTGCGGACCCAGCTAGTGGCCCGTCGAGGACTCGGCGATTGGTCAAAACGATCTTTAAATCCAGAGTCCAGCTGAATTCGAGGCTTGGAACCGCTTTGTTTGGTATCTGTGTTTGGTTTGGTAGTCGTGATCGCGAAGATAGGAAAATGTCGCAACGACACGATTTTCTGTAGCGATGTTCAGCTGAGCTTGGATCCAACGTCTTGGTGCTATGATGACCAGCTGGTGTGATGACGCTGTCTGTCTCCCTGACCGGACGTCGCTGGGCTACAGGGCGTGGACCGCTGGATTCACTGCCTCCGGGTATTCTGCTTACGGGGAAGTTCCCGTCCAAGAAGTACCACATCAGAGGCGGCCGGGCGTTCGTCTACTTTTTGTCACGCAACCACGCGCAACCGCGTCACCCGTTCAACATCAGCTATGTGGCTAAGGGTGAGATGTATTGAGGACCGGGCCGCAGGAGTACACATATCAGACAGGCAGACGCATTAGAGACGGCCGGTGTCGACTGAGAGACGATTAAAGAGTAGTGAAGTAAAGGAATATCCCGTTCGAAGACGGAGAGGTTTTTCGTTCTGGAAAATTACATGAAGGGAACTTGGGGAATATAAATTGGGTACACACAAGTAAAGGGAACTTCTTCGTAAAGGGAGTTCTTCTTCGTGACACTTCTTCGTGAACAGTTCTTCCTAAAGGGAGTATAATTTGGATCACTCCATGTCACATTGTGAATGAAACCCGACTTGTTTTGCGAAACTTTCCGCACTTTCATATTCACAGGAATGTTTTACTGAAACGTAACTTGTGAACTTGTGAAACCATGGACTAGGATTATTGTATATACGTAATCGATGATGATGACATCAGTGGTTCTACCTTTGCGACCTATGTTTCTGCGCATAAATGGCCCATTATTCGCAAGGAAAGCACCTGCCATGGACCACCACCACCGCTTTCACAGAGATCAAAGGAACCACGACGACGATGCCTACGACGACCGACAAGAACCATCCGCCGACTCCCACCGGTCTGCCATTCGACCTGCCAGTGTACATCACAGGCACGGACCCCGCCCCCTTCATGAACCGGTCCACTGGCGCTGCCGAGCAGCTGCAAACGGTGCTGGCCAACGCCACCAACGCGTACGCCGAGGACCACCAGATCTTCACCTGGCGCCCCGTGCAGTAAGCCAGCGGCGACTGCGCAGCCCGCGTCGATCGACGCAGCGACGCCATCGCCACGTGGCGACATATAACGCGAAACAGACATAACTGGTACATTCAAGGGTGCTTTAGACAGATCAAGGCGTTTCCGAAATTCTGGTATCGGACACCTTAGGTTTCTCTGTCACAGTAATCCCTGCTTCTTGTCGCCGTTCGGGAAGCGGCTTTCTCGGCCTCAAACTGCCACTGACGCACTGCGTCGCGTGAGCAACTCGCGTTGTTTGGCGCTGCTAGTATCTCTGGATTTCTGCTACTGGCCTCGAGGGAGGCGCGCAACACCGTACAGGCAGAGCTCCCGGAGATGGTCGACACTCGTCTGGTCACGTTTCCAGCCCTGACGATGTCCTCTTCCGCTCGTGGCTCATGTGCGACTATGTCTCTGGCTGGGTGCGACCCGACCCCAACTGCTTCCGGGTCCACTGGTTCGTGGAGATGCTGACGATAGACGGCGACTGGGCCTTCTACATGGCGGACCTGCGCAGTGTTATCCTGGAGCACAACGAAGAAATCAACGATGCTCTCGGATACAAGGTAATGTCTGATACAGGGTGTCGGCAGACTCTGTTCGTTTTGTTCTGTCGATCTCGCTTTGTTCCTCCGCGTCAGCGCCTTTGAAATGCATTGTACCACAAAATGCAAGCTACTTGAACGTTAAGGAAAATTAATATAGTATATAACATGTATCGTGAAAAATATTTCAAAATGGTGCCTATCTGTGATGAATAAAGCGACATAGCATCTATTTTGCTCTCGAATAATTCAACAGGCAAATTCTTTGAGTGATGGACATGAATCTAAGACGACTGCGCATCATGTGTGGTTTCGTCATCAGAACAGATGGTGAATGTTTATATTTGTTGTTTGTTCTGATTTCTTCGTGCAAAATGCTTCACAATTTTTTTAAGAAATGAAATTACGTCAGTTGCTCGTAACCTAACTTTTGATCCAAACTAAGACCACAAAATGTGCCAGAATGTCATGCCGAACTCGTGGCCGGAGTGGGAGACCAGCGGATTAGTGCCGTGCCGACGAAACATCAAAAGCGTCCATCTCCTCGCACAGGTGTCTCTGTCCCTGGATCAGGTGGACAAGCGCTGGTGGTGGGGCGTCACCGGTGTCATCGTTCCCGTGACGCTAGTCGTGTTTGCGGTGATCATGTGCAACTGCAACAGGAAGTCCCGGAAAAAGTGGGTAGTCGCGGCTGCTTACTGCCAGGTTATCCCAAGTAATTGGAAAAAAACTCGAAAAGATTCGGTCTTATCAAAAGACAGATTGATGAGCCCATGTCAAAATCACTTAAGACATCTTATTGTCATGCAGTATTCTCGGAACTAGCATGACAAGATCGTATGCTAGAAAGAGTTATTCGTGATGCGGTTTTCATAAAATGATCGCCGAAGGTGCGCACCATCAGCAATAACCGTCTCATCTTGCAACGCCAGGAGCGAGAAGGAGTTGAAAAAGTCGAGCATTGATGTGGACGAAAATCACCTGGCTGATGATGTCCTGGCTGGCAAGGAGGTCAGCAAGATATACAAGGAAGTGCACGAAATCTCTGACGACGAAGATGTGAGTGCAACAGACTGTGTGTTCACAGATCTGGTTCTTTGCTTAGTAATTTATAGATACCTTTCCGATCTCCACCTGTCGCATCAGGCGTCGCCGCCGCCACGTGCCAGTTGTCTTGATATTTTCAGATTGTCTCTGTGGTCTCCGACGCGTTCGCCTCATTGCAGAGGCAGTTCCGCGAGGCCTTCCGGGACGACGACGGCTACCAGGACTACGATCCGGAGCTGCGCAGCAAGCTGCGTCGCCAGGAGCTGCACGCGCGCTTCTCCCGTCCGCCATCCGCACCGCTCAAGTCAGCGCTCAAGTCGCCCAAACCGGCTCCCATCGCCTACACCAACGCCGCGTTTGAACCGGACGAGGCTGTGTCACCCGCCGGCGGCGGCGGCGGCGGCGACGGCGACGGCGACGGCGGCGGCGGCGGCGCGGCGGCGGCGGTGGTCAGGCGTTCTTCCCGGCCGACCAGCCGACCCCGGCGCCGGTGCCCGTCTCAGCCGAGCTGACCGAGCAGCTGCGCCTGCTGAACGAACTGCAGAAGACGATGAAACAGGAGGAGACGGTGCCCGGCCTGGAGCTGCCTCGCGTCAACCGACTGGTGACGCCGGAGCCGGCCGACAACGGACCGCCCAAGATCTACAGCATGAACGAAGACGGGTGAGCAGTCCGGCCAGCCAGGCCACGGCTGAGTAGAGGAGGGTAACACGGGCACTGGTGGGATCTGGCGCGAAACTGGGAGATGAAGGTGACGAAAGACTTTCAGCTAGGTTTGGTGATTCACGGGATGACGAAACTGGGTAAACTCTGGGACGGGGCACTGACAATTTTCTGGGAATTCTTTCCATGCGCAACTATACACATACCGTTTGAAATTCACAAAGACCTGAGAGCATTGCATCCTGTTCCCGTTCACAAGCCCTTTCAACTCATAAACGCGTACCGTAAAATGAGGTTATATTTGCCCATTTTTCGAGAAAATGTGATTACTTCATAACTAGTAATCAAATAGCGTGCATTTAGTCCCCCTATACGACTGTCGTTGAGTTGACTCCGACGGATTTTTTTCAGTTCTACGCCCGAACTACTGAAGCGATGGTCATGGATTTTTTCGTGGCTGAATTTCTGTCATTTTGCATCTTATCAGAAAATTTTAAACCTATACCTGTTAAGGTCATGGAGTAGGGTTATAGTGGTCGAATGTCTGCACCCAACAGCGGACGATTTTTAGTGGTTTAGCGTTTTGTAATCTTATACCGTTATAAGTTTCCTAAAAATCGTGGTTTCACAAGAAAGCCTTTGCAGGCCAGTGATTGACCCTTACCTTACTTGACCTGGACTACGAGGATCTATTTCACAGGGTAGCCTTTGCAGGTCAGTGTGTTATATAGTGGTGCTTCCGAAGCATATATGACTATCCATAAATATTTTCAGAGTGTAAACCAAAGATGTGTATTCGGTTGCGGGTCTGGAAAGCCGGTATGAAACGTGACCCGACCCCAGGTCACGGGGTGAGGGGTACAGTTATGTGTGCAAATAACGTGGGAAGCACCAGGGTGCACATCCAAGCCTCAGAACCGCCAAACAAGTCCCGTGATGTCAAGACCAAAGGTAAAAAGGGCCGAAAGTTTAGCTGACCTAATGTCATTGACGTGGAACCTTCCAAAAAATTCGAGATAACAGAATCGTTGTATTTGTCACGTGCTCTGAATATGCCAAGTTTTATGATCAATGACCTGAAGTCACTCTAAGTTTAAAAATTGACACGATATGTAGAAATATTGCATATTACTTCAAGTATGGTATCTCTGGGCCTTTTCGTTTTTTACTACCTTCAGAAGCCCGGAAGGTGGGTTTTCATGAACCCCTCTCACCGGATCGGCGAAGGTTAACCCAACATCGCGCTTTTTAAAAAGTGGACGTAAGTAAAACACAAAGCAGCGCGTTAAACCACGTCATGACCACGTTTGACTGTTTTTTCTTAAGGCTAAATCCACTTGGCCATTTTTGGAACTTGAAACGTCCCACGCTTGTTGGTTGCCTGTGGCTGCCTTCTTATGCATCTGAGTTTCGCCTTTCCATGCCTGATGCCATTGCCGTTCACTTCTAATTCCCGCCACCCCTGTGCGTGGAAAACGCCCAGATATCTCAGAGTCCTTTTATAATTTTGCACCCTGCCCAAAATTCCCCGAAAAGCGACGTCCGGCAGACGTACAGGGGAACATGACCCGCCAAACACCCGAAAAATGCTGCAGGCGCCCGCTGTCACTTCCCGCGCTGCAACGAAACAGAAGACCGTTTGATGGAGAGGAACTCAAACATTCAGAATTATGGTTTTATTGTTTTCCCACACTTTTAACCCTATTCCCGGAGGGCTAGTTGGTATGGTCGATTCACAGCAGGGGGGGCGGATTCGGCTCCCCCTGAGATCTCGAGAACTACTTGTCCGATTTCATCGCAACAAACGGCAATCGATTCGCCATGACGTGAACTACATTTTTATAAAAAGAAATCTCCAAAATTTTGAAATGTGTGGATACAGGGGGAAAAAATGTCAAAATAAGGGGTATTTTTGGACTTCTTATAACTCCGTTGTTTTTCGACCGATTTCGATGAAACTGATATCAATCGAGAGATTATGGATAGGGCTTTTACCATGGGTCCGCAAATGTGAAATTTTGAGAAAATTCATGGGCGTTCACAGGGTTTTAAAAATAGGAGGATTAGTTTTCTAACAACTGAATGAAAAAAAGAAACAAACACCCTTTTTTGGCTTCTGCTAGTCATGTTATACTCAAGAAGTACAAATCACATTACAATGTTTGTATAATGTTAGCATAGGCGGTGCCAGGGATATGAAAAAGGGGGAACTGTCACGGTCATACGTTTCTCAGATCAACTTGTGACCTTCGACCTTAAATGACCTCCAGTGACCTTGGGGTCACTTGGAATGATCTCGTGTACATTTAATATTATCTGTAAACGTTTTCAATCATTTGAATTCACTCTATTTCAAAAATCCCATTTTAAGGCTATTGCGATATAGGGTACGCGCACTGACATTTTAGGTCATATCTCCGTGACCCGACCTGATATCAAGCTGAAACTTGGTACACAAGTAGAGGGCACCCTTCTACGTCATATGTATTCCGGGTTTGGCATTTGAAAAAGACGGTGCCGAAATTATTGCAAAAAAACAAATTTTGACTTTTGACCTTGACCTGACCTTGTAAAGTGACCTCAAATAAACAAAATTTTATATGCACATTGCCCAACTATTTGGCTATACAGCTGTATAAAGTTTTAAGTTCTATCTTAAAAAACTCTGTTTTTGGTAGACATTTTTCTTTTACCCTCAACATGGCCAAAAATGTCCTGAGGTACCTCTCAAAAACGTTGCCTGGCTCCGCCCCTGAGCAAAATAGAATTCTGAAATTTTGTCACGATGCGTAGAAAGAATAGCTAAGAAAAGTCAAAAAGTTTCGTGGAGCTGCGTTAAAAAGCCTAGAATTGGCAAGCAGAAAACCCGAGGGAGCGGAATCAGCCCCCTGCCGGGAATAGAGTTAAAGATTCAGCAACCTTAAGAAGAGGCCGCTACTTCAAACTTCATCCTTTTTCTTTCGAGGTGATGACAACATTGTTCTACGTCCGCCTCTAATCAGCGGCATTTGAAACTCCAGTTGTCGGCCTTTTTTCAAAGGGCCAAAGCGGCCCCTACAAAACGCTAACTGCAATTTTCATGAGGAAAAAATGTTGTGGAGAAAGCGGCTCCCTTTCTAGGGTCTTTCGGGGTCGGATCTACGAGGCAGCTGTCCTCACTTGCCTCAGGAGGAAAATCACGATCCAGATGTGTTTAAATTAGGTTGCAGAGGAACGATTTTCCGAATGAAGAAAATGTGACATTTTGGAACTGGTACAAATTGTTGACATCAGAGGTACCGCGACGGGAGGAAAAAATGGAGATGGCTCGAAAGTGGAAACGTAGTCGGAAGGCTCTGCATTACGAGGTCATGTCAGGTCTACCACACCCAAGTAATTTTTTACCACAGCAAATTTGAAACATTTTTTTCATTCTTGGGCTAAAGATATCACCCACGGTCAAAGAAACCTCGTTTGACGATAATGAGCTGGGTCACTAATTTCCATTATCTCAGGGGAAGAGTGAGGGAGAATGAGGAGACTGCCTAACAGGCTGCAGGGGGGGGGGGGTGTTTCCAATCGGAGAGCACCTGAACGCGGGTGACGGCATGAAAGCCGTTCATGGACGAATGTTCTCCATGGATACGAAGACGCCCTATCGTTCACCTTTGCCTTCCTGGGGCTCGTGTGGACCCATTTGGGTTTTCTGAGGATAGCCAAAAAGAGAAGAAGCAAAGACATTAAATTTGGCGTACCTTTTCATGCACACCTTGTGTCAGTTTTCAAACTAAGGGTCAGCCCAGGTTATTAACCCAGGTCAGGATGCAGAGGAACAAACCGAATGAAGAAAGTGCGTCATTGTGGAATGCGGGGAGGGGTGGGAAGTGGAGCAAAATCCGGGACGCGTCCTTCCGTTGGTCCAATCCTTTTGTGGTTCTTCCATGACCTACCTCTTCTCGCATGTGGCTCTGCGTGGCCATCAAGAGTTTTGTGAACACTGTGTCCATCGATTCCTGGTGTTCTTGATCTGGGAAGCGATTACAAACCAGCCGTCGCAGACAGATGTACATTGAGCCTGCTATCAGGCTAGAGTTCCAAAAATCATACGACGTTTTTTGGTCGGTGCACTGGGACTGAATCTCTCTAAAATGACAACTGATTGACTCTTCATATGCGAATACCGCCCTACCTTCGCGCTAGCCTATTTAAACGGGGGTGTAAATTGCGAGAAAGGGGGACATAGCAACGAGGCAAGCATAAGCCTGGCATCGCATGGCTGGGACACGAACAAACAAGGAGAATTCTGGGGCAGTTTGCACACTGTGCACACAATCCCGTTCAATTCGCAGCCTGTCGCCAGGTAATGAGCATGGTCCGCAGCTACGACCCTAAAAGTCGCCACCTAGCGAGACATTTAAATGCAAAGTATGCTGAAGCGTGACTACGATGAAATTATTCCGTTTCGAAAAGGATTAAAACCGCGCCCAACCGGCACCCTGACATGGTCGGCCGGAGCCCCGGGGGATTTCGACGACCCCTCTCTATCTTGCGAACGGAACGCCGGAGAAAAACGAGTCTTATAACATCGGAAAACTCGTCATGAATACGTTCAAAGAGCTCAGAATGCTCGGAAACGCTCGAACAATCATTCAACTTTTTGCTCTACATATGTAGAAAAAAGGAATTCGTAAGAAGAGCTCTGGCTCCGCTCCTGATAAAGCTAGAGCAATTCTGAGATGCCAATGAGATGCTCATAAAGTTTATATTACGGTGACATATAATCTGGAGCATGTTTCTTATCACATATTGCATAGTGACCTGATAAAATGTCGTTTTTATTTCGCTATATTTGCAAGGTTTTTAAACGTCGCTGGCGAGTTGTCTATGTATGCTTCGAAAACGGTAGAAATGATTTGTACGAGCATTTTGTTAAATATCAACAGACTAGAACGCCAATGGTGCGACGTGACCTGACCTGACCCCGTGACCTGACTTAACATTCAGCCGTTTTCTTTGCTTTATTTCGTGTTCAGTCGAGGGTCAATAGCAATGCAAACAAAAGGACAAGCAGTATCTTTGGAATGAAACTCCTTGAGTTCCACAACCGTGGTCATAAGGTCATAAGGTGTTACATAAGGTTAGTCATAAGACCTGACCTGAAGTAGGATCATGACCAGATTAGAAGTTCGCTTGTATTTCATTTCCATGTCTCATGAAATGAGCTAGAGAGATAAAGCTGGACATCTCGATATGAACTCAGTTTCTACCACGGTGACCTCGCTTGACCTCAGGTGACCTAAGGACATTTCACAGCATGGAAGCGTCTTGGTGCAATTTTGGATTGCAAAATCGGCTTCGGCGCCTATCTTTACAGCAAGGATTACCAAAACGGGATTTTAGACGCTTTTTTCCAGTTGAACCCAAATGTGGCCTGACCTGAACTCATGACCCATCATCTGGGTCAACATTATTTATCGCGCTTAGTGACTTCCTTGGCCCAGGAATGCATTCCAGCTTTGACCACGGTGACCCCTCATGACTTCAGGAGGCCTAAGATCTTTTCTTAGCTTGGAAGCGTCCTGATGCAACTCTGGGATGCGAAATCGACTTCATTGTCTATTTTTACCTCAGGGATCATTGGAACGGGGTTTTGGACTCCTGGCTAAAACTCACCTAAAATAAAGACTCACCTTAACCCTATTCCCGGAGGGCTAGACGGTATGGACGATTCCCGGCAGGGGGTGGATTCGGCCCCCCTGAAATCTCGAGAACTACTCGTCCGATTTCATCGCAACAAACGGCAATCGATTTGCCGTGCGGGAACTACATTTTTGTAAAAAGAAATTTCCAAGATTTTGGAAGGTATGCATACAGGGGGGGGCAAAAATGTCAAAATGGGGGGTACTTTTGGACTTCTTATAACTCCGTTGTTTATGGACCGATTTCGATGAAACTGGCATGAATCGAGAGATTATGGATAGGGCTTTTACCATGGGTACACAGATCTGAAATTTTGAGAAAATTCATGGGCGTTCACAGGGTTTTAAAAATAGGAGGATTAGTTTTCTAACAACTGAATGAATAAAAAAGACAAAAACACTTTTAGCTTCTGCTAGTCATGCTATACTAAAGAAGTAAAAATCGCATTACAATGTATGCATAATGTTAGCATAGGCGGTGCCAGGGACATGAAAAGGGGGAACTGTCATGGTCACATGTTCTTCAGATCAACTTGTGACCTTTGACCTTAAATGACCTCCAGTGACTTTGGGGTCACTTGGACTGATCTTGTGCGCATTTAATATTATCTGTAAACGTTTTCAATCATTTGAATTCACTCCATTTCAAAAATTTCATTTTATGGCTACTGCGATATAGGGTATGCGCATTGACATTTTCGGCCATAGCTCCGTGATCCGACCTGATATCAAGCTGAAAATTGATACACAAGTAGAGGGCACCAATCTACGTCATATATATTCCGGGTTTGGCATTTGAAAAAACGGTGCCGAAATTATTGCAGTAAACAAATGTTGGCTTTTGACCCTGACCTGACCTTGTAATATGGCCTCAGATAAACAAAACTACAGGTGCACATTGACTAGCTATTTAGCTATACATTCATATAAAGTTTTAAGTTCTATCTTAAAAACTCTGTTTTGGCAAACATTTTTCTTTTACCCTCAACATGGCCAAAAATGGCCTGAGGTACCTCCCAAAAGCGTTGCCTGGCTCCGCTCGTGAGCAAAGTAGAATCTTGAAATTTTCTCATGGCGCGTAGAAAGAAAAGCTAGGAAAAGTGACCAAGTTTCGTGAAGCTGCGTTAAAAAGCTTGGAATTGGCAAGCAAAAAACCCGAGGGGGCGGATTCAGCCCCCCTGCCGGGAATAGGGTTAAAACTCTCCTAAAAAAGACATCCTAAAACGTGGACTGACCTGGCCTCATGACCGTTAATGAAGGCCGACACCATTTGTCGTGTTTAGTGACTGCCTTGGCCCAGGAATGCATTTCAGGCACCAGCAAGCCGAAGAAACGGCTCAGACCCGTTAAGAACAGGGAAATGGGCCTGAAATGGAGCTGACCTCAGGTAACTGACCTCGACCTTGACAACAAATTCGGGAAAACGCAATTCTTAGGAATGTCGATCACTGTGAAAGTTTTCGGTCGATGGATTGTGCGGCATGGTTTAAAGAAACTTTAAAAAAAATCGGAGGTTAGCCTCTTCTACGTGACCTAGGCAGAGACGCAGCCAAACGGGCCATGGGAGCCATGGCCCCCTGAGCCAAGCGGTCTTCGCTAGATATATAGCGATTTTGCAGGAAGACGTAATAGCGACCAGAAATATACGTTGGAAAAGCAAACATTATATGTTTTCCTGTGCGTTAAATATGAGGTAAGTTATCTAAAATTGTTGCTTTTTCTTATTAATTTCGTCATACGCCAGTGGCATATGACCAAATTTGACATTTGCCGTCTCCCGAGGGGGGGGGAATGTCAAGGTGAGGAAAATCCTGGCTACGAACCTGGACCTAGGTCAGCGACCTGACATGACCTGAAGTTGAAAATTCCGCAGGACATGCACAAAAGATATAAGAAAAGGTGCTGAAAAATTCGGCGCGCTGGGCGCTAATTTTTTGTTATCACCAGAAGTCCTAGGAGGTGTCAGAACGCCCCCCCCCCCCCGTTGGTCGAGGGTTAAAGGGCCTAAAGTTCCACCTGTCCACTATACCAAACTAGTTTCCCTCGTAGACACACCGTTTTCTGTCGTTCATGTCCTCGGATGTCGATGCCTAATTTATGTTGGATGTTAAGATGATTATCGTCGGCTATCCCGCACTGTTCCAAAATCAAGCATAAAAAGAACAAGGAAATTGAAAAGCGTGTCTATGAAAGGGCACGAAAATGTAAAGCAATGATGTTAAGGGAGTGGAAAAAGAAAGGGATAGAGAGAGGGGGTAAATAGGGAGAGAAAAAAAAAGATAAAGGAGACAAAGAAACCGAGTCATACACAGTGGGTCAAGTTACGATCTTGTAATTCTGCTCATCTGGCGAGATTTGTGTCGAGTGGAATGCAGACTGGCTATTATTCTTACCAGAGAGCCAGCAGTTCTCTAAACATCACCAGTGGGCTTTTCTTTTCTTTTTCTTTTTTTTCTTTCTTTTCTTTTTCTTTTCTTTCTTTTTTTTCTTTTTTTCTTCTTTTCTTTTTCTTCCCTACATTTCCCTATTTATATTCCCTACATACCCCCTAGTTCTTTTCCCCTACATGGCCTTTCCAACGTGCAAGTATGTATGGATGTGTGAGGCGGGGGTGACCGCCGCTTTCCCACGGTGTTCATGCAACATGTTTTTTAATTCATTCGTTCAGGACCGGCGTGGAGGTTGAGGAGCCTCTCCCTGGAGAGAGGATTCTGCAGCTGGATGGAGAGGGCGACCGCAGGACCTCATACATCTGATCGGCCCAGAAACATCCGGACGTGACGAAGAGCGTCGGCTGTATGGTGGTGTTGCAACAGTGACCGCAAAAATAGACAAACTTATTACTCATTTACTCTGCCAAAGACCATGAGGAGGCGTTCAAAAATGGTGTGATGGGAATTGCCTCGGAGAGAAGATTTTGAGATCAGGGCAAAAATCCGGAGGAAAAAGTAATGTATTTCTTATTTTTTTTTATTGAGAATCAGCAACGTCTTCCTCATAACAGAAAACATTTATGGGATTTGGGATAGACAATTTTGACTGCATAATTTATAGCACATCAAATGCACGCATTCGATGTGTCGATTATATTCAAGTTTCGTATGTACGCACCATCGCCACAGTCCGAACTGCTTATTTAACCGTTTGTCATCTTCCATTGTTCCTTGAGATTAGCATGACGTTACAATGAAATACTTTCAAGTGTCGCATTGGTAAATATGTGTCCAAGAACTGTATAAATCAAAGCCAACTTTTAGTTTATTTTCACTGGTCCAGAATTTGACCATCATTTCTGGTCCAGTAAAGCAAACGAGGACTTTGCAAGCAATGAATCGAGGTTGTTCCATTCATGGAAATGAGGAATATTCCGAAAAACGAAGATCGTGAATGTCTTACGCGTTTATGGTAAAAGAAATGGTACATAATACAGTTGAAAAAAACAAAATAGACCTTTTCACGTACGCAGATACAGGCAGCTAAAACTCACTAAATCTTCACAAACCATAAACACTACAGTTAAACGTTTCAGGATTTTCCCAAGAGAGGGGAAACGGCATATCGACCTTCGCCGCACGAACTTATGTTTTTGGTAAGGGATATCATTCTGCCATATCACCACCTTCATTGGCTTCGGCGTGGGTAGCAAGCGAATAAATCCTAGAATAATATAAAGAAAAACTGTCGCCGACCCTGTACACTATTAAAAAAGATGCTGCACAAGGAACCACATCTCCCGCAGCCAGCGCACAACAGCAACAAGGTCTTCTGTTAGATCTCACGTACATGTTCTATTGTGATGTATATGCAAAATTGCGTTGAAACGTTGACGGAGTCTTAACAAACTGACAACGCCATTTTCCGCCAACTTTTCCTGTAACACAACTACATAAATACTACGCTCAAATAGTGGCAGACGCAGAGGTGAAGTCCTAAGATCATCGTTGCAGGTGCTGACGCTATCACTCCCTGAACTTGCTCTTGATGAAGTTTGGGAGGGGCATGCTGTATGCGATGACGTTCAGAAGAACAAGGCCCGCGACGAAGGCGAACGTCCAGGCGAAGTTCCAATACAAGTGCAGATCGTCCACCGGATTCTTGAGATTGCCCAGGTTATATCTCTCTTGCAAGTAATGGGTTCCATTCAGATATCTGAAAAGCAGCATAATTACGCCAATTAAGAAAAAAACGTTGGGCGTCAGTTTAAGTGAGGCGACGGATCTAATTTTATAAAATGCAGTTCGGAACAGCGCTATGATCCAAAACGCTACAGCCAGTTACCACGATACGAAATTGTTCATGGCCCGCACAGTTAATCAGGTCGAACCCCTGAAAGAACAGTCATCTTTACGAAGGCACATGCAACTATTTTTGATGTGCATACTCGGCAAACAGTTGCGATAATTCCCTTTATCGGGACAAGTTATAAACGTCTCTTAGACGTACGTAGCCTCCTTGAGTAGATCTTGCTACTGGCGTGACTAGGTTCACTGACCTGCAGCCGTATTGAGCGTTGTTGCTTATGCAGTTGATCTGAGCAGTGGCGTTTCTGGACGGTAGTGCCACAAAGTTGTCGCGAAACATCTGCTCGTGCAGAAATGCGCTGGCGTAGCGGTGGATAATGACGTAGCTGACATAGTAAAGCCACTTTGGAAGACCGACGAGAGTCCTGAGATCCAAAAACACACATTAATTATGTGATGTGTGCTCAAAACTAGCGCAGATCGGAATAAATAGGCATTAATCCAACTGGGGTAGTCCATGCAATGGACCGAACGAACGCACTCTTCGCATAGAAATTGTTACAGCATTAAACTCTTTGGTCTATAAGTGCAATGGAGCACCCATACTTACTTCAGAGTACTGCTGCCGACGAGAATATATGTGACGGTGCAGTAGAAGCTGGCGATGGCGGCGGTGAAAGAAGACTTGCAGACCATTAGCAGCAGCATGGTCTGGTGCTCGACAAAAGCGTAGCAAGCCCACAACACGGTGAAAAACAGAAACCACTGCCAGAGCGCGTCTGTAGTGGAATATCTGTCGCCAAGCCCCAGGCCCCTACAAAGAAGACAAACATCTCGTGATTCTTCTTGCAATGGAAGTCAGTCGTTCGGGAGGGCAGAGGGCGTAACGCACAAATCGTGTCGGAAACACTGCGCAGAAGAAGTGGTAAAACTGAGGAGGCGAAATCGACGAATGCATTTCATTCAAGATAACGGAAATGCGAGGAAATTAGCTGGGCAACAGATCTCCTGGAACCGAATAGCTGATAATATTTCTGATGTGAAGAGTTACCCGCTTACCAAAAGATGATGGACGCCCCAGCGCATACGGAGAGTGCCGAAAGTGGTAGCGAGCTGAGCGTCTGGCAGAAGACGAAGGAGGCGCCGCTGTAGACGCCCTCTCTGGACTCCTGGTAGTACCGCGTACGGAACGTACCGACTGAAACAGTCCCAAGGCTCGTTCGCCTTTAGAAGGTCTGACCGAAAACTACGAGGTGGGTGTCTGCAGTGCATTAAGCGTAACGTCTCGACTTCGTTGGAAGGCATGACGTTTGAAGATTCAGTTACTGAAGTGCTGGCCGCCAGGTACCATATGCTTCCATGGATATCCATATTCACACAGTCAAAGAACCATGGCACCATAAACCACGGCCTTGAGACGAAGCGTAGGTCCAAGCACTACATGAAAAACCAGACGATTCTGACCTTTCCTGACATAACTGTTTGGGTTCTCTGGAATATCAGACAGTTTTCGTTCTAATGTCCGAGATAAAACGGCGACCATTAGGCAAGTGAACAGAAAGATGCCGGAACTCATATCCCCCCAAGTAGTCAAGCATGAAACAGCATCACCCACATGTTGCTGCCGTGATAACGATGGAGAGCAGGGACACTCCGGCCAGGCAGTTGAAGATGAGGCCAGTTCTTGTCACCAGGGACTGCTGGGTAGCCTGCAGAACCACCACAGGGTCAACAGTTTGAACAGGCAGTCATTTAAGTTGATATTGCATTTCCGAAACATTTGCGTAATCTTTGCTCACGTTCCATGTTTAATACCAAATTTATGAGAGCGTTTGGCTTTGGATCGGCCATTTCGGTTCTGCAGTAGCAGTTTCCGATAGATCACGCCACCAATATGAGCCAGCTTCAGAACCTGCAACGGGAAGTAGAAGTTCCACAAGATGAAGAAGAATATGGGCAGTAGGAACAGCTTGAGTCCCAGCATCTTCAACCCACTTCGTCTGAAGTTGAATATCGAGTCGCACGTTCTCCTGCAGACAGACAGAAAATCAACCGTCTAACGACGAGAATGGCCAGCCGCGCCTCAGCATAGAAACTGATAATTATCCCTTACTACTCGGAAAGTGATACTCTCAGCACAAATGCAAATGAGGAAGGAGGCATTTCGTTCTCGCTAAGCACAGCTGTCATCACACGACTCATTTTCACAAATGTTTCCGTCGATGGCTCATGTCCTTGTATCCAGGGGCGGCGCTTTTGTTCTTTCAAAGGAATTATCCTACTCCCCATAGCGACCGCTCGTCCCCGCCAAAGCAATCTGATAGTGCAAGGTGGATCGTTTTCAAAAATTAGCGCTTCCAGCCAAGGTGTATGCTGTGCGCTCTTCTTCCGAAAATTTAAGTGAACTCCTATTCATATGCAGCGGAGCGTTTACAGAGTTTGGGGAAGCCATCTTTTTTACAAAGCCACAGGGCTAATGTTAAATTTTCAAAATTATATGGCAAAACTGCCCTGCAGACTCCCCCCCCGCCTTCCTCCGCTTCCATTGTCCCTGTTCCTGCTTTATTATGTTGCACATACCTCTGTATTCTAATCAAAATGTAGGCGCTTCCCCCCTCCCTCCCCCCCCTCTCTCTCTCTCTCTCTGCTGGTCCCTGCCCCGGCTCACCAGATGAGGCTCCACATGACGGCCGGGAAGGGTGCCCGGCCGTAAGCCGAGAGCGGCACCTTCAGCTGCATCGTGTCCGGCTCGATCTCTGGCGGCGCGTGTTTTCTGTACGGGCCGCCCTCGGAGCGGAACCGTTCCACCAGCGCCGCTATCTGATTGTTGGACTCGATGAACCGTTCCCGGGAGCGCCGGTCCACCGTCGACAGGCACACTGCCGGCAGGTTCGGGCCGGGTCAGCCCAGGTCAGGTCGGCGCTAGTCAGTCTCAGGTCAGGACATCAACATCAACAGCAACACCAGCAGATGTCGGGCATTCACAGGAAATTGATCAGTGGGCGCGGATTATGTGCAATGAAATAGTCGAATAAGGAATTCTGCTGGGTTCAATATCGCCAAAGAGCACTCCCAGGCACCCACGGGTTTTAGCCGCATCATGCGATGTGAGCATTCTGTAAAACGCAACATGATCTGGCGATATTTTGCACAGCATGGTCAACCCGCGCACGACCGTCGGTCCGTTACGATCATGCGCGACCGGTTGGGAGCTGTTGGCCGCCCCCCTCTAACTCGCGAACGGTTGGTCGCACAATACAAATAAGCACACCGTTGGAAAGCTTGTGACGAGAAGAGCTCGAAACTGGTCTCATTTTTAGTTTTAGATAATATGTAAGAAATTCACGCCTTATATATGTTTCTCATAGCCGACTGCATGAGACCAAGAAATGGCCTGAATCTCAAGGGCTGTGGCTAAAAACGCATAGGTAAAGGCACCAGCGCACAAGTAAAGGTCCGCAAACGCCGACACATCTTATTTCTCAGATTTGTTAAATATATACGCCAAAACGTCGAGTTAAAGACACGGCAATTCTCCCGCCGGCTGTCGGCGTGCGCCGCTGCCGTATGCAATAACAAATTGACGGTAACTAATTTTAACGTTCCTTTATTTTCGCGAAAAAACCTATCCATGTATATTTTATTGATCTTACTGGTTCTTGTGATGGTTTTCGATGCTTAAATTTTGGAAAAATTTATTAGTTACCAATCTACACAATGGGCGGAGCTTTATTCGCGAGAGCCTGTTTATTTCCAAAATATGCTACTCTTTCAAACTTTTTGAGGTTCCTGGTATTACTTCCGTCTGCGCAAGCCAGTTCTGCCATTTTCTACCCATTCTGAGTAATTCATCGATGATTTTGACGGTGGCACATTTTGGCTCACTACAGTTATTCGTGACCTGACCTCAGGTCAATGGCTGGAAGTCATTGATACTTTGCCCAATGACGGCAATTAGATGTCTGCTTCACTCCACACTAAAAATGTTATGAAATATTCCGTCAATTTCCGAAAAAACGACGACATATTTTAAAAATGGGCTTGACCTTAGGTCAATACCCGGAGAATTCCGAAAAATCTGAGATAGGAGATTTGTTGCATCTATCAAGATCACTAATCCCTGAAAGTATTATTGAGATATCTTGTTTTGCGAAAAAGTTACAGGGCGCTAAACTTTTTTGGACATAGGTCTGTTTGACCTGACCTAGGTCAGGCACCTGACCTGACCTGAGGTCAAAATTTTGATGCAAGATGTAAAAATGGTGAAGCAAAAGGTACACAAAGTTTCGTGACTCTGTGTTTGTTGGTTCTCTCGCAATCCCAGAAAAAACTCAGGGTGCTGTCAACAGCTCCCCAGTCGGGGGCGGCTTAAGGAACTGTACAGCATCTGAACAAACAGCAACATCTCCATCCCTTGACGGAACGCAAGGGCAACTTACGGTAGTACATGAGCGGGTTCTCCAGTTCTGGGCACGGGAAGCCGATGACGCGGAAGTAGTCCAGCATCATCCGCGTGCTGCCCGTGTAGACGACATCGCCTAGGCAGAGGTAGGTAACACGGTCCAGGAAGGGGAAAATGTCCGAACGCGGCTTTTCCATGGTTAGCACCACGATCCGGTTGTATTTTTTGGCGTGGTTGGACAGGATGGAGATGATGAAATAGGTGTTGAGTGGATCCAGGTCCCAGGTGGGCTCGTCCAGCAGGAGACACACTGAAATCAGAGGGTCTCTGTCAGGCGTCGCCTCTTGGTAATTCGCAAGAATGACCGGCATCAACGCATTATTTTTAATCAGCACACATGTATCATCCTTTACGTGTTACGCAGTCGAGACAAGACTCAAATTAAATGATTAACTGAATTAGGTTCGAAGTTGATAGGACCACTGCCCTACCTGCCTCATGAGTTGCTACCATGGCAGGGGATTTTGGGGGGATGGGAGGGTGCCCCCTGCCCCCTGCCCCCTCCGAATATTCGGAGATTTTTGCATTAGGCCTATGGCAGTCACTGAAAACAAAAGGGTGTGAAATCCCATGCAGACCTCCCCCCATGAAAGGAACTTCTTAATTCCTCATAGGTGGCTCAGAGTCCCCAGCCAAACGTAAGCCTGCCCCTCAGTATCAAAACTCGGATTTCGGTCATGTTGTTATTTTGGGTTCTCAGTTCTTACTACTTTTTGTTTTGTTTTGTAAAAGCAAAAAATGAGCCAATGGGATGATATTTAGGCCTCCCTTTGTGCAATAATGGGGAGAAGTGTTGTAACCCCAGCCAAGTTAGGTCACTGGTGAGTTTTGCGTACGGACGCGGGAAGTCTTTGAAGGTTGGGGGAGGGAGGCAGTGGCAGGCTGTAGCCGCCCGGGGATTTCGTAAGGGACAGGCCCGGCTGTGAAATGATGTGCTGGCCGTAAGAACCTGTATATAGCTTGGCGGGGTGAAGGGAGATCGGAAGATCGAGAATAGAAAGCTCCAACGATATGGACCCAAATCTTTCTCGTACTTTTAACATAATAGGAACCTCTGAGACGACCAGAAGGCCCCGTGAAACGACTCAATCTTGAGACGCCCAGACCGCTCCTGAAACGGCCAAAGGACCTAGAAGAATGCCAGAGGCTTCTCTGTCACGGCAGAGGGGTCTTACCTTATTACCAAATCCTTCTCGGAGGTTTTTTTGGTATTGTTGATAAATATTTCCAACTGATTTATGATCAGTCTGCATATATCTCTAACAAGTGCACAAATAATGAGGTCACGATGCCGTGAGCGAATCCGTCCCGCCCGAAGCGCCGGAACGTAACTTGGCGGCACCGCCGCTAGGGGACAGTAAGAGCCGCGGCCAGTGAAGCCACCAGGCGGCGGCAAGGGCTGTGTCGCCAGGCGGCGTCTTCGGTAGCAACCCATCGGTCATCGGTCATCGGGGCATTCCGCACCGTGGTAGCTCTGGAATAGGTCCTTGGACGTTGAGCTAAAGAGGGTAACGGCATTTAGGGGGTGGGGAACTTCCCGATACAGTGTTTCCGTTTGACTAAGGACCATGTCGCATTGGGTTCGTCTCGCAACCTCTTTTGAGACTCAAGAATTGCAGTTTTCGATTGCGTCAGCTGTAAAATTCAATAAAGATCCGTGATAATGTGATATTTCCTTCCTCCGTGCGGGTGCCGAGGCTGTTCTACAGTGAATGATTAATCAGCCGACCGGGCTGCATGTAACAACCGTGTGGCAGACGGTGCATAGTTTGTTGTGTCTGTTGATTGGGACTCTTCGCCGACGGCGCGTTTAGCAGCATGTCGTTGGGGAGTGGAGAGCCTAAGGCTCCTGTACACAGGCTGCCAGCTTGCGCGATGCGCAATTTAGATGCGATGACGGGTTCCAGTCCCCGTCACCGTCCCATTCCAGATGTCTGCCCGCGTCCCATTTCCGTCACAGTCCTTCTTTCCTTTCGTAGTTCCCCTCTTCGTCTGCAGTTCCTCCCTCGTCCCCTGCTTCCTGCCCGATGTCCCCTATCCTGGTTTTGTCTCTGTGCCCTGGCCAGGTCACCTGTCCCAGTTCCCTGTCCTGCCCGCTGTCAAGGGTCCTGTCTCTGTCTCAATCTCCTGTGATTTCCCATGGAATGGGTCCCTGGTTACTTCTCCATTTCCCCCTGTCGCGTTTCCTTCCCCAGTCCATTGTCCAATGTCATATCAGGGTCGCCTTCTTTTGCGTTCCCCACCCAGATTCTTCTTCCATCCTCCTCCCGTTCCAACCCGGGTATCTGTTCACATCCACCGTCCTGGTACCCCATTCCAGTCCTTTGCCCCGTCCCCTGTCCCATTCCCCTGTCCGGTTCCCGTTCCCGGTCCCCTGGACCGGTACCTGGTCTTGGTCCGATGCCCCTAGACCCGTCTCCCTGTGCCCTGACCCAGCCCTTGTCCCAGTCACATGCTTCATGTCTCCGCCCCAGTTCTGAGTAGTAGTCGCCTGTGCCGGTCGTCTTGCCCCTGTCCCCTGTCGTGCCTCCCGTTTCAGGCCGTTCCGCCGCGCCATATCACAGTCTTCTTCTCTTTCCCAATCTCTGTCCACGTTCCTTTTGTTGTTCCAGTCGATGGCCCTTTCATCTTTCCCGTCTCAGCCGAAGTCCCCGTCCCGGTTCCCGGTCCAGGTTCCTGTCGCGGTCTGCATTTCCGGTAGCCGCTCCTAGTCCCGGTCGCGGTTCCCTGTGGCTGTTCCCCGCCTCCGTTCCTGTCCCAAGTAATGTCCCTGTCCCTGTTTCGCCACTGTTCCTGTTCCTGGCCATATCCTCGTCCCTGTCCCAGTCTCTTGTTCCTGTCCCCACTCCTGTCCTCTTCCCCCTTACATAGTTTTCCTGTCGTGCAATTAGTCATGGTCAGAATCAGTGGATTATCAGCATTACAATATATCATGCTGCCCGGCGTCTGTTCCACGTAAACGGATAGTCGACGTATCTGAGATATGGACCTACCTAGACACAGTGCTGAAGCCACTACCCGAATTTCGAAGGAACCATGAACGCAAATGGATTATCACCACCTACGAATGATTTTTGCAAGAATGATTCTTGCAATGTCTTTGAAGTTCCAAAATCAAAACGCCCATGAAATCCAGCACGATCGAGTAATTTCTGGACTTTCGAGTAGTTTTGCACCTCTGGGCAAAAGGAGATGATTTTGGACCAGGACTAGCGATCTGGTGAGGTATTTTGAATGCATAATTTCACAGTTTTAAGTGCACATTTTAGGTGACCGAGATTTGAGCAATTTTTGTTTTTCCCGATCAGATCAGTATTCTGACAAAGAACTGCCGGGTCGCCAGGAACCAACCAAAAGGGGACGGGACCAGCGAGGTCATAGACCCCTCTGAAACGTGCGGACATATAACAAAATAAGACAGCTAAAGACAGCAAGAAAGGGGACAGAAAGCAAGGGGCTTCCGATTTTCAAAACAATTGCATCGTAGGGATGTTCCTCTTACAGGATTTTTGTGTCCGCTTCCTGCGAGTCATACGTCACGTAAGATCCCCACTAGTCATAGCTTTCCTGTAAAACCCATGGAGTCACATCTCGATTCTACAGATAACTTATAGCTTTCCCCTATGTTTTAGGCATGACAAACATTTTTAAGTGATAACTTTGCCACATGAATCCCTGGGTGTTTCGAAACAACGATGTTGTCCTTGCGCAAAACTCCTGAAGTCTTCGTGTGACTACATTTCAAAATTTTGGACTTATTATCTAGTTACGTCGTCTTTTAAGGAATTATTTCACAAGTTTCCGGGGTTTGAGTTTCTGTAAGATATCTATTAGATGTATTCACTAAATCATTAAGCAATAAGCAATAAAGCTCTACGTGTACATTTCTAAGTGCACACTAGGCCCCATGCTGATAAGTTTAATTGGTACAGTTATTTCTGCTCGAGGCAAAGAATCTCGCAAAATGAACTGGGCTGACCAAAAAGCAGCGGAGTCCCATCAGCTGAACGGGATGCCTCTCGCCCGTGCGCGTGAACAGCCGAGCCGCCGCTGACCTGGATCACGGATCAGCTGGACGCCAATCACCAGTCGCTTGTACTCGGAGGCGGTGAGGTCTTCGACGCCCCTGTTGCTGACGTTGTTGAGCGCCATGTCAGCCATCACCTGCTTGACGCGCGCCGCCTTCACCCCGCCGGAGATCTGCGGCAGCAGAGGTCACCAGGGTCAGGTCAGAACCGAGACGCGACCGTGAGCGTCGCCGGAGGAGAGCGGGAGTACCGCCGAGGCAGCACTGACTTCCCGTGCGGAGCGAAACGGGCGGGCTGATCGGCATCTAAGCATACAGCCGGGTTTGTTTTAACTTTTTCCACCATACGCCACTGGACCACTTTCCGCAGTACAGGGGTACAACCCATCCCTCTGCCATTTCCTAACCCGACACAATGGGCAATGAAGCAAAAACGCCCGTGTAACTTTATCATGTGGCTACATGATGGTGCCCGGTTTGACACTTTTAAGCCACACAGTGGCCTTTTAAGGTAATCCCAAAGGAGGTCATGTCGATGGATTCTGGTTTTCACGGGGTCCTAAGGGACGTAATCTATAGCGCGCTTTTTCAATGACCTGTGTCAATGAATAAAGACTGAATCTGCTTCCGCTGCGCAAATCATTGCTTGCAATTGACGCCTCCGAGGTTAATAAAGGTAAAAACGCCCAATAAACTCAGTTCATGATCGTGGCCTGGTATGACCTTCGCGTAAGACTGAGCAACACCGAATCATGCAAAACGCATAAAACATCCGTTATATAATGGCGACGTCGCAACATCATACTTCTCGATTACATGCCCTCGGGAAGGAATACATAGGTCGGCATTGGGCCAAATTCTTGGCCTCAAATATTCGGAGTATTGGCAAAATGGTTTCAGATTCAGCTGTCCACAATTTGAGACTAGTCAAAACAGTCGCTGCGAGGCAGCATGCGACCCTGTGCCAGCGACGGTTAAAAAACGGACTTGATTTTTATCTATATAATTGGTTCGGGAGAGGTTGGGATCAGGGTTTGCGACGTACACGTTGTTTTGCCTGGGTAGTACGATGTCCAGTTCGCGTTTTCGGGCACCAGAATGGGGTTGAAGCCGGACATATTCGAGAACACAGCTCAGCATGGTAGCCAAATCCAATGGAAAAGCTATCATGATATCACGGAACAGGATAAGATGCACCTTCATTCAATGCCGCACGCGATGACCGATAAGATCGTTTACCTCTATTTCTGAAAGACTTTCCTTCTGATGCATTGATTGCTGAGCATGCAAGATAAATACCATCTGGTTGACTGTAAAAGATGGCACATTATGACATCTACGCTTGGACTTTTATGCTACGACAACGTACCCCGAGGCCAAATGGGTTAATTGACTTACTCGTCGTCACTGCTATTTTTTACCATGTGCTTTAGTTTAACCCGGCACCGCATTGCGTGTTTTTATGCCCGCGACCGCCTGGGGATGTCAAAAAGGGCACCCCCTGGTATTTCGGGGCCTAACCGTCGGATCTAAACCGGTTTGCCACCAGTCTGTAGCCCTGAGTCTTGCGATTCAGAAAATACTATTCTAGCCCTGGCCACGCGCCTGATGACGTCACAGATCATGTAAAGCGCATAATACGAGGTCGGAAAAATTGACACCGGTTCGTACATCACATCATCGGCGATTCTGGTCTTAGAGCCTTCAGCTAGATATGAAACAAAAAGTCACGATCCTCTGCGTTAGAAGCATGCCAAAATGTTAAAAAGATGTCGGGGCAAGGTCAACCTAGGTTAGATGAAATACTGCTCTTACTTTACATGTCAAAGATCGATACTTGCAGCCGTTTTGATCCACGACACAAAAAGGACAGAACTGAAACCTTTTGGTGAACAGTTTTGCATTACTTGCTTTTCATCCAGCCAAGGGCATTCTAGATCAGATCAGACAAGGTTTCATTTCCCTTCCTGACAAAGAACAATAGCAATTTGCTGGGATTCTTAACTGCGTGGAGGACAGAAGTGAAATGACATTTTAAGATAAATAAATCTGCTCTCTCTGGTCATTGTCGGGTGAAGGTCAAGCCAGGTGAGGACAGATAGTCATTTTTTTCTTTTCCGACGAGGAACAATAATTGTTCTCTACTGATGCTGAACGATCTTCCACAATCAATGTTGTATTTTGTTCCATTTTGACGTCAACCTATGGCATGACCTAACATGACTTCACGCTGCATTTGGTAGACCTAGCTAAAAGGCGCATATAGATTTGCTTGTCTGGCTTGAACAATGAGAAAGGTCAGCGGCAACCACTTCTATCACACACAATGCAAATAAGTCCCATTGCCATGCATGTGACCTATCATGGCCTTAACCCGCGCACGACCGTCGGTCGGTTTCGAACATGGGCGACTGGGGGGAGGGCAGTTGGCCGCCCCCCCCCTCTAATTCACGAACGGTTGGTCGCACGATAAAAATAAGCATATCGTTGGAAAGTTTGTGACGAGTAGAGCTCGAAACTGGTCTCATTTTTAGCTTTAGATGATACGTAAGCAATTTACCCGTAAGCGTCCCCAGTCGGGGACGGGTTAAATGCCGACGTGTCATGGTTGTATATCCTTTTGGACCGCATCTTGCGTAAATCCAAATATTCAGAGTATTCTATTCGCAAATATTGCATAACAAACAAAGCCTGTTCACGTCACCGCCCGAAGACGCAAAAACATCCACGCAAGGGTTCACTTATGGCGTCATATCTCCATGACCTGGCCTAGCTTAGAAGTGATCCTGATGTCAAAACATGTAAAATTGATTGATGAACAGGTAATGAAAGCCTGGTTGGGCTGACTAACAGTTAGGAAATTATTCACAAAAAACCGAGGGGTGCCCTAACTGACGCCCCCCCCCCGGCGGTGCCTGGTTAAATGCCAACCATTGTGCATTTTCTGAACGTCTTTCAGCCAGCACCCCCTCACGAACAGCTTGGCTAAGCTACTGTCATGGTGTACACGTCGACTAAGGATGGGAACGCATTAGTCACGTTATCTAAATTCCCGGCTACGATAAATATCTGACAGGTATAGTTACGCCGCCTTAGTCTATTGCATCAGCAAAATGTTCCTGACTCAACATCCTCCTACTCCCAACATCATGTTTTGCCATCAGCAGAGTAGTGCAATGGCACCAGATCGGTGCAGTCACAGCTTCCTGACCTGCATGGAGATGGTCATGTTGGCCGCGTACTGCAGCGTCTGTCGCACGGTCAGGCCGGGGATGAGGTCAGCTTTCTGCGTGACGTAGCCGCAGTGCTCTTGGAAGAGCTGCTGCGACATGGGTACGTTGTTGAGCAGGATCTGGCCCCTGTTGCGACCCTGAGCCCTTCGAGAGATCACCTCCAGCAGAGCCCGCTTGCCGCTGCCTGTCAGAGGACAAAAGCTGTGTGAAGAGGAAAAGCAACACAAAATCAGTGTGTTATTTTCAGCCGATCGTCTATAGTGCGGTGCGGTTTACTTGAAATTTAGAATGCTGAATTTTGATGAACAGTGTGTCCTGCCTTATTCTGAAGATGAAGATAATTAGTTAAAATAAGCTGAAATGTAGTTTAACAGATAAAACTGAACAGAATAAAATGTGAGGATAGCCAAAAATATGCTTCAGAACATGTCGTCGGCCTTTGCCAGCCCTCTCGCCTTTTCAGCAGTTTCGGCAGACTTACGTATGATGATCGTCACTCGTCACAAAACATCATCACACTTACATTTCACACTGACACCACTCATTTTGAAAGTAAAAATGTCATGTCGAATGCATTCTAGGGGTTCAATTTCACTTGATACGTAGAACAAAACGCCAGAAAAGGCGTTGGATTTTTTCTCTCTGCGACAGTGGCATCGTGTCGTGACCACCAATGAGCCCGAAGTATTACGCTACGATAATCCTCGACGTGAAACTCCTTGTCCATGCGATTCAGTGACAGGCATGACGTCTCTCCGGTCAGTCAATAAGTGACCTCAAAACTGGACAGGCCGAAGCCCTGACGCGACTGGGTGGGGCTCTGAAGACGTCACGGCCTGTCGTGACGACTCGGCGAAACGTCCCCCCCCCCCTCCACTCCGACATCCAGCGTATGACGCACCTTTCGAGCCGAGAATAGCCATCACCTCACCGCCGTGCACTTCCAGTGACACGTCCTTCAGGATGACCCCGGTCGGCACGGAGCCCAGCAGCTGCTGGAAACACGTGCCGGACTCTACCTGCGGCGACGGCATCAGAGAGGGCTGTCAGAGACGGAAGCTCCACGGAAGCTAAAGCCGGTCAACAAAGGCAAAGGACAGGAGTCAGATGTACAAAGCTATAGATAAAAGGAGACGTCATCAGAAGTGTGAGAAGGGGTGACTATCAGAGACCTCAGATAAAGAAATGGTCATCACAATCCACAGGTGACGATTTGGGAGCCAGGGTCTCTTCACACCCCCCAGGGATGGGCGTCAAAACAAAAGCGCTGGAGATCGAATCTAAACTGTGCTTATGTCAGGAGCAGGAAGCAAGGATAAAATTCCTGCAAATCACGTCTGATGCTAGTTTTTGTGTGGTTGCAAAAGTTTTTGCGGTCTTTGCTATCATTTTGACCCGAGGCTGGTGTCATTGCGCATTAGAGGATCCAGGAGGACCATCTAGACTATGGCCTTTTTTCGTTGAAATACTTAGGATTAACATGTCTTTTGGCCCCATTTTCAAATGCGAATTGTAGATATTTTGTTTTCAAAGTGCTTTTTTATATACGTGTTAGTTTTTGAACATGGCAAAACGAAGGACCAAAATACGAGAAGAAATCAACATTCGGGGGGTATTTACGCTACGTGGATGGAGGTTTCGTCCCCCACTTAGCACATGATCTGAATCCGCCAGGGTCAAGGCGCTTTATAAATGGCAAACAGGCGCACCCAGAGAGAGGACATAGGGAGTTGGAGCCCCTCCCTTGCCAAGGAGGAGGTTCCTTCTGGGCCACATCCGGGTCTCCCCTCGCGCAGTTTGGAGGGGCCCCCGGCATAATGCTGGAAGGAGTTTTTTTGGGGGGAGAGTCCTAACTACTCAGCATTGGGGCCTCTCGGGCAAGGGATACCATTATTATGAACCCTTTCTACTAGGGGGCTACTGAATTAGCTTTTAAGCAGTTAAAGAGCCCTGCTAGCATGTGAAGGAGGCATCTTCTGTCTGTAAAGAGGCCCCTACCGGGTGCAGATGGCCCCTGCCGGCCTGTGAAGGGCCCGCTTACGAGCCTGTAGATAGGCCTCCTGCCGACCTGTTAAGGACCATTTGCCAGTCTGTAAAGGAGCTCTGTGCCGCCCTATGGATGGCTCTTGCGGGCCTGTAAAGGGGCCCTATAAAGAGCTCCAATGCCAGGTGTAAAAATTGCCTTTTAGACCATAGGTGGCTCGCGATTGCTTGTAAAGAGCCTTCGCACGGGCCTGCAGATGACCCCCCCCCCCCGCCTGCTGGCCTGTCAAGAAACCCTGCAGTCCTGTTAAGAGTCACCTGTTGACCTAGAAAGGGGTCATGCTAGCCGTAAAGGGCCCGCCTACGGGCCTTAAGATGGCTCCCTACCAGTCTCTACACGGATCCCCTGTTCCCGGCTCTGCAAGCCATCGAGATGCCCCGTTGGCCTGTAGAAGGGCAATCTACCGGCCCGTAAAGGGGCCCTCTGTTGTCTTGTAAAGAAACCTTCTGCCGGGAATTTAGAGGGATCCCTGTGGGCATGAAGAGGTGGGCTTGTGAACAGCCCCAAAGCTGGCCCTTAAAGGGGCCCCGCCCGTCTGTGCAGAAACCCTTGCAACTTCCAGGCTGTAAAGGGACCAATGACATCCTGCAGGATGGCCTTCGCCTGGCAGTAGTGGGGCACGCGTCCTCCCAAAGGGTCATCCGCTGATCTGTAAACCGCACGCGTCCCTTTTACATGCCATCAACTCTTTGCACAGCAAAGCAGACCTTGCGGACCTAATGGGGGCCCGCGCTGAGTTTTGACGGTGGTCTCCATGGGCCTGTAAACAGCATGAAGCCGCTTTGAAGACCACCATATCGGAGAATATTTACTGATGTCGGACATTCTATAACAAACTGAAAATGATGTCTGTCACTGCCCATCAGAGCGAACAATTTTGATTTTAACTTCTCACTTCCGCGGGACGCGTCTTTTTTGCCTTCACGTTCTCCTGGGCAATCGGCCGAAGACCTAGCCCACCCCTTATCCCCCGCCCCCTACAACCCTAGAAAAGTCCCGTGCACCGCTTGCAAGAACTGGCGACGAAATAAAAAGAATTAATCAGGATAGAGAAATATTCGTGAAAGTGAACACCTTGTGTTGTCATTACGAATCCTATATTATTTCCTTAAGAACCCAATGAATCCTCCTACCATACCATTTGACCAGGAAGTTGTGTAAGCTTACTCCGCCGTGTTAGCGGACACAGAACACAGGATCTTCGCTTGCAAGTTCTAGTCAGGACCACACGGTGAAAACATCATCAGTGGCATGCAAATGGTTGTAACCTGTCAGCACGCTGTCACGTGAGGTGCAATACGACATGATTACATGATAGATAAGGCACTTGTGCTTGGCGGGTCAAAAAAAAGATGCTGCTGGTGTTAAACATGAAAGCAATGCCTTGAGTAGCAATACTATCACCTACCTGCCCGGTATGAAACACTCCAGACAGCTGGAGCATGTACTCCTGGTTGGGTAACATGTTGTGCCTGAAAGTAAACCAGGGTATCAGTCAGATCATATAAGTAAGCACTGGAAGCTCTGCTGAGATGGCCGCAATCCGCGGCATTGTAAATTGGCGGGCATAATCGCGAAACAGGAGGGCGCGAGTCCCGTTCATCACTTTCCCTCCGCCTCGGTCGTCGATTGGTGCTATGTGGTTGTGTCGTATCGCATTCGCCAAGTCAAACTGGAATCAGATCACTGAAGAAAACGCGGGATATAGCGACGATTTCGTAAGCCTATTTTGTTCACCCATTAAAAATTTGACACAGGGCTAATCGCTTCCGTAAAACGTTGTAAGTGCTGCTTCCGCACTCAGCACTCAAGTAAAGCATGCAAGGTCGGTGGCATAGAACTCAGACGTGCCGTTACGCTGGTGATGGACCACTATGCCGACTTGAAGGCTCCCCGAGGGATTCAGCTTTGCCACTTCAGCCCCGTGCGGTCCCGTCCGTCGCCGGAAGCGCCAAAGCCAGCGTTTCGCGCCGCTGCACAACTGCGGAGGTCAGCCCGCTTTCTGTGCTCGTGCTGGCATCACGTCGGACGCGCGTGCAGGAATTCAACCATCGACATTACGCAGCGCGACTGCGCGTCAGTGTCGTCTATCGCCCCACGCCCCGACACTGAGCTGGAACTCACCTGCAGAGGGTAGCGGCCGCCACGGCAGCA
Source organism: Capitulum mitella (assembly GCA_030062745.1). Lineage (NCBI taxonomy): Eukaryota > Metazoa > Arthropoda > Thecostraca > Pollicipedomorpha > Pollicipedidae > Capitulum > Capitulum mitella. The sequence continues at coordinate 36,548,791 of CP099839.1, forward strand.
CACACCGGCGGCGTCTGTGGACCTCGGCCGCCGCCGCCGCCGCCCGTCCCGCCTGGGAAAACATCAACAGGTGAGGTGACGTCGCCGCTGCGCGCAGCCGCCATTGGCCGCCGCGCCCGGTGGTTGACCCGCGTCTGCCGCGCACGGCCACCGCTCCACCGGGCGGCGGCGGCCAATCAGCGAGCGCGCTGGGCCGGCTCCGCCGCTCCACCGGCGGGCCGGAGCGCGGCGGCCGCCGACGGCGCGGACGGGCCGGCGCCGGCAAATAAGGCGAATGACTGGCCGGCGCGGACGGCCGGTGCCGGCGGATTCTTGGCGGAGACGCGCGTGGAGCCGGGCCGCCGCTGACTCGACTGTGGTGACCAGCGGCGACGCCGGCCCGCGAGCGGACGAGTCGCCGACGCCGCGCCGCTGCATGGAGCTTTGTCGAGCGGCGGACAGTCAGGCGCGACAGGCCAGAGCATGAGAGACCGTCGGTAAGTGTCCACTGCGCCCCTTCTCGCTGTGACGGCCCCTGGGTCGCCCTAGGACCTACCAGCGGCGCTCGAGTGCTCTGTGCTGCCTCCTGCATCCACGCTCGGTGGAGTGGAACCCCCTCCGACTGCATCGGTACGGCGTCAGTAACGGTACCGTGCAGACGGCCGCTGCGACGGTGCTTCCCATCTTGAGCGGTGGCGGGCGCTTCTCGTCATCGGACGCTGACCCGGCACAGCCGGCCGTCGGGCTCTGTGGTTTGGGCCTGTGAGGAGGGCCCGGTCAAGAGTCGAGCTGACTCAGGACGACGAGGCATCACCGAGTGTTCTGTCCAATCCTGAGTGTTGACAGACCTTAGACGCAGTCACTGGTCATGGGCTGGGGATTCGTGAATTACGTCTCGAAGACAAGGCATGGGCTTTTGTTGAAGCTTTCAGAGTGTTTGAGAATGTCACATACTTTGACGAGTTGCTTGTGATGTTGAAATTATAACTGAAAGCAAAGACAATGTATGACAGCTCCCAAGCATTATCTGTGCTAGCCGGGAAAACGCAAAATAGAGTCAGCTGACTAAAATGTCAAATGTGACATTTGGTTGTAAATTGATGTGTTCCCTGGCTTACTTATGCTAATGTATACATATATACATACATGCATACATACACATATATATATATATATATATATATATATATATATATATATATGTATGCTAGTCATACCAACAGGGCATATCGCCGCCGACATGGCTGGTAATCCCGCGGGAGACTGACGGGTCTGCACCCTCAATATCCAGGTATTTTAACGTTAAGTGTATGACAGTGACTGGAAAGAAGCAGTCTGAAATCTTTTGTGGGTCCCCACAATCATTTTCGGAAATTTCAAGCCATGGCTGCCGATGTTGTTTAGCCTATTACTGCCTTCATCAAAACTGATTCAGCCTCAGCCCGCATCTACTACCGAAACGACGCTCCGCAGAATAACATATTGGCACCGGCATGAAGGCCATTGATATTACCACGCCTTTAACCACACCCTGTCACGGTGCAGCCTTCGCCTTGCATCAATGTCAGTCCAGTGTTGTTTGGAGAAATATTTGTCCTTGAATTACGTGTTTCTCTGAAATCGAAGAAAAAATCCTTCCAAATCCTTCCAAACGTGAGTAGGAAAATTGTGGTGGGCAAAAACGACGGAATGAGCCAATAACGTATGAAGCAGGGCCGTGTCAAGGGTGTGGAGCTAACAAGGAAGGAACCAAAAATCTGCGTACATCCATGGCACGCAAACAAAAATATTCTGCGAAGGGAAAACGCGTAAAAACCTAATGCAATGCGAGTTAATTTTAGAGACAATCAGCAGAAAAAAGAAAAGCTGAAAAGTCCAAAACAAACTGTCATGGGCTCCATAAATAACGCCGAAGTTATGCCTACGCCGCATTTTCTACTTGAGACTCATTTGCTGAATCACCCTGGTCCGTGATCAGTCCAGGGCAAGCTCCCCCCCCGGGGGCCAGGGTCTCGGCTGCCGAGTCGTCAGCGGCCGGAGGTCTCGCGTCCCCAGGCCGCGGCGTTCCCGGCGCTCGCGGGGCGTGAATCCTGGTTGCAGGAGCCGTCCGTCGGCCTGTGACGGGCCCACCGCCGGCCTTGGACCGAGCATGGTAGCTGCTCGTTACTCGCTTCCCCCCCCCCCCCCTCCACGCCCGCCTCAGACGGCCAGGAGGACGAGGGGGTGGCGCCGCGCCCGCGCACAAAAGCGCAGACGCCCGCCGCGCGCTTGCCCAAGGCCGATTGGCCGCGGAAAAACAGTGGCGCGGCACGGCCGCCGCCGCCGCGGAGAGGAGCCAATGACACCAGCCGACGGCCACGCACGAAGGGCACGCCGGCCGCGCGGCGCTCGTGTGGTTTCGCTGCGGCCGCCGCCATTGTCCAGGTGCGCCACTTCGGCACGACTGCGGCGACGGGTCGTGGCCGGCAAACCGCCCGTCAGGCCGGCCGGGCGGCCCGTGCGCGCCACCCTGCCACCCTGCCGCCCTGCCGACGACGCCCGGAGCCGGCGGGCGGTGCTCGAGCGTGTCTTGCTGCACCCGGCCCGTGCAGGGCTCTGTGCCCGCCGCGCCCCCGTGCCGCGGCCAAAAATGCGGGACTCGGACGTCGCCGGACAATGCCGTGCTGCAGGTGTCTGCTTTAATTTACTGCCGAGGAACATAATACTGAACTTAAGTAGAAACGCTCGGTTTGAGACTCCTGACTTCGCCGGACGGGAACGGGCCTTCAGTGACAGAGGACGTCCGGCCAGCTGGCACTGAGGCTGTCAGATGGCCGGTCCCGCGGTCGCTCGTCCCTGGCAGGGTTCAAAGAGCCCATCACTGTGAAATTGCTCTCCGTCCTTTGTTCTCCCAGGAAATGGAGTGTAGGGGTGCCAGCAAAAACCGGTGACAAAGCTTGAAGTCATTTGCGCGGGAAAACGCTCTCCTCCTTTGGTTTACGCCGCCGCAAAAACATCCCAGGACTAGGGACCACGTCCGTCGAAGGACCCACGGTATTGCTTAACCGCCGTAGGCTTATCTGTAGTCTTGCTTAACTGAATGGCACGCAGCGAAAGCCTGTCCTGTCCGTACTCAGACTAACTCCTTACTAGTGCTAGGTGTCCGTGACAGAACGGTGCAAAAAAAACGTCCTGGAGCAATTAACGTTGAGAGCATCTTACTCTGACTTTGTCCACAGTGTTGGATCCTCATTTCTGACAGGGACATTTTGCTACACAGCATTTAGTTGTATAGCACTTGACTGAGGGAGAAATCATTTTACCTACAACCGTGTGTAAGTGTTCATTCATTTAACCTCTTAAAAATGCGCATTGGACACGAATTCCCGACAATCAAGGTCAGTAAAACCTGCTGCTGCCAGTTTGTCCTCATGCGAACGTTTGCAAATGTTGTTTTCATCATACTGGCGTCACTGATGGGAGCCAGAGACGATTTTCCTGAATACTGAGGGCATAAGGATTAACCCTCGCCGGACGGGAGGGATTTTCACTCTATCGACGACGAGATGGGGTGGTAAGCGCCCCCCACGCCATTTGGCCCCTACATGAGCTAGCGCCTCGAGACAAAAAAAAAACATTCGATGGCTGTAAGCCCAAGGAATCCAACGGTACCCCGGAAGATCCCGTCATACCAACCTGTGACCTCTAGGTTAGGTCATACTTTGTGCTTGGGAACTTTCAGTCGAGTTTCCGGGATTCAAAACGACACATTTGCGGCCAGATAAGCATAAAATTGTTTGCTTCATGATATCCAGCGCCAAAAATTAGAATAAAAAGGTAAGGTAGGTAAAGTAAGGTAAGGTCGTAAAAAGTCATCATATTACAGTAGCTGTAATATGAAGCCTTTTTTAACTTAACCTTCCCGTTATGAAAATCCAGGCTACACTACAACTGCTGGTTTGGTGCGTGATATTGCCCGCCTAATGGTACTAGAAAAAATTCCTCCTGGAATCCTGGATCCATGCTTATCGGCTGCCATCACAGCAACACGAACAGCTGGAACTTGGCTCAGGCGTGCAGCTACGTTCAGGGCGTGGTCATCTGAAAACTGGGCTTCCAGGTTTATTGGCGTCTTAAGCTGCCAGTGCTACTAGCGCGGAATGCTTTCTTTCTTCCCAGGACATGGAATGTCGTCCTTTCGCGGCACAGCGTGCCACAAGAGACGATATAACGCTCTGATTTTGGTCCAGGCCAGCCCGGGTGTGTGGCAACAGATGTAAGCCGAAAGCGACGGTTTACAGGCGGCCGCAGCGAGCGAATGAAAGCAAGCGTGGGTCCCAGCTGGTGCGAACATGTGACCGTGAGCAATAAATGCAGTGCTTTGTATGCGGAAGTGCCTCTCGTTTACAAGGAAGGAGAAACGCTTCTCTCGGTTTCTTCTGCACATTAGGGTCAAAAGATCAACCATGTGTAACTAGTGGTTAGTAAAAGCTCAGAAACTTCCGTCATGCATAGCCAATCGTTTTAATGCGCAGAGCAAAAAGGTAGTGACTCACGCTCGGGTTTCACATTTGCACGAGAGCAGCGCGCTGTCACAGCAAAAAGATTCGACACCACACGTCTCACTCAAAGACGAGTGTGTGTACTTAGTTCCAAAAATAACTCCATGATGTCAAGATCAATCGACCACATTCTGGCTCGGGCCCACCCAGTTATCACAAGCTCTCTCAGATTTTAAGCGTTGAAATCCAATTGTTTTTGGGCATTTGAACGAGACAGAAGCATCTCCGAGAACCATTATTATTGCGCATCACTTTTTTATTTTTGCAATTTACCTCCAGCTGGTAGATCCGTCCATGTCGCGGATCGTGCGCGGCTCTGAAAAAATCCGCAGTGCTTCGTCGCGACTCATCTCCCTGCTGACCCAAAAACGGGCCCGTCGTCACGGTCACAGCACTTCCTCGTGATCTGGGGGGCAATGTTGCAGGACCGGTACGTCATGATCCGATCAGGCGGTGCCGGTTCACTGCCGGCCGGCCCCCAAAGGTCGCCGCCGCTGCCGTCGCCATAGCGGGCCGCTGAACCGGCAGCGGCCCGCTCAGCCAGTTGTGGACCGGCGGAAACGCCACCAATACGGGTCAGCGGTGTGACGAAATCTGGGCCACGTGCCGGAGAGCCCTCCGCCGTGCCAGCCGGGAGGGGCCGGCCGTCAAACGGGAAAACAAATGACGCCGGACGGCACGAAGCGTACCAGCGGCGTCGACGCCCTGCTGCCGGGCTGAGCCCGTAAACGCGAGGCAATCGTGCAGCGCGGATGGTCGGTCGGCCGGCCGGCCGGCCGGCCGGCCTGGCGTCAGATCGCGCCGGGCCGCGCTCGCAGCGGTGGTGTCGAAACTCGGACTCTCGTGTAGCGCCGCTGCCTGGAGCAGTCAGTGCCGGCGGTCAGGCGAGCTGGCGGTCGATTGTTCGGACATCAGAGCGGCTGGTCTGGCGGGTACGCCACGGCACCCCAGATGGACGCGTGCTGCGAGCGGCGCCCGTGGGCGGCACGTGACTCAGCAGTGGCCCTTTTCAGGCTGGGAACAACGGTGGCGGCCTTCGGGGCCTGCACGTGCGGGCACATTCGGACTCGTCCGCCGCCTACTCATTAGCCGCTGTGTGAGCCTTTACTGACAAACAACACGTCAGCTCCGTTCAGCCATTTATCTCGAGTTGAATGGCGTCGTACGTTGAAGCGCCTGTTTATTTCAATACAAAATACAATGGTCATGATATGGTAGACATCGTTTCACGTCACACAAGAAAAAATACTAGAACAGTGAAACAGTTCGCTCGCAACGCCGCGGCATTGCAATGTTTCAGTGCTGTAAGATGATACCTCCTTCATTTGTATGTGCATTGATAGTGGTGATTAGCATCTCTTTCCCGTTAAACAAACACTCGGAAATGCAGCACTCAGACTCTCAGACAGGCGTCGACGAACGGTACCGTGGACGCTCCCTTTGTCCGTCCAGCTGGGTTCAAACCGCAGCAGGCGCCGGCCACGGCGCGCTCCCCGGCCAGCGCGCCGCTAACTGTCCGGGCCGGGCCGGGCCGTCCACGGGCGGCCGGAGGTCAGCGGCCGGGGCGCGCCGCCGCCCGCTCCGCGCCGCTCAGGCGTGTCCGGTCCACGCCCGGCTCTCGTCCGCCGCGCCGCGTCTCCCTGACTCACGGCAGCCAGCGGCCGGCCGACCAGCGTCGCGGCCGCCGCGGCGCGTTCCCAGCGGCTCGGTGACGACACGGCGTCATCTCGCGAGTGATCGCGCTCCGACGCCGCCGCGTCCGGCCGGCGGTGGCCGTGGCCAGTCCTGACCGCGTCGGCAGCGCCCCCAACGCGCGCGGTTTCGTTTTTCCCTCGCGCGGCCAGCCGCAACGCGGAGGTCAACCTCCTGTGAGCCGGCAGCGAGGCGCGGAGGGCCCTCCGGCCGACCTAACGGCCCCACTCTGGTGCCAGGACCCGCCCGACGGAGGTGGACCCCTCGGGCTCGTTAGATATCCACTGCCTGACGTCGCCGTGCGTAGCGTATGCTATTGTTGATCAGCAAACCAAACCGACCTTTCTGGGGTGTGCCATAGAGTTAGTCTAACTTAGATCACCAAAGACGTGCGAGGGCAGTCATCCATACAACTGATACTACACTAGGCTTGTCGGTCCAACGTTGGAGCCATTTTGGGTGGCGTCATGTGGGGAGGAAGTGACTTCACACAAGACCAGACAAGCGAGGAAACGAGGAGGAGGGACGCGACAAAGTGCGACGGGGACATTGCTAAAGAATCTGATGTCAGTCATCCCCAGATCGCCACTTACTCGACAGGCGTACCATGGCTTTTCGTGAAACGTCCTGTCGTCTGAAAAAAATAGCTCCTTGTTGGTCCCAAATACTTCGCAACATTCAAGTCCAAACACCAAGTCGGCTGCCAGGTGCCAGCGGCAACGAGCGAATTCAGTTTGGATTCCGTTAACCTGCAGGCGTGACAAACAGGCCGTCTGTTTTTTCTCCGCCTGTTGACTTCACCGCGCCCCACGCAGAGAGCCGCGCTGCGATCCGCCGCCTCCGCCCAGCCCCCGCAGGTGCCGACACCCCGGCCGGCTCTCCGGCGGACCCCGCCCTCCTCCAGCTGCGGCCGCTTCCGGCGCCGCCGCCTTTGGCTGCCGCAGCCGGCCGGCCGGTGAAAGCGGCCGGCTCGGAGGCGCGCTGGGCGCCGTCGACGCCGCGCCGCGAGCAGCTAATCACGGCTGCGTGACCCGACCCGCGGCCCGTCCGGCGGCGCGGCGGCGGCGCGGCGGCGCGGCGGCGCGGCTTCCCACGCCGGCGGCCGGCGGCGGCGCGGCCCGACACCCGCCGAGGCCGCCAGTGGAGGGTGACGTCCGCAGCAGCGGCTGTCGTAGCACGGGCCCGCAGTGTCTGGCGGAGCGGCGGAGACTGCGAGGGGATAATGTCGCGCGGCGATACCGAGACAGCTGGCCTGAAGTCAGGCGACAGTCTTGGTGAAAAGCCTCTGACATGCGCCGTCAGAACTGGGCAACGCCGCTGATGCGGGCCGTGCCAGTTGCTGTCGATGATGAACAAAGGTTTAAGCAGGCTTCAGATTCCTCGGGGGATGTTGACACTGGCCCCAGATTTTTAGAAGATGTCTCGGGAGCTTGTTGGCGCCTGCGTTGCGGACTAACGACATCGAAATTGGTCCAGATGCCTCAAGTCACTCGCTTTGTGCTGGCAGCTGCGGTCACGTGGTCAACCGCGCTCTCAGACGTCCGCGGGCAGGACGGTTGTACGGCTGGCTGCGCGGGAGCAGGCCGGCCCGCTGAGGCGGAGAGCGGTGGCCCGGCGCCGCCCGGCCCAGCTGGTGCCGGACGACAGACGGCGTCCACGCGCCGGAGCCGTCCGCCGTCCGGCGCCGGGCAGACGGCCGACACACGTGGCCGCCGGGCCGACCGGTGGTCGTCCTGGCTGGATGTCGTCCTGGTCGTGCTCACTGCGAGCGGCCAGTCGAAAACGGCTGAGAGGGCGTGGTTCTGTGGGCCGGCTGGGCCGAGGTACGGGATTTTCGATGAGGACGTTACGCGGCGTTTTTTGCGGCGAACGGCGGTGGTTAAGGGCGCTGGTTAGGCAGTTTTTAACGAGTGCTGTCGGCTCTGAAGCATAGCGAATCAGCGCTCACGCCGAGCTTGATCTCCATGCATGACGTGGCGTCGTGCTTCGGATTGCCTTGGAGTAACTCATTCTTCCTGATGTCTTTCATGAAGCAAGGTTATGTATCAGCCCACGGGTAATATCTGGTGGCCTTCCCACCATCTGCGAAAAAAACGAATGCGGGTGGTGAAACTCATAACCCATACACAAGGTTGCTGTGTTGGCTTTCATCAGCTAAGAGCGATACATGAAATCAGTTTTGGATGCTTCGAAAACGTACTATCCATGTCCCAGACACCCGTGTACTTCTAGACATGTTCCTGTGTTCATTGCTACCACTCAAAATTTTCCATTTTCAGCGGGATCATTGTACACTTGCTTTCACACTGTCACTCTGCAGATAACAGTCCTACTAATCACTCTCATGGTCTCTGTGAACAGGGCGTCTAATTTCTGTTATCTTTCAGAACTGGATGCATATTTTGGAATGCAGTGAGTATGGCTTGGTCAAGGCGATGTACACAGAGTCATACAACAACAGTCCATAAAATGTTATACAGTGGTAAAAAATGTGAAATTATTGTAGGGTTTAAATTTTATGTGCACTGAAAGCGATAGCATCGGAATATTCTCCCCATTGCGTAAATTATACGGCCTCTAAGTCGCCAGGTGCCGGATGTAAAAGACAGACATACAAACAGCATATGTAGGCCGTGGACGTGTTTCGTTTTGCCGTTTTTTCAAGTTTTGTTGTCGTTGCTTTGTTGGGTAAAACGTTCCTATTAAGAAGCAGATATAATAGAAAAGAATGGTGTATTTTTACATGTAGTTTTTTTACATTTAGATAGATGTATGTGGATAGATGCATTTTAGACTTAGATAGATATATCTCTTGGATTTATGTACAGTATTTTTTAGAATAGATTGATGATCATTTTTCGTTTCATGCGATTAATTTAGTCGAAGACATGTGAAAATTTTGGATTCCCAAAATTTTCACAAGTGTCGTATTTGAGAACAGAACTGGTGCGATAAAGAAATGGTTCCGAAATCCGAGCACCCTTGAATATTAGTAATTTGGATGCATCTTCCTAGATTACTTGAAAGAGAACAGCCATGTTCCCGAGAAGTAAATTAAGGTTCCTTTGATCTACATTCAAGAAAAGCGCATCGTCAAGTTTCAAGCTTCCGTTGTCTGGGACCATGGTATTCAGAGAAAGGTCTCACGTCTTGTTAACATTTTGGAATCCGAAATTCGATTTCACCATTTCACCGTGATAACTACTGCGATAGGGCCAGATTTAGGATGTAACTCTGAAACATCAATCAACTCCGAAATATTACATCGGGAGCGTTGTAAGACCCATGTTCACGAAACCAATCAATGGTCTTTGGCTTTCACATTCCAGATGACACTCGGTGAGGACGCGCTAATCGAATGGTCATCTCCTTCCCAAACGGGACAGGAACACGCACTCCCGAGCCTTTCCCATGCGGCCGAGCCGGGGACAAAAACCGGCGACGGTCCGTCTCCAGCCGAACGAGGCGGGCCAGCTTCCCAGCGGCGGCCGTCCGTCTAACGGGCCGCGCCGGTGGCACAGTGGCTCCGATCGGTCATCTCTGGAGCCGCGGGAACCGGCTCCGGCCGAACGGCGTCCAGAGTCGGTCACACACGGCCGGTACCGGGCACGTCAGGCAGGGCCGGTACCGGGCAGGCCAGGCAGGACCGGTACCGAGCACGTCAGGCAGGGCCGGTACCAGGCACTTCAGGCAGGGCCGGTACCGGGCAGGTCACACAGGACCGGTACCGGACACGTCTCAGGAAACTAGGAACCAGCGTACCTAGAACTAGTGTTCTGACTGTTCTGTAGAATTAACGTGACTCCTTAGTTTCGATGTATTCTTTCGGACTGATCCCCTGTGAACAGTTATCGTTGACATGAGTCTGGCTAATGATTAGAATAAATGGGGCAAGGGTCCAGATGACAGTGTCGCCCGTGTCGGGAGAGAGAGGATACAAATTCCGTGCACACATGCAGTTCTGATGCCGTCTGGATTCGGGAACCCACGGCTCCGATTCGCAGGCTGAGAACCGCCTGGCGAACGGATCACACATACCTCAGTTTGACGCCCGAACGCTGGCGGCGATTATCGGGCTGGCGTCACGATGCCAGTGAAGTAGGACGCCCGACTGGACCATAAACCCGCCCGTCCCCGCGCCGGCTCCCGACCGGCCCGGCGTCTTTTTCGCGCGCTTCCGGTCACGGCCGTCCGTCACGTGACCAGTCGAGCCAGAAGCCGGGGTCGGTGGCGGTCGTGCTCGGCTGACCCCGATCGTCACCGAGCCGCCAGGACCACGTGACCGGCTGGACCGGATGACGCGCCGCGACCAGTCGGCCTGGCCACACGACGGGTGTCTGGTAGCTCAGGACCGGATGGACGCAAGCGGCGCCGGCGAACGGAAGCGGGTCAGGCAGGAGCGGTCACGTGACCTGAGGAATGCCCGGCAAGAGCGGCCATGTGACTTAGACAGGCCGGGCAGGAACGGTCATGTGATCTGAGGCAGGCCAGGCGAGAGCGCTCGCCCGCAGCTAAGTCAGGCTGACTCTTTGGAGATTTCGAGAAGTGTGCGGGCAACGCAAGGAACGCACAAGTCGCAATGGAAGTTCAACCGGAAAGTGGGTTAGGTGTGCGAAACGGTGTGGCTTTTCGTTTGTGACTTATTTCTGCTCTATTGTGCGCTTAGGTCTGTATTTGCACAAAGTCGCAAAAACAATGGAGAAAAACGCGTTCCGCCTGTTCTTCAGTCAGTCAGCCAGACCGGTTTGTGCTAGCACAGCTCATGCCGGAAGCTCTGAACGAGAGTGACTGACCTCCGTGACCCCGCCTGCGGCTGCACCCGTCGCCCCGAGGGCCATTCCGCCACGCCGGAAGTGCGACCCGTGACCTGAGACTAGCGATGGGCCTAGCGAGTGAGGCCCGTAAAACAGATCACACGCACACTAGCGTCTTCTGCGATCCGATGAAGGAGGAACGTCTCTCTCGATTGAGCTAAGCTGGTCGGGATGGCCACACCAGCGGAGCACGAAGACAGGCAGCAGGGCGACGGACTAAAGTCAACCTTGGTTTCGACTAAGCATGCCTACAACGAAACGTCCGAGAAAATCAATGCTTAAAAAAGATGGCAGGCTCTGTCTTTTATTCGACGGGTTGAACTAATATCTTGATAATATCATCATTTTGAACTATCATCCGGATAATGGTTTTTACGATTTACCGTGACCAAAGGGCAAAACAGATGAAATAAAAGTGCATGTCCGGGCGGGCCAATCATAAGAACACAATAGACCTGCTAATGTGCTTTGTGTCATTATTACATCTGGTCTATTACGACCACAGTCATTAGCTATTGTCACTTACACCACGGTGAGATAATGGCACCGTCCCGTTTCCCCGAATGAGGTCGCTTGCGGTACCGGTGCGAAGTACTCCTCCCTTTGTCAGAATGTAAATGGTGTCATCTTGGCGGTTGGCCGAGCTGTGTGTGTTCGACATTTACAGTACTTGGACTGTAGCCAAGTTATTTCTGTGCTCATGCCCGCTTTCCGACAGCCGAACCGTGCCATCGCTCGAGTGCACCAATGAGATCAGTCAAGGCTCTGAATGAATTCGCCTACTTTCAAATTCCTCAGAAATGGAAAGCCATGCCTTTCGTCTCTCCGTTTTGACGCCAGCCCGACAGATGCGTACGTTCCGACATCTGGCAATGTCGGGTTCCTCCCGCGCTGCGCGGCGCGCGTGCTCCACTTACCAAGCCCTGATGCTGGCAGGCCAGACCCAGCCGAGTCGTGGGAGCTCGGAGCCATGAGGCGCAAGTACGCGGCGGCGCCCAGCCAGAGCGGCTCCAGCCGCAACCTGCGGCCCACCTCGGACGAGCTGCACGCCTGGTCCATCTACCGGCAAAATCTGAACTCGGAGTTCACCGACTCGGCGCTGGGCAGCAGCGACAAGTCGCCACTGCCGTACGGCAACTTCCAGCTGCGCGAGACGACAGTCAACTCGATTCTGCAGCACCCCAAGTACGGGCCCAAGTCGGAGCTGGGCGCCAACATGTACACGTACCTCAAGTACGGCCTGCCGCGCGTGTTTCCGCCGACGCGGCCCGACGGCAGCTCCGGCTACGACTCGAGCGAGGACGGCGGAGGCGGGGCGCGCGACCGCTACCGGCGCGCCAAGTCGAACCCGGACCTGCGCGGCGCCGGCGTGCCGCCGGCCGCGCGCGTCTTCGGCGACTCGGTGTTTCGCGGCCGGCGCAACCGCTCGAGCAGCGAGGCGAACCTGCTGTCGGCCGAGTCGGCCTATTCGGCCGGCCTGCGCTCGCCGGAAGTGCAGTCGGAGCTGGCCGGCCAGAGCGTGTACGTGCAGCGGCTGGAGCGGCGCCGGCCGCCCAGCCAGCGCAGCCGCGCCGGCTCGCACGCCTCGCTCGGCTCTCGGCTGTCGCGCGCCACCGGTCCCGTCGGCAGCGCCGGCTTCTCGCGCCGCCACGACGGCGCCGGCTACGGCAAGGAGCCGCCCATGCTCAACGACAAGCTGTTCCCCAAGGACCAGGCGGTGGACGCCAAGCACCCGCACCTGCAGGTGCGCGACCTGCACTGCGAGCGGCGGGAGGAGGGCGTCTGGCGCCGGCTGGTCGAGGGCGCCACGTTCGAGGCTTGTGGCGGCGACCTGGTCGGCGTGATGACGACGGCAGGTGAGCGGCGCTGCGGTCCGTCCGGCCCGCTACCGTCGGCTGGCCCTGGCTGTCAGTGCTCGAGCCAGAATTGCTGTAAGAATTGCTGCTCGAGTCAGTGCTGTAAGAATTTAGTGATCGTTAGATTGTAATGTTTCAGTTCATCCCGGTTTCACTTGCCTGACGGCAGGCGACGCAGTTGACACTGTATGTTTGTCAAGGAATTATTTGTCCTCGCTTTTTACGTAATGTTTTTCGAGGTGTTTACTTAGACTTTGCGCCACCTTTGGCCTTCGTTCTGAATATTGTACAAGAGTCTTAGGCTCCCGATCCCCCAGCGACACGCTGGCCAAACGCGCCGTCGGCAAAGGGTCCCAATCGACAAACACAACAAAGCTATGCGCCCCCTGCCACGCGGTTATTGCATGCAGCCCGGTTGGCTGATTAATCGTTCACCGTAAAGCAGCCTCGGCACTCCGCACGAAGGAACTATGACATTCGCACGGATGTTTATTAAATGCAACAAATGACATCCTAGAAAATGGCAATGCACGGATCCACAGAGGTTACGATATGAACGTACTTCGACGCTATCCTCAGTCAAGCGGTAACACTGTATCAGGAAGTTCCCCACCCCCTAAACGCCGCAACCCTCTTTAGCCCTACGCCCAAGGACCTACCCCAGCGATGCCACTGTGCGGAGTGCCTCGATGGCCGGGTTACAGCCGAGGACGCCGCCTGGTGACACAGCCCTTGACGCCGCCTGGTGGCCGCACCGGCCGCGGCTCTTACTGCCCCCTAGCGGCGGCGCCCCCAAGTTGCGCTCCGGCGCTACGGGCAGACGGATCCGTTCACGGCACCGTAAACTAATTATCTTTTCATCGGCAGAGCGGGAGGGGGCGGCAGTCCTGACACTCCACCGTTGGCAGAGCGGGAGGGGACAACACCCCTGACACGGCACTATTGGCACAGCGGGAGGGGATAGCAGTCCTGTCACTCAACTGTTGGCAGAGCGGGAGGGGACGGCAGTCCTGACACTCCACTGTTGGCAGAGCGGGAGGGGACAGAAGTCCTGATACGGCACTGTTGGTAGAGCAGGACGGGACAACACCCCTGACATGGCACTGTTGGCAGAGCGGGAGGGGACGGCAGTCCTGACACGGCACTGTTGGCAGAGCGGGAAGGGACAACACCCCTGACACGGCACTGTTGGCAGAGCGGGAAGGGATAACACCCTTGACACGACACTGTTGGCAGAGCGGGAGGGGACGGCAGTCCTCGACGCGCTGGCCGACTGCGGCGGCCGCTGGAACATGAAGGTCACCGGCGACCTGGTGGTGAACGGGTGTCAGGTGGAGCCGGCCCGCCTGGCGCGCCGACTCGCCTACGTCCAGCAGGAGTGCAACTTCAGCCCCAACATGTCCGTCCGCCAGACCATGCTGTTCCACGCCTTCCTGCAGGAGCCGGGTCACGTGGCCAGGGGCTTCAACGTCAAACAGAAGGTGGGCCGTGGCGGTGGAAGCATTTTAAGTCGACATTGCTGTTCGTCTCTTGTTTGGAGTGATAATTTACTGCGTGTGAAGCCTCTATTCAGTTCACCGCATAGAAGTTTAGGTTGATTAGAGTTCAAAGAGCTGAAACCAAGCCGGAAATTGTTTTGAAAAACCGTCGGACAAATGTAATGCCACAAAGGTAAATTGAAAGCTACTACGTCGACAGTTTTCCACGTGTTAAGCACTATGGCGCGTCAATGCGCTTCTCCGCTTCAGATCAACGCTCTGATCGAAGATCTAGGCCTGGGCCAGGTGAAGCACACCAGCGTCAAGGACCTGACCGTGTCGGAGAAACGCCGGCTGAACGTCGCCTGCCACCTGTGTCTGGACACGGACATCGTGCTGCTGGACCAGCCCACCCGAGAGATGGACATCTTCGACACGTTCTTCCTGGTGGAGTACCTGCGGCAGTGGTCGGCGCGTGGCCGCATCGTCATCCTCACCCTGCAGCCGCCCACCTACGAGATCTTCACCATGCTCTCCAAGGTGGTGCTCATCTCGGGCCGGCGCGTCATCTATAGCGGCAAGCGGCGCGAGATGCTGCCCTATTTCGCCTTCATCGACTACCCGTGCCCAGCCTACAAGAATCCGTCCGACTACTACCGTGAGCAAACAGCGCTTCCGCCGGACTTTTTGACTACTCGGCTAATGTGTCGAGAGTTGCCGTACGTCAGCCGCAGCGGCAACGTATTGGACGTGACGGTTCTGGCGTCCTCGGCTGCACCGACCGGTGTAAAACTTATATCAAAGCTAAACTAACTACCAACGTCTATTAACTGTGGCGCTACCGATGCATGCGGAAGCCCTGGAATGATTAAAAGAGCTTCAGTAAGAAAGTAACGGAAGTGCCTTTGCATTTTAATGGCCAGTTTGTTAAAAGCCTCGTACCTACGTCCCTTCATCCAAGCTTTTACGTGCATCTATGTGAATTAGACACACCAGCCGCATAATGGTGAACTGCAATTAACTGGACGTGAATTAATATGCATGCATAAGAAAGTGGGTTATTCAAGCATGTGTTCAAATGTTGCGTTTTGCTTTACTGAAGGCGAAAAACTTCTTGTGATGTAGGAGTGTGAAGTGCACAAGAAATGGTCACCGTCGTCGACCGTTGACCTCCTTTGGCTGCTGGAATCGTTAACCGTTGGCTGTCGGTTGCCAGTTGACCTGGTGACGCTGGACGACTTGTCGCCGGAGGCCACGCTGGAGTCGTCGCAGCGGGTCACGGAACTGGCCAAGACGTTCCAGCGGCGCCAGGAGCCGTTGCCAGACCCGGGCCCGCCCGGCCTGCTCCCGCCAAAAATACGCCGCGCCAATTGCTGCGTCCAGGTGCTGGCGCTCTGGATGTAAGTTCCAGCTGGGTAACGAAACGCCTGCTTCTCAACGTACAACAGACTGTAATTTGAATTATTCTGTGTGTGCAATGAACCTCTAACAATCATGTAAAACTTCAGAATATGGACGCAGGTACGGGGGAACTGTACCATTACTCACTTAGCTGCATTTGAAACAGATATGGGTTCATTCTTATGAAGTTTTCCAGATATTCCCCATGCATTTGGTGTTAACAGAGCGATTGTTTCAGCCGGGCTATGGTGTATACGTTCCCGTACAACTTGATCAGCTGGGCCACCTCGATGACCTTGGCCTGTCTCATGTCCGTCATTGTGGGCGCCGCCTTCTACGACCTCCGCGGCAACAACAAAGACCAGGTCAGTGCTTCATTTACCGCCAGGGAAGCAGCAGACAGTCACAAGCCGTACTCTGCTTCTTATGCCACATAATCACATTGCACCTTAGACTTATAAAATCCTTTCAAGAGCAGTCTTTTCCTTTCATGGCAGAGCGACGCCATTGTCACTTTACTCTTGAAGCCACACGCCTTTCCCTGTGACAGCCGATCTTTTTCGTTCCAGGAGAACATCCCGGATCGTCTAGGGTTCCATTACGCCATGATGTCGTTGGCTCTGTGGCCACTGCTTCTGCTCAGCATCAGCGAGGTCTGGCGAGAGAAGGACGCAGTCACTAGGGACGTCAGTGATCGCCTGTACTCCCGGCTCTGCCTCATCATCAGCAAGGTAACCCTGGTCACCAGTGGCGTCACAACGGCAGCTCCGACAGGATGAAGACTAGCCAGATGCCAGCATGTCATAAAGCTGGTCATTGACCGCGGAACGCTTTCAGAATTAAAAAAGGAATATAGTCTCTTTTTGCGTCGTTTTTTCATGCGGTGCCAAAAGACTGAGGCAACATGACTCTAAGCTAGGGCGTAACTGCTCCCGGTGCTCACCTTCCTCGTTAATGCCGTCACTGGATGGGCGAGGGAGTCACTGGATCGGCGAGGCACGCTGTCTTTATTTCGGCAAAGGCTCAGGGACTGGCGCTTTCCATTTACCACGTGCTCATACCAGGGAGTCAATGAGCCGGGCACCGGAAGGACGGCCTATATAACTCGGTATCCTGCTTCTCCGTTTCAGCTGTTCTACAGTTTACCGGGCTCCGTCCTGCAATGTCTGCTTCTCATTGTGCCTGCATACAAAATGGCCGGCACACATCCGAAAGAAACGGACATATCATTCTACATCTACATGGGTGAGAAATTGCAGCTTTGCTTTCATAGGTTTATGATTATGATTAAGTGTTTAAAACATCGCTCTCTTCACACTAAATGGCTGCATAAAAAATGGTGCGCAAAAAACGTTAGAAAACACTGCCATGCAAGGACCCCCTGAAATATATCCAGAATCCCGAACACAGCAAGCTGAACGAATGTGCGGTAACCTTTGCCTCTGAATCTCTCTGAGACGGTTGGTACCGATCGTTCGACGGCTCCACAGTCGACGCTGCCGTCATTCCTCTGGCTCCGTCCAGCGGCGTTTACATGCGCCTCGTCTCTGTCCACAGGCTACATGCTGGCGTACCTGCTGTGCGTGCGGCTGCTGGCCGTGGCGGCCGCTTACCTGAGCTCGTCGCGCCACCTTTCGGCCGGCTGGCTGTCGGCGGCACTGCTGCCGCTACTGCTGGTCGCCGGCTGGGCCGCCCACCCGCAGGACCTCTCGCTGTGGACGCGCTGGCTGCGCTTGGTGTCAGCGCCGGCCTGGATCTACCAGCGCCTGGTCTGGGACGAGCTGGCGCCGGTGCGCGCCTTCCGCTGCGACCGTAACCCGGTCGTGCCGCAGGACAACACCATCATCGTGCAGGTGGACTGCGGCGTGCTGACCGGCCGACAGGCGCTCGGCTTCCTGGCGGTGCCGGACGCCGCCCGCCACCCGCTGGCGCCGCTTCTGGCCGCCGCCGGCACCGCGCTGCTCGGCCTGCTGGCCGCCACCGTCGCCGCCGTCGCCTGTCGGCAGCGGCAGCGCAAGTCCCGCGGACGGCTCAACAAGCACTCGTAGCGTCCGGACGGGCCGGGCGGCGGCTGTGGCGGGCCGGCGCCGGCTGGCGGAGGCCGCTGGGCGTGGCGGCGCTCCTGTGGTGTCGGGCTGGTAGTGCTGAGACGGAGCACCGAATGCGCGCTCGGAGCGTGGACCTAGCTAGCCCTGGAGCGGCACTGCGACGGCTGACTAGCGGTCGCGCCCAGCCAAATAGCGTTTGACGGAGAGGGCGTTTTTCCCGCTGTGACAGACTGATCGATAGGGAGCGGCACTAGCACCTTACGAAGACCGAAGCACGGCTGGATTCGCCGTCGCATTCGAGACAGGCGACATCTGCTGTCGTGCTGCGCGACCAGGAGTATGTCCCCGTCATGCCAGTGTAAGGGGGCCGCCAACGTACACTGCTCTGTTGACAGAGTGGTCTAAATAACTTGTTTATGGATCTGGCTTGGGCGCTTGTTCGATCCAAGTCCCCGCTCTGAATGCATTGTATGATGAGCGGAAGACCCTCAATAATCTAGCGCAACTATGTCGGTTTTTATAACTGTAAGATGCTTTGTTAATGTACAGTTGTTTTGGAAATACACAAAGCGTTCAATAGAAGTGAAGTATGGTGAAGAGAATGGCACGTGAACGTGAGCAAGGTGATGTGAATTCTTTTTGCATTGCTTTTTTCAGAAGTGCATTCTGACAGTTTTGCAACCATTGTTGTCTCGATGCTGCCAGCTTTTATCCAGGTCCAGTCGCAGTAGCCGGTTGTTACATGGTTGATTTTGTCATTTACCCTGTTCGACATAATACACTTTGAAATAAACGTTCGACCCTTTAACAGAATGTCGGGAGAATCATGAGGAGAATGATATGAATTAATAATTTCGGTCTTTGAATTACTCGTTACGAAACTGCGCAAGAGTTCTGCACGTCGACGTAAACAAAAGAAAGACACACACAAATCGAATGCAGCAACAATTTCATTAGGCGGGGAGACCATCTATATAACGGTCGCAGTTACTGCCGAAAACTGCCAGACACCATCTCGCCCTTTCCATTCACTTTACGCCTGGTTAAATAGTAATACCAGCCCCACTAAGCCCGTTGTGGCGTCGAAGAAAAGACGATCTCTTGGTCCAATGAAGCAACAGTGCTGCAAACCAATCTGATCCGCTCATGACATTTAACCTCCGCTAATGGTGCTATCGGGGATGAGTGGTAGGCTGTCCCATAGGTTAGATGGTCGGGGAATATTAGTACTATATCATGCTGTTCCTCATGTTGAGACGAGTTAAAGTTTGTTTTGGTCGTTACCATGAATAGAACCTCTTGTACTTTTGGTAAAGCTAACGCGACACCCAGCTTGCTAATGCTGTCAATGACGGAGATCGAAAATCGGAACAACAAAACGTATGCTACCAATCATTTAGCAGCCTCGACCCTAGCGATTTCGACCAATCAGCAATCAGCAATTTGTTTGCGATCCGGCGCCAGGCGTGCGTGCGGGGTTTGAAAAGGTGTGTAGTGACCTCGATACCTACCTAGTTTTCGGGCAGATTTGTTGTTTATAAGATAAATTTCCTTCTTCATAAAGTAGTGGTATTGTTTCAGTTTGGCCATGAAACAGGTATTTCCTAAAATTTGTGTCGGTTGTGGTAATGATGATTGTGGCGCACCGCAGCAGGTAGCGCTACTTGTTAAAATATGTGGTTTGATGGCGTGGTTATAGACGTCGGCATAGCGCAGGTCGGCGATGGTAGCTTGTTGGGCTGTCACGGGCCAGATAAACAGTAAATATTTTAGCATATCATTAGTGATTGAGTAGTTTGCATTCCTTTTGCATCTAATCAATGAAATCTTTGATTTCAGTTTTTACTTAGTGTAATTTCTGCCAGCTTTGGGAAAGGTGTTTAGTTTTGAATGGCATGCACTGATTTTGTTGATGGTACAGATTTCAGATTGGCATTCCATTTTGAGTTTGAGCTTAAATTTCAGGTACTTTTGCTTTGCATCAAAATGGCTAAATGCCTTGTACTGGACATTGTTCAATTCATGGTTTTGGGGCATTTATCTCATATGAAAATTGAAATTCATTTCTGCAGTAGGTTGTAATGCTCTTTGTTCAAATGCAGCATTGATGTGGAAATGGTTTTGAGCATTTGTTATCAGGAAAGTATGCAGTACTGTGGGATTCAGACAAAATGTTTCTTGGATTATTTTCTAAAGTTCCCATTTTTTAGAGACAGTGTGAACATGAGAGTGAGTATGGGCCATTTATCACTGTCCCATAATTCACTATTATATGCTTGTGGCCAGTATCTTGAAAATAGACAAAGATCAGTCTGCAAGTCCAAGTGTACATGGGTCATGAGCATTGCATCCAAGCACCCCCAAATGCTGTTGTTTTGCAACATTTTTAATGATTTAGATAACAGGTTTTTGTTGCTCCAGAAATGACATAAAATGGAAGCACAGCAGCTCGGGAGCAAAGATGCTGATGGTCCCTACAAGGCAACCATGCTGGTGAGTAATCATTCCAGTAACATATGTTAGACTGATAATTACAGTGTTCTTCATTGGGATCTGTTGATTAAATTGTTGCATGTGAATGGAAGATTTGCACATTGTGTCTAAGTGACAGTTTAATTTTCAATAACTGACAATTTCACACTGTTATGCTTCTACTGTGGCTCAGTGAAATGCTTTTATATTGATATATTGCATAGGTGCTTGAGCCATTGATTCCATGGTATTTGGTGTCAAAACATATTTTAAAAGACTGTTGAGTTTGCATTTTTTCCAATATTTTCCCACTTTGCAAACTCTAAACACTGGACATGTTCAGGAATGATCCAGGTAGGTATAATTATTATTAAGTATGATTTTAAGGGAAGTAAATGTCTTGAATATTTGTTAATATTTGTTTTACTCTCTGGTCATGTAGGTGAGCAAGTAGTGCTTAATTTGTGCCATGGACCATTTATGAGTTCACAATTTTTTGTTCCCAATCAGAACAAGAAATATCAGTTTTTCTTACACTATGTCTTCATGCACCAAGAATTGCAGGATATGTTTTGGTATTTGCTGTCCAGCATCATCCCTTCATTGTTTTACTATGCCGAAAATGCCGTCCCATTTAACTCATTTATTTTTCTTCTTTTTCATGACACTGACGTCATGACTTCTTTATGACGAGTAATCAGGTATTTTATTTGTCTGCATATTGGGATGCATTTGAGTCCAAAATGTATAACATCAGCTCTTTGCAAACTCCATTTCTGAGCTCTGAAGTTGGCAATATTAAGGCTAGCAGGGCATTCATTTCTAAGCTAATCTGGAGCTGTGATGCTCCATGTCTGCATCCTCGAAATTTGATCCTTAAATGTAGATGCTGGTAATGAAACATTTTTATCGTGTCTTTTCATGATGTGTTTGCGTCTCTGAGAAATCTCTTGAAAGATTAAAATGACTGAGATCAAAACAGATAACCCACGCCAAACGTGAGACCCTTGTTGATACAAAAGCTGCTTCCGATGACGGTAAGGGTTTGATATCGTACATCGAGTCTCAGCAGTAAACTCGAAAGTCACTGTTCATTGGAAGACAGACTTTAGGCATTGTGTGAGCCATGTGAGCATTGCAAGCACGGTAAAATCTCGTTTCCTAGATATGTAAGTGGAATATTTGACATTCGACGAAAGGTAGACAAACCACACGTACGGTCAACGTTGCTAAATGTTTCCCTGTTATTTTCGCAAACTTTCTTTGGTCAGCGCTCGAAACGATCGTCATTTATTCGTCTTACAAAAGGTAGAAATTGTTCACAGTTGAAATGCTTTAAACTGTCCGCCGTACCCGTGCCAAAAAGACCCCAGAACCAAACAGAAAAGTTTTTGAGAAGAACCTAATGGGTGTCCCCTAAAATCTGACACAAACTTCATCGCCTCGAAAAGATACATTCGAAAACAGGTTATCACAGAAATTTGGCACCAGTAGAACACTGGCACACTTGTGTCAGATGAGTACAAAATTTGTCAGAGCATGGTTTGTCATACGAGCGCGTGACAAATTAGAGGAGTTAAAAAGAATCGCACAATTTTGCCAAACATACAGGGCAAGACCTTCACGCTCAGCTACTTTCTGCTAGAGGTAGCGTCAAAATCTACCATTTGCAAGGTCATTAGGAAAGTCGGTTGGTTGGTTATTGGGGCTTAGGGGCGCACCGACTACAGGGTCATTCGGCGCCCAGTCATTAGGAAAGTCGACAATGATTAATTTCTCCAAAGCGAGGCGGGAAACAGAAAGCTGATCAAAACGACGTCATATTGGGTTCAGAGGACCAAAAAAACGAGCAATATGGCTGGCCTTTCAGGACGAGTTCTAGCGGCAAAATGCAGTGTGTCCAAGAGCCACATTCGACGAAACACCGAAAACGAATGCTATCTGAGTTACTACAATGTGAGAAGGAAGCCTTGTAAGCACCGGAGCAAAAGTAGAGGTTTTGGCAAAGGAGTTCGAAATTCTGCCCTCTGTGAGCTCTTCAGATCAGGGTATGAGTTTGGCGTCGTTACGTGCGACCATGCATGCTCGGCATCTCTGACATAGTTCTTCAGGAATCGAGGGTTTTACACTGCTGACAAGTCTGACTGTCCGTCAGAGGTCAAGTACGCTGGAAGACAGAAGTTTTCATTATGCAAAGGTCACCAGTATCCCCCCCCCCCTCGCCAGCATCACCTCACCCGTGACAATGGGAAAACCGGTGTAAAGATCCCCAAATATTCTTGAAGGAGTGCTTCAAATGTCGCTTGAATCCCTTCATAGACCGGCTAGACTCTGAGAGGAACACATTCTTCACGCTTAACGCAGCCGCTTGTCATGGCCACCATGATGTGACAGCATGTCTGGATGCTGTAGGGATCCCCTGTTTTAAGGAGGATACCAGCCTTTCGAATATGTTCAGCATCAGACGGGTCCAGTCGGTTGGGGGCGTTTTGGAATAAAAGGTGCATGAGGGAAGCTTGATAACACCATCCAACAGGCCATTGGGAAACAGGATGGGCGGGAGGTTCGAGGACGTGGCAAATATTGTGCTTGAGACGCTTCAACACTTGGAATGATTTCCGTGCCGTGGGCCGCAGAGCAGAGATATAAGTCTGTCACTGGAAAGAATGAGTTCTGAAGCATGTGCATGTGTAATTCCATGTCGGTATTATCCAGTATCGAATGAGAGCTGTTAGGAGTTTGCGTCAAATTGTAGGGGACACCAGCTATACTTGAAATTAATTTCCCAGGATTTGTGGTTTTTCTGTATGCGTAGTTCATAATATCCAATGAAGGTGGAACATACCATGAAAGTTTGCCCTGCGTCATTTTTAAGTCAACGAAGCGGACGTTGAGCTGTTCGGCCGGAGCGGACGTTGACCTGTCCGGCCGGGGCGGACGTTGACCTGTCCACTGGCGGCCGGTATGTGTTTCGCTGACGCCGCTTGCCCTGCCGCGCAGTGGAACGAGGCGGTGCGTGGCTTCCGCGAGGGCATGGTGCTGCAGCGCCACTGGCGCCAGCTGCGCAGCCACGACCGCTGCTTCACGGGCGCGGCCGCCGTCACCTGGCTGCAGCGCTACCTGAACCAGCACGCGCTCTTCTCGGCCGACATCAGCCGCGAGCAGACGGTCCGGCTGCTGGCCAAGTTCGTCAAGGCCGGCATCCTGGTGGAGGTGCGCGGCCGCAAGACTGGCCCGGCCCACTTCCGGGACGACGGCCGACTGTACAGGTGGGCGCCGGCGCCGAACGCCGACGGCGCGGCGGCAGCGCGGTGCACTCGTCGCGCGCCGGCCGGCCTCGCTGTCCGGAGATATTGGTCGACTGCTGTGTATGCATGAACCATACTTCTTGTTTTGATGAAGTTAACTGTGTGAAATCTTGGGTTAGCATGTTTGGTAGTGCTCGTCTTGAAGCACGCGAACGAATGGTGCTGGTTGTGACGTATTCGGACGTGATACTTGACACTGCCTGGACACTGACGCCCCCGGCTAACAAATACGTGGCCGCCGACAGACTGAGCAGTCACGGTACGCCGGGCCGCTCAGCGCTGACGCTGATCAACGGGAACGCCACGGAGCCGACTCCTGCGACCAGCGGCTGCGGCAGCCCGCAGCTGCGCAAACGGCCGGCCAGCCAGCCGCCCGAGCAGCGACACGCCCCCCGCCATCAGCAGCCGGAACAGCAGCAGCCGCTCCAGCAGCTCCAGCAGCGGCAGCAGCAGCAGCAGCAGCCGCTCCCCGAGTGCAGACCAGTGATGCGGGCGCTGACTCCCGCTGAGGTCGACACCATCTGGAGCAACACGCTGCTGGCACGGTGAGAGGCCGTCCGACTGCTGGTCGCTGGGCACAGCCAGGCCGCGTTTAGGTTGCAGATGGCATTATCACGCTATGGTTCAGCGCACGGGCGGCTTGGCGAGGAATCTCACGACGCTTTTGGGGCCTCCGGGGGACTGGACCATACCGTCCGCGCAACCAAGGTCTTCGACTAAGCTGGGGGCCTTACCGAGTCGCATGGGGTAGTTCACTTCTCGTCGCAGTTTAACTTCCCACCGCCGCCTGTCAGGATCGCTTCGCTGGGAATGGCTCGTGGAGGGCTTGCTGTGTGCTGGGGCGGTGCGGCTGCTCTGTCCTGTCACGAGGAACGTGGCGTGCTGAGTGGCGCTGTCTGTCGGAGCGTCCCCTCTGACCGCCGGTCGGTTCCAGTCTGGAGACGCTGCTGGAGGCGCCCGTCATTGACATAGTGCCGGCCGGCTGCGTGGTGCCGGCCTGGGTGCGCCACAACACGCTGCGTGTGACGGAGCGCGGCCTCGTGCTGCCGCTGCACCCGGACGAGCCCTGCCTGCCGCGCTGGCTCCTGCTCGCCATGAAGACGCTGGCCAACTGTGAGTTTTTGGAGAGCTTGGAGAGCTGTTGGCACAGTCAGATGCTGGTTTATAAGGAGGTGTTCCGTTTAGTCTTCAGGGTTCGTGTCGTGCCAGGGATTGTGGTGGTTCAGGGTATTGGCGGTCTGGTGGTTCAAGCCCTTTCCTGTCGTGTTGTTTACGATGCTGCTGTAGTGAGCTGATGCCTGTTACTCAGACGTGTGGTGGACCCGAGTATCGTGATTTCTTAGGTCGACGATTATCGACGCCATCCGCAGTTAGTTCAAGGGCGCAGTTTGAATGGCTGGACTGCAGCTTTATTCGGTGCTATATTGTGTCGACCTTGACCTTGGTTGGTTGCTGGACGGCGTGAGACCGTCCTGAGCGCCGTCTGTGTCCAACAGGGCCGCGTTACCAGCTGTCGGACCTGCCCCTGGACGATTATGCCGACTTCCAGCTGGACGTGTTCTACGTGATCCGGCAGTACTTCGGCTCGCTGCCGTTCCCGCTGGTGCCGGACGAGCTGCGGGACCCGGTGGTGGCCGCCTTCCTGCACGCCGAGCGGGCAGACCGGCGGCTGCGGCTGGCGGCGGCGCCGGCCGCCTCGGCCGAGAGCCTGCTGCTGCTCATGTCGCCGGCGGCGCCGAGCACGTCGACGCCGCGCTCCGGCGACGAGTCGCCGCCGCGCGCCCTGCGCGGTCAACACTCGCTGCTGGCGCCGCCGGCGGCCGTCACGCCGGCGCGCGAGAGCGTGGCCCAACTGCGACGCCGGCTCATGATGCTGGGCGTGGGCGGCGGCGGCGACGGGCCGCCGGCCGGCGACGAGCCGCCGCGCCGGCCGCGCGCCGCCAGCTTCCTGCGCGCCATCGCCGACGGCAAGGAGAACGTGGCGCCGCCGGCCGGCGACCGGTTCTGCCAGGCGGTGTACTGGCCGCCGCTGGAGCCGAGCCAGGCGGCCAGCGGCTGCACGCCGGCGGCCGGCGGCGACCAGTGCCGGCCCGGCCAGTCGGCAGAGCCACCCCCGGACCGGCCGGCGCTGCGGGCCGTGAACCGCGGGCCTTACGCGGCCGACCCGCGGCGAGCAGAGTACACGCCGTCCACGTCCGGCACTCAGGACGCCGTCTCTGCCGTTTATCAAACTGGCGGCGTCCCGAAGCCAGGTCTACATTCCTCTTCGTACCCTCCAACATTGCAGTCGCGTTCTAGCAACTACGTGTCCTTCACATCCAGCCCTCAGGCCAGCGAGTACTCTCCGTGCTCGGCCAGTGTGCTGTCGGAGGGGAGCCGGCGCGGGTCGACGTCTTACCTGCAGCCCGGCGGACGGATGTCTGTGGCGTCCAGCGCCCTGACCGCCAGGCATCCAGTGGATGTGTCCGCGTCTCAGCCCGGAGTCCGTCTGTCGACCTCTCCCCTCTGTTATTCTGGCGAGTCCGCGCCATTCCAGAACCGTCAGCGGGGGCCTGATGCTTCGTGCGCCAGCAGCGTGCAGTCCTTGTCGGTACCAGAGCTCGTCAAGTCTGCAGCCACGACAGCACATTCCGTCCACGTCCAGCCTCCACTGCAGCGGACATGAGGCGTCGTCGTCCAGCCTTCAGCCTCGACAGCACCTCCCATCCACGTCCAGCCTGGGGTCAGGCGAGCACCAGACGTCCAGTCCTCAGCCTCGGCAGTACCTTCCGTCCACGTCCAGCCTGGGTTCAGGCGAGCACCAGACGTCCAGTCCTCAGCCTCGGCAGTACCTTCCGTCCACGTCCAGCCTGGGATCGGGCGAACACCAGACGTCCATTGTCCAGCCTCGACAGTACCTCCCGTCCACGTCCAGCCTGGGATCAGGCGAACACCAGTCGTCCATTGTCCAGCCTCGACAGTACCTCCCGTCCACGTCCAGCCTGGGATCAGGCGAACACCAGACGTCCAGTGTCCAGTCTCGGCAGTACCTTCCGTCCACGTCCAGCCTGGGCTCAGGCGGACGCCAGACGCCGTCCTGCAGCCTGCAGGCGGCGGGCCGGCGCGGCTCCGCCTGCAGCCCGCCGTCAGCCGGCTGCAGCCTGCGGCTGTCGGTCAGCGCCGCCACCGACCTCAGCTGCCAGTCGCTGGCGTCGGCGGCGGCGTCGGAGCCGGCTGCGCTCGCCGCCGGCTCGCCGTCCGACTCGGCGGTCGGCTCGAGCCTGTCCTCGGAAGGCGGCCGGCCGGCCGACACCTGCCTGGAGACGGTGTTCGGCGCTGCCGGTCCCGTGACGCGGTTGATCCCGCAGCGCTCCGTGGAGGCGCTCCACCTGCCGGCCAGTCGGCCCGGCTCGCGGCTGTCACAGGCCACGGCCGGCTCCAGCGAGAGCCTGGCCGGCCGCGGCCGCCAGGCGGCGCCGGCCGCCGCCTCCATCCGCCGCCACCAGCTGCGCGACGACTCGCTCTCGCGCTCCGTCAGACGGCTCAAGGAGCGCCGCCGCGACAAGCAGGAGCAGCGCCGACTGCGCGAGGAGCAGGAGCGCCAGGAGGCGGCCGCCGCCGACTACGCGGCCTTTTCGTCCGGCCTGAGTCACGCCAGCGACGAGGGCGCGCTGCCGGCCGCCGGCTGCCGACGCAGTCTGTCGGCCGATTCCGAGCCGGGGTCGGCGGCCGCAGCCGGCCAGCCCAGCACGCTCAAGGCCGCCCGGCTGCTGGGCGTGACCGTGGAGCAGGTCGAGCGGGTGCTGCCGCCGCCGCCGCCTCTGCCGGCGCGGCGGACGGCGCCGGCGCCGGCCGCACTGCGGGTCTGGCAGCGGCGCAGCGTGGCCGACCCGAGCCGCGTCAGCCAGCCGACCGCGTCCCCGCTCCAGCAGGCGGCCAGACAGCGGCACTCAGGTCAGTGGAGCGGCCACTGTGGACCTACCTGATACTCGTGCATAATATCAGTTGCATTGTCGTTCGCCTTCACCACCGACATATCGCGCCTGACACCATGCGTGTTCACTGTAACCTGCTGTCGGCGTGTGTCGTGCTCTCGCTGACGGCGGGCCGTGCGGCCGCTGCCGGCAGTCGTGGGTCGCGACTACGAAAACCTGCGCTACGCCCCGAGCCGGCTGCTGGGTGAAGAGCCGGCGCCGCCGCCGCGGCGCGCGCTGGCCGCCTACCAGGGCCGGTTTCGGGCCACGCCAAGTAAGCGCCGCCGGGCCGCGGGCCGCCACGGGTCTTCTGAGCTGCACCTCAGTCACGGTTCACACGGTAACTGGCACTCCGTCTTTCCTGTCTGTCGGCTGGGCTGTGGCCGGGCGGCGCCGGCGACGGCCGCCCGCCACGCCCCAGCTCGTGGTTGTCTCTCTGTGTGTGTGTGCGTGTTTTCTGCACGGCATGGTTTTCCGCGCTGCGCTTGGCTTGGCTCGGCTTGGCTTGACATGCACTGCACGGGTGAACGCGCTGTGCATGAGCTGGGCGGGGGCTTGAGATATGACTGTTGTCTTGAGACTGGACCGCTGTCGGAGCTTGCTTTGTGTGGGATTTTGCTTAGAACAGCCCCATTTGGAGTGGACGCGGTGTTGATAGCCTGTGCCTGGTGTGTCAGCTCCTGGGTGTTGCCTTGTGATTAGGCTGGAAGCAGAGGAGACCGTGTTGGTGTCGGGAAGCCGCTCTGTGGCTCGGTGTAACCGAGGGCCGGCCGACCCGCCTGCTGCAGACCTGGTGACTGCCGACGGCCACAAGCTGGCCAGGGAGAGCCTGCAGCTGCTGCTGACGCTGCTGCCGCCCAGCTGCCGGCGACAGCTGCAGCTGCTGCTTCAGTTCATGCACAAGGTCTCCGGCAACCAGCAGCTGCGGCTGCCGCACCCAGCCGGAACCAGGGATCTGGTAAGTGATCCTGCAGAAGATAACCGTTGCGTCGTTCATGTCTGGTATATCAGTGCGGTTTGGTCCCAGACAGCTCTTGTCAGCTCAGGTCATTGTTCCCACAGATACGAATGTTTGCTGGCTATATTTCTGTCCGAAGCGTAGTTTAATTGTCCTGATCTGGAGTAATACGCGTATTGAGGGTTGTGGTACTGGGCACCCACTACGGTCGGAGATGTCTGTCAAGCCTTAGAGCCGACCAGCCAGGGTCTGCAGGATGAACTGAGTTCCGCCGCGCCTTTACAAGCACGCGTCATCGTTTGCGTGACGCTTCACCAGTGTGACGTGTCTTGTTTCCCGGGCCGTGCTCAGATGCTGAGCACGTTCGCCGGCCGTATCCTGAGCGTTCCGTCCGAGAGTCGGGCCGACTCGGAGCTGCTGCGACGGCTGGTCGGCTACCTGATGGATCACCATTCGGAGATCATGGCGCCGCCCGTCCATATCCGAGACACCGTCAACGAACGGGTCCAACAGCAGCAGCGGGAGAAGGTGAGGCACCGTCAGCGAACGGGTCCAGCAGCAGCAGCGAGAGAAGGTGAGGCCCGTCAGCGAACGGGCCCAGCAGCAGCAGCGAGAGAAGATATGTTAACTGATGCGAACAGCAGCGAATGCTCTGTACTGACATCTTCACCTGGAATGTCATGTTGGGTGTAACCATCGTCCGAAATGATCTTGTTTGTTACCCTGAACTTTGTATTTAACACCATGAAATCAAAGACCATTCCATATGGTGTTTGTTATAGCTCAGAATTCAAATGTTATGTTTCCAGATACAGAACACCTCGTCAGGTTTACTGATCGCTGATTGTCCGCTGATTTGCGCCGCTGTGCCCTGGCGTTGGTAGCGATTGTGGGGACCGGAAAGCGACAAGACATCTGAGCTGTATGGCATTTTGCCAGCTCCCACACGTAACCGCAGTTTTAATTATCTGTGAGGCTGCGTTGAGAATCGCTGCTGAATGGCGGACAGTTGCTGTGTGAGCGTTCGTGGCTGTGTGGTGTGGCCGTTAGCTGGGCTGGAACTGGAGGACGGCTGACCGCTGGCAGCAGTGGCAGCACAGTGGGCACCTCGCTATGTCGTCAGGTCCAGTACGAGGAGGAGGCGCCGGTCACCTACTGCCAGCTGGTGTCGCCCGAACAGTACGGCCGCGACCAGCTGGTGCAGACCTCCGATTCGCTGCTGTCCCTGCTCGACGTCATCATCGCTGACGCCAGTATGTCGCGCAAGGACAAGAGGAAAAAACTCAAACAGGTGAGCCGGACAAGGCAGAAAGGGAAACGGCGATGATTATTGAGTGTGGGGTACTTTGCGTGCCGGAGAACTACCTTTTTCGTGGCCTAGAGCAATCAAAATAAGTCGACAAGATAATGTTTGCTGGGGTTTCAGGGCAGTTGACAGGGTACTGACCAAGCTTCTACGCGTTCGGGACGTGCGACTTTCATGACGTAGTCTAGCCACTGCACTGCAAGTGTATGAAGAAAACAGGAACGCTGCGATGTTCCGACGGACTAACTGAACATTCTGCGGTGACGATGTGCTTGTGTTCACTGTCGATCACAGCCTAATGGCGTGTGTGTGCGGTACCTGGCAGTTCCGCGAGATGTACCCGGAGATATACGGCCGCCGCCTGCTGGAGGCGGACCGGGAACTGCAGGCGGCCGGCGACCCGCGCCGCACGCGCTCCCTCTTCTCGGCCACGTCGCTTTCGTCACTGGTGCGCTCCAAGTCGCTCCGGCTCTGAGACGCCGACGTCGACCAAGCTCGGCCGAAACTCGGCGGCCGGGTACACCAGCTGACCCGAGGCGGACGGCCGGTGCGCCGGCTGACGCCTGAGATTATGGACGGAGAGTGTTGCGGGTACATCAGCTGTCCCGAGGCGGACGCCTGAGATTACGGACGGAGAGTGTCGTGGGTACACCAGCTGACCCGGAGACGGGCGGGCAGAGTGCCAGCTGACCCCTGAGATAACCTGAGAGTGTTGCGGGTACATCAGCTGAGCCGGAAGCTCGGGAATGCTCGCCAGCTGAAGCCTGAAGGTAATCTGAGGCTGGGGCCAGAGGCGTCCGATTAAAGCCGCAGAGAGCGACCGCCCTGCCGTCCGGCTACGGGCGCTGTCGGGGCTCCGTTTTATACCGCTTTTAAAAAATCTTAATATCTTGACTAATTGGGTATTTGACAAGGCGCGTGAGTTACTGAATGACGACAGCGGATCACTTGTTGTTTCTTTCCGAAGCTACCGTTGTGACGGCTGTGTCTGTGCTCGGCGCTGCCTGCCTGTGACGGGCGGTCGCGGCGCCGGTCCCCGCTGGGTTCTGGTGCCGGCGCCGCGTCTCCCGTCTCGCTGCCCGGCCTGTCGGTGGCTGTCTCCAGCACGGAACGCCTGCGGACGGCCGGCCAGACGACGCTCGCAGAACGGTCCGGGCAGACGCGGCTTTGCACTCCCCGCTGTCGGGAGGGATCAAAGTGTGGACAGTGCCCGGAACACGCCGCTGCCGTCGATAATCACCGGGTTTGTTGGTCGTGTGTTCTTGTGAAACTATTCCACATCATCAGGGTGTAGGGCTATGCGATCTTGCATGTTTTATCGTATGCCGGTTTTATACTCGCCTAGCTGCAATACACGGTATCCTGTGCCATTAGCCCATAGATGTCGCACTGCCACGAGTACTTTTGATTAAAGAGTTTTCCAACATGTGCATGTGTGAATACAGCGCCACCAGTATACACTGACTTTATTTGGCTGCTGGGTCAGCAGTGCTGCGTTGTCCTCTGCTCCCGTGATACCGAGCGAATGGACAGCGCTGCAGAGGCCGAGGCCACGCCTCGTATGTGGACAGTAATTCTTAGTTGTCAGGAACAGGTACTATGTGTCCGTACCACTTGTGCTCATGGCCCCTTTCTGGGCACCGGTTTTGAAACAGCAGTGCATCCACTAATGGACGTCATACGAACATGTCGTCCCGCCCAACACCCTGCACTGACTGGAGCCACATGAACATTTGACAGACCCTATAGCCCAACCAGCCAAATCGACCACGTTGCGATGCGTCCACTGTATGCACTCATTTATATCGTCGCTTGCATTACTGGCGCGCCATCCCACCAGACTGGCGACTGGCGCCAGCCCACCATGACTCGCACTGGCAGGACTTCGAGTGAGATATCTGTGTTGGTGCCTTAGTTCGTTCGCATGCTGGTATCCTTGATTCATAGTTTCCTGTGACTCTGCATTAGCTTGCTTGTACACGACTGCCACCATTTCCGATACATTTTACGTTGGTGTCTGCCGAGGCAACCATCGCCGATGCAGCGTTACATGTAAATGTGAATAACAGCGACGTACCACCTAGGGACACGTCTTCATCCATGACACTCTGGTAGTGACATTCGCTTTCTCCCGCAGGCAATATTACAAAGAAATCCTTGTGCGCCGTGTATTCATACTGTCCCTTACGCCGCATCGCAAACTGTGGCTAACCCGTCAATGGGTATTGGAATATATGGTTTGCGTCTACGACGCAATGACATGTTAGACTGAGACTGGCGTGAAGCATAAATGGCCACACCATTTCACCGGATCATCTGTCTTCCTCTGCACCTCAATAACAGCCCAGTACGTGGATTACTGAGTACCACTATACCACTTACCTGAGTTCGTCTGCTCAACGCAATTTGGGACCTGTAACATTCCCAAGCGCATGCACGCTGCAGCGGGAAAGGATGCATCCACAAATTACAGTTACCTGCAATAATTGGCTAGCTATTCATTGGCGTGGGGAGACTAGATACTAAAAACGACCGGCAGCCTCGGCTCGGTGGCTGCGCCGCCGCGACTGCAGCGACCACAGCCGGCCGCAGAACGCGAGTCGAGACGGACCAGCCCACTCGAGACGGACCACGGACTGCGACCAGCCCACTGCATACTTCCACTGGTCCCGGAGGCCGGCAGAGCAGCAGCCGCGCCGGCAGGCTCTCACGGCAGGCCGCACAGTTCGCCGACACGGGAACAATGCCCGATGCACGGCGTTCGGGATACGGCGCGATGTGACCGGCCGAGCCGCCCGGCCGACCTCAGTCCCCGTGATCATGGTAAAAACATCATCCACCAGAGCTTACCAGGCACACAGCCTCTTAAAACTGCGACACTACAACTACCCACCAGACCAAGCACTGGTCGATCACAACTGATTGCCGATGATGGAATCACCGCCCATAAACAATGCCCTTACTCAGCAGCGCCCGACTGCGCGGTCAACCCAGCCGGACACGCACCACCCGGCTCCGTTCCGTGACGGTACAGGCGTTCTAGGGTCGAACCGGCATTACCGGGGCCCCACCGGAGAGGCGGAGCCCTCCGACTGGTCCGACTCCTTCCTGGCACGTGACTCGGAGCCCTCCGACGACAGGAAGTCGGTGGAAGCCGCCCCCAACACCGGAGAGTCCTCTCCCAGCAGATTGCACAGCTCCTGAAAAAGGTGGACGCATGACGGATTAGGCACCGCTGTGACGAACACGCCCACGCGCAACGGCCGCGGGGTGGTGTCGCGAACATTCAGAGCCCTGTGACTTTAAAGGAATCGACACCGAAGATCACTGGTGGTCAGCCCACTGTGAAGCGTTTAGTGCAAAAGTGAACAGCATTGACGTCAGACCGCATTCTGGATTCTAGTTAAATAAGTATTAGATTGGCGCTGACTGAGTCCAGCTCCGTTCCACCAGGATCCTGTTGGAAGGAATACGGTTACACCCTCACGCTTCTGGTCGTCACAAAGATGAAAAGCACCTCAATGAATAAGTGAATCACTGTCTGACAAACTTTATGCAAATGCACGGCTTTTGAGTTCGACATCCACATGCCAAACGCCGCGAAAACAGCCTCTGGAAGGCGTTCAATGAACGGGCGATTCCTCGTTTTTAGAAAGCTCGGCCCAGTGCCACAGGACGAGCCGTGCCTTCGTCCAACAGCCACCCACCTGGAGTCGCTCCTGCATCTTGGGCACGCCGCTCAGCTGCTCCTCCAGGGACTGTTTCTCGTCCTTGAGCGAGAGGCGAGTCTCCGTGTTAAGCTCCTCGAACCGCCAGCCGCCCTCGCCGTCGAACTGCAGCAGGTGCGTGTGGTACGGCCTGCGGGCCGGCAGACGCGGCCAGTGAGCGGGGACGAATCGGAACGGCCGCGGCGCCGCCGACAGATGCGACCGGCCTCTGGACCGACCACGGCCAGCCTCTGGACCGAGCACGGCCGGCCTCTGGACCGAGCACGGCCGGCCTCTGGACCGAGCACGGCCAGCCTTCGAAACGAGCACGGCCGGCTTCTGGACCGAGCACGACCAGCCTCTGGACCGAGCACGGCCAGCCTTCGAAACGAGCACGGCCGGCTTCTGGACCGAGCACGACCAGCCTCTGGACCGAGCACGGCCGGCCTCTGGACCAAGCACGGCCAGCCTCTGGACCGACCACGACCGGCCGCACAACCCTAACCACAGACCGGGTCAGGGGAGTCACGGGACAAAGAAGCATCAAACAGGACACATGGGGTAACAACGGAGTAATGATGGCAGACAAGAGAAAAGTTACCAAGTCACCTCAGGCAGATCCAAACTCAACAGCTCGTCAATTCAGGGGGAAAAGCATGAAGACAAGCGAATTGGCAGTGAGCACGTCATCGTGTCTCACCAGAGGGAGGGTCTGTGGGTGATGGTGAGCAGCGTTATGCCGGCGTCCTTGGCCGCCTGGAACATTTTGCCCTCGACGTCTATACTGACCGCGCTGGTGGATTCGTCGAGCAGGGCGTACTGCGGCCTGAAACAAGGCGCCGGCCGACTGAGACACAGCGCACTGCGCCAGAGCGACAGCAGGGTGCACACCAGTCACAACCAGTGACGGCCAATCCAACTAAACCGAAATCTAGGAGGCCAATCGTGGCGACAACCACCAACTTTCCGTACATGTATATTTCTGGTACAGTGTATGGTTTTTGTCGTGAAAATCTGACAAACGCGACGTCATTTAGTTTAACAAAGGAACTACAATGTATCATTACAGCCGGCACCGTTCATCACGGACATGGTAATGGTAGTGCACATGGGAAAAAAACGCAAGTATTATCTGCGGCTGTTCACCGACAGTGAGACCACACATCAAGCCTACGTCTCCTAGACCATCAGTCACATCCCGCGTGGTGCCTCAAAAAAGGCATGCTTTCTAAGGAATCATTGCATCGGCGGAAGCACGAATCACGCAGCGCCTCCGAAAACATCCGATCCTCTGATCTCACCGGTGGTAGAAGAGCCGGGCCATGCCCATGCGTTGTTTCTCGCCGCCGGAGAGGATGTCCTTCCAGTCCCCGAGCGCGTCCCAGCCACCCTCGCGCTCCAGCAGGTAGCCCAGGTGCACCACGGACAGGATGTCGGCCAGATCGGAGTCGGTGAAGCCGCGGGACCGCATCACCGACACGCTGTCCGGGTAGATCACCTGGTCCCGGAGCGAGCCGATCGACATGTACGGCCTGCCGACGGACAGGCGACATCAGCGGCCGCACAGACATCGGCCCACAGCGAGCCGACAGACATGTACGACCTGCCGGCGGACACACGACATCAGCGGCCGCACAGACATCGGCCCACAGCGAGCCGACAGACATGTACGGCCTGCCGACGGACAGGCGACATCAACGGCCGCACAGACAGATACCGGCCCACAGCGAGCCGACAGACATGTACGACCTGCCGGCGGACACACGACATCAGCGGCCGCGCACGGCACGCGGCCCCGCCGTGCAGTCTGCACGAACCGAGGCAATGCTTCTGAGACGTGACATGCTCTATATTGCCTGCGTGCTTTTATGAGTTTCCATTTGTGTGTCTGTTGAGTATCGTCTCTGGCACGTTATTCCTTTTAACTTTGACGTAACACTCCGAAAAACAATTTTTAAATGGAGCGTTTTCACTGCCAATACAACGCAATACAATACGTCTGCGAAGCAAATGGGTCCGTGTACAGCTAAACCGTCAACGTTCATAACCATTTCCAATTTCAGCAGTCGTTTGCAGGAGTGCTGTTGTGTTCAACTGAGTCCTTATGAATGGATCCATACAGATGAGTGACGAGAAACCGTCCCCATTCACAAGTCATAATTAGCAGCCGTCCCGTTCGGGACCACCACAACCCTGACACCGTATCGGTTATCGTAAATGTCTTAGACCGGGTCCGCATCTGTGTGGTCCAGAAGCTTAAGGCCAGATAAAGCCCCTCGACTGCGCTTCAACCGGAGCAAATTTACAAATTCACATTGGCAGTCAGGTGGCGACAGTACCGCCCTTCACTGAGTGAATCACCGTCAGGCAGCGGTCGCCCTAACCCCGCCGGTCCCAGCGATACGAACTCCTGTCGCCGTCCGCCGGCCGAGCTTCGAGCGCGTCCTGCAGCGTGCGTGCCGCGAGGCGGCCGGCGTCTCACCGCTGCGGAATGTAGAACATGTTCTCCGTGGTGGGCTTCTGCAGTTCGCCGCTGTAGACGGGCCACAGGCCGCTCAGGATCCGGAACAGGCTGCTCTTGCCGCAGCCGTTCGGCCCTGGCGCCGCCGAGCGCCGGAGAGACCGTCAGTACAGCCCGTCAGAGACCGGGGACCACGACAGCGAAACCATTCGGACGGCGGGGGATTGCGAGTCTAAAGGCCTGATTTGGGCAGCTTAATTCATAGTACGATTTCAATGGAGGGACTGGCTTAGTCTGAGCACCTGCGCAACTGCGACCGGCATTCCACAACTCTAGCCGACCACTACGAACGCGGTATTACGGTGCCAAGACATGTGTAAGGCCCCAGTTCATTTGTATGACTGTACTGGCTAGCTTAGCACCCGGTATTGTGCTCACCGCTGATGAGCAGGTGGGTGTCTCGGGTGATGGTGACCGTCAGTGACGGCACCACCACGTCACAGTTGGGCGTCACGATCGGTACGTTCCGCAGGATGATGGTGCCCTCAGCCGATTCTCTCACGTGGCCTGGAAAAACAAAACACACGCAAGAGTTTAATAACAAAGGATGGCACCATGCTCAAATGACTCTCACAACGGTGCTTCTCCACCAAAGAGCCGTCAAAAGCACCAGCGACTCCACAAAAGTACCGATCTCTTCCCAGCGCCCACCGCACCCCTTTAACACACAGTGGTCCCTCTCTCCCGCATTGACCAAAGTTCGCATTCATCTATTCTCGACGTACTGCAACCTCCAAACAGTCCGGCTCCGAGACCTCTCCCTTGTCATGGCTTGCACCACCCCCAGAAGAGCACGTGCAGCCACACGCACTTCTGGCTTCATAAGCTCCAAAATCCAGAGCGGACCCCCACACAAAAACAGCGCCCCCACTGACCCTGAATGACGGGCATGCCGTTCTCCATGGTGATGCCGTGCAGTGTCCTGCTGGAGGCGCCGGCGGCCACGGTGCGTTGGTACCGGCCGGAGCCCACCTCCTCAAACACGGTCAGCATGGTGCCCACACGTGACGTGTATCCGGCCAGTTCCACGATCTCCTGCGGGGTATCGAGGCGGTCGAGGTCAGTCGCCTGGCTCCGGACTGCCCAACAGTGCTGCCATCACGTGCTCAGGCCTTTTCATCTCTGTCATTGTGCAAACATCTCTGAGTTGGGAAGGGAATGGATATTCAGTGAGTACCATTCGTTAACAGGTTGCCTGAAATCGGCGCGATCCCGGGTCTGCCAAAACCTGCATATTCAAGATACCAAGTGCAAACTAACTCTGAACATGCGGCCCATTCCTGGTCCCTATGAAATCAACAAGTGTTAAAAAAGACCGGAATCACTAAACGCGGCCTATCATTGCTGGCCAGTTTTAATTAGGCTGAGAATACAGTGCAGTGCCTGCGGACAGAAGCCCCACCTTGTAGGAAGTCATGAGCCGTTCGACGGCGTCGGCGCCGGACTGCAGCATGTTCTTGGCGGTGGACACGTACTGGGTCCTTTCGCCAACCCCGCCGTCCGTCTCCAGTTCATCTGAAGCAGGCGGCACGACTCTGAGTCAGCCTGACTTCCGATACCGGGGCATCAGGCACAACGTCAGCTGATAACAGCAGGCAATGACACGACTGACCATCGAGAAATATGTTTGCAAATTTGACACAACATTCACCAATGCTACAACGGCGGTGTTCATCAGCTGTACAACTGCCGTAATCTATGTAGCACAGCACTGAATGGTGTCTACATTGTGTGATCTATACAGCACAGCACTGAGTGGTGTCTACACTGTAATTCAGATGACCCTTCTTCACCACATCACCTCTCCAGAAACTTGCAACACAGTATGTTTGAAAACACTAAGACAATACGTGCCTTGGAAAGTCGGACCTTTTCCTTATGAGGCAGTCCATGTGAGCCCTATGACGCTTGGTTTGGGTGCCTCACCTGTCTTTTTGTTTCCAAGCAGCAGTGGCAATGAAATGATGACCATGCCGAATCCGGACCATACGTACTTCATTAGGAATTGTTCCACCATCACGTACCACAGCTTATTGCGGAATATGATGTTCATCTGACGCGTCAGTGAACGGTACGCCGTCTGGAGGATACCCAGCTCAACCTGGCAAACCAAAGAACAATGATTTAGTGACAAGTATGAGACATGAACAGGGTCTGAGGTGGATCACAACGGCACGTTCATGCCACAACTTAACGACGGCGGTTTTCACAACTGCCAATTAGTCGAAAAGTCCAATGGACAACTGTTTCGCGCAAGAGAATTACGAGGTAAGAAATATAAAAGTTATGTCCAGCACGTCAAATTCCGTACTGTGATCTATTTTTCACTGTTCGTTTTCTAGACCCGTCCCATCAGACTATTTTGAACATTTCGACTCACTGCGTCCGACAGTTATAACAGCTGGCCTATTTGGTTTGTTCTGCAATGAAGGCCAGTCTTGCAATGCCAACAACCCATCAGATATCCACTAAAAAACTCGCCACATCTGTGGAGGGTAACTGAAATGGCACACTGGTTATCAGTCGCTGTCTTGGCCACCAGATTTTGTTTTAAATCTGCAGCTGATAAACAGCATATTTCCATCTGTCGCGGGCGTGCTATGAATTATGCCATCAAAGTCCACTTCATATGGCGCACCCATCTTGTGCTCTGTTAGAGACAGCAGTGGGTTTGTGAGGTCACTGATTTCCACAGACTGCTGCTTCTATTCATTATGCGCTGGACAGCTCGAACCGCTAAAAAGAAACATTTGGTATATCATTCCTGTCACGACTGCCCTGATTACTCCTCAAGCTTCGGTTGGAAATATCTGTGTAGTCCTTAACCCTTGCCAGTACAGGGGGACTGATGCGACGCTCCCCCTCCCCCCGTAGGTTTTTCACGAATCGACCGCTAACTCCATGGCATTCCATACGATCCGACAGAAACCATAATCCACTTTTTTAGGTCGCCTCCAATATGATTACGCGACTTAAAAGGGCCAAACTAGTATCAAAGTGCTGCACAGGATCAAGCTTCACACTCTTTTGGATTTGGGAATGAAAGGGAAAGCAGACCGAACGATACAATGGGCAAAGACATTACTAATTAAACAACGTGCAAACGGCCATTTATTTAAATAGTCTACACAAGATCCAAAGCTATAAAACAGGAGGCTGCATAACAGCACATGGCAAAGAATGCTCTGTTATCCAGTGAAAGCTTTTCTATCACAGCCAAGTGTCTTCCGGGATTTCCAATTCCGAGTAATACTGGAACAGTGATCATTTCACAACACCGAGTGCGACTGAATGGCCGTGTCAACGGAACAGAGCTGATTATTGCATGCTGTGACCTGTGTCAATAACGTCCAAAAATTTTTAACTGTTGCCCAAATGATAGAATGTTTCAATGCCCACAAAGACCACATTTCGCTTCCTCTGCGCCATAACAATTATAAGAGCTCAACAGCAGCAAAAACATCCAATCACCACAATTACCATTCACTCTATTATGACCATTTGTCATTGCTTGTCACGCACACAGTCATACAGTCATGCCATGTAAATCCCCGCATTATTGTGCAGTCTTTTTTGGCAGGTCACCGATACATCTTGTCGGCAATCGCGACCACGGCAAGTGCGGTCCGTACCTGATGTCCGCCGTAGAAAGCAATCTCCTCGGCGTTGGCGATCACACGCGAATGGATGTAGCGCAGGTAGCCCTTGCGGTTGGCCTCCTCGGCCACCAGCTTGCCGAAGGGCGGTGAGAGCAGGCGCAGGATCTGGCCCGTCAGACCGATCAC
Source organism: Capitulum mitella (assembly GCA_030062745.1). Lineage (NCBI taxonomy): Eukaryota > Metazoa > Arthropoda > Thecostraca > Pollicipedomorpha > Pollicipedidae > Capitulum > Capitulum mitella. The sequence continues at coordinate 36,588,610 of CP099839.1, forward strand.
TAGCCCGGCCAGCACCATGCCTGAAGGCGTCCAGCCACGTCAGTCGGCGCCCCATCAACGGCGGCGGACAGGACTCATTCGCCGGGACAAAATGGCGGCGATCAAGCAGCACATGACCAATACTGGCCGGAGACAGCCTGGCAGTGCATGCTGCAGCACGGCGCCGACCGCCACGGCAGGCAGCGGGTGGTGGCGACTCCCCCCCGCCCGCTCCCGGCCAGACCGACGACCCTGACTGACCTGGCACGTTGGCGCCACCGCGGCTGCGGGCCAGCTTGCCCAGCGCCGTGACGATGATGACGATGTCCAGCAGCGGCTTGGTCAGGTGCGAGTACAGGTGCGCCACGGACGAGGTGAACGCCGTCACGTCGTCCGTCAGGCAGTGGTCGGCGTTCTCCAGCCGGCCGTCCAGGTTCGACACTCGGTAGTAGGTCTGGCTGGCGAAGTACTTGGCATAGGCGTAGCGCACCAACTGGCTGCGGAAGGCCAACGCCAGTTTGCTCTCCAGGTAACGGATCATAGAGTTGGTATACGTGGCCGGCAACGCCACGCACAGCCAGCGCAGGATCATGCGCGTGAAGTTGACGATGTCCTTGCGCACGATGTACTTGATCATGCGGCCCTCGAGCGTGGCCACGTACACCGAGAGGAAGGTGCGCGCCACCAGCGTGCACGTGTGCAGCATGAGCAGCGCGCTCTCGCGGCTCAGCACGCCCGGGATCATGATCCGCAGCAGCCGCGCCAGCTGGCGGACGAACTCCAGGCTGACGGTGGCCATCTTGGGCCTGCGTCGGCCGCCCGGTTCGGCGGCCTTGGCTTGGCGCCCGGACGACAGCCGGCGTACCAGCAGCGTGAGCAGGCGGCCGGCCGGCCGGCGGCCCACCTTGTAGAAGTACAGCAGGAAGACGGCCAGCGCCACCAGGCGCGCCAGGCTCGTCTCCGGCACGCCCGTGCGCCGTGACACGGGTGCCAGCAGCTTGGATGCCACGGATGGCATTCTGATCTAACCTGCAACCAGGCACATGAATGAGAGTCAGGATAATGAAACAAATGATTGTTTTGCATCAACATTTTAAAATAATGGGAATTTTTTGACACATCCCTAAAAACCTAAGACTGATGAAATCAATCATTTCCAACATTTAGTGCTCTTTACATACTGTGTACAGCTGTCCTTCAAAGGGAGCAACAAGCTAAAGTTCATTGCATAATAATTCATTCTGCATAGCATGTACTCATACACCCAGAGTTTTCAATGCAACTGTCACAAGACAAAAATTTAAACAGCATTATCACATCCAATTTCTTGTACATTCTTATATCAATAGGGTCCATTCACATGCTTTTGCACAAAACTGTTCCTTTCAGTCACTACTTTATTATAATACATGACAATCATTCACACAGTATGGTGACAGTTTCATCAGGAAAACTAACAACTACCATTCATTCAAGACAAACTGGCAAACTCTAACTTTCCTGAACTAAAATATTACACTGGTGTCAAACTGGCATAAATAAGAACCAAGGTGGTCCAAAAAGGCAGTCTTCACTGCATAATAATTTATAAGTTTGCAAGCATACACCATTTTATGTCTAGAGTACCATATAATCACATCTCATTTTAGCTCAGAGCAAGGTTTGGCATACTCCAATGTTGTATGCAAAGTTAGAACTCATAAAGATTACCTAATCCAGTGCATTCAACCTTCATACCCCAGTACCTTTACAACACAGGCAATGAAACAATAGGGTAAAAATGACATTTGGCTTTTGATTCATGCATTAATTATTTTGGTCATTATTATCATAAAATGCAAACAAAATGAACCAATGTCAATGTGCTTTGTAATATCCCCTAAATCTTGATGTGCACTTACATAAATGGTAGCATTTCAAACACAAAACCTGGAAAAGCTGCATTCTGAAATTCACACCATTCACAACTAAAAATCTTGATAATCATTGCTTAACAAGGCAAATACAATTCCTACTACAGGATTACTACCACTATACCTACTCCTACCATTAACCAGTGATTACAAGGCATGAAACATGCTATCGCAGGACTTCTGGAACTATTCTTTCTATTAATCTGGGCATAATTCAAGCATGTATTATTACAATACCCATGTGTATCTGGCAATCCTTTAGAAGCGCACGCCATAAACCAAGCACACTGGATGACACATATACGGCGCGCGTGGCAAAAGGAGACGTCAGTTGTTGCAAGAAACAACAACATCATGCACTGGAGCTTCAGGTCGTAGATCACCTACTATTTGCTCTTGTTTTACACAGTAGGTTAGGTTAGGTTAGGTTAGGTTACGTAAGGTTAGGTTGGTTGGTTAGGTTGGTTGGTTAGCGATAGTGGTGATCCACGACCCTGGAGCTCCAATGCATAATGTTGTTGTTTCTTGCAACAGCTGACGTCTCCTTTTGCCATGCGCGCCGTATATGTGTCATCCAGTGTGCTTGGTTTATGGCGCGCGCTTCTAAAGGATTACCTGTGTATCTTGCCTGGTTTCATGAAAAAAGACAGATCAACTTCCTTCTCCAGCATTACAGACTCTGTTTCAAAAATGTGTCATACCTCAACAAAGACATGGAAATGGATGGCATGCTAAAAATCTGCTACATCAGCATTTCCTAACAAATATGCATTAAATCTTAAATCTCAATATGCAACCTTATAAGTTTTGTGGACAAGAATTAAAAAGTCCCATCATAAACAGTTGCCTGACGTTAAAAATACACTAAATGCTTTGCATTACATATGCTTTTCCAAAGCCATGAGAAACAAATGGTAAATGCTTACCTGCGTTTTTATAGCCTTGCACCGACCTATATCAAACAAGATAATATATCCTTCAGAATCAGTTGACATCAATATCCAATGTCGCTGCGTCGCACACAAGAAAGACGCCTGTGGCGCAAGAGAGACAAAAGACATCGAGAAAAAATATCTGTTATCGAATAATCGCTGCGATATTTCGGACGTCCCGACCCTCGAACTGTCATTGAAGCCATGGACTACGCTAAACGTGGAATGATCGGCGGAGTTTGGACAAAGTTTAACATTGCCCCAGCGAGCGTAGTGTTCGAGTTTATGTACTGGATGAGCTTAAAAAGGAATCCCAAAAAATAACCTACGTATTCTCACGAGCATCAACTTCGGGACATCACTGGAGTCCATTGCATAACAGTACCCAATGTTTTGGTTTGACATTGGTTAACACGTTTTATGGTATGTTCGTGAACATATTAAGATGGGAATCGTGATCAGGAACGCAGTTTCAGAAACGGAACATAAGGAATACTGAAACGTATGGGCTAATGACACCTGTTCATCGCCGGGGATCTGGGATAAACGCGAAAGGTATCGTACAATGCCCGATCCCAATGAACTGCGGGAAATTGTGGAACAGGAGCTACGTCGCCGGCAGGGACGCAGCCAAGGGTGAGATACCCGGGGTCCAGTACGAGGGTAAAATGGCGAAATGTAAAAATGATGAATGCATTTTTCGCGAATGCTAGATGGCGAACGCTAAACGGCGACATGTAAAAATGGCGACATGGTAAAATGATGAACGGCCAAATGTCGAACGCGAAGGCGAGCCATTTTGACAGTGCCATTTTAACGTGTCGCCATTTTTACATGTCTCATTTCAGCACTCGCCAAAAAGGCATTCGCCATTTTAACGTTTCGCCATATTGTCCGGACACCGGGGGCCTGGACCCCCTTAAGCCCGCATTTTTGGAAAATAATTGCACATCGTCTTCCCGGGGGGGGGGGCGGTTTTCGTGCGATTTCAGTTCACTCTGAGCTCCGGGCCTCCCCCGGGGCCCCCCTTAGGAAATTTGTGGCTGCGCCCCTGGTCGCTGATATTGGAAGACGAAGGCATAAGTATATGGAGCGCTTTGTCGGAGGGTGCTCGGGAGAGGTGAAAAACGTGCCAACTCGGTAACGTGTGACGGTGGAAATTTACGTCCCCTGGCCATTCTCCGTGGTGGAAGTATCCCCAGAGTCTGGAAAGACACCAACAGGTTGTCTTCGACAGGAACATAACCAAGGAGGTGTCATGGGGGCCATGCCCCCCTCCCGAGCCATGCGGTCTACACTAGATATATGGCGATTTCGCACGAATACGGAATAGTGATCATATATGTGTTGCAAAAACAAACATAACATGTTTTCCTGTCCGTTAAATGTGAGGTGAATTACAGAAAGTTGCTGTTTTTCTATAAATTTGGTCATATGTCATTGGCATATGACAAAATTCGACATTTGCCCCCATCCCCCGAGGAAAATCCTACTGCGTGCCTGGTCTTCGAGTAGGTATAATTCGCTGCCTTCCCGAAAAAGAAATAAAATCTCCTAAATTCAACGAAATTAGATGAATCGTGATGAATTATTTGCAGTTTGCCCCGGGGAGCAGCCAGGATTTTCTTATGGGGGCCCGAAGCTCAGTGTGCACTGAAATCATACGAAAACCGCCTGCCGGGAAAACGGTGCGCAATGGTTTTCGAAAAAAAACTGTGGGCCTCAGGAGAGGGGGCGGACCCCCCGGGCCAGGGCCTATTTTAAGGAAAAATGACTGCGGGGGCAATTCTGCGAACGAGACGCATTGGTTGAGACCACCCCCCGCATTTGCGTTCTCCTTATTGAATTTTGTCCACTTCATATATATACATATATTCCTAAGGAAAGGACACACACACACACACACATATATATATATATATATATATATATATATATATATATATATATATATATAGATGCTTTCCTAAGGCGAATTACGATGAACACTTCCACAGCGCTCTGTCATTAACTGATATGTCTTTTGGGGGAACCATGTGTGCAAAATATGGCTTGGTCCAGCACTCTTAAGCACTTTCACACGAAGACTGTATGTCGTTTGTGCTGGATTTTATTTTATTTCGATGAAATTCGCGCTGGCTTTTGTGCATTCCGAGCCCATTAGATTCAAAGGACACGATTTCATTTATCCCCAGCAAGAACTTGTTCTCCCTGGACTTGTGATCCCTGGGAGATTCGCTCAGGGATGTCTGAAATGCCCCCAAACGTGTTTTGTGCTTGAGTTTTTTTAAAAGAAGCGCACGATATGCATAAAATGCACATCATAGTACTCCTTTTGACACACTGGATCGAAAGACACTTCGCATTCTGTCTCAGGTCATTGGTCACTGGCCCTGTCGGCAGTAGTGTGGCTTAGGTGGGAATGATACTTCAGTCCTCTTAGTGGTCTCGGGGTTCTGGCGACGATGCTATTCGACGACTTGCAGCAGGTACTGCTTTTGCCTTTCATCCTTCGTCATTACCTTGTTGTATACTTGGATAAGAGCCACAGCTCGTTCGGCGAAGTCGCTAACTACCGCGATCCCGCACAGGACTTCCTTAGCGTTCGTGAAGCCAGGTGCTGTCTCCCAATCAGCGGGATCTGCGGCAAGGAAGTCCATGTTGATGCCGTAAGCTTTCAGGTTGCCCATGGACTTAGCGGTAATGAAGTCGACGATGATCTTCCTGGGACGAGAACCTCCTTTTCTGCGAGATCCACCTGCGCTCGCTGGGAGGACTCTCCGATCCCTGTTCCTGGAGTGCCGCGATCATCCTCGTCTTCATCTCACACGGCACGCCCTCGTCGAAGAACGACACACCAGCCAGTTCTTCGCTGGGGCACCATAATAGGTGATTGTTATAATAAATCATATGTCGACTATAATGTCATAATAGATAATAGGTGATCGGCAAACTCCTTGGAGATCCCCTTCGAAATTTCAGCATTCACATCAGGCTTGGCAGAACGGCCAGGTCGCGCACGGAAGCGCTGACCGCCGATGAAGAACAGAACCATGCACTGACGTACAAAACAACCATGAAAGAGACGAAGCGCTTGAGTGCTCCCAATTCACTGAGAGTCACGGAGAACTGATGGCAAAGCCAGAAGATCTTGATCCCGCAGATTATGCGCCCCATCCATCTGGCGCGATGGAACCATCTATCTGGCACGTTGGAGAGCACCCGGCTGGGGAACTTGATTCGCCGTGGAGGCTCTTGACCAAAGGGCATAATCGAGACCTCAAAGAACCAACGATGATCATCGCTAGGCTGGATTTCGGCGAGCTTCTCACGGCAGAAGGCGACGAAACGATCATTGGAAGAGAAAAACTCATACAACATAGTCTCGGCCAATGCTGGCTCCAGGTCTTCATACACCATAGGTTCAAATTTGTTCCAATCAATGAGTCCCCATCTCTTCTTGAAGCTCTTGAACAAGGAGATCGCGGTCCCGAGGATGGACCGAAGCGCGTGGAGAAAGCCGCCTCTGCCTCCAGTTCGACGATATGATGACGACAAGCAAAGTGAAAAGGCCGTCACTCAAGCTTCTGCTGAAGAAGCGTGTTTGCTCCCACAACTTGTCCAGTATTGCTGGAGGTGGTGTCGAAGCTCATGCCGACGACGTTGTCCGAAACCTCCCAGTCTTCCAGACAAAGCGCGACAACGTCGGCTGGCGTTGCTCCGGCTCTACTTGCAACTTCTAACACCGAAGAGCTTGGCGGCACTTCTTGGACCGGTTACAATGACAGAGTCGATCCACCTTTTCCTTTCCATCGTCAGTAACAGTTTGCCGTCCCAGTGGACCACCAGGTTGGGTGACGCGGAGAAAGAATGCTAGATTTCGTCCGCAATGGCTTTCCTCTGCGATCTACGTGCGCGCCTGCCCCAGCTTCTGTGATCGCCAGTTCAGAGGAGTCGTGGCCGAGGACCGAAGCCGTCGCCGATAGGAAATGAATTGCAGAGCGATCATTGAGCTTGGTCCGATCGAGGGCTGCTGCCTGACCAGGAGTGGCGATGTTCTTGGCTCTCCTGCAGGGCCGCTTCGAAGGCATGGCCAAGGGCTGCGGGTCATCCTGATCTGTCAATTATGTGTTATCGGTAGGCGAGTATTCCAGCTGGGCAGTTGCCTCATGCTCGGTCTGCTGTTTAATCTAACAGCGGGCCCTTTAAAGCTTCGGCCTACTGTTGTCGTTGAAGAGCTCGCTCCTCCTTCTCAGAAGGGAACTTATCGAATACCACCATGACGCCTCGGCGACCTGGATCCCTTTGGGCCTAGAGAATGTCTTTATCCTCTTGGTTTTGATGATCTTAATGGTGCCGACAAGGGCAAGGTCAAAAACATTGTTAAGGTTGTCCCTAAATCCATTCTTCTTGTCAATTTCCGGGCTGAACCTCCAGAATTTGCCTTTGGTACTGGTCAAGCTTCCTGATGAGCTTCTTTATCACGTTCCGCTCCGGTGCAGTGAGAATACGGGCTTTGTTCCACACCTTCATCATTTCGCGGACGATCTGTGTTTTGACCTACCTCTGGGTAAGCTTATCCACACGGTGGGACTGAAAATATTGCTGCAGCACTTCTCCCCGCGAAGGCAGTTCTGAGCACCGGTCAACCAAAATTCGGCTTTTTTCTCGTGGTGCAGCCATAGTGGCACAGACTTCCGTTATAAAAGGTACTTTCTGCATTGACGCAGGTGGTCCTTAAATATCCTGACGTCTAAAAACGCGCGGGAAATTGCCAGACCGGCACCGTGGGTTGCCGTGGCATGGCAAGGCGTGGTGTTTCAAATATATAAGTCACAGTATGCAAACGATGGGCAGAATATTAGCAAGATGTTGCGGCAGCTTCGGTTCTTCCCTAAATGAGACAGTAGGTTGCCTGTCCGGGATAGTTCCTGTTAATCTAATCTATCCCCAAAATACATTTTCTCACCGAATTTTGGCCATATGTTTTTCAACACTGCGCAGAAGTGTAAAAGCTGTCCTAACACAGGCAGAACAAACTTCTCCATTTCCAGGTTATCGGCCCCAAAATAAAAAAGTCACCTCAGATTGAAATATTCGCCTTAGGTCCGCCTCAGTGAGATATCATCAATATTCGTCATTATCTGCAGTCTGGGCCATGCCATGTTCGTTAAGCAGATGAAGCATTCTCATGGGATGCTCAAACCCATGCACTAGGAGCAGCAAGATTGACGGTTTTAATATATGACTGATTAATTTTCTGTTTTCCTCGCGTAAAACTCGGGTTTAACCGCCTAGTTCAATGAAGTTCTACCAATCAGGTACTGGGATTTTAGCAGCGTTTTCGGATCAGGATCATTGGTGATGACTACAGCACTGCTGGACTGTTACCGCATTCATATAAACCTTATCTCACCATAGCGAAACCGCCCTGCGCACCAGCTCGCCGTTCAGTTTTCTTGCGCTTGAACACGTCAAAGATGGTTATCATCATTTTTAACGTGCTTACGATGCAATGAAACGCCGGGGCCGCCCACCAGACAATCGCGGCATCGGGTGCCGGCGTACTAATTACGAAACACGCTCACCAGCGGTCACTAGGTGTGCCTGCAATACGTATTATGAAGTGATGCTTCTAAGTGTGCTCCCACATTACTCAGTGATTCAACACATCCTTCGTTGATAAGATACTGCTTTGCGAGCGCAGCGCTTTATGGAATACCTTCCTGGGTACGCTAGTACACCTGGTTTTTTTTTCCTTGCATGGGCAAAGGATCTTGACTGGGGGGGCAAAGTGCCCGACTGGGGGGGCATTTGCCCCCCCAGTTAACATGTTAAAATAGGCCCTGCCCCGGGCCCCCTTCTTAGCTGTGCCTGCGGTTTGCCCCCATTCATCCCATTTCCGCGAGGGATTCCGGAAAGCGTGACGTATTTTCTGCTTACAGAGGCATTCCTTGAATGCCGTTGCAAGCAGAAAGCTGCAGCAGAAAACTTTGTGAGCAAATCCAAAGAAACCTGTTTTGAGGACAGGGGTGTGGTTTCTTATCTCTTTGTAGGTCCCCTGGCACCCATAAGGTGGAAATGGGCACCCACAATACCGTTTGGGCACCCACAACTTGAATAATGTTTAAATATTGAAATATAGTTGTACTCTCAGTCCCACGACGTTAACCATCAAAAATCAGCTTTGTAAACAATAATCGGGACTCATTTACTCCACTGTCACCCAACAGTTGCTTTTCCCCACCACCCTCCAGGTAACATTGTGTCAAGCCGGATTATCACCGGGTCCTGGAGAAAGGTTTTCCATTAAAGGGAGTGTATCTACTCAAATCGTGATTTTATAACTGTGCACGTACCAATGAGGACATTTTTATGAATCAAAGCGTAGGTACCATTCATCCTTGACAACTCGCTCTCATTTGCTCGTATTTGACTGGGGCAGGTGAGTGCGCTGGCCGCCAACCCAAGTTTAATCTATCTACCCCATTTTCAACACTAAAATCGCCGATGAATCGGATTAGTGTATCTTTAGCCTCTCCGACGTTGAATCTTACAGCAGCTGACGAACACCAAAATTATCAAAGCGGCCATCATGGATTCAGGCAAGTAACGCTGATGTTCCTCGAATCTCTCGCAGGTATGTATTACGTGAACAGGTCGAAGTACATTAATGTTGTTCGTCAAAACAATCGTCGCTGCCGTTTGTAACTGCATCTGGTACAGCAAGGCAGAGTGTCGGGTATGCAATGGGTTCGTCCAAGGTTTGCCTACGTATTTGCCGCTCGCCGATTGGCTCCTTCCTCTAGTATTTTGTGTTGTATTTTGCCTACCGATATCACTGTCGATAAATACAGTAATTAAAATGCGTGAAATATTGATCTAAGACGACCAAAAAGCACTTTTCATTTACATGATAATCCATAACCAATGTTAAATATTCCCCGAAGTGCGTTTTTGGGACACTGGAAAAACTGGATATATTCCCTTTAAAGATGTCGCCGCCATAAAGCCATCTATGATTTACGAAAGTCATCCTTCCCTAATTTACCTCCCGTAATAACTTTTTAATCTCATTTCTCGGAACTTTAAGCACAAACGCTTGTCACGGCCCCCTCCCCCTCCGATACGCAATGTCCGAATGTCCCCATATGTGTTTTGGGCACCCACAATCATTTTCCGAAAACCTCGCCCATGTTTGAGGAGTTTGTAGGGGCTTCGATTTTTCGGCGGTGGAAATTTTGTGGTGAAAAATTTCGTTGGTGGAAATTGATACCATTTGTCACCTCTGGCGTTCGGAGGCAAAACGATGTTGGCACCTACTCGAAAGACGCTGATCCAGGGGGGCGATGGGGCGACCTCCCCCCTCGGCCTGAGAAACGGCCCCCCTCGAGCCGGCCCGGAAGGGACACCTTTCAAATTCTGAAGAGGTCTCGAAGGGGTCCCGTATGAGCTTCACGGGGTCTCTGTAGAAGCGTGACGTAATGGGTTCTTGATACGATCAGGGCGGCTTCTGGGAGGATTAGATGACCCCTGAGACGCATAGAAGAGCCCCGGGACGCAGCCAGGGGGGAGTCCTAGGGACCACAGGACAGGACAGATCAAACCCCCCTCCCCAAATGTCTGAAAGGTGCCCACCACCAACGAGGTTATAGAGAATTGCTCTTTTAAAAACCGAAGCTATCGTTAAAATATTTAAGAACTGTAGGCAAGAGAAGACAAAAGATGAAATATATATTTCCAAGCATATAGAGGGGTCTCCATCAGCCTGAAGGGGGCCCCTGCCGCCCTGTAAGGGAGCCCCTGCCAGGCTGTGGAGGCGACCTGCCAGCTTGTAAGGGCCTCCTGCAGATATGTAGGGGGCCCCCTGCCGGCTTGTAGGGGCCCCCTGCCAGACTATGAAGGCCCCTGCCAGCTTCCAGGGGCTCCCTGCCGGCCTGTAGGGGCCCTGCTGGCCTGTAGGGCCCCCTGCTAACCTGTAGGCACCCCTACTGGCCTGATGGGACCCCTTTGCTGGCCTTTTGGGCCCTACCGGCCTGCAAGGACCTCCTGCCGGTCTGTAGGGCCCCCTGCTGGCCTGCGGGCCCCCTACGAACCTTCGGAGGGCCCCTGCTGCTCAGGGGTCCACATGAAATGGAAAGGGGGCACCGCAGGGCGAGGACCCCCGGAATGTTTGGCTGGCTACACCCCTGGAAGGGCCCCTGAGACCACAACAGGGCCTCATCACGGCAGATTGCCCCCGAGTCCGCCAGAAGGGTTACAGGGCCCCGAGACGGCCAGGATGAGGACTGATCTATTTATAATTACAGATCTATCGAACAATAATCACCATCCCTAGGACGGCATAGGGGCTCCGAATGGATTTCACGAACCTGTATAAAAAGTTGAAGGCTCTTGATGCAGTGAGAGGGCCTCCTGGGGTTAATGAGACCCTGAGACAGCAAGATGGCCCCCTAAGATTGATTGAAAGGCTCCTGAAACTCTCCAAGGGTCCCTAGGACCGCAAAAGGTGCCCCAACACGACAAAGCGTCCATGAGACCGCTTTAAGTGCCAGAGAGGCCCCTGGTACGACAAGGATTTAAGAGGGTGCCTAGCACGGCATAAGGAGACCCTGGTCAGCCAGAGGGGCCCTTTGAACGGGGATTCGTCAGTAACCTCAACCTTGAGAGGGGCCCAAATGGTCTATACTGGTCTTTTTGAAAACCTGAGGGTTCTTGATGCAGTCAGGGGGACCCAGGAAGGTTAGGTGGGCCCTGCGACGGCAAGGTAAGCCCTTATACGGCGGATGGTCTCTAAGACTATCAAAAAGGTCGGAGGGCCGCTGCGAGGCAAAGCGATAAGAGGACCTCTTGGACGGTATGGGCGCTCTGGAGGGCCAGAGAGCCCCCGAGTGTGTTAGCCGGGTTTCTGGCTTAGAAAAGGTCCGTCTGAGACTGCCAGTGAGACCCCGACTTCCAGATATACCATATGTAATAGAGGTAGACCCCTGATACTGCCATAAAGAATACCGGAGACGTTCAGAGGGCCCATGACACTGTGCAGGAGCCTGGAATCGCCAAAAGATCTTTCGTCATTGCCAAAGGACACATGAGACGGAAAATGTGTTCCCCAGAGACGACAAGAGGGGCACCTAGCCTTTGGAGAATAAAATGTGTCTAGAGGACACATTTTCCGGTGTCCCTCAACACCAAAAAACAACACCTTTTCCAACCTTGTCCCATCTCCGGTGGAAGTTTAACATAAACTCTATGGCGTTACATGGAAAGAAACGAGTTAAAAAACTGGCTCGCCCCCCTCCCCCCCATCTCTGGAGAGGCTCCGCCACCACTGGTCTCTAGCAGGGGCCACTGAGACGAAAAGGAACCCCCTGGAACTAACAGGCCTTAAGGCGTCCAGACAGTTTCTCAAACGGCCAAAGGCTCTTAGGCATTGCCAGAGGCGCCTCTGTCACGGCAGAGAGAGACGTATGGAGTGCCCTTGTTACTGCCTGAGGGATTTCCTAGACGACAGAAATTCCCCAGGGACGACAGGAGAAAACCCGAGATGGCTTGAGTGTCCTTGAAATTACCAGATGGGTCCATGACACTGCCTAGAAGTGTCCCTGAAACTGCCAGAGGAGCGCTTGAGACGTCCCAATGGACACGTGAACTTGTAAAAGGAACCTGAGACCACTAGAGAGCCCTGACACAGCAGGCGACCTGACCCCACCAAAAAGCTGACAAAAAAGTCCTCAGAAGCTGCGAGGGGGCAAAGGGCTCCTGGGCGAGATATACACATTTCATGTAGAGGGAGGGACGCAGCCGCCTAAAATCCCGCCGATGTTGTCATATTTCGGTGACTTTGTAGAACAAAACGAAAAATTTTCTCAAATGAGGTGACGCGCTTGAATTTTGTCAGTTGCTTTATGTGATAAAACGAGCAAAACTGCATGAAATATTTCAGTTTGGACCCGAGCAGACCAACGTTTTCTTCATATCTGAGGAGCAAAAAATGGCAGGAACCCGACGGGGAGGGGGGTCCGCGCTGACCATTCCCTCCAACTCCACCCCCCCCCCCCCCGGCGAAATCCTGGATCCCCTGTGCGTACTCGCAGACGGGTCGTTTTGCTACAGGCCGAGATCAACGCATTGGCTAAATCACGGTGGCGTCTCCATGTGGAAGCACGAGAGCTGACAACATGGATGAGAACTGCATGCCCATTGCAGCATCTACAATCTGATTTTGCATCGCCCTAAAAGCAATACCCGGCTATCCCTACGACGCGCGAGACGGAACGTTTGCGGAATGGAGGGGACAAAATCATTTCTAAACAGCATTCTTTCCAATTCCTTCCACGCAACGCCATGGAAACAGAGATATAGGGTTAATGCTGAATTTTCCCAGTTATGGGGATAGCTGTTCCCACAGACCCTCGCTTACGACGACTTTCGCCCTGCCTGACGACAGACCGGTGGTAGAAATATTGTCACCGACCTCCCCTAAAATGCCAAAGAACAAGGGTGTCGATTGCTATTCTTTTGTAAAGGCCCCCGAAGTTAATCTGGGCCCTCATTGTTGGTTCCGCCCCAATATTTTCTGCCGGCGTTAAAGGGAAATGGACAATAATAACGGAAAGGAAGACCGCATTAGGTAAGAGATTGGCAGAAAGTATACAATAAAGTATTAAGTGATGTATCTATCTTCTATCTGCGTATATGCCTTTATACATGGGGATATATGCGATTTTTTATGTAATAAAAAGTAACAAAAAAACTTACAAATGCCCGCTAGTCAAAATAAAGTGGGCTAAAATCTTCGAGAAACACACACGTGGGAGAGGTTAGGTTATCGGGCCCTCGGCTCGGCCCTCCCGTCCAATCATTTACAGAAACCGACGCCCCTGCCAAAGAAATTGACTAAACTTATAGATAGATCTGCTAAATGCCGGCAAAATTTTCGCAAGCAGTACAACGTTGCATTTTACAAACGGCCATATTTGGCATAGGTCGATGAACTACGTGTCATGTCACAGGTACCGCACAATTCAAAAGTGAAAGAACAGGGTGACAGGGACTAAAATGACAAAGTAGGTCGGCGATCTAAAACGACATTGCGAGATTTAAAAATAGATGGATACGTCAAGAAATGAGACGGTGGCGAAGGCAGGCATGTTTACTAGTCGAAACAATGAAGAGTCGTGTAAAAGCTCCTCAGGTCGAGACATGTTGCTGGAGAGAGAGATGTTGCTGATTTTCTAAAATGTCAATTTAAATCAGGGTATATCACAACCGTCACTGTCGGGTGGTGCAGACAGACATTCCGCAGCTGCTGCTCGAGCGCAGCTGCATGTACCTCGGAGACCGGTACACGGATCATAGCTGCAGCAGGTGACCTCTTTTGAACAGCTATCCTGCCTGTATCGTGTTACAGGCAGGCACGTAGCCAGGATTTTCGGCGGGGGCAAAATGTCAAATTCTGTGATATGCCACTGGCATATCACAAAATTAAAAGGGAAAAGCAGCAATTTTATGTAATTTACCTCATATTTAAGGCACAGGAAAACATATAATGTTTGCTTTTGCAACATATATATGATCACCATATATATGTTAATCATATATATGTTGATGTATGATCAGCATATATATGATCACTAATCCGTAGTCGTGCGAAATCGCCATATATCTAATGTAGACCGCTTGGATCGGGGGTGCCATGGCCCCCATGGAACCCCCCATGGCACCCCATTGGCTACGTCCCTTGTCACAGAGGTGTCGATTTGTATTCTTTTGAGAGGGCCCTGGCCCACCTAATGTTAATTTGGGCCCACCCAATGTTGGTTTGGGCCCCCCCAAAGAACAATTCTGCCGGTTTAAAAGGAAAAGAACGACCGCAGTAGAAAAGAGATAAGCAGCAAGTAAAGGATAACGTCTAAAGCGATGTATCTATCCATCTTTCTATCTTCTATATGTATATATATATATATATATATATATATATATATATATATATATATATAGAAGATAGAAAGATAGGGATATTGGAAAAGATATATATGCATATATATATATATATACATATGTGCCTGTAACATGGTGTAAATGCAATTTTTCATCAGATGAATAGTAAAAAGAAGCTTATAAATTTCCGTTGGTCAAAATAAAGTGGGCTAAATCCGTTGAGAAACCTACATTTGGGGGGAAGGTTACGTTGTCGGGATCTCAGCTCGCCCCCCCCCCCCCCCCCACGTGCTCTGTTCCCCACTCTTGCCCAGGTCTGCTGCCGCCGCACCCGCGCAGTTGTTGTTGGCACAGGTGTCATACATCTGCCGCGCGTCCGGCTGGCGGCGACCCAGCGGCTCTTCTCCCACCGAACCGCAGTGGCTTGGAACCGCCTACCTCCGGCAGCCCCGAATGCCACCTCACGCACATCGTTTTTGAAACACTTGGAATATCTGACATTGTGATTGCCGTTTGTGGTCAAATGAGTGCGTTTTACTTCACCTGGCAGGTAACTATCTATTAACGTTTTTGTAATTTTGACGAGAGGGCAGAATAGCCACTGTGTGGACGCCTTCAGTGCATACATAGGTACATAAATATAAAGAACGAAAAGTGCTGTTATGGCTCAGAATCACAGTCATCCACTTTGACTCGTGGTTAGTCTCAAGTGTGGCCGTCAGCTGTCACGGCTGGAAATGACAGCAGCATCTAGGGGCTGGAGGCAGGTGGCAAAACACATCTTATTCTGTCATGTTCAGGTGTTGGGTGTTAACCATAGTGTTCAGTGAACACGCAGTAGCATAGCCAGAGGACTTAGGGGCCCTGAGACAATTGGAATTTTTCGGCCCATCTAGGGGCCCCTTGGCATTTGCCTAAAGGGGCCCATTGGCTGGGAAAGGCAAATCCACTTCACCGCAAAGGGTCCCCAGACACCAGGCAAGGATCCCTTTGGTAGGTAATGGGGTGTCCCCTGACTGGGAAAGGTAAGTGGGCCCCCCGGCATGTACCTGCCAAAGGAATATGCGAGGACAGGAATGGATGATCCTCTGCAAAGGAGTCGACAGCCAGCAAAGGTCCTCCTACCATGGAATAGTGTCGGTGTGTCAGGAGGGTCCTCGAAGGGGTCCACGGACATTCATCTAAATGGGCTCCTAACCGGAAAAGGCAAGCCCACTCCTCCACAGAGGGCCCCCAGACCGCAGGCAAGGACCCCTCTTGTAGGTAAAGGGGTGCCCCCTGACTGAGAAAGGTAAGACGGCCCCCCGACATGTAGGAATATGCGAGGACCGGAAAGGATGCTCCTCTGCAAAGGAGCTGCCAACCAGCAAAGGTCCTCCTGCCATAGATGATGAAACTGTATCGGAAAGGGAGCCCCAGTGACGCAACGTAAGCCACGGGCTCCAGGGGTCTTTTCATCCGAACTCTAGAAATTCTTCGCATGGAAAGGGGATCCCTTGGGCCGGGTCCCTGGCATGTCCTAAAGGGCCCCAATGTTAAATGACATGGAAAGGTCAGGAACCCGGATTAAGCAAAGGCAGTTCCTGACAGAAAAGATGTCTCTCCCCTGAAATGGCTGCCGGATGCCAGTGCCGGCATCATAGTGGGTTAACCAGGCGATCATCAAAGCAATTCAATGGGAAGGTAGGCAGGTAATTGGCGCTTGGCAGGCTGATTGACCATTCAGATCCAGAAAAGTGGGAACTCTACCGTTAATGGTGGCTTCAGTAACCAGAGCAGTAGATATGGATAATTCAGGCCAGCTTTATCAATAGAAAGCTTGGTAATTGTGGGGAAGAAAGCAAGTTCTGACCAGTGCCCCTAGCGGTCTAGTCATGGGCAGGGACGCCATTTTGTATGCTTTTGAGGCGGCACGTGCCTCTCAGTGTTGATTTCAGCCCCCTCAGTGTTGAAGTGGGGCCCATGGTTGAAATGACATTTCATTCTGATGAAGACTTAACAACTTTTTTATTGACGGTACTAGTCAGTAAGCAGGTCCAAGCTGCAGAATGATTTCCTCGTCTGGTTAAGAAAATCTTCTCCTGAAAGTTTGAGGGCTCTTAAAATAGCGAGGGCACCCTCAAACGCTTGAAGGCTCAACAGCATACTCCAATGGACCCTCTAGATGAATTCGAGGCAATCTTCTAAAGGAATTCAATGTGCCTTCCTCCGGTCTCAGGGACCTTCCTGAAATATTCTTAGGGAACCCCTCAAACAATTAGCAGACGGTTTCGTCAACGAGGAAATGGTTGAGGGGCCCCGAGAAAATGTTTAAGAGGCCCTCTGAAAATACCAGACTCACTCAAAAGCCCGATGGGTCCAGAGAAACTCCCCTGGGCACTTTGGATGAATTGAAGGAATTGAAGGAATCTCGACCCTCTAGTAGGCTTGAGAGTCCCTTCTTGAATTAATTTCGAGGGCCCACTGTATTAATTTCACTACACCCTCAATTTTTTTAGATCCTCCGAGCGTTCATAAAGGGAGTTTTGAACCGGACGAGGCTTTGTCTGAGAGGCCCTCTGAAAATATCAAGGGGCCTGTCGGAACGCTTGACGGCTAGCAAAACTCGAAATGACCTCTTAAAGTAGTTCGAGTAGAGGCCCTCCTTAACACCAGAAGAATTCCTTTAAAAATAAAATTCCTCCAAAATCGTAGAAAAGAAATTCTTAAATTCATTCAGAGGGACCTGATATTTTCAGAGGGCACCTCAGACATTCAGTGTAAGATACGCCGGACGAGGAAATACTTTAGACCCCTTTAAAATATCGAGGACCCCCTGAAAAGGCCGAGGGTCCCACAGAAAAATTCTAAGTACCCTTTAGATGAATTCAAGGTGGGTCCCTGCGATCTGGGGGGCCTTTACTGAATTCCTCTCGAGGACTCATTGCGATTTGTGTGCGGTCCTCAAACATCTGAGAGACCCATTGGTATTTCGAAGGGCCTCTGAAACATTTAGGACAGAAGTTCTTAATCGGATGAGTTTTTAACCGTCTGACGGGCCCTGCGAAAGCATTAAGGGACTTTTCAAAACGCTCGAGATTCCACACGAACTCCATGAATCCTTAAAAGGGAGGGGACCTCCGTGACGCTGGAAGGACCCCCATTAAATTTATTTCAAATGTCTTCGATATTTTCAGAAGCACCTCGCATATTCTGGGAAGGTTGACCTGGACGAATGAATGTTTCAGGGGCCCTCTGGAAATATCAAGGGCACTCCTAAAACATTCAGGACCCCACAGAAACTCTAATGGGCATTTAAGATAAATTCAAGGAGAAACACTCCCGGAAGTCTATTTGAATTCACCTTGGGGACCCATTGAACTGTCTGTGGACCCCTTAACCCTATTCCCGGCATGGGGACTGAATCCGCCCCATCGGGTTTTCTGCTTGTCAATTTCAGAGTATTTGACACAGCTTTACGAAACTTGGTGACTTTTCCTAGCTATCCATTCCACATACTGCAACAAAATTTCGTAATTCCATTTTGCTCAGGGGCGGAGCCAAGCAACGTTTTTAGTAGACACCTGAGGCCATTTTGGTCCTGTTGAAAGTAAAAGGAAAATGCCTGCCAAAAAGAGCGTTTTTAAGATAGAACTTAAAACTTGATATGGATGCATAGGTTATGGGTTGTAGGTTATAGGTTATAGGTGACAGGTTATGGGTCATGGGTTATAGGTTGGGCAATAAACAAATATCATTTTGCTTACCTAAGGTCACTTCACGAGGTCAGGTCAGGGTAAAAAAAAACCAAATCTGGTTTTATGGTGATAATTTTGGCATAGTTTTCTCAAATGCCAAACTCGGAATATATATGACGTAGAAGGGTGCCTTCTACCTGTGTACCAAGCTTCAGCTTGATACCGAGGTCGAATCACGGAGCTATGACCCAGGGACGGCGGATTGCATTTTCGGCTGGGGGGGCAAGCTCTGTCGGATCAGCAGCCAACCTCATTTGGGTTACCTTCTTCCCCCATCCCGAAGGAAATAACTGAATTTCGTTCTGTTTGCTATCACCAAATTTTTCTTTAAACAAGGGAAGTTTTTTCCAGGTTTTGGCGCTACTGCACACTTGTGTTCTCCAAAATGCGCGGATTTTTCTTTTCAAGTATGTACCCATTGCCATTTTTCAGGTCTTTGCCCTTGGGCATCCATCTACGTAATGGCGAGTAATGCGGACTTCTGCTTGTTATTATGTTTGCGTTTACATCACGAATTTAACATTATTGTACAACACATTTGTAAACGGTTGAAGGGCAGTTTCCTCCCACAACATTAAATCATAACTCGACGCTTAGTAGCAAAGCTCTTGCACAGTATCATACAAGAACGAAATCATTATCTCAAGCACTTGACAAACCAGCTTTGCCTGTCCACCACACACACATAATGTAACAATGCCAGCGCCAAATCTCTGACATAATGGAGCAGGGGTGTAGTCAGGATTCTGCCCAGGGAGGAGGGCAAATCGGATCAAGGGAACCCTCGAAACCAATGGGAGCCATTGCCAAAGGCGGACCTAGGATTTTTCCAAGGTGGGGAGGGGGTGGAGGAAAATGGTCAGCGCGGGGCCCCCATTTTTTGCCCTTCAGATATGGAAAATGATGCAATTCTGTTTTTTACGATATGAAATAAACAAAAAATTCAAACGCGTCATCTTATTTCACGAAATTCTGCGTTTTGTTTCCGAACACAGTGCCCGACATATGACAAAAACGGCGAGATTTTAGGCGGCTCCGTCCCTCTCTTCATTTCAAATGTTGTGTCTGTATCTGGTCCAGGAGTCTGTCTGTCTCCCCCCCCCCAATCCCGTAGCTTCTGTTTTTTTTGTTTAGTTTAGGTTAGTTTTGTTAGTTTAGCTTAGTTTAGGTTCCCTCTTGCAGTTAAAGGGGCACTTTTAGTGGTCTCAGACCGTCTGCCGTGCCAGGACCCTCTAGTGGTCTCAGGTTCCTTTTACAGACTCACGTGTCCCGCGGGACGTCTGAGGCGCTCTTTTGGCAGTTTCAGGAGCACCTCGGACAGTCTCAGGGACCCATCTGGCAGTTTCAGGGACGCTTAAACCATCTCGGATTCCTTCCTGTTGTCCCTGGGACGTTTTTGCCGTCTAAGGAGCCCCTCAGGCACTAAAAAGGCCCTGTGTAAGCCTCTCTCTGCTGTGACAGGGCGCCTCTTGCAATCGTTTAAGACCTTTGGCCGTTTCACGAGCAGTCTGGATGTCTCAAGGTCTAGAAGTTTCAGGGGCCCCGCTGGTCGTCTTATGGCCCCTATTGCTAGAGACTTCTAGTTAGCAGTCTCAAATGTCCCTCTCTAGCGGTCTCAGTGAACCCCCTTGCGGTCCTGGATACCTCTCTTATCGTCTCTGGGAAACATTTTTGCCACCTTAGGAGCCCTCTGGCAGTTGCAAAACGCCTTTTGGCAATTTCATGGCCCCTGTGCAGTGTCATAGACCCTCTAAACGTCCCCGGTGGTCCCCATGGCTGTATCAGGGGTCTTCCTCTGTTACATGAGGTATACCTGACAGTCTTTTAGGGCCCCTCTAGCCGTAACAATTTGTTTTTTAGAACGTTTTGTTGGCGCTTCATGGGCCTCGCTGGCAGTCTCAGGGGATCTTGCCTGTGTCAGGAGCCCGCTTATTACATTCGGGGACCCTCTGGCCGCCCAGCGCCCCCATAAAGCCCAAATACCGTCTCAAAGGCACTCTTATTGTCATTGTCTCGCAGCGGTCCTGCGACCTTTTTGGCGGTCTCAGCGGTCATCTGCGGCGCACAGGCCCATCTTACCGTCCCAGAAATCACCTGACCTTCCCGGGGGCCCCTGACAGCATCAAGAACCCCCAAGGTTTCAAAAAGGCCAGTGTAGCCCATTTGTGGCTCCTCTCGAGACTGAGTAGGTTACCGACGAATCCCCGTTTAGGGGGCCCCTCTAGCTGGCTAGGGTCTCCTTATGCCGTGCTAGACACCATCTAAAGTTCTTTCCGTCTCAGGTGCCTCTCTGGCAATGTTAGCAGTCTCATGGACTCTGCCATGTTGGGGCCCCTTGCAGTCCCAGGGGCCCTCGAAGAGTTTCAAGGACCCTTCTTTTTATCTTAGGGGCCATCTTACCGTGTCAGGGTCTCAACCCTCCCGGAGGCCCTCTGACTACATCAAGAACCTTCAGCTTTTCATTCACAGGGCTCCCTAGGGACTCAGTCCTCATCTTGGCCGTCTCAGGAGCCCTTTAAGTCATCTGGCGGTCTCGGGACCAGTCTGCCGTGCTGGGACTCTGTTGTGGTCTTCAGAGGCCCTTTGGGAGCTTCAGGGGCCCTCTATGCGTCTCAGAGGTCATCTAGCCCTCCAGGAGGCCTCTCTGACTGCATCAAGAGCCCGTCAGGTTTTTATAGAGACCCTGTGAAGCTCATACGGAGCCCCTTCGGACCTCCTTTTAAGTCTGACAGGGCCCCTTCTCAGTCCTCAGGGGGGAGGGGGCGGCCACCCCAATTGCTCCCCCTTTGGATCCGCGCCTGGCCCTCGTAATGAGTGGGACCCCATGTGGTTAAAATTACTGTCGATTGACTGATTGATATTGGGTTTTGAGGCGTGCCTCGACCTTTTGGTCATTATGCGCCGCCTGTAAAGTCTGTGTGAGTTACGTTACGTTAGAGTGTATGTGGCGATTTTAAAGATAGCGCAAGTGTTTCATTTAACGTTACAGGTTGAAAGAGTAATGGACACAAGTGCTTTTTACGTTAAGTTGTGTGTGTGACAAAAAATTTGGATGCCGCTGAGATCGGCATGGTGGAGGGCCTCCGTGAAGCGGGGGCAAGACGCGCAGGGGGAAGAGGAAGGGAGTTGCCGCCTCTGTTACTGTCAGCTACGTTACTTTGAGCCCTCCTGAAAAACTAGGAATTTAGGATTTACGTTTGATTTTGCCAAGGTGCCGGCACGTGGCCTACTCCTCGCGAAAAGCACCGAGGGGTCTTTATCGTGCAGGCTAAGAGGAGATTGCCCACACCGCCTCTCACGCTGGCTAAGCGTTCACCCTCTCACGCCGGGTGTTGCGGAAGAAAGGAAGGAGTGAGAAGGATTTGCGGTGTTGTGTGGCGTTAGAGTTTTTCTGCTAGGTGTGTGTCATTTAGGTATGTGAATAGCAGCTGTAGAAGGTCTGGGTGCTGGTTACCCAGTAGGGTACACAGGGTGAGCTGAATGTTCTTTTGTTGGCAGAAGGCCTTAATGGGTCGTCTTTTTGTTTCGAAATCCCTACATTCCAGCAGGAGGTGATTTACGTTAAGTGGTGTGTTGCATGTGTGGCATTGTGGTGCTTGGTAAGAGCCGTCCTCTAAGAGTGGTTGTGTGCATTGTGTGCGACCCGTTCTAAGTCTGGTGAGGACGACTTCTTGGCGCCTGTATTTTTGATTTGATGTGTCCCAGGCGCCAAGTGTGGGTTTGATACTGTACAGATGTGCGTGGTGATGTTGTGTCCAGGTTTTCTGTTGGTGTTTACGGATGTGTTGTTGCAGGGCGGCCTTGCAGTCGTCGAGTGAAAATTTGGTATCAAAGCATGTGTCGAATGCTAGTGACTGTTTCGCAATCTGGTCTGCTCGCTCGTTACCTTTGATGTTAGCGTGTCCCGGTATCCAAAGGAAGGAAATGTCGTTTACGTTAGGGGACATTTGCTGTTGTATGCAATCAATGATGTAGTGTGATGGGTCGGCCGTATTGCTGATGGCTTGGAGGACCGATTTTGAGTCAGAGCAGACAACTACGTTAACCATGTTGTGTCTGATTGCCATGCGAATGGCTGTCAGTATGGCCATGGCCTCTGCAGTGAAGATTGATGTTTGGTCTGGGAGGCGGTTGCCGAGCTCAAAGCCAGGCGATGTGAGTCCGAATCCAACTTTGTCGTCGATTTTGGACCCGTCTGTGTATATGAATGATCTGTGGTTGTTAACAGTGGTGTATTCGCGGAATTTTGCGAGTATCTCTGTTTGAGTTATGTCTGTTTTACGTTCTGTGAGAAGATATTCGATAGTGGGTGGTTTGTGAATCCAGAATGGCCTGAGGAGCGGTCTGGGTGCAGTGGGCGGTACGGCAAACTGAAGGTCTGCCAGAGCCGTGCTTATTTGAACGTGAAAAGGTGGGCGTTTGCGTGCTGCACGGCTCTTGTCTAGTCTGTCGTGTTTGAAGCAAGACTGTGCCGGATGGTTTTCTGTAGTCTGAACTGTCATGTAGTACCGACACAGTTGTTGTGTTCGTCTGATCTGTAGGGATGGTATGTCCGCGTCGGCCAGAAGGCTGACAGTCGGGGTACTGTGCAATGCTCCAGTGGCTGCTCGAATGCTGTGATTTTGTATGGCTTCCAGTTTTTGTGTTAGGGACGGAGAGATGCTGTTGAAAATAAAGCTGTTGTATTCCAGAATGGGTCGAATGATGGCCTTGTAAAGTCTGAGTAGTGTTTGTCTGTCTCCGCCCCAGTCTGTTCCTGAGAGGCAGCGGAGGATGTTGGTGCGTTTTGCGCATCGTTTCGTGGTGTGTTTGATGTGCTGTTGGAATGTCAGTTTTTCGTCGAGGTGGATTCCGAGAAATTTGAAACTTTTAACCTGCTCTGTGGCTTCGCCA
The DNA here is from genome assembly GCA_030062745.1 of Capitulum mitella. Classification (NCBI taxonomy): domain Eukaryota; kingdom Metazoa; phylum Arthropoda; class Thecostraca; order Pollicipedomorpha; family Pollicipedidae; genus Capitulum; species Capitulum mitella. The sequence goes on from CP099839.1 coordinate 36,612,004, forward strand.
TGGATGTTCAGGTTGAGGGTGAGTGGTCCGGTGGCGCGAGCGTATGCGACTACTGCTGATTTTTCTGCGGACAGGGTGAAGCCCCATTTGTTACACCACTTTGCAATGTGGTCCAGTCCGGTTTGAACGGTGTTTTCGGCTTTGAAGAAGCAGTGGTCAGTGGCCCAAATGGCCACGTCGTCCGCAAAAAGTGAATAGTGTAGTGTTCTGCAGTGTAAATCGTCAAACATGTCGTTGATCATGATGAGGAAGAGTGTTGGTGAAATGACACTTCCTTGTGGAAGGCCCTGGTCTTGTGCTCCATAGCTGGAGGTGGTGTTGCCGCATCTGACCTGTACTGTTCTGTTCCGGAGGAAGTTCAGTAGAAAGTGTGCTAGGTGTCCGCGTAGACCTAGCTTGTAGAGTTTGTGTGCAAGTGCGGACTTGTGGACTCGGTCGAATGCGGCCGTGATATCTAAGTATGCTGCTACTGTGGTGCGTTTGTAATTCATGCCGTGTTTGATGTCGTGTACTATGCGTATGAGATTGTCTGCGGTGGACTTGTGTTTTCGGAAACCGCACTGGTGTTCGTCGAGCAGCTTTTTGTTTTCCAGAAAGTGTCGGAGGCGTGTGTTTACCATGCGCTCGACGAGTTTGCTGGCACAGCTGGTGAGAGATATTGGTCTGTATCCTTTTGGCTGAGTGTGGTCTTTTTGGGGCTTGGGCAAGGGAATGATTATACTTTGTCGCCAATTTGGCGGAAAGGAGTCGTTTAAGAAGAGATTGTTAATGGCCGTCAACAGGTACGTTAAAGATACTTTGCTTAAGTGTCTGAAGAATTGGTAGTGAATGTCGTCCGGCCCAACCGACGTGTTGCCGCACTTGCTGAGGGCAAGGCGCAATTCATACATGGTGAATGGAGTGTTGTATGTTTCAGTGTTGGTCGACTGAATGTTTGCGTTTGCCGCAAGTGTTTGAAGTGAGGTTGTTAGTGCTGTGTCGTAAGTGTGGTTTGCGGAGACGTTGGTGTAGTGAGTTTTGAAGTGTTCCACGACGTCGCCAGGTTCTGTGATGCGCTGATTGTTTATTGTGAGTTGTGGAAAGGGACCTGGCGGAGGGCGTTTGAGGTGGAAGCGTTTCATGAGTGTCCAGATGGTGCTTGTGGGTGTAAATCTGTTAAATGTGGCTGCATGTTCCTGCCAAGCTGTTCTCCGCGCTCCACGTCTGGTTGAGCGACAGAGTGCCTTTGCTCGGCGGTACTCCAGGAGATGCGCTTCGCACATCACCCTTTTGTACCGCTTCAAAGCTCTGCGTCGTTTTGCGATGGCTTGTTGGCATTCCGGGGTCCACCAAGGCGCTGATGCCTTATTTCGGGTTTTTTTTTATTTTGGGACGGTGGCCTGTGCTGCTGAGCTGATGGCTCCTAAGACCTCACTTATGGTGTGGTCCGTTGAATTTACTAGTGCGAGGTCCACCATAGCCTCGTATTTTGGCCAGTCCGCCCTTTTTAAATTCCATGTGGGTGCGTGGAGTTTGGTATGGTGGATTGCAGCGGAGCTGAGCTTAATGTGTATTGGGTAGTGGTCGCTCAGTCCGGGGTCGTCCTCGACCGACCATTCAAAAAGATGACTAATTCGCGGGGTGCAGCACGAAATGTCTATTGCGCTGTCTACAGCCCCGTAATCTGGGGTTGTGTCTGGCGGCGGCCCCGGTGTTTAGCAGTGTAAGATTTTGATTCTCCATAAATGTGTGTACCATGTGTCCTCTGTTGGTTGTTATGTGGCTCCCCCAGCTGGGGTGGTGAGCGTTTATGTCTCCCAGAATCAGCACTGGGTGTGGAAGTTGTGAGATGAGGGTGGTGAGGTCGTGTAGTGTGGGGTCTGGTTCTGTGGGTGGGAGGTATAATGAAATAATGGTGGTTTGTATGTGGTTGATTTTTAGGTTTATGGCTACGCAATTTAAGTGACTGTTTACGTTAATTCTGCTGTGGGGGATGCTGTTGGCAATGAGAATGGCAGCTCCCCCTCTTCTGGTTGGCCCGTTGACATTGTCAACGTGCCACGTGAAGTTTGGAATGTGAGTCCAGTGGGAATCTGTGTCTCGCAGATGTGTCTCCTGGAGGGCGGCCAGGAGGAGATTTTTGCGTTGTGTAGGTTCAGTTTTGAATTCGGTGAAGCGAGATGGAATGCCGCCCACATTCCATTGGAGAATGTGTGTCATGATTTAAGACATGGGGACTGGAGTGGGACGGATACGGCGTGTCGTGGGGGTGTCGGAGACCGAATCCGCAAGGTTTAGGGGTCTGCGGAGACGGCGTCGGGTCATGGCTGGCGGTGTGACACGCCGGACCAGGGAGGTGATGCTGGTTTTGGACCGGGTGATTGGCCCGGCTTGGGACTCAGTCTGGCAGGCCACGTTTGCCGTGGATGGCCTGTCACACTGAGTCCCGGTGGATGTCGTGGAGGCGGGAGCGCGGGTCTGAGAGGATTTGGATTGGGGCTTTATTGGGACGTGGTGGGGGAGGGGTTTGGGTCCGGGTGGGGGGAGGGGGGGGAACTGAGTGGAGGAGAGGAGTTTGAGACCTGGAGTTGGGTGAGCGGGTTGGTGGGGTGCGGTCATCGGGAAAGGGTATGGCCACTCGGGGCGGCCGGTTGGGGGCTGGAGCGACCGTGGGTGGGGGGGATGGGGGAGCAGGCCTGGCTTCGCTGGGGGCGTCGCCAGGCCCAGGGTGGGCTGAGGGAAGGTGTGGGGGTAGGAGCAGGCCTGGCTTTGCGCCTGGAGCGCGTCGCCAGGCCCAAGGGGGGCCAAGGGGGGGGAAGTGCTGGAGGGATCGGGGGTGGGGAGGGTGAGGGAGCAGACCTGTCGGTTTGTAAAGGTACCTCGTTGAAGTGTTAACGGGCCGATGCTCACCTGTAAAGACGTTCCTGGCGACCTGGCGGATGCCTGTTACTGGTCGGCAGGGGCATCTTTACAGGAAAGCAGGGAGCTCCTGAATAATCGTTTAGGGGCACCTGTTTGCCAGGGGGGCCACTGCCTGTCTGTAGAGGGCATTCTATCTGTCTGTAAAGGGCCCATGTCGACCTCTGGAGGCAGGGGCAGGGCCTTTTTCCACACCGAAAAGAGATTCCTTCAGAGGCTGGCAGGGGTCCTTTATGGGTCTACAGGGGCCCTCCTCAAACAAGCAGTGAATTCCCCTACAAGCTAGCAGGGGCCCCTAAACGCTCATCCAGACCACGGGCCTCTCTTCATAGCACAAAGCCTCCTTGTATATTCGGAGGACGTTTTGTTTCGGTTCGTACATCGATTTTTTTTTTAATAGCGTAAGGTTGATTTTTCACGATTTTGCTTGGTGCAGTGACCGAAATTTCTGGGAGGGCAAAAACATAGCTTTGCCCCCCAGCCGTCAGGCTGGGGGGGGCGGCCGCCCCTCCTGCCCCCCCTTTTCCGCCGTCGCTGCTATGACCTAAAGTGGCAGTGCGCGAACCCTATAGGGGAAGCTGCCCAGTTTGCGCCACCTTTTCGAAAAATCGTCACGACGACTATGATATAGCAAAAATTGTTTCATTTCTATCTCATACATCTTTTCTGGTCTTTTGGCCACCAAAATATCTAGTGTTTTTGAATTTTAGTCTTTGCCTACTATGTTTTATTTGGTTTCTAGCAAGACGCTGCAAAAAGGCGCAATTAGGGCAACCCTGCCATATTTGCGCCACATGATGTGCCTAATTGCGCCACCATAGAAACGATACTCAGTTCCAGGCACTTCTGCGTCGGGTAAAGGTATAATGGATCACTACATAGTACACTGTCTGAACAGTTTCATTTATTATTCCTTCTGCAAATACTTCCTGATAGGTGGGGAGAGGTGCTCGGATCCCGACAAGATGCTGGGCAGACCCCATGGAGGTGACCACATAAACGCATCCGATGGGTTTAGTGTCCATACCGCTATTGTGGTCCGAAAATGTCTCCCTCTCAAGTCCGAAAATAAAGCAGTCCTGCTTTTTCTAAATGTCGAAATAAGGTCACCGAAATCAAAAGGATTTTGGGGCATGAGAAGAGTAGAGAACTCTTCCCTTCAGGGTTTATTTTAGCGTGTCAACTAGGGAGCAAACTTCTGTTAATATATTAAGAATATATTAAAAAATGTATTTATAAATGTATAAAAAAGGCGGCTAAATCTTCCAATGGGGTAAGCACAGCGAAGCAGCTTGGCTCCGAAAGGTACAGAGATTGTGGTCACCGGCGAGCCAACCTCTCCAAATGAATTAGCCATAATATATAGAAAAAAAAGTGTTTACCCGCAAGATTGATATGAGGCCCTTGTTCCACAGGTGTCGGCAGGATTCTCGGCCTGGAGACTGCCTGCGAGACTTGGGGGTGTTGATTACATGGTGAATGAGAAAAAAATTGTGTTTGACATTAGTTTCCGCGGTCCATGTGGACGACGGGGGCTGAACAGACTTCGAGGCAGGGGGAGAGGAGGACTGACGGCTACAGCCCTCCCAAGGAGGCTCTGGCAACGGTTCTGCCTCGCTTTAAATGTGTCCCTTCTGCAGCCCAAATCCCTTCCCCTTGATTCTCGATTTAATTGGGTCCCAGCCTCGTGCGAAACGCCGAAACCACTATCAGTACACCGTTGCTTAGTCCTGCCCTGATTGTGCTAATGGCGCAACTGGGCCCGGTAAATGGTGGCGCAAAAAAAGGCAATGGCTCCACCACTAACAAAACTACCCGCGGATAAAAAAAACGCAAGCACGTATCATCTCTTTTCTGGTCAAATAAAAAGCGTAATTGCACAACGGACGCACTGTGAGGGGTCCGTTTTGCACCACGGTATTGATAGAACAGTTATACATGGGTATCACAAGCCGGAAAATTATTTGAAACTTGCACTGAAACTTCACGGACGCACCACACGTCTGAAACGTTGCGAGGAAGAGGAAGGGAAGAGGAAAGGATCGAATGTGCAGCCCTCGGAAAATATCTTTTCATCTGCCAATCCGCTCTCTCATTTAGGAGATAATGGGGGATGGTGCAATTAAGCAGGGTGGCGCCCATTGGGCAGTTTCCCCTGTCATAACAGCCGTAAAATGGAATTTTAGAAACAGAGTAAATTCAAATGATTGAAAACGTTTTCAAATAATACGAAATGCACACAAGATCATTCCAAGTGACTCTAAGGTCATTTGAGGTCATTTAAGGTCAAAGGTCATAGGGTTGATCTGAAGAACATGTGATCATGGCAGTTCCCCTTTTTCATGTCCCGGGCGCTGCCTATGCTAACATTATACAAACACTGAAACACGATTAATACTTCTTCAGCATAACATGACTAGCAAAAGCTAAAAAAGTGTTTTTATTTTTTCGTTAATTCGGTCTTCGAAAAATTAGTCCTCCTGTTTTTGAAACCCTGCGAACGCCTATGAATTTTCTCAAAATTTCAAATGTATGAACCCATGGTAAAATTCCCATTTACAGTCTCCTGATTCGTGTCAATTTCATCAAAATCGGTCCATAAACAACAAAGTTATAACGAGCCTAAAAGTATCCCCCATTTTAACTTTTTCCCCTGTATCCACCCCTTTCAAAATTTTGGAAACTTTTTTTTATAAAGATGTAGTTCACGTCACGGCAAATCGATTGCCGTTTGTTGCGATGAAATCGGACCAGTTGTTCTTGAGATCTCAAGGTGGGCCGAATTTGCCTCCCCCTGCCGGGAATCGGCCATACCGTCGAGCCCTTCGGGAATAGGGTTAAATCTTTGAGGGGCCTTCATTACCTTCAGGGGACCCACATTCAGGAACAGAGTTTTAAGTCGGACGAGGCAATGTTTGCGGGCTCTCTCAAAACACCAAAGGCCCTCTCAAAAAACTTGAGGGTTTTACGAAAAACTCCAATAGAACCTCAAGATGAATTCAAAAAGGGCGCCTGAGACCACGGGCAGAGCCCTGTCTTGATGGAGAATTCATCTAAAGGGCCCATTGTCGTTTTTGTGGGCCCTCAGTTCTCTGAGCAGGGCCTTTGTCATCGTATTTTCAGAATAACTCCTAACAATTTCTTAGCGTGGTTTTAAAATTGCTTATGAATGCTTTATGGGTTATCTGAACACATCAAGGGTCCTCTCATTAAGAACACCACAAAAACTCTAATGACGCTTTGGATAAATGCGGAGAAGGGCTCCTCGCATCTCATGGAGCGCCCGTGAGGTGGGGGTTGTTGGAGCACCCAATTCCAAGTTGGAGCCCCCTCAGTTCTGCCCCCTATCATTTTCACACGGCGACACCCCTTAGTGTAATATACATTATCTTATATAAATCGTTTCTTCAAAACAACCGCCATCGGTCAAAACAAAGTGCCTTAAATCCGTCGAGAAACTCACATTTGGGGTAACTTAGGTTGTGGGCCCTCCTCGACTCTGTCCCTCCCTCTCCCCAAAACTATTTACACAAAACGACACTCCTAGCTATGGGGCATCGGTAGTGTTCAAGGGGCCCCCAGCATTGGGGCCCTTCATTTTCTAGGCCCCCTCCGGAAAAAGTCCTAGCTTCACTATTGTGAACATGTATAGGTGCTCTAAAAGGAGTTTTTCAGACATTTACGGATACAAAACAATTCAGGCATTGTCTTCAGCCGTCCTTTCTCTTTTCATTATACAGCGGCTAACAGGGGTGTCGATTTCTGTAAAAGATTGGAAGGGCCGAGCCTCGGGCCCAGTAACCTAACCTCCCTCAAATGTGGGTTTCTCAACGGATTTAGTCCACTTGATTTTGACGAACGGAAATTTATGACTTTTTTGTTAATGTTTGTCAAATAAAAAATTGCACTGAACCCCATATATATGTGTATACATGTATCTATATATGCATGTATATCTATATATGCATGTATAGAAGATAGAAAAATAGATAATTACATCGATTTGGACTTTATTCTTTACTTCCTGCCTGTCTCTCATCTATTGCGGCCAATGTTTCGCTACTATTACTCATTTCCCTTCAAAACGGGCAGAAAATATTGCGTGGGCCTCCGGCCAACATTGGGTGGACCCAAAGCCACATTGGGTGGGCCGTGGCCCTCTCAAAAGAATGTAAATCGACACCCGTGGCAGCTAAAACAGGTGAACTACAATGAACAAGTCCATGAAGGAAAGGCAAAGGTTTTCATCTCAGAACTTTTTTTCGTTAACAGCATTTCGTCAACAACTATACGTTTTGCTGTAGCTGAACGTCCCCTTGTTGCAATGATAAGGAGACCGGCAGTGAACGTGCTGCTAACATGAAGCCCATTGCCAGAAGACAGTTATTTCTGAAATGGTTGAGGAGTGTCTATTGCATCGGCGTGAGCCAACTACACTGTCCTGGTGTCGTCACCATCTCCCGGGCGACGCCGCTTTGGCCTGGAGCTGCCCCGTGACGTCACAGCAGCCTGCCGTGCCGCGGGCCGCCCGGCAGGTGTTGACGGAACACTGGGTCTGCCATCGCCCGTCACCGGCCGACGACAGCACCGCGCTAACGAGCCGCGGCAGCCGGCAGTGGACAGCCGTGGCCCCGGAGACGGGCCCACACAGGCCATCGCGTCGTTGCTCCCATCCCAACACACGGCCAGCCGGCACCCGGCCGCCGCTGAAAATCGCCGCTTTCGGCAGGCTAGACTTCAATTATTCACCCGGTCGACGGCAGGATTTAAACGACTTATGCCTGTGAATGTTTGCTGGCAGGCGATGACCGGACTTTGGACCGCTCGAACGTCCTTCACCTTCTGAACTACACAAGTACTGATATCTCAAAACACCCCAGGCTTGGTAGCTGTGGATCGGTCGCTCTGTGCCCTCTGCATCATCCGTATGCCGGGATGATGACGACAGATGCACCATAGTCACTTGGCCCACTTGAACACAACCGTCGTCATAAAACTGTACAGACGTTGCCACATGTTTCCAAGGCGGTTGTTGTTCGCCTTATGTTCACGATTTATCAAATTTCTGGCAAAGCCTGCAGCGTGCAAACTCCGGAGAAGAGCCCAGTAAAAATTTCCTACAAAGGGATATAAAGCAACTTGCCTGCGTTTCGTCTGAGCCGCGTTCTAAACCACCCCAGCTAACCCAGTACCGTTTGGGGGTATCAAATAGAGCAAACCTCTCGGTTTTTCGTGAACAACTTCTTAAACGTTACAGCCAGCGCAACCAAAGCTTGCAATACCCGTTAATCAATCAATTCTGCATATTTCGACATCAAAATCATTTTCGTGGTAAGTCAGGTCATGGAGATGCGATTTCATAAGCGAACCCTTGCATGCGTGTTTTCGCCTCTCTGGGCACTGGTGCGAAAATGCTTCGTTTTTTGTAATACTCGCGAATATACGGTACGGATAATTTGGATTTACATGGGGCACGGTACGGATAACTTGGATTTACATGGGGCACGCATGCATGATGGCAATTGGACTGGTTTGCACAGGCGCAGATAAGAGGGAGGACGGGGGTCCGGGCCCCCTCCCCTAAGCCCGAATTTTTTGTGAAAACCATTGCACATCGCCTTGCCGGCCGGCGGTTCTCGCATGATTTCAGTTCACACTGAGCTACCCCCCTTAAGAATATCCTGGCTGCGCCCCTGCTGATTTACATTGAGGATGATAGAAATGTTTGGCGCTGACCTTCCCCATCGTTCAAGCAATACAAATCTACAGCGCCTCTTCGCAAGGTGCACCCAATGCAACGTGAGGTCATGTCAGGTCACGTTATAGGTGGATGTCAAAACGAAATGAAATGCAGGATTGTCCATGGAGGATCGTTCTGTAGTAGCAGAGAGCAATTATTGTTCCTAGTCAGAAAAAGGAAAATAAAATGTGTCCTGACCTGGCTTGACCTTGACCCGACAAAGAGCAGACAGAGCAGATTCAGTTATCACGAGATGTCATTTTAGTTCTGTATTTGACACAGTTAAGAATCCCAGCGAGCAATTATTGCTCTTTGTCAGGAAAAGTAATGCAACCTTATCTGCATGACCTAGACTGACCTCGACTGGACTGAAAGCAGGTTATGTAAAACTCATCATCAGGAGATTTCACTTCCGTCCTTTTTGTCGCGTGGATCAACGCGGCTGCGAGTAAGTATCGATCTTTAGCATGAGCTAAAGTAAGACCAAATTTTCGCTTGGCCTAGGCTAAGCTTGACCCAACATTTCTAATACTTTGGCATGTGTCTAATGCAGAAGATCGTGACCTTTCGTTTGATGCCCAGCTGAAGACACTAAGACCAGCATTAACGATGAGATGATGGACGAACCGGTGCCAGTTTTTCCGACGTCGTGTTATGCGTTTTATGTGACCTGTGACGTCATCATTCACATGATCAGAGCTTACGTAGCATTTTCTGAATCGCAAGACTCAGGACTAGCGATTGGTAGTAGGCTGGTTCAGATATGACGGTTAGATCCTGAGATAATAGGGGGTGCCCATTTTGACTCTTTTTTGGCATAACTTCACCCCCAATTTTCAGTGTCACTGCTTAAGTAACACAGACACCTTTTGACAAGAAATAGTTGTCCGAGTCGCCATGGGTCAGATCACATGGAGTCGTTACCTGGACCATGGTTTTCAAGTACTGGATGTTAGAATCATATCATATAACCATAGGTGGGCATCGTTACTAAAAAATGTAACTTCGTTACTCGTTACTCCGTTACTCAAAAAAGCCAGTCCGTTACTCGTTACTCCGTTACTCTGGCTTAAAAAGTAACGGAAGTTACCGTTACTCCGTTATTTCGTTACTTTTTTAAATGCAGTGAAAACCAAGCGAACGCGGGTTTTAAGTCTTTTATGCTGCTTTGTGGTTGTAAAACGCATTCCATATACAAAGGGGAGAAACAAAAAGCGCTTACCCAAAACACTCCGCTAGCTGCCCACTGCCCTCACCAGCCGTTGTAGAGTCAGCGGCGCCGGGACAACAGCCACGGCGGGTATTCTACCACTGTGTTAGCCACAATGTTCAAACCAACGAATTCCTGTTCATTGCCCGCGGCGCCGACGGAGCGGGAACAACCGGCGCTGGAGCGGACGCATGCAAAATGCGACAAACAGCGGACATCTATCGACTGGGTTTGATCAACAATGCCTCTCGAAGTATCCGCCCTGAACATAATGGTCTCCGTTCAGAGCTCGTTTCGGTCTCGCGAACTTCTTGTTTTGTTTTGAAATTATGAGTGTGTATTAGTTTGTGTACGAGCGCATGCGTGGAGGTAAGATTCCTGATTTACCTGACGTTTTTTTAATACCAAACGACGAAGGACTCAAAAAAACGTGACTGATATGGATTTTATTATTGTGAAATAAAAGACTAAAAAAAGGTGCTTTAGTACCTCTTCAGCACCCTTGAAAAGACAAATTAGCTATAAAAACATGGTCATAAGTAAGATGCAACGGAGGATGTTAGCCGTTCACAAGTGGAACATTTTGGAACGATGACGTGACCTGACCTGACCCCTGTGAAAGGCCAAAATTGATATCAATGAACTCGCTATTGTCTTACGGTTCAGTATATGTCGCTTAAGTTCAGCTTTTCAGGGACAAGGTATTGTGTCTATTTACCTAATTCCAAGGACGTGGTTTGACCTTTCATGGCGTCTGGTGGCCTCAAAATTGACCTGAGGTCAAAACTCTTGAATGTTTTCGTCTCGATTTGACAAAACCTTTCCGCCGGTGTTTTCCTTTTTCCGCGCGATATATGGGAGCCGAGATCCTGGGAGGTGCGGAAATCCGCGCTCCCCCTCCGGCCGGGCAAAGGGCATTCTGAGCCCGGCCGGAGATGGGTTAAAAACACTTCATTTAACCCTATTCCCTGTGGGGAGATTCTGCTACCCGTGTCTTTTTCTTGTCGCTCCCCACGGTTTGCCGCAGCGCCACAAGATTTTCTGGCATTTCATGGAATTGATACACACGTGTTTTGTCAACATTTAAAAAAAAATCGGTCCCGCAGAGTCGGTTCCAAGCCCCCGTTTTCGGCGGTAATGTGCTGTGCGTGAAGCTGCAAAGTTGTGCGGTTCACTATCGTGACATTCTGAGTAGAAATAAAGATCACTGACTCATTTATATGGTCATACACATCCTAAATAATGCGCATGCACACACATTTTCAGGCGAACGCACACCCAGGTACTGAAAAAATGGGGGAGCACACTACTGTGCTTATGGTGCGCTCCGAATTTTGTTTACCTGGATCCACCTCTGCGCTACATATAAACTTAAACTGGCTTGCTAGTTGTACATCTGATGTTTATATCACCCAAAACAAACAAAAACAAAGGAAATTTCTTATTTCAAAATCACCCTTCTTGCCCTCCTGGAACTGCCTATGGTTTTCTTTTTTAAATTTCAGCTTTCGGTATATAAAAGACTTGGACATTCCAAGCTGAACCGTGTTATTCCCATGAAAATTGGTTGGTAAATACGGCCGCAGTGACCTTTCAGAAATCCCGAAATTTTGGAGTTTGTTTGCCCCCACGCCCTATTTTCGCATTTTTGAATTTTTGGGGTCCGGAGTTGGAGATCTCGTTGAAACATATTACATGGCATTCATCCCATCAACATTGGACGAATGCATCTCGAGATCTCTGGAAGGGCGGGAGGGAGGGGCAGAATTGGTAACCTTCACCATTCGGCCAATGCTTTTTTCGAAGGTGCAAAGTGGCAACGGCTCATATCATGTTTGAGTTTGGGTCCTCACTTCTGCGTCTACAAAAAATAATGTGTCGCCAAAGGTGTTTTGGCCAGTTGATATTTTTTTCGGGAACGCAGGAGTGGGAACTCGAATCGCATGGACAATGTAGCCTGTCCTCCAAGTTAAAAATGATTTAACTTAACCTAACCTAAAACCTACTGTATGGTTGCAGGGATTGCCCTAAATGGGCATGTAAAACTAATTTTTTGTTAGGTTCAATTTGCCTGTTTTTTGGTTTGGTTAGCTCGTATCGGCTGAAGGCAAACATGTGTCAACTGAATCAAAATTCAAGAGTTACCTAACCAAGTCAGTTTACACATCCAGTAGGGGCCAGTGCTTAGAAAAATACCTGAATGGGCTAAATTGTTCACACAACTTGTGTTGCCACTTCCGCGTCTCTAAAAATTACACGTAAGCGTCGGCCGAAAGGTAGATTACCGCAGATCTGCCCCCCCCCAGGTTAATGTGAATCTCACTGCCTGCAGAAAATATCGTTAAGGCAAATAGTCCAAGCAATAGTCGACAAGCTTCAGAATTATGCTGCACTACTGACAACTTATTGTGCACATTCTGTTCTCACCTGGAAATACCGTAAATAATGCTTCCTCTTGATATGTGCCTTTAGGTTTGAAAGGCTACTCTTGTGACTCTTGATTATAACCTCTTTCGGTCCGCACAGGACATACGTAAAAATGACGTTTTTCCCCTCCTCCTTAAACTCAAAGTACGTTTCTAGATGTGGCCATGGGTGACCCAGACCGGGCTCGTCCTCTGCCTCGAAGCTGAGGCACCGTCGGACTCGGAGTCAGGTTTTCGACCTCCAGTGGCGGCGTAAAGACGCCTTGATGGGACATTTTAGTGTCAAGTAGTTAAAATTTCAGGCCAGTCAAGAATCAATCACCCCATAGACATCACAGATCCAAGGCCATGGCGGCAGTAATCATGTGCTCAACAGCCTTGAGTGATCTTGGCGGGGAACCGTGTGGCGGTGGTAAGCAATCCGTGACTAACTTGAGACAACATTGAAAACTGCCGTCAGCTGGCTGTTCCAGTATAAATGACAATAACTTTGATATCTTTTAGCCTGAAAAATGACGACTGAGTAATTTATCATTTTAAGTCATATCAAAGTTACGCATAATTCAATACTTTTGTCCCAAAAGAGACCAAAGTCAGCTGGCCTTTATACTGAACCATTGCCGCCAGCTTGCCGTCAACGTTTATCAGCTGGCGAATATTGTCAACAAGTCGACTCCGCGATTGTCAGCTGAGTGCGCGCCCAGCCGCGCTTGTATCGCCGCACGCTATTGGGTGTTGGCTATTCAAGTAGCCAATGGCGTGTGCCGATGCAAATAAAGCCGGGCGGTGTCTGTAAGGAGTTTAAAAAGTAACGGAGTAACGGAGTAACGGACCAAAAGTACGGGGTAACGGACCACAAAAGTAACTTCCGTTACTCAGTCCGTTACAGTAAAATAAAAGTAACGGGTCCGTTACTCCGTTACTCAAAAAAGTAACTTCGTTAGTAACGGAGTAACGGATCAGTGCCCACCTATGCATATAACATATCATACCAAATACAGGATGTTAGAACCCCGTCATATGCCTTTTCCTTTTGGCATGGCTTCAAAGAACCACCTCATCAGGAATGACACTGATACCAATTATTAAGTCACGCAAGTCACGAGTAACCTAGAGTGAGGTCAACATCGGTAAATAGCTAGCTTTGTACAGGGTCGATATGACCTCTTCTCCGAGACCAATCTAACCCTAGAGACCAAAATGCTGCAGATGCAGTAAGCTTCTAGTGAAATTCTATGTCGGAAACATGTAAAAGGTCAAAGGTTAGATCATGGCGTAATTTGGCCTCGTGGCCTAGGTTGGTCTCGGGTCACTTTTGTGCAAAATTTATTCTTCGCAAGAGATAAGTTCATTTGATACCAAATATAGCCACTTCCGACCATTCTTGTTCTGTTAATGCATTTCTGAAGCTGTGCGCAAGTAACTCACTTTCAGGGCTTTGACATGACCTATGACGTCATCAGAAGCATTGAGATCAACAAATGGGGGATATCTGGGGCTTCAGAGCGGCGGACCATCGATTGGCATTTGAATTGTAGAAAATCCGTTGGTTCTCAAGGTACAAAGGACAAAGAATGTCCCCCCCCTCCTGTAACTGGTGAATGACGAAAACCCCAGTCAGTGCCGGTTTATGAAAATGTGAGTGGTGAGTGCCGCGTGTTTTCCGATACCATGCTAGAATACCGATGAGGTGTAAACAATTGATGTCACGATTAGAAAACTAGCCCTTTAGTGGGAACAAACTGGATGAATCGATGCTTAGCCTATGGTACGTTTTATTTACCTGAGTGTGGCACCACGTCACTGCATGTGATGGTAGCCCGTCCGTGTTTGTGTGTGTGCGTGTGAAAGTGTGCCATGCGGAGCTCCTGTTCTGTTCCACCTGTACGGAGGCCATGAGGACGTTATTATGCGAGCGTGAGCGTTGGCTCGGTCAACAGCCGGGGCATAAACGGACCGGCGTCCGACGGTTACGTCACGTACACCCATTCTTTTCGGTCTTGAATCAATGAGTTCCTCGTAGCTCTGCACTGCTATGCTCGATCATTTCGCAAATGTGCACCGGGACCGTCCATGAGCCCATAACGCATTTTGCGGTGGTTCTCAGCTCCCCGTCCCGCTTCGTAGCGGTGAGCCAATGCCTCAGTTCCAAAATTTCGTGATCCAATCACCACCCCGTCCCAGTGGTAGTCCACCCTGTCATTTGTAATGCTACCTGGTTTTTTAGTTTTTTTTAGTCTTTTAGTTTATTGGTCCTTTTTCTTTTTCTGGCGTTCCCGCGTTAAGTTACTCTTGGCCACACCCCCTCCCCGCCCTCCTAGTTGTAACGCTTTGTGCGGTTTGGTCATCCCAGTGCCACCCACCCCTGGCGTTACATAATTTATGGACGACTGCATAGTTACGTGCAACGTTGAAACGCTCTCGCAAAACGATGTACGGAGATATGTCGCCTAAACACACACAGAGCAGTGTGTCGTTAGCGTACAATGTACCTTGGCTTCTAATTGTGGCAAGTCGGAATCCTGAAAAATTAAACGCACGGAATCGGTTCAAACAATGGATCAGAACCGGCTCCGTGCTGGCCCACGCAATATCGACGACCAGCCCGCCTGGCTGGGACGTCCACAGCCGGCCGCCGCCGTCGAGTCGGACCCCAGTACGAGCGCCTGATATCGATCAGGGTGAACAGGTGCCGGTGCGGGCCAGGGCCGCTCACACCGCCGCCGGCGCCGGCGGAGATTGGCTGCACCTCTCAGCGGGCCAGCGGCTGCTGGTGGACGGGGCCGGCTCGGGCGGGACCCACCAGCAGGCAGAGGGCACCGTGTCACGGCAGCTCGCCTGGAGCGCTGGGGACCGAGGTTCGTCACATCGGGCAGCAGAGCGTCACCAGGCGGAGTTGGACGGTAGCTCCTGCAAACACCGCACACCCAGCTCACAATGGGTGAGTACGTGCGCGCAGACAGGTACAAACCGCGTGTCCTCAACGCAATAGGTATAATACATAACATCCATAATGCATTTATATAATGTGATGTAAATTTGATATATATGTATGTTCATATACCGGGATATACAATACGGACGGCATGATAAGTATGGCCTGCAAATGGCCGTTGATTATCACTGCAAAATATAAAGCAAGACTGCCAAAACGTATAGATTGAATAGACCAAACATGATCAAACATAACGATTGTTTATAATCAAAGGTGGAAATTATTTCACCAAGAGCCTCGAGCCTGCTCATGTCTTTCGTGACCGATGTTTCATTTCATGGCGGTCAAAAGTCCCGGAAGACTTTGTCCGAACGGGTTTCACGAAGAGACCTGATATACCTCACTGGTCATTTTATGCATATCACCTGTCTAACTTGCACACAGGGGTGGTCTGGCGATCATCCGGACAGGAGCTTAGCTGCTTTGATGTACCCACTGGTGGGATAGATAATATTATTATTTTGCGTAACGTAACCGAAGATGCGTTGCTCGTGTTTAGACCAAGGTACTATTGGACGATTAGTCTCTGGAAACAGCAATAGTTCTCCCTATGATCGTGAAAATAAACTTGTAGTTTTCTTCAGCCATCTCGAAACTTCTATCCAGAACGAAAGCTACTCCACTGAAGTTAGTAATAAATGTAGCATGTGGACTTTCTCCGTACGCCTGTAGCATAGCGTGGTGGTGTTTGCGGTGATGGACGGTAACTTCACCGGTTCGTCTGGCTCGGAGAGGGAGCTCGGTGACGACTGCCTGGAGCCCTGCAGCGGCCGCGACGGTGGCTGCGGACAGCGACACTGCCGTCTGCTGTGCCGCAGGTCGCTGTCGGTTCTGGTATCTGCTGCTGGTGCTGCTGCTGGGCCGGCCGGCCAGCGGGCTGCCCGGAGGCGCGCCGACGGCCGCCTGCTCCAGCCTGCGGCCCCAGCACGGCTCGCACCGGCCGCAGAGCGGCCCGGCGCCCTACCGGCTGAGCTCGAGCAGCCTGAGCGGCGGCAGCGGCCGGCGCACCGTCCAGCTGCACGCGGACACCGTGTTCCGCGGCTTGCTGCTGGTGGCGCGCAGCGCCAGCAACCGCAGCGGCCCTGCGCTGGGCCGCTTCCAGCCGGCGGCCGGCTTCAGCCTGCTGGACTGTGGCGGACGCAGCCAGGTCAGGCGGGGCAGGTCAGGCCAGCGGCAGGAGTCGGTTTGAGTCAGGTCAGGGGGCAGGTTAGGCCAAGCTAGCCATAGGGGGCCAGATCAGGTCAGGTCGAGTCAGCGGGAAGGATCGATTTGCGTCAGGTCAGCGAGAAAGGTTTCGTCAGGTCAAATCAGCCGAAGTGGGGCGCGTTTGGCCTGCCGTGGGCCAGATCAGGTCAGCGGGGAAGAAGGTCAGGCCAGGACAGCCAGCGCAGCGGAAGACGAGTCATCCAAAGTGCACGTCTGTGCATATCAGTGGCAGGAGATCGCAGAAAGAACGCAGTCCGCTGAGCGTTGAAAGAGGGTCTGATTAGCAGAGGAAGACAACAGTTAAGCTAAATGAAAGGAGGGGGACATAGTTTAGACTTGGGAACTTCAACTTCGATAAGGTCGACTTCGATAGCGTAGATTCGAGGAACTGCGTGACATCGACACCAGAGAAAGGTGGTAAGTGGGGCAGATTGTGTCAAGCTGTGCAAATTCGATCCGACTGGTATCACGCAGGATGACGATTATGAACTTGACTGTCTTATCCTCACGAAACCCATAGAAATTTGGGCGCCACGAAACAGATCTGAAGCAGCTCTTTCATGCAGCGTCATAGACGTAGCGCCAAAAATGTGGGTACATCAAACCTCGCTTAATGGACGCGAATGCATCCTTTTAGGGGCTGTGTTGAATAAGTGTGTATTCTAAAGATGTCCACACATTTATTTTTAAGCACATTACCCCACATCGACGAAAACCTACAAAAGCATGATGGACTCCACCATTTGTGTCAGAACCACGAAGCTTTTACAGCACATTTCCCTATCCGTGTTTAAATTATCACCGTTAGCCCAGCATAAGCAAATGCGTCACAGTGCGACCGCGAGACCTTCACGCGTGCGGACTAGTCTGGGAACGATATGCGTGAGGTGTTGTCAAGCCGTTTTCTGTCGGTTTCAGAACGCTCTGACCCACGCCAGCGCGGCCACCAAGCAGGGTCTGCAGGTGGAGTGGGAGCCGGACGGCGCCGTCGGAGACGTCGTCTTCACGGCCACCGTGCTGCAGGAGTACCGCATGTGGTGGGAAGACATCTCCACAGAGGTGGCGACTGTCAGTACGGGCACCGCCGGCATGCTGGCCTCTCTGCAGGTGCATCCTCGGCGGCCGCCACCGCCAGTTGTCGAGACGGAGTGCCATTGTCCGAACACTTGAGGGGTTTTCCGCGTCGCAGGTGTTCCGTCGTAGGTTTGTGGTCTATAGCTTATTTCGGCTGTCGTTTAATTGGCGTTTTTTACGACTCACCAACAAAGACAGTAGCTTGGCTGGTCTCAGCCAGGCTACTAAAATCAAGGTAATTAAGCCAAGAATTACGAGCCGGACCCGTGGTATCGCCGTCGCACGTCTGGAGCTGCGGCTTCCCTCTCATTGACGTCATCGTCGAATGTCGTCTCCAGATGCCGACCGGCGTGCAGGACACGTACAGCGGCTGCTTCAGCCAGTACGGCTGCTTCGGCGTGCCGGCAAACTGCGAGCCGGCCAAGAACTGCGAGGTGCTCTTCACCTACGTCACCACGGAAGACGGCATCAAGATGGGCCTCATGTCCAAACAGGACGGACGCTACGCCGCTGTAGGTTTCTCCGATGACGACACGATGGTAAGTCCAGGGTCTGGGCCACTGTTGCACCACTGTTGCGTCACTGTTAAAGTGGCCCAGTTTGGGTACTGCCATCCCATCGCCATCGCCATGGCGAGCATTAACCATATGTTGTTGCTCTTTTTTGCGTTTAATCTCTAGCTTTCCCGGTGCGACTAGAGACCTCAGGGCAATAACGTTGTTTGTGTGGTTTAAAGGATCTCGAACCAGAGTTGATGATGCCTAAGGTGCCTTGTCATGCATAGCGGTAGCTCGCGAGACTGCACGATCCAAATGACTTTTTTAACTCACTGCCCGGAAGGATTATATTGCACGCAAAGTGCAATAATGTCATCACTGTATTTCGTCGACAAAATTGGAACTTTCTGCTGACGGAAAAGACATAAATTTACCACAACACGTAAGTTTCGTCATTATAGTGCGGTCTGCATGAAGTGCCATTTCTGGTTTTTATCTGTCAGTCGAATACCAGGGAGCCAGCACGATCAGCACCTGATGGCCGGACCTAGCCCATTGAGTTCTGTATAGTAGCTGACGGCCCCTCCAACACTAGGCGGCGGGCTGAGATATTGTGATGTCTGCACCGCAAACGTCATTGGTGACCAGGTTTTCAACCAGGCGAAGCTCTGAGCCTACCCACCTGAAAAATCATTTAATCCCTTACGGGTTCAGTCAAAACAGCTTTAACAAAACAGTTAATCATCCGAACTAGATGGACGCCTTGTGGGAGAACATGAATAGCGAGGCCTACTTCGTTAAAGCTTGCATCATTATTTTCCCTTATGTATTTCACAACACGAAAGAATATTTATCTATCTGTTTCAGTGTCCTGCATCCGAACAGTTGTGTCCGCACGTCATACGCGCCGAAGATACCGTTCTTTGCCAATACTGAGCGGCTCAAAAACACACTCGGAAAAAATTGGCCTCAGCATAAGCATTACTCCCGGTGCAGTTTACAAAGTTTAAAAGAACTCAGCGATATTCCAGCGAAAACTTTATCCTCCTGTGGTCAGTGTGTGCTATGTTATTAACATCCACTGTACATAAGGGCAGACTGCTCCTGGCCCTGAGTTTGGGAACATTTAGCATGACTTACATGGCGAAATATGAAAATAAAAATTCGGAAATACTGTGGCCTTGTTTGCGCCCCATCCGGTCTGCAGAAGTGGTGCGGCCACAACACGTGGATACGCTTTATGAGTTCACTTTTCATTGGCTTCTTCCATGCTTTCCTGGCACTCTGGGAAGGCACTATCCCCGGTCCCAAGCCTCTGCTCTACTTGGAACGGATGGTGAGCGAGCTGTTTTATTCAACAGGGCGACGACGGCGTCATTTTTTGCACAAACACTGCGGACAGTCAGCCCGTGGTCTACTACGGATACAACAACGGCAAGAGTAGCACGTACAAGTCCGGCCAGGTCTGTTTCTTTATTTGACTGACGTGCTGTATGACGTAAGCCTTCACGTTGTGGTATTTACTTTTCCGTCTTTACTGGTTGTCAGCACAAATGATTTTTATCCAACAGCGTTAGTCCGAACTGTCCAATGGCCGAAACGGACTAAATGTTTTCCACACAGCATCACGGCCCTTGTTAACGTTATCACAGGCGTTGACACAGTGAGAGTGTTACTAATGGTTTTAAAAATGTGGCAGACGAGCCTGTTGATTCTATTATCCGTTTATGGCCGACACCGTTGCATTAACTTTGTACGGCCTTCCGTGTGCCGCTCTTTTGCTTCAGCTGTGTGCTGATCAGGCCGACATGGCTCGTTCCGTCACCGAACAATGGACACCCGGTCACGTCAGCTCCTTGGCGCCGGAGGTCGTTTCCACTCATTGTCCTGTTGTTATTTCTACCGCATGTGCTTTTGGAAGCGTTTTGACGAAGCGTGACGTGAGGAAGACAAGCCAATATCTCGACAGCACTCTACAGTACTGATGCCCCTTAATTCACTTACTTTCCACCGCAATGGCATCCCCAGTATCTCAGTTTGGAAGATCTGCCATGCTTCTCATATTTCCTTTTTTACTGTTACGCATAGTATGTGGAGAACAAAACGGGTCCAGACTGGTGCACATTTCTCCTTCCTTTCAGAACCCTTCAACGGTAACTGACCTGGAGGTATGGGAGGACGACGGACACTTCATGTGCAGTTTCACGCAGGAGCTGAACCTGGTCATTCCTGACGAGAAGTCGTTCAATCTAATCGAAAAGCACCATCTCCTGGTGGCGACTGGGATCCTCGGTACGTGACGTCTTTTTCATTTTTGTTTCATGTTAATCACCGAGCTTTCTGATTGCGTAGGCGAACGTTCCAAGGAACTTTTCCCTTACATTTTCCACGCCGGTGTTTCGAGAAGTAAACATATGAAGGGACAGTCAGTTGGAACTGCGTGTTGACGAAATCAGCGCAGCAGAAATCGCGTTGTATTATGCGTTTATTTGTTTGTTACTCATGACGCTTCGTTCACGAGCAGTTAATTCGCATTTATTCGCTGGAACCCATATGTTTAAAGCCATCGTGTTCAAATCTAGGTGGTGGCAAGCTCTCCTCTTTCCCGTCTTTCGTCTTCCTGTATTCCCCGCGACCTCCTTTGTGAGATGAGACACCAAATAAATCTAGCCATACATTGGCGGCATCGATGAAACACTAAAGGAACAGAACCTTTGCCACCATATGCAATGTTGATAATAAATTTCGTAGGCATAAAATATACTCAGTTTTTTAAACCGTAAGTGTTGCATTGCACATGGATCACGTGGTTTCGTACCAACAGCATAAGACTTTGTTCCACACGTTTCTCACGTACCACATACGTAAAATAAACAAGGGCGCTGTAGGGGGGGGGGGGGGTGGCAACGTTTCCATCGTTTTGCGGTTTTCGAATATGGTTAGCGTTCCAATTTACTCAGGATTTGTAATTACAGATTTAAAATGCAACACAAGTAGGCCCCCTCCCATTCTGGAGGCTTGTCATACCCTTAAAAAATCGTCCTGTGGTGTTCCCAGAACTTTGCGTAAGTTCTCGTTGACCTTCTCATGGTTTTATGATGCTCTGATTCGTGCTTGTCGGTGCGCGATGAGCCCCGCCGAAACACAGTGAGCTGACTATTTCTGTCCGCTAGTACCATGTGACGCGTGAACTTCAAAACGTTTGGCCGTAAATCCCCCGTCTTGGTTATCTCAGTTCACGGTCCAGAGTCATGGTGTCATGTCCGGGACGGCGGCGTTACGCCGCGTCATCTCGATAGCGGCGTCATGTCAGCGCTTACCGTGGCTATCGTCAGCGTAAGCACAATGACAGTCATGGTGGCATGCGCGTTAGCGTTTACGTTACCCAACGATACTGCGTGTAGTCGACTTGTGAATTAATATTAGATGACAAAGGTTAGCAGATACGTAAGTATTCGGAGGCGTTGCGTCAGGAAAGTCACTTCAGTTCGCCACAGGGTCACCTGAACAATGCCGATAATGGTGGTCGATTAGAGTGCATGAGTCTGCATTCCAATGGACTTCCTGATAATTCATCATTTTCTGATAATACTTTCAGTCAGATCTTTATTAGCGGCACGACCAAAATATGACTTGCATCGTCCACCCGCAGGTGGCGCCGGGTGTGTACCGCACCCGGCACCACCTGCGGGTGCTGACAATGGACCTGATATGATAGTGAACACTTGCAGGCAGCGCCTCTCAGCCCGAGTATCACCATAGCGAGAAGGTCGTCTCGTCGGAGGCCGTCGATCTGACAGAGTTCTCGGCTCTGAAGTCAGCTGGAGTTCCGCCGCTCGTTAAAGGTATTGCCTCTCCCGGTTTCCCGAGGACGCCGCCGTGCGTTACCACGTGACTCAGTGACATCAACAATTCGAGGACTATTTCAAAACCGACTTGTTCATTAAATCGCCATTATTTTCTTCATTATTAATTATAATATTATTTTCCACGAAGGTCAAAAAAGTACACCGCACGTATTTCACCCTTTTGCACGTGATTCGCTGTGCGCTGGGAATAAACACGATGGTTTCTGTTTGCAGCACATGGAGCTTTCATGCTGATCGCCTGGATGGGCACGGCAGGCATAGGGATACTTTCTGCGCAGTACTTCAAGATGACGTGGGTTGGCAAGAAACTGCTTGGAACGGACATCTGGTTTACGGTCAGTGACTGCAGACGGCTCCATACGTCTCTGCCTTTACGTGTCCTATGCAGCTTGTCCTCAACTGTGTCTTGAGTAATTTCGTCATGATTAAAACATTTTTTTCATCGGCCTGCTATTTTCGCTTGGTTGTGGCACGTGTCGAAACAGGATGATTTGACCTCGTCATTAAACAATGCGTTATGGTTCTTCCGATCGTCACCTTGTATTTCGCTGGGCTTGTCTCGTAATAAGTTGAAATTCACCATTTGGCTTGGGTCTTATAGAACAGTTGCCTGGTGGCCCTTCAAAGGTGACTGTTACCGGGCACATCCTGTAATTGTCATCTAAGGCCAGTTTTCGTTAGCTGTAAATTGTGCTGACTTCTCATGAGCCGAATAACCCTCGTCAGAAAAGGTGGTGCACCCTCTTCCTCTCCCCTCTCGAGAGTCTCGCCGAGATCAGCGAAATACACCCACGCAGAATATAATTAAAACCATTTCGATGCATCTGGAGAAGACAATGGTTCTGGAAATGCATCTGGAGAAAATCCACTGAATGGCCCTGGATGACCTCAGTTGAACTGACCTTGCTGTGCTTTTGGGCATCTGCATTCAGCATACAGTAAGTCATCAAGCTTATACGCCCCCTCCCTCCCTCACCAGTGCGCGCATTTAGAACTATTAATTTTACATTAAATGTCATGACTTAATGAAATTGCCGTTGCAACCGGTCATGTTTGCATGCTCGATGGCAATTTGATGCCAGGCTGAGCCTGCAGTCCAGTAAACCACACATCAAAGACAGCCTAATACCATCAACCCGGCAACTGTCATTCGGCTGTTCATATAGTATTATAGTCGACATGGGAATCACAATACTGACCCCAAATGGCTTATACCTAATTTTTGATCTGTCGGACTGACTGGAACCATTCCCCAATTTCATCTACTGGCAAGCATATCGTCCATACACGGATATCAAAAGCGTGAAGGTTCGTATTCGTGCACTAGCGTGGTTTCAAGAAGAAAATACCAATGGTATCGAATTAATTTTTCGAAGCGTACGTGAGTAAAAGGGCCGTTTTATGTTAGAAAGAAAACCCATGCACTTCGACATGAATAGATGAGCCTGCTGACGAAGCCATATCGATTCATGCCAAAATACATGGGCCATTTAAAACATAAAACGACTCTACTAGCATGGACTGCAAAAAAATAATCAGTAAACATCTGAGTAAAAATGCAACTAAGGGACCATATAAATCACGTCATTTGACCAACCAGCTGCGTACTTCAGCCCTCTAGATTAATCTAGTGCAGTCACTGAGGCGCTGCTGCAAACGCAGTTGTCCATTTCTTTCACCTGGCGTGAATTCAGAGGACTGCGAGATGCATCTGGAAGGTAAGACTGGAAAAAAGGTGCATTTAGAGTAATGCTTCGATATTGCTCAGTGAATCGATGCTTTTTTTAGACGCGTCTCTTCTCGTCAGACGTTCCAATGTGCAGCAGTCACCTTTTTTATCAGCAACAAAACACTAACGAGTGACTTTCCTGCTTCCAGATTCACCGATCCATGATGGTGCTGACAGCCGTGTGCACTTGGCTCGGCTTCGCGCTCATCGTTATCCACCTGAAAAAGCTGGAGTTCGACCACAATCACAACATCATCGGCTTCACCGTGTGCCGTGAGTCTGCCGGCCTCCCGGGGCGGTGGCCTCTCTCACTGGCTTCGGACTACCATCGCAGTCCGCAGTTCAGCTGGTTTCGGTGTCTCGCCGGTTAAGATTTGCTCTCGCATTTGCAGCCTGTTTGTTGCCATCGCACAGACATGCCAGAGATATTCGGCAAACGTTCCTAAACATGATACACTTGGCACGGCTCACCTGGACTTCAGTGACCTCACACCGCTGCTATAGGTCTCAGTGACCTGACACGGCTACTCTGGACTCTCAGTGACCCCACACGGCTCACGGGGTCTCCGTGGCCTAACTCGGCTCACCGAGGCCTCACTGACCTCTGTCCTGACGGCCGCCCCGCTCTCCTGACCTCTTCCTGACGGCCCGCCCTGATCTCGTGTCACTGACCTCTGTCCTGACGCGGCCGGCCCCGCCGGCAGTGATCTCGGTGCTGCAGGTACTGGGCGCGCTGGCTCGGCCCAGCCCCACGGCGCGGCTCCGGCCGCTGTTCAACTGGGGCCACAGGACAGGCGGCGCCGTCGCCTACGTGCTGGCGCTGGCGGCACTGTTCCTGGCGCAGCAGCTGCCACAGCTCGACCTGCCCCGCTACTGGCTCTGGCTACTCACCGCCTTCATCGCCCTGGACGTGGTTGTCTCTCTCGTGTTCATGGTATGCTGTACAGTTCTGATAGTCCTGGGGACGTTTAGCAACACGATGCTGACGGAGTACATCCCAGTGCGCCAGTCATTACACGATGGGATTTCATGGAGTGATCACCACAAATGATTTACCCTCTGCAGGACATTCCGTACGTGGCTCCCCAGTCGATAAAAACGACACCTCTGGTGACAAACGACGGGAAAAAGGTCATCATCAAAGATCATTAGAGGTTACCATTAATCAGCTGCATTTAACCGTGGGCTGAACACATTAGTTTGGGCTCGTGATCATTTTACATTTAATATTGACTCATTTATGGCATGTATCGATGTTTTTTTGGTGCTGAACGCCGGCGGTTTGTTGCGGCGCAGACTGCCGCTGGATGACGGTTGAACGGCCGCTAATGGATCGTCCAGTGACGTCCCGGCCTGTTACATTCCCAGGGTATCGACCACTGCGTATTCAGCCCCCAGGTCCAGCCCAGTCCGGGCAGTACCGGCAAAGTCGAGGCCGCCGTGAGTACCATGAATGAAAACGCTGTGACGTGCCGGGACAGAGGGCGCCGCTTCCCCGCGGTGTCTGCGTTGTTCGTGGCAAAACTGTGAAAAAGACGTCAAACGGCACGAAACTGCCTCCGGCGCTGCGCCTTTCGATAGTACCTCGTGTGCCCCTGACGGAGATGATGATGATGAGTGTGTCCCTGACAGACGAAGATGTAACGTCTGGCGAACAGGTACGGAATGCATGGTTTTGTTCTCGTTAACCACGGAACAGAAAGCCTTGAAAACAAAAGTAGCATGGTGCTGACCAGCCGTGAACACCTTGTACATCCCTGATAGGTGTGGTAATGTAACGCTAAATAAAACTTGGT
This sequence comes from Capitulum mitella, assembly GCA_030062745.1. Taxonomy (NCBI): domain Eukaryota; kingdom Metazoa; phylum Arthropoda; class Thecostraca; order Pollicipedomorpha; family Pollicipedidae; genus Capitulum; species Capitulum mitella. Next base: position 36,637,444 of record CP099839.1, read on the forward strand.
TATGTTATTTCAGACGGCTCAGACATGACCTTGGTTCCCTTTTGTTACAGGGTTCATCACATCGGAAGATCTTGCTGGCTATTTACGTATTTTTCTCGGTCGGCTTCGTTGTCACCATGGTCACGGTCCTGGTCCTGTCGGACGCTGGAAAGTAATTCTGCCGTCGCAGTGCCGCTCGGCACCGTATGAAGACCATTCACAGCCGTCATGCGCAACAACATGAGCGTTTCACGGCCACCAACCGAACATGACGTGGCACATTCCGTTCTTTGTGCAAGATTTGTTAAATCTGCTACTGATAACAGCAGATAGCCATTTTTCATCTATCGTTCTTGGGTGGGCCATGAGTTTAAGTCAATACAGTGCACTTCACATAGGGCGCGTACCTCCTGGTTTCACATTGATACACCGAGAGCAGCAGGTTTCAAGGGCCAGTTCATTTCCACAGACTGCTGCTTGTCTCCCATTTTGATGGGTTGGCCCAGATGCTCGGTGAAAGGAGCAGTTCTGCCATCCTTCCGACAACCTCCGTCCTAATTACGCCTCACGCTTCCGTTGAAAATATCCGAGTAGTTAGTTAGACAAATCGCTGGAGTACCACAGCTAATCAGCAAGCGTCCTCCCGCCGGTAACAGGTGCAAGCAATCGCTGAACATACCACAGAGGCTGTCGCATTTGTTTTTAGTGCCTCTGTTGGCCTGTTCATTCTGAGCCCTACTTGGACATTAGGATGGCCCAGGAACTTGACAATAGCGGGAGTTTTAAATCGGACGTTTCACCTGAATCCATTTTTGATAAATAAATTCGGTCCGAAATTTGTTCCTGATAACGTTTTCAGTACTTGTTGCCATAACGAAATTTCTTTAAGTTTAAAAATGTAATTAATTTTCCCCCGATGACGGCATTGTGCAGTTCAATGAACGCCAACGTTCATTGAACTGAGCCCAGTGTGACGGCAGGCAACGGCTGTACATAGAACACGGCTGAAAAGGGCAAACTGAAAAACCGGAGGACACCGCTCTGAAACGGCGTCAATGTAGAGTCTTATCACATCATATGTATTCTAAATTGGCCTCTAGGACTACAGGTTGCACCTTCGTTATCTCGTCCCAAAACACGTCTTGAAGGTGAAACATTCGCTTAAGGCTGAATTAGTTATTTCCGTGCAATAGCACGAAGTTGATGTGTAGAAAGGCGGGATAAAAGGTCCATTCCCCTCCCAAGCCACTTACCAAAATGCCCCAAATCTTACAGCTTGCTAGTCCATCTGTCCTAGCATTTCTGTCAGCATCTTTGCGTTTTTGGTCACGATCGGTACCTGCTCGAGCAGAAACCGCCTACAGTACTCAATGTCAACACGTTATGCCTGCAAATCCACTTATGGCCTTGGACGTGAAAACGCGAACAGCAACAGCGCTAAACCAAGGACCAGGTCAGCCAATTGATGTCATTGATGTGAAACACATGTATCATTTCTACGGTTAATAATACGGCAACCTAGGGACACCAAAGAAGTGATCTGTACTTTCCGACAACTTCGCGATCGGTGTTGTTTGTGGCAGATGTTCACAACTGTTGACGCATTTCGGACTAGGGAGCAGCTTTGCTTCTTTGCTTCGGCCGGACACGACGAAGGAACATGCGCACTCTGTCCAGTCGACGCAATGAGCAGTCCCCACGAAACTGTGACCGCCTTTTGCAAACACGTGTATGCCATTTGCCACCAGTGTCGGCGTCTCACATTCGAATTATGTTGTCATGCAGTCATGGTATGTCAGATGCCTTCGAATATACATGCAGCCGACAGCTAACCTGGCCCAGGGAATGGGCTTCAGTGTGTCCACAAATACAATCAGTGATGTCCCGTTTCGGGGGAAACGCAGCGCCGCCAAACACGCGTAGAATCAATCCTTTTAAAGAAAACCTTGTCGGTTGTAGAATGCTTTCACTGAAATATATTTTGAATTACATGGCTTCGTTTTCGCGCACACCACAACGCAGACGCAGCTTCCGACGTGGCATATGCATTCGCAGAGGCATAGCTCTCGAAAGCATGAAAGCCCTGTATTTCAGCTCTCCAGTGTACTTTGACAGAGCGGCAGGACCAGCAGCAAAAGACCGGAGGCCGGCCGGCCCAAATCCTCGTTCACCAGAACTGCTCTAATGGGAATTTGATCTGCAATTTGCTGGAAATTTGCGTAACTGTTCCACGAATTACCAGCCGCCTGAACGAAAAACCACATGGTCTGTTTGTTTTATACGGCAGTGTACCAATAACCACTGTGACTCAGCGTGCAGCGTCACGTGACAGTCAAGCCGTGACAGTGCCCTGCGTAGGCACCAAGGTGATGAGTGAAGCAATCTGAATACCGTTTGAATAGTGTCATTTGGCTCGCCACATTGTGTTGAGGTGGCACAGCTCCGTGTCTGGTTTTGCCCGATGGCGGTGCGTGTGGATTTCGGCCACACCGGGCGCTGGCGATAAACTACTGCTGTCTTATCAGTGAGTCGTAACCAGCGTGCTCCACAACGCCGACCGGAGGAAAAAGCTAATGGAGTGTAATTTCTCGAACGAAATATTTCATGGTTTATAAGCAAACGTTACGTAAAATGGGCTTCTTGTAACTAGAACGAAAAGCACAGCAGCGTCATTCTGAAGTTCTCATCCCCGGAACCTGCTGCTAAGCCTGCCACTTGCTAAGAAACAAAGGACACTGACCGAAACGCTGAACAACATGCGAAAATGCCTTTATATTGTACTACACCTGCCTTCAAGGATCGCAACTATCACACTGAACATTACCGTCAACGTCCACATATTCGGGTTGTTTCTTCGACACATCTCATGGCTTCCCCCGCAGACCTTGGTGACGTCACGTCCCACCATGTCCGCGGGTGTACAGGCGGGGAAGCACCAGCGCAGACTGACACCAGCGCGCGGCACCAGCCCACAACTCCGGCCAGACGTGGACGCTACGTGACCTACGATGACTATGAGAGACCGTTCGGGACGGCGGGAACTGGGCTGACGGCCGGTCCCCGGCGGGGGCGGGGCGGGGGCGGGGGGGGGGCGGCGGCGGGGGGCCTCCGACCGTTCTGACGGCGGCCGTCACAGGTCGATTCGCAGCTTGCCCTCGTGCTCGGTGAGCCAGGCGATGTCGGCCATGGCCTGCTGGACGGCGTGCTCCTCTGCCCGCTCCGACATCTGGCGGCGGACGACAGGCCGGACACGGTCACCCCCACAGCTCGCCGCTCACGTCGCCTCTGTACTCGCTGTCACGCATGCAGAATGGAAGGTTTGACGTAGCAGTATAACTCTTGTCATAATTGTAGGGACTATCGACTTCGTGGAGTGAAATACCTACACAGAGTTTTTACCAGTTTGGATTCCATCTGTCGTTAGGTGCTGACTGGTGCCGAGAAGCGTTTCATGATGCTGACAGTCTATGGCTTTCAGCCGGGCAAGCGTACCGACGCGAAAGCAGATCGAACTGGACTGGACTCGAAATCACCACGTTGTGTTTCGTACACATGAGAGCGCATCTGATCCAAGGAAGCTATTCTATGGATCTCCTATCTCTTGTCTTTTAAGGTCAATCCTGTAAAGGCCACTCTCTGTAGCTCTTATGGATGCCACTGATGGTTGCTCCCATCAAAAGAACTGCCATTATGAATACCCTCTCTGTGCGACACATCTGTACAAGGTGCTTCCTGGAGGTTCCTTTCCAGGCGCCTCCCCGATGTCATTACAATGGCGTCAGTCCATTACACGGTATTACCATTCGAGAATGCCTCTGTGGATTCCACCCACCGCTGAATACCCAACCGTGCAGGTCATTCCATTATCCATGCAAATGTGTCCTTTCCACGCACACGAATCACATGCTCATGCTTTCCATGCCCACTTCGCCAATGACATCCTCATAACGTCATCACTGATTTCGCATCACACATGAATTAATCCTTTTTTAGGCATGACCGATGTTACATTAAGCTCATCCTGCTCGCCATCCCAGTGCCGGAACATGCAATGATGGTGAGATGCGGCGAGGACAAAACCAGGCCACTCGGGAACCTCCGCCGCTGAAGCACAACTTAAACAAAGCCCGAAGCTGAGCCGGCGGACGCGGCGGCACGAGACGCCGCCCGTCACCACATGACCTCACCGCCGCCGACCAGACTCCATCAGCCTCGACAACCAGACGACGCAGACGCCGAGAGAGAGAAAGAGAGTCCGAGGCGGAGCGCAAGCGCAACACTCACCGGCCGGAACTTGGTGTCGCGCGGCGGGTGTTTGAAGTTCGGCCCGAAGTTGACCGTCACCGTGATGCCGCGGTACACGGACACGGCCGGGTAGTAGTCAGAGCTAGAACGCAGCGGTCACGGCCAATGACAACAGCCGAACGCATGACGCAAGGCCACGGCACGAACAAACAAGTTACGCGGTCATGGTTGGGGTAATCATGACACACAGCGACGGCCAGAAAAACAGTCACAGTCGCGACCACAGCAACACGTCACACAGCCACGACCTGGGCAAACAAGACACAGTCACGGTGCGTGCATACATGTCACACAGTCTTGGCAGGGACACACATGTCACACGGTCACAGCAAGGAAAACAAGTCACACAGTTATAATCGGCAGCAGCAGAGCCAAGTCACCCTGTCACGGCAGGGACACGCTTCAGTGACGGGCCGTCACACCTAAATCCAACGCATCACACAATCACAGCCGAGGCAGCAGAAACATCACAGGCCCTGTCACGATCCGCACAAACATGGCCTTATAGCATGGCACAAACATGAGCAGTCCCGCCCAATATCGGCTGGGTCGACAAGTCATTCGGCCACGGCTGAGACAAACAAGTCAACCCGTAATTAAGTCACTGTGGGGACGACAGACTAACACTCACGGACTGTGTGACATGAAGTGAATCCTTTGAGTACTGTGGATGCCGATGGCTTTGGCTAGATGGTGAAGCCGTCTAAAACCATCAACAAAAGAGCAAACAAGACTTACAGCAAACACAAATATACCATTGTGCACAGATGAAGCTTAGTGATACAACCAACATAGGCGCAGCCAAGGGGACCGGGGGGAGGCCGCCCCCCTTAGGCCCGCATTTTTTGTGAAAACCATTGCACATCGTCTTCCTGGCAGGCCGTTTTCGCATACGTTCAGTTCACAATGAGTTACGCCCTCCCCCCTTAGAAAAATCCTGGCTGCGCCCCTGACAACCAATTCCGTGGGCAGTTTGAGCAGCACACGCCGCCGTAAACATCCGAGGCCAACACAGGCGGCGCAGTTAAGCCCACAATCAGGCCAATTTATCATAAATAACGCACACACCTAATCAACTTCGTTTGTCGGGGGTACATGACAATGGAGCAAGACCATGAACGCAGATTACTTTATCTCGCACCGGCCCGGTCCTTAGTCGACGCCTGACGTCAAACAGCATTGCACCAATGTGGCCATCTAGTCCAAAGCCACGCTTGATAAAGATTATCTCAGCCACGCGGAAAAGGTCAAAAAATTCATGTGTAACGATAATAGTCACGCCAAAGCAGTCCGCCTCAAACAGAAAACACATATGTTGTTCTTCATAATCCCAAAAGAAATGTTCCAACCAAATCCAAAGAACGAGAATGCACACGAAAAACAGACTACATGGCAGATGCAATCAAAGCCACGCAACTTTTTGGCAATGGTTCATGCAATGAGAAACTCTACCTACATTCCAAACAGCACCTCTCCTAACATCCACAAGGTATCTCTACCAACAAAACAGTGGTTTCGTAACCAGGACACTACAACGCTAGTGACCCTCTGTTTCATACATTCAGGCCAATTTCAACATCCCTATATTACACGATCGACGGGCAATGCTGTTTGTTTTTTATAACTGTAGGCTGAGACGACGACAGAAATCAGAATGAAGAAAAATATATCCACAATATTGCTGCTTATCTTTTTTTATTGCCGAAGGCTAGGCTGACAATGACAGAAATCAGAACGGATGGAATGTACCAACGTCATATTCTGGTACTGCTAAAAGGGGTGGCAGTAAGTTTCTCATCATTATTAATACATTGATTTCATCAAAACTCTGCAAAATAGCGCAATGGAGAAAAAACGAAACAAAGGCTTTCACCCCATTATGCAAGCACTGCAAAGTGTATGCACAAATCGCTAGCTGAACACAAACCTTAAATCGTATGGATTCACGCAAGAGGACTAGAACATCAATTTCCAATCCAATATTCGTTTACGCGTTGCAAATGAAAAAGGATGGTGTGGGATGCCACTTATAAAGTCAACACATCTGGAGCCATGACATGCATACGAGCAACCACAGACGAAACATAGTCATCGAAGTCAGCTACCAACACTAGGATCTGTCATATCTTAAAAAAGACCATAACAATTACATAAAGACGACTTTAGTCTTTGCTTCATCGCCGTCTCTTAAACACGCGCAGTGGAAGGGGGTTTCGCGTTAACGAGCACTGGAAGGGGGGCCAAAAAGTGCCCCCCTCCGATCTCGGCAACGGAAAGAGCTCGACACAGGGCAAGGCCATAACGATTTACACTGTGTGCAATTTTTATAACCCTAGATCAATATCTTCAAGGTCAAATCGGGTGGAAAAGGTCAACTTTTGACGCCTCTTCGGCCCGTACAGGCCATTCCATACAACTTTTCGAACGAAACGGGAAAAGGGTGTTTGGCCGTTACAACGAGGCATACGACAACTTCCATCCACTTGGCGTCTTTTGAGTGTAAATAAGGGCGAAACACGTATCTTTTGGCGTATTTTCAGTGATGGTAGTTAACATCCATACATTTGGTCATCTCCAGCGTTTCTATTTATGTATGTACGTTCATACGTATATATGTATATACTTGTGTATCACTGTGTCAACGTGTTTTTATTAGGGTCTTTGAATGCATATTTCATACAAACTGGCATATTGCAAAGCACATCTGGACCAGGTCACAAAACAGTTGCCCTAGACCTTTGATGACGTTGACCCGAAATGACCCTGGTATATATGTAAGCGTATCCATGTACGTAAACGTGTTTTTACAACGGTCTTTCAATGCATATTTCATTTTTGTTGTTGTTTATTTTTTTAGGTTAGCGTTTTCGTGGTTGCTTGCCGACCTTCTCCACCTGGTATTTAAGTATCAATGCATTTTTATTTCATACAAACCGACAGGTTGCAAAGCAAATCTGGATCAGGTCACAAGCTGTTCGACCTTGACCTTTGATGACCTTGACCCTTACTGACCCTGGCTTTGGTCTTGGTACATCCATTACTTATGCCCAAATGACGTCGCGTGATTGTGCTCAAACGGTAATCTTGGGTAGAACGCCGGTTCTTTCACAAAGTTCCCGTCAGCGACAACCATCGTTTTCGTTATGGTTGCCTGACTTCAAATGCTTGAAACTTCAAAAATTTCCGGCCGATTTCCGATTTTTCTGCGTCATTCGACGAGTTATTCATTTGCCAAAACCAGGTGGGGGGGGGGGCACAAAAAGACCCCCTTCCAGTGCGCGTGTTAAAAGACAACATAAAACGTCAGGCTGCGTATGGCACTAATCATCGGGACAAAACTTCTTTAACTCTTCATGTTCGCTGTCCAATGTGTTATACCACTGAGAGATTCGTTTCTTAAACGTTCCGGTACAAATGAGATGACATCAAACCACCATTTAGATACAACCCGAACGCAAAAATTTCACTAACTGCGATATTGCAGGCAACCACCTTTGTGCGCATTACTTTTATTGACTGACATTCGTGCTTTACACGTTTCAAGTAACATGAAACACTAGACATCATTCCGGCTGAAGCCAACCATGAGTTCCGAACAATGCGTGACGCTAGTTCCATTTAAAGTCCGAGGCAGGGCAGAGTTGCATCGTGTTTAAAAATGTACCGCGCATCGCAGATGTTCCTCACCCGTACAGATTTCTGAACGCCTGTCCCTGCAGTTTGCCATTCTTATAGAAGCCAATGTAGGCGCCGGGCACGGGTTGCAGCTTTTCCAGCGTGCCGGGCACGTCATCCTTCTCCTCGAAGTAAAGGTGAGATTTGGACTTGATGAGCGGCTGGAAGCGGATACACAGTCGCCTAAGTGCTGGCCAAGACGATCCGGACATGCAGGAGAGACACTGGCCCTCTCCAGTAGCATCCTGCAGACATTACACTTGTGACCAACGCAAGTACATCCGGTTACTGACTCAGGATCTTTTGTTACGCCGCATCGAGCGTTATGGTTCGGTGCTGAGTAACCTCAGTGAAATTTGTGCGGACAATCAGACGCCAGCTCGCGTCTCGCGGCCCGACGACCGACGCCCTAACCGTTTTAATACCCTGCCCCGACTCAGCACACATCATCACATCAACTCAGCTACGAGTTCGATATAACTGTGAAGTTTTACCACCTTTTGGCCCCCGACGTCTCAAGCATTTCTTCCATCTCGTCAGTGATAGGGTGTCGACTGAACCAACCAACAACCACCATCGTAACTTCTCAACATATGGCACCTCAGGACTGGTGTCAGTGCATTCCATTACATCGCGCTAGGAGGCCTTTCCCATCCTATCCTATCCTAATGCATCCTAAAACAACTGCTTTGTTGCATCGTATGTTTCGGAGCCACAGTATTATGGCAAGCTTACGAAAACCGGGTCCGCGCTGTTTTCCCGCGCGCCAAACATCTTCACTGGACCGCTCCTTCACTGGTCCCCCCCAACACCACCACCAGCCACCACCGGCTGCTGGCCGGTCCTGACCCCAGACGCCGGCACGCTGCGGGGCCCACCATGGTCCGAGTCGTGACCGGCCGGCAGCGAGAGGTACCTTGTCTTTGTAGCTGTCTGGCAGGCGGGCGGGCACGGCCGACTCCGGCAGGTGGATCAGGATGCCGAGCACGTCACCCTGCTGGTAGCCGGTGCTCAGGTGGCGCCCGCGCGCCTCGTGGAACACCGTGCCTTTCCTGCCGGGCCGGACAGTCGACTGTCAGAACACAATCCACGAGGACGGAAACACCTCGTCAAACTCCGCGCCTTTCCTGCCTGGCCGGACAGTCTAAAGTATGGTCGTGCAGCCACAGAACGAACACATCACATCCATACATATATCTCAGTCTGCTTAACGTCTTTGAAAACAAAGGTCACCACAGCACGTCTGAACCGGAGATGCGCCAACATCCCATCTAAAAACGCATCCTGCCCAAAACAAAACATGCAAATCACCCCCGAACGGTCCTCCCGCCTGCACGAAGACAACCCGGGAGCTATCAAACCAGACATCACAGGTCGGAACAGCACTGCCACCCTAGGCAGCAGTACCAGCACTGCCAATCCGGGGACAGGGCGGATGCCGGCCGCACCTGCTGCGCCACGAGTAGCCGAACTTGTCGTATCCGAGCGGGGCGTTCAGGTTGGCCAGCGGACCGGCCCAGCCGATACGGCAGTGGGCGCCGCTGGGCTGCGCCGAGATCGTCGCCTCCCAGTACCAGGTGCCGCGCCGGACCGCGTGCGTGGCGCGCACCAGGCAGTAGCCCTTGTCGCCCGTCACGGAGAGACGGTCGTCCGAGATCTTCAGGCACTGGGCCCTGGCGGCGACGGGTTCGGGTCAACACTAGAACCGTGTGGCGACTCCGCGACACAGAGCGCGCGTCCCGCTTCACGGTCAGTCAGGTGCTCTGCACCAGTCGCGGCTCCTGACAGCAGGGGGTGGCACAAGTCCCGCCACTCCCACAGCGAGATCGGCACGCACCACTGGTGAGCCCCCACGCAACACAGATCCCTGACACGGCGCCCCAGGAGTGAGGGCGTCACGCACCTGTCGTGCAGCGCCAGCAGGACGGCGGCCGGACACTGGGCCCTGTGCAGCCAGCCGGGGATCGGCCGGCCGCCGCTCTCTGACGACTCATCAAACTCCTGCCTGTGCCACGGCGCACCACCGTCAGTCACAGACGTCACAACGGCAACTGACCCCACAGCCACAAGATCCCAAACACACGCCGCAAATGCAGCTTTTGCTTTCACTGAATAGTCATTGCGACAAGTGGAATATTTTTCGTCATTCTATTAGACAGCTGCTGCAGAATAAAGCAAACACAGACAGTCCTGATGATTCAGACAAAGAAACTGCAGTTGATGGCTAAACAAGTCAATAAGTACCAATGTCACCACCGCAAATGGCCAATGCTGGCACAAATATAGTAAACAAGTTTCAACAGCCACTCCGGTGCAATGCCAGGGAGGGCGACTGACCTGAAGGGCGCGTGCGGGTCCGGCTCCGTCAAGATGTAGCGATAGCCGTCCTTGTTAAACGGATGGTCCAGCGGATAGCCGTGAAGTTTTTGGACCGCACCCTCGCTGCGCGCCTTCTTAGACCCAGCCGACTGCTCGAGGACCTTGCGCTTGGGACCACGTGACTTCACTGCTGGAGTGGGCACATAATGCACAGTCGGCAGATGTTTTACATTGAGACAGGATCGACATAAGCCACTTCTTCGTCAATGGCAGGACGGACAGCGACGAGTCATGGGTGCCTTTGCTCAAATGTTCGGGTCCATGGGCTCCGCCTCAGAGTGCACACATGCACGGCTGGGATAAATCCCTTCAGAAAGTGGTGAAATCTATTCCAGCCACACGCAAGGTTAGCTGCAGGCAAACTGTCCCTGAATGACGAATACCACATCCAAATCAATTAAAACCAAACACGACAAAGCCCTTGGAATAGAACTGAGCCAGCCTCCATCGTGCGGGCCGCCCGGCGGCGGCCGGTGATTGCCACAAGTCCGAGTTAAGAGATACCTTCGTTCTGACGCTGCTTCAGCTGGTCGTAGTTCGGCCGGATCACCGACAGGTCGGTCTGCCGCAGCCCATACAGCGGGTGGCAGGCGCTCGTGCTGCCATCCGGGGCGCTCTCCTCGCAGCGGAACAGCCCCGACGAGTCCTTGGCGAGCGTGCGCTGAATCTGCCCGTCAGGGATGACGGTTACAGAGAGCGCCACGATCGTGCCGTGACACGGAGCACCGAGGCCAGGCCGTGATATCGAGAACCGAGACAAAGCAGTGGCATCGAACACCGAGACAAAGCCGTGACATCGAACACCGACACAATGTGACGTCGTGACATCGAGCACCAAGGCAAAGTCGTGACACTCAGCATCAAGCCATGACATTGAGCACCAGGATAAAGCTAAGATGGCAGACTCCAGGTCGAGGTCAACATAATGCAGAGCTATCTAACTGTGCACTAACACAGGAAAGAAACAACAAATGAGAATGACAAAACATGTAAAAATATGCACACAGGAAGCAATTTTCAGGGGATAAAATCTAAATGTCTTTCAAAATGGGCTAACTCATCAGGAGAAAGAATAAGAGATGGTCAGGTTCTCATATATATATATATATATATATATATATATATATATATATATATATATATATAATTTATATGTAATATATAATTATATATTATATAATATATATATATATATATATATATATACCACAAATCACCATCAACTAAACACCTGTAAAAAATACACATGACCATGAAACAATGACAATGATGCATCATGGGCATCATACATCACAACTCATTAGTAACAAATGCCTAGCTGAGCAGAAAAATTGGCCTGCCTGAAGAGAAACAAAGGGAGTACTAGCCATACAAAATTAAAAATAAAATAGTGACCATTGCAGCTCATCTTCTTTGCCTGCAAGAAGTTAGTCAACCACTGTAACTAAAAAAATTCAGCACAGTTAGCCTATTCAACAAGTGATATTTCATCAGATAGTCTAAGACTGCCAGAGGGCAACATCACCAACCGTCTGTTTCCAGCTCTGAGTGGTGCGGCGTGCCATCGTCGTCATGCCTTCCCAGTGCATCTCTATCCAAGGCACAATGTCCTTGGCTAGTGAAAATAAGACCCTGCCATCCTCCTTTGAAGCAGCTTGCTGCAGGTTTGCCAGTGCTGTCACACACATCTGGCTGGACTCTGTAGGGATGGACAGACTTTGTTGTTTGTCGAGAAATGGAAATGTTCTGAAGAAGACAACCCAAAATCAGTTTTTACAAGTGATCGACTTGAAGCCAGAGCATGCCAGGAAACCTACCAGAAGATTACAAGCACTGTTAGCTGCAAACTAATGCAAGTACTAGTCAAAACCAGGCATTGAAAGAACACTGCCAGCTTCATGCTACAAAGTGTCACTTTCATATGGTTGGATCAAAAGATGACAGCATACCTCCTTCTCAGATGAGAATCAAGTAAGATCAGGAGGCTACTTATCAGATGAGAATCAAGTAAGATCAGGAGGTATCAACATTAAAATGAGCTTTTGGAGCTGATACATACGGGCCTGGTGCTTCTTGAAGGTCTCGAGTCCTGTGTTGGAGCAGTTGCGGCATGTAAAAGTGTAATTAGCCAAGAATGGCACCAGCTTTCCCAGCTGGTAGGAAATGCAAGATTCATGGTGAAACTGCAGGCATCCACTACACTGAAGTTCTACGATGTTTAGATTTCTTCCTTTGCCACTGTAAACAAATTTCCCCAGGGAGGGATTTCAGCAAGTACACAAGAGCTAGTATACTTACAACTATGGCCAACCCAATTTCTGTCCACTGACATGTAATCTTATGATAAAATAACAACTTCTAGCACCCTCCTTGCAGCCTATTTCAAATTCCATATACCAAAGTCAATATTTCAATCCTGAAACAAACTCCTGGGACTTCAGAACAACAGTGAAAACTAAACAGTAACAACCACACACTCAAAAACATTACATGCATGACAGGATGTAAAAGAGATCAACACCTTAAAAAACAAAACACCATAGAACTGCTGACAAAGAGGAGAAACTGGATCTTTATGAATGTGGAACAGACCACTATTACCAGTATCCACATGATGTGAACTCTTCTTTCTGGTCAGTACTGTATGCAGAATGTTTTTCTACACCATCACCAGAATCTTCAATGCCTGATTTCATTTTTAATGGCTACTGGAACAAAACAGAAGAAAACCATCAACATTTTGTATTATGCATGAGAGCATGCCATCATACAAGAGAAGTGAAAAACATAAATGCAAAATGCCCATAACTGGGCTAATTCATGGTACTCCTAATACCAACCCATCTCATTCCTTCCAGTCAAACTAAGGAAACATGACTGCATGACACTGGGGTATTAGTAGGCCACAAACAGATGTCTAGCAGCACCAGTCACTTTTTCATTTAGATAACTGTACAGTGCGCACATTATCTCATCCTTGCCATGTAATGCCAGCCTGAAAACCATTTTTAATAACTTATTTCATCTTACTCCTCATTCTAAATGAGTTTTACACATTTCTCGGCACTTCTGTGGGTTTTCATATTTTCTGTTGCTAACATAACACCTTTTTGTACAGGCAATACAACCTCAGTTTTCTTGACTTTACCAATAGCCAAATATAAAAGATCACAGGTTATCATATCTTTAAAGGATCAATGCATCCCAGGTACTCAAAGCAATAACACAAGATATCCTGAAGTGCACAGCCATCATTTGCATTGTATGCAATATGTGGAACATTTGCGCAAGTGCAATGTACATCTTGCAATGCAGACTTACAACAGTGAAAAGTTGCAAAGTTATACAAATGGCCATCTGTAAGTGCACCATTGCATACTTGCAAATAGTGAGAACATCTGTTGCTTATACTGCATGTTATAAATTGATTTATACTGAAGCAGGCCTTAAAAACATTAATGGGCATGTTTCTACAAGGACAAAGATAACACATTTATGAAAGCATGAATGGCAAAACCAAAAAGCATTAATTTTGACTAGTAAATGCATACTGGCGGCTCAAATGTCAAAAAGAACATGTTGTTCTGCTTCATACATTTTTAGTTAGCTCAGCAATGACCATTCAATGGGGTTTTTCTGATTTTCTCAGTCACCTTCCTTTCCTGAAGATAACTGGGCCCTAACATTTCCTTGACTGTCAAGGGATACATGTACCTCACACAAGCCAAGGTTAAAACAAAATCATCATGTTTATAAAAAAAATTGGAATTTGCACCCTTACAGTATTCCATGGCACCATGAAGGAAATCTGGCATTTTTACTGCATGGGTGTAGAACTGGGACAGATTTTGGTATGGAAGAATAGATTCAAGTTGTCATTGTGACGTTGATCATGTACTTAAACTACCTAGACAGGAAAATGCATGAATGGGCCTGGTTAGGAATTCCATACCAATGACTTCCTTCGGTATGGAAAACTCCATATCAAAGGTATACAAAGTTACCACCCTGTTGTATCATTTAAATGCACTTGTACACATGATAATTACTAAAACATTGAGTTGTTTGTGAGTTACGATACACAGGTTCTTGAGCTCAGACAGCTAGTCCTAATTTAAGTTTTGTGCTTACCAATTCACCAGTCAGCCGTCTGCAAATGTGAAGTTTGTTTGTTTGTTTGTTTGTGAGTTAGGACACCTCTTGCCTCTTGGGCTCAGGTGTCCAAAGTCTTGGGTCCAGTCCTGTGTCTCGTCGGGCGTCAGTCAGTCGTCTGCAAATGTGAAGAAAACCCTAAACGTAACGAAAATAAGCGTCATTTAGCGTGTTTACTTTCAGCCGTGCGGCGCGTAACGCGCTCGTAGTTCAGCACGGGTGGAATCCGTGAGACTAACTGACGGATGGTAATTACAGGCAAGCCAGTACTCCAAACTCTCTGAAGAAATCGATACCAGGTTCCTTTTAATCGAGGTGTCATATGCAAGTTACTATTTTTTCCGGAGCCTGATGACATGTAGGTGAGGACAATTAGTCTGGTCGGTGCCATAGTATCTGGGCACAAGACGGGCCACAGTGGATAACGCTGGTTTTCGATGCGTTTCGATGATACCGACTTGACCTGAAAGAAAAGTAAATCGCATAAGGTGCGACGCTTAGTGAATGTTTAAAATAACAGTCGGTCATCCGCAGCCCCGAGGAATGAGGTCGCCTGCAGCCGAAATCGGTAATTTATGTCGCTTTCATTGGCTAATGGCTGACCTTGCCAGCCTGCTGGTAGTTTTGTTGTACTGGAGGTTATTGACCTGACCTGAGGTTATCAAGTTCCGCGAAAAAAGGGAAATTGCACATGGTTCATCGATTGGTAAGGGTTTGGTGGTGATTTGTTTGATGCTATCAGAGCATTGGAATGCCTGCAACTTGGGTTTAGCAAGAACCGGAAGTTTCCGTGGAGTTTTGTTGATTTCTGATGTGACCTAGGGTCACCAAATCCTGTGAAATGGGGGTTTTTGGAATACCATTTCGAGGAATTAGAAGTTGAGGTCAATCAATCAAACATGCTTGTAGCTTCGGGTCACATGTATTTATCACCTGTCGTTTAGCCCCACAGAGTTGTAGCTCCGAAATTCTACCCGACGTTGGTACGTGGTAGATCGGTGACACACGTGCTGTGTGGGCTGGACACGCGAGGTACGGCTGAATGGTTATTGCAATGGTCAGTTACGGTTTGGATGAAGGCTGTTCGGATGTTCATTGCAAATGCACGTATAAACATACATACTGAACTCAGCTGCCATTTTGTCTGACTTCTTTACATCTTGTTTTAGTGACGTGCTATGTATCTAGCTGAGTACTCTGGAAAGCCACCTGGAAGCTTTTCGTCTGTTTTTCTGGCACAAATTGTGAAGCGTATGGTGCAATGCTTAGTCTGGCCTGTAAGCATTTGGTCACCCTGCTCCCAAGAGTGTTTTGGATGGATTGGGTAAGGGAATGTTTTGCCATCATTAAAAGGGATGTCCTGCCTTGGTTGAGTTTTCACAAGTAGGCAAGGTTGGTTGGAAAAGTATTGTTTCTGCCATTTTCATTACTCATTTTGTGAATTGTGCAGGCATACACCAAATGATGTCATGCTGGCCTGTAGTCAATGAACTCAAAAAGTTATTGATATGAGATGTCATGCAGAAGCTGTAAATAGTGCACAGTTGAGAGGATGCTTGAGAGTTATGGAATGTTGGATTGACCAGTACCATAGGATTAACCCTCCATAGAGAAAAGTTTTAAGACAAATGTTACAGGTAGGCTTTTAAGGTGGCAGGTTACAGTATAGCCATCCCATTTTCAAGCTTGTGTCAAGGTGGGTCATTTCCAGTACTTGGCTTTGGAACTAGGGCAGGATCAAATCATGAACCTGGAATTCCTCTGCACTGTTAAGATAAAATGCATGTCAGTGCATGGAAAGAAATGTCTTTAAGGCCACTGCTGCTCCCTTGCAACATATATCTGCTAGGATATTTGCCTATGCCCCAGATTGAAAGATTTGCAATTGCTTAGTAAATTTGGTTTAGCAGGACCCATTTTCCATTTGATTTCTTTATCATGAAATTTCTTGCTTTCATTGCTTTCATGTTCAAAATATTGTGTAATCATTAAGTTGATGTCAGATGTTCAGCTAACATTGCAGTTTTATTTTCCAAAGCAAATGATACTTTCATCCATTCATTTATGAGGATGGCTGAGCAGTTTTTTAAGCTGTTGAATGTGCATTTCATGCATACTGGTTTTGTTTTAGGACTGGTTCATTATGTGGTAGCTCTGTTGCCATGGCCTCTGACCATTGCAAATCCAGCAAGACATCATCTGATCTGCTGAGTGCTGGTGTGCAGGGCTCAGGTGTCGAATCACTGCTGCTGTTGAAGAAGCCCCCGGCAGTTGGCGAGCACACCACATTTCGCGTACCACCCAGCTCTCTGCTCGACCGCTGTCGCGCCTTCCTGCCCCGCATGCGCGAAGCTGAGGCAGAACTGCACCAAAGGGTAGCCGAGGGTGGCGCCGACTGTGTCAGTATTGAGGCCGACGACTCAGCACGGCCGCACATTGAGCTGAACCTAGGCCTGTGTGAATTCGAGTCGAGTTCGAGCGACTCGGACTCGGACTCGGACGCCGAGGCGGCCAGCGGCGCCGAGGACGCGCCCGTCGGCCCGGTGACGGCCGACAACATCCGA
The DNA here is from genome assembly GCA_030062745.1 of Capitulum mitella. NCBI lineage: Eukaryota > Metazoa > Arthropoda > Thecostraca > Pollicipedomorpha > Pollicipedidae > Capitulum > Capitulum mitella. The sequence continues at coordinate 36,654,498 of CP099839.1, forward strand.
CTGCCGGGCGCTGCCGGCCGACGGCTGGTGACCGAGCTGCCGGCCGCCGACGACCGCCACTGAACGCGGCGGCGATGAGCGACAGCGACTCTGAGGGCAGCGCCGCCTCCGAGCCGGACCTGGAACAGCTGACGCGCCAGGCGGCCGAGGCCAAGCTGCTGCGGGCCGCCTCGGGGCGCGGCTCGTCCGGCGAGGACGACGCCGAGGCCGAGCGTGACGTCGACAGGCACGGTGAGCGGCCCACTGACTGGGACGAATGACAGGAACAGCCCACTGACAGGGACGACGTGCATGCCCTGTCGGGTGCCATTGACCTAAAATAGTCACGGGGAATGTATAAGCTCGACTGTGTTATCTCGTGCCTCTGTAAAAGCAAGCGTCGGATTTGCAAATGCAACGCAAAGCATGCCTTGTAGAGATGTTTCTTACCTGCAGTTGACACGGATGTTGCAGATCGACTGTCGGCCGCTTACGCTGGGGTTGGATACCTTTGCAGAATCGCCCAGTGGGGAGCTGTTGTGGACGGCGGAAAGGGGTTTGAAAGACCGAGTCAGCCGTCTGCTGCAGAATGACAGGACTCTCGTCCAGGCGCGGGATGACGATGGTTACACGCCACTCCATCGTGCTGCTTACAACGACCACGCCGAGATAGTGGAGGTATGGTGCATAGTAAATTCATTGCCTTGCCCTGCTGTATCTGAGCCTCATGTGCATAACACATGGTTTTTGTTGTATTCAAGTTGGAAGATATTTCCTTTGGTTGTCTTAAGGCTGTGTATGAATTCTACGCTTGCCGGGCGCCAGCTTTCCAAAGCTGTCATTTGAAGGCGTGCCGTGAGTGCTCTTTGTGCGCTGGACGTTGTCGCGTCTGGCGCTCGGATGTTTGACGGGGGGCCCGTGTTGCCGCAGCTGCTGCTGGCTGCGGGGGCTGACCCGGCCGCCCGGACCGGCGAGCTCTGGACGCCGCTGCACTCGGCCGCCAGGTGGAACTCGGTCGCCTGCATCCGGCTGCTGGTGCTGCACGGAGCTGACGTGAACGCCGTCACATCCGGAGGTTTGTGTCGTGGCTCATGTGCTCGTACTCAGGCATTTGAATGCGAGCGAGACCATGGGCTGATTGAGCCTTACGTCATCTAGCAGAAAAACTGAACTGAATGGCCAGCGCTGCTCGACCTGGTCCTTACCACTTTGTAGAGGGTACGAACTTCATAACCATTGGTCACAAAATTGTAAAATGCTCCTTAGAAACCAGACAATTTCTTGAAATCGATGCATTCACACAGCAAAGCTTGCAAGCTTGTTCGCTCACAGGGCTGCCGAGGGGAGTGTTTTTGCTCTATTGTTTTCATCTCCGTTTTTCAAGCTTAGTTATCGTAGCCAATATTGGCGCCCCTAACGGTTAAACTTGCAATTTCTTGGCTCACAAAATACCGAAAGCGATCGATAAATGGCTGTTTGCATCCCTAAAGACAAAATGGGGAGGTGTAATATGTCAGCAGTATTGTTGATATACATCAAGACTTAGAAACTAAATGGCCACGCTTTTCATACGCCCCACGAGGTGCCTTGCTGGTTACTGGACCTTTATTTTGGAGGTAATTTCGTGCTCTTTTTCTTTGTCGTATATCTTTTAATCAGTGATAGCCTTTACATATTCATGTTAATATACACATTGTTGGCTGTTCCCTATACAAGTCATTAATAGACCTGTGTTTTCGGATCCCAATGAAATGCGGTTTTCCACGTTGTGCGCCCTGTTCTAAGGTGACTGGGGCAAGTGTTTTGTCATGTAGGCATCTTTTTGCTCTGCCGGGAGTCGGCGTTTCCGAGGTGAGGCAATGACGTTCCGAGGTCAGCGAAGGGGTCGATTCAAGGCGAGGATGTCCTTCGTTCCGTCAGGATCTAGGCAGGTCAGCAAAGGGGTTAGTACAAGACGAGGATGCCCTTTTTCTGTCATAATCCAGCCTCATGTCTGGCCATGACTTGTTGTTTATAGGGGGCTGCAACGTTAGTTTTTGTCCGCCCGGAATGTCGATGCACGGGCACCGGTTCTGATTCTGTGGATGCATCTTGTGCCCAGGCCTGACGCCACTGATGGTGGCCACCTCTAACGCGAGCGCGCGAGACGCCTGCTTCCTACTGCTCAACACGCCCGGCGTGAAGCTGGACGCCACCAACGACAGTGGCGACACGGCCGTAGCCATCGCCGCCCGCTCGGCCGCCATCATGCCGCTCTTCGAGATGGCCGAGCCGTACATGACCGACATCTGAGCCCAAAGCCGGACGTGTGATGTCAGGTCCGTTGTGGACGTCAGAGATCCGTGGCAGGCAGAGGAGGCTGGTGGCACCGGCGTCTGGCTGCAGGGGGTGTCCGGTGAAACTCGTCCTCTCACAGGCCGTTCCGTGCCAATCGACGGTGGAATGGGGAATGTATGAGAATGTGTTGATGGCATGCTGTTGCTGGTTTTCGATCTGTGGTTGTATTTACATAAAATACACAGAGAATTCATCGGAAGGACCTGTAAATCGTATGATATTTGAGATGTCGTAAGAGGCGTAGACAGGACTTTGCCAAAGATGGGACTAGTTTAGTAAGAACAAAAACAACCCGACCCCGCTCAAAGTAGAACTCTCCAAATCGTGTCTATTTTATTATCAAACAATGGATTTCTTCTCACTTTTGGTGTGTAAAGAAACGTCGCACCTCCGACCCAGGTGGAGTCGGAGGTGGTGTCCTCCCCTTCCCACTGGCTATGTCAATGGATGTCGCCACATCTAGGCGCGTGTTGGAATCTGTTTGGTACGTGACGTACTGGATGCCGATGATGTGGCTAGCAGTGTCTGGCCGCGTATCCGGTGCGGACCGGCGATTGTGCTGATGTCATAGCACAGCAATGCTGCAGCTGGCGGCGAATTTTAACCGAATCCCCGCCGCGACATGCTAAAACAGGGCAGGCGTCGGGCAGCAACGTCTCTCGCCGTGTGCTCTGCCTTCAAGTTGGACGGAAAGACATTCTCAGGACCAGTTGTTTTGTCTACTTTGATGAGTTTGATTAAGCGCGTTCTCTTTCAATAGCGGTAATAAGCGACTGTTTGATGCCATGAGAGTAACCCACGCCAGACCCCAACCACTGCTCAGTGAACTGTGAATTACGAAGCGTGCCTCAAAATTTTAACCAACAGGATAAGTAGTAATAACGGGCACCATCCACTGCAGCGAAAACAATGGCATCTGCCGAAGCTTGGCAAGGAATGGAATTTCTCCCCAGCAATGGGCTTGGCAGGGACGTAGCCAAGGGGGCTATGCTCCCCCCTGAACTAAGTGGTCTACACTGGATACATAGCGATTTTGCACGAACACATTACAGTGATCATATATATGTTGCAAACACAAACATTAGATGTGTTCCTGTGCATTACATAGGAGGCAAATTGCATGAAATTGCTGCTTTTTCCTATAAATTTTGTCATGTCAGTGGCATATGACAAAATTTGGCATTTGTCCCCCTCCACCAAGGAAAGTCCTGGCTAAGTGCCTGGGGCTCGGCATTGGTCCTAGGCTGCAATGCCGATTATATATGGTACATTTAAGCAGAGGAGCTCTTCGGCAAGTTGACTACGGTCCAGAGGGTATATTGGGGTATTCCTCGCTGATGTATTTCTGCGTGAACCAAATGCCATGTTTGTTGCACGGGGCTAAACCACTAACCACTTGCAGTTTAGTGTTGCAAATGTAACACGAAAAAGCCTGAAATCTAAAATCAGTCCTGTGGCTATGCTCGGAAACCACGGACCTGAGCTCCCTTCCCGCCAGGCCCGCCCGAAGTTTCTTGTTTTCGTTACAGGCAAGCAGTCCGCTAAGGCAATTCTGGTTGTCTAGACGTACGTGAAAAGGACATTGCAAATGTCAGCTGTTGCAGTAGATATCGTGTACTATTACAGTCGATTCTAAGTGAATTCCCGTTTCTATCAACTTTAAGACTGATTTTTCCTGGGAATGGATTCGCACCGACCCCAGATATGTCTTCCAATTTTCTAGATGCCAAAAATGCCGAACTTAGCGTATAAAAGTTCAATCATACGAAAAAGAAACGCCATGTCATATGTAAGGACAGATAGGTACAGCGTCGACGTTGATTTGAGATTAGCACCGTTTTGCCGTAAACAGAATGTCGCTCTTCTTGGCAACAAATGTGTATGAGGAATTTTGGCAAAGCTATGTGTAACAGTCCGCAGATTTTTAACCAGCATCTTTCGCTATCGATTTTAATTCCTTGATGTTACTTTCAGGAAATACGAAAAAGTTCAAAATCTTTACACATTGACTACTGATGCCTTTCATCACGTTTAAGCGAAAATAATCCATTTTCGCGATACCCGGGCCTAAATTTTCAGCGTAGGTACCCAGTCTTAAAAAGCATTATTTGTGCTCCACCGCATACTGCCACTAAATGGTGCCAATCCATTTCAGGTGCACCACAAAGGCCTCAAATGCGCAAATGGGGAGGAAGAGCCTTGGTGTGTATTGGGTAGGCTGTATGAGATGGAGTAGAGTGGTGTTGTTGAGACCTACGAGTGGATTTTGTGCTATTGTGATGGGATGTCGAAGACGGCTTCTGACTTTTCGTGCAGCATTCCTTTGAAATAGCGGATATGAAATTTTCTTCGTTTTGGAAAGTTGTTGAAATTGAACCCAGGCTACTATAGACTGCGTATCGTTAAGTAAGACAGCACTGTGAATTGATAAAGTTACTGTACCGTTGCTGATGCAAGACAGTGGTAGATGCTTCAGCCATTTTCCAGAAAGGGTAATGGGCTTTTGTATGAAGAAAATCTGAATGAACTCCAATCAAGCTTGCCAAGGATGTCCTCAAGACCTCACATGCCTTTCTTTTCAAACTCCCATGCCATCAGGCAGGAGATACAGCGCTTTGAAAGTGTTCATCCCTCTATCTATGCAATATATGAGTTAATCGAGCATGTCCAGGATCCAGCATTAGCCCAGCAAGTCCGTGAACATGTTGTATGCATAGAAGGTAAGCAGAAGTCATCAGTCAGTTCTGCATGGCATTGTTCACTGCTCTTTGTGTCATGTGCCAGCTACCACAGGGTTTTGGACTGTGGGTAGCTGCCCACTATGATTTGGACAGTATGAACATGTTCTTCACTTTCCATGGGGCATGGAATGCAATACCTGTAAAAATTGCTTTTGGTGCAAATAACAAAAACATGTCATCATTTGTGGTGAGCTCCAAAACAACTAGGCACTGTGGTATATGTCATGGTTCTGAGTGTACCCAGATCTCATTTTGTGCACACTTGTATGTTGGATTATTCTGATACAAACTATGTAAGTTTTTTCAGGATATGTTAATAAGGCTGCTGGAAGTATTACCTTTAGCACTAATTAAATCGTTTGTTGTGCTGGTTGCAGTGAAAAGTATGGTTTTCTGTACTTCTGTGGATGCAGCAGATGTTTCAGGGCCATATTCTGATGTAGCACTGACTAAAGCATGCCTAAGACAGAATATTGATGAGGAGAAATGATTCTGCTTTAATTAATGAAAATTGCAAAAATTGGTGTGTAACTTGGTGTGACATCCTCTGAAGCACAGTTTTCATTAGTATGCCATTAATGCTGGAAGTTTTGTTTAAATTGTCTGTATGTAATTAAGACTGACATAAAATGTTTAAACTGAGTAAAAAAGAAAATAGGAAAATAAGTGGCATGATGAAATGCACTCAGTTTAGAGGATTTTAAGGTCATTGTTGTCAGCCCAGTAAAATGATTAAAAAGATCAGATGTGCATCCATATTTGCAGATAAAAGCACTGGACTCCTGTTTGTTGTAATAGGTAATGTGTTGGATTACAATGATGACCACTCCAGGGGCATAGTGTTCCAGGCCAACTGCATTCTACTGAGCTTTCTGACATGTTTTGTGGAGTTTCATTTCATTGAGGTATCACACATATGTGCCATCATGGAAATGGGACTTTTAGGCACACAGAAAAATAGCTTGGTGACAAAAGAAGTGGCAAACATATAACCGCAATGACAGTGGTACATGGATGAGGCTTGGGGATGGAGGATAGAGATATGATGGCAGGCTTCCAGTCAAGGACAGCATTTAGTAAGGCACTGGTCTCAGGCACAAGGCCCCCCTGAAAAAAGGCAAGGCTAAGGGTACAACAAAAAATGTTGAGTGTGGTGCAGATCACTGCAGCCATTCCTTTGCAGCACTTGAAGCAAGAACTCAAACTGAAGGGTAAAGGGCTAAGTTCTGTGAAGGGATGGAAAAGGCTAGGAGTGCAAATGAAGAATGAAGGATTCTCAGCATCATGACTGAGTCATTCAGCACTCAAATTAAGTTCATAGCATCATGTACTGGAAATATAGAGATATTATGCTAATAAATTGGATCATTTAATTACATTGTCATTGTTCATTGGCCCTGTGCAGTGCTTAGAAGCCTACCAAAATGATCAAACATGGCCACATAAAATATGCAAAGCAGTCTGTCACTGTTCACCATTTATTGCTACATGCTGATCTGTGTGAACACCTTGCCTGACACTGATTGTTGTGCAGGTCACTGTGGCTCTGTGTTCATTGTCTTGTGATGTCTCCCAAGAGCTAGCAGTTTTAAACCCAAAACAGAAAGTGTTGCTCAGACACCCAGTCCATGTGGTGTGTTTTCTGACATGATTGCAAAATAATTGCAAGATGTCTGCATATCTTCTGGTTTAGTGCTTGGGGAAGAATTAATCCACACTTGCACCAATGTGGTCAGCAGGCCATGGTTTGTACAACAGACATTGTTTTGCTCATTGAACCCTGGTTGAAATATCATCTTTGAAACACACTAGTCAAGCTTACAGTAATGTGCTGGTTCATTTTATGTTTGTGTTGTTTAAATATTTACTGGCCCAAAAGGGAACAATCCATATTTATAAGTGTCTTAAACCAAGATAACCAATTCATAGTTTGTAGTCCCGGAACCCATCATGCAATGTGCATTGTATCCTGCAGTTCCTTTTTTCAACATTTTCAGGGGTTCAAAGAAATCTCACATGGTTTTCCTGTCATTCTGCTCAGCTATGTCCAGTTTACAGCCATTACATGTCACAAGTGGGCACAGGCCCTTGGATGCTTGCCTCTGACCTTCATCAAGTCATATTGGAGAATGGCTACCACAGAAACCTTTTAATGATACACGTTTTCTAAAGCCTGACACTTTTCATAACTTTAGCCCTGGGAACATTAGCAGCAACATTTTTGCAGACTAGCCAAGTCCATTTATTAAAAGGTGACCAAACTGAAACATTTCTTTAGAAACACATCATTTCTTACCTTCTCAGTTCACAACCAGATATGCCAAAATGATTATGCACTTGCTGCAATGTGAAAAATAATCATATTACACATACCTCTGTGGGCTGGTAATGAATTTTGATTCTGATATCATTCACCAGTGAGGAGTAGATATGACGTGTCTCACAATTAGCAGACTAGTTGTTGCCACTGGGGCTCACAGGGGTGACACACTTCTTTTTCCTTGCTTGCATTTCTCATGAGATCGGTTTGTCCTGTTTTGGAGCCAGGTTGTGGCTTTTGTGTCCTGTGTTTTCCCTGTACTGTATGCATAAAAAAGACAAAATTGGTGCAGTTTGCCTTAAAGCTGCTTCAGTTTCCAAAATGTCATGCAAATTCAAATTATATTTTCAAAGTCCTTGAAGTGCAAAACAGAAACATTATTCTGAACACAGTCCACAAAGTCTCTGCAATGAGGTGGTCTAGATTTTAAGCAAGCTGAAATGTGGCCTCAGATTCATCATGCAGAACAAGGAGAGGGGCCAAAAGGCAAGCAACGCCCTCCGGCCAAGCGCGAAAATTTTGGATGTTGTGTGAACACTGTGGAGACTCGCTAAGGGCATGGGCGCAGCAAGGCAACAGCGGGCCGGATCGCGGAAGATCACATTCTTTTCTTCTCATACAAGATCACCATTCATCAGAAGCATTTCCGGACTCACGGCTGCAGGCCGGAGCCCGGTTTTTACAGCGCTCGTCCTTTGATGAAGTGTGACGCTTCGGGATCCTTTGCGGAGAAACTGTGGTTTTCTGAGGAAGAGCATTTTCACCGTGATGGGTCGCGTAAACGGCCAGAACTACAAATTCTGGTCTACTGAACCACCAGAAGAAGTTGTTGAGCAGCCTCCCCACAGCCGGAAGTGCACTGCATGATGTGTCATGAGTGCGCACAGCATCGTGGGCCCATTGTTTTTAAATGACTCGGACGGCCAGTGCGTCATTGAATGTCGTGATGCATCGTGGACGTGTCATATCTTGGTCGTGGAAGAGCATCACACACAGGCGTGGTGTCAGCCTTGCAGAACCAGTGGTCCCAGCAAAATGGTGCAAGTGCTCACTCACTACTCTCTCTAGGAGGTGGCTGCGAGATAGGTTTTGCGCGTAACTTGTCTTGTCTCAAGAAGCCAATCTCATGGGCCCGTCATTCTCCGGACCTGGCCAAGAACTCAGCGGGGCGATCTCGTCAGCTGTCCGTGCTGTTCCACGATCAGCAGGGGGCGCTGTGATCCGATCCGCCAAACGTCGAGCGTCTCTGTGCCTGCAGAGAAAGGGCGTTCATCCATGGTACTAAGTGTGTGGTACCTGAAGAAGTGAAGGAGGAGGAACGGTATGCAGTGCAAACAGTATTTCTCATGGTATATGTTGAAGCTTACAAACTAATTGTTGTCAGTACACTCCGTACATTGGATTGAAATATGTCCGTTGTTTGTGAGACGCCCTAGATATTCATGGATGTCCTTACATGGACATGGGAAACCACTTACTGAAACAAATAACTGCATTTAAGAGGTTAGCCGTATAGTACACATAAATAGGATGCTTGGAATGGACATCAGACACGAATTTGGCCGAGACCGTATTTTGACGGAGGACCTTGTCGTGATTTGAAATGCACTAATGTTCTGGTTTCACACGTCATCTTCTGTTTTTTGTTTCCTGTTGCAGTTCAGTCCGAAAAACTACGGCCTCCGTGCAAATTTAAAAATAACGTCGCCATACGTGCAGCACGGAGGGACGGGGAATAGAAAGTGCACACAATGTTCCAAAAAGAGTTTGCTCGGAAATGGCGATCGATTGCAAGTCTGCTTGTGTTGACCGGGGTTCGAAGATTAGCTCGCTATGAATTGACTATTAAACAGCTATTACCGATTTTTTGCCTTTTTGTTATTGCTGCATAAATGAGTAGAGGCAGTTACAAAACTGTGTGCCAGAGCACCGAGCACTAGCAGCGAAAACCGCACAGAATTGGGAACTTGGTGGCCATGCAGCTTCCGAATTATAATGTATAATCGTTATGCATTACACTCACCATTCCTGTTTCCACCCAAAAGAGAATCTTAGCCAAAATAAAGCATAAGACTGTCGCACGCCGCTGGCGATTTGCCGGAGACCATTGTACCTTTTGGTCGCGCGGGCACGCACTTGTGGGTGTTTGCGGCTAGCCGACCGCTCACCGTCCGCGGTCTCCGTTGCAGACTCGTTCGTGAACAGCCAGGAGTGGACGCTGAGCCGGGGCGTGCCCGACCTCCGTCTGGGCATCGTCGGTAGCCTGAGCTCGGGCAAGTCGGCGCTGGTGCACCGCTACCTGACCGGCTCCTACATGCAGGAGGAGTCACCAGAGGGCGGCCGCTTCAAGAAGGAGATCGTGCTGGACGGCCAGAGTCACCTGCTGCTAATCAGGGACGAGGGCGGACCACCGGAGCTGCAGGTAAGGACTGCTGGACGGCCTGAGCGGCCTGCTGCTAATCAGGGACGAGGGCGGACCGCCAGAGCTGCAGGTAAGGTTCGCCCGACTAACCAGCAATGGTTCCTCTCATGCAGTGCGGTGTTATGGTTGGATGCTGCCTGTGAGTCTTGTCCTGGCTGGTCCGATTGTTGTGAAAGGTTAATTAGACACATGCACATTTGCGAGACATATTTGAGGCTTTTAAAAATACGCCTATCGTGCCATTTCCCGTCCCCATCTTAGTTAATGGGCAAGAACATAGTTAACAAATTGATCGAGTTTGCAGTATATGTTAATGGATTTTAATTGCGATATGTTATGCTACTTGTAGTAGTTAAAACATTACGTTGCTTATCAGGAAAAAGTGAAACTTTCTAAGTGGCGGCTGACTTCCGCCTCAAGCTAGGCCAGCTGGGATTTTAGTCAGTAGTGTCGTCAGCTCATAGTTTGCATGTGCCGAGTCTGTCTATCCGAGTCGGTTAGATCTGTCTAGTCTGTGTAATAGATCTAATCTATTGTGTAATAGGTCTAATCTGTGTAATAGATCTAATCTGTGTAATAGATTGTGTCGGGTTGGTAGGAGAAAACGTCAGTGCCTTTACAAAGAGGCATGATCGAGCCGCCTCTGAGTATTGTACGGCTGTGCTGTGCTTGCCTTCTTCGCGTTCCGCTTCAGTTGTTTGTCATTTTCACGTTTGCCCATGAGTGTTAAGTATTAATCTTCCGTTGAAGTCAGTCACTTCCTCACGTTTCCATATCATACGCCTGTCACATGTCCCGTTAATCTTTGAGAAAGGCAGTTCCATATCAGTCGATGGTTGTCTGTCGGCAGGAAAGCATTCAGCGTCTTAAAACAGTATTGCAAAAAGATAATCTATTTGTATGATGCGACCCGCACGCCATCTATTCATTTTTAGTGTCTCTGCAGCCTGGAAATGGCAGATTTGTGGAGAGGTCTTGGGTATTCACCGGACATCTGGTGGTCACGTTCTGTTCTGCGGTCTGATCACGAATAGATCAGCCGATTAGCTCAGGGCCCTCCGTCAGTTGCTGGCGGCAGGCGAGAAACATTGAAAAGTTATGCAGGTGTGTGTGATCGAGGATAATTGGGACTCTGGGCTGCTCGTGCAAACTGTACGTCCCATTAGGTCCCACTTCAGGGTAAATGACGGAAACCAGTTGGATGTTTCCAGTCGTTTTTTCAGCGGAATGCAGATGTGTGGACTGGAAGGGGGGAGGGAGCAAATATAGTAGCGGCTCCAGCTTTATGGTACTAGTTCACAAGCTTAATCGGTTGGAGCAAGGTACTGCGCAGTTGTTACGGGATTGTGTTCGTGCCGGTTTCAGTATGATTTTCACTGAATCGTTTTTAACGACAGGTCTCGTACGTCATTTGAGTTATTTTAGAACTTGCGGCGTCTGTTGCCGGTAGGTTTCTAATGCCTGATGATATTTCCAGTTGCTCTTTACCAAAATAGGCTGGAGAGTATTCGCCCCGATTTTCTGTTCGTATAGATATTCGTACTGTATCATTCGGATGGCGTTTTGCGAGGTAAATTCAGCCAAGCCCAGGAAGGTATTGCCAGTTAGTTGAATCACGAAGGCAATTTTGTTATGGTAGATGCGAATCGTCGCGTCATTATTCCAATGCTTATGATCGGTGGTTTGTTTTTGTCTTTAGTTATGAAATTCGAGGAGTGGCGTGGTACCAGAGATAGATCCTGGGTGGTCCAGATCCTCATGAAGAAATAGAGAAGGAATGTTTTTGGGCATGCCATTTGGAAGAGGCAAGCATCCTGCCGATTGAAAAGTCTTTGTGTTCACTTCCGGAACGGAAGTGAATACATTTCTGGAACGAAAAAAAAACGATATGATAAGCCCACTACAAAACCAGTGGTTTGCCAGTTAACATCGATCAAATATTGCGTACAGAAGCCTAAGTAGATGGAACCTTGTTCTTTTCCTTGTTGTCCTTGAATTGGTCGGCACAGAATGCTTCGTTGAAACCTTAAAGCACTCTTTTCCACGCTTTAAATACGTGCGATCTTTGGATGCATCAGAGTTCAGCGCCTCATCTGTGGTAAGTTCCTAACAGTGAACGATAAAGTAACACCACTTGTTCATTTAATAATGGCATTTGCTTACTAACGTATATTGCGTGCACGAGGGATGCTAGGCAGATTAAAATAATGCGAAGCCATGCTGTTTTGTGTTCTTATTTTTATTTGCACAAATTTTGGGCCATGTATGGGTATTTGGCTGATGTGACTGTATGCGAGTGGCACCGAAGGCCGAGCGAGTCTTTTTAGCATTAGCGCGAAAAAAGATGAATGGCCGGCTTGGCAATAACGCTTTCTATAAGCCAAGAACTTTACAACCACTGGACACCGAATCATACATTTCTGATGAGATGATAACTCACGTCCTAAAATTCTGTATATTTACTTGGACATTGCGTTAGCTTGTAGGCCTTGGTAACTGCAGGGAATGACGTTTTTCCTTTCATACCCTTTTCTGTGGGTGTTTTTGGACCACTCGGCAATGGTTGCGACGTTTAAGCGTGCGACGATCATTGGCGCACGCGACGTTTAAACGTGCATTGAGATCAAACTAAATGGCATTGGACGTCAAAGGTACAAACTTTTATTGCGCAGAAATTTCAAATGGGGCGCAGTAATCATTTATACCGGTGGTCAAACATACGCATAGCATGGATTACGAAAATGCTTCATCTTTTATTTTGTCGCGAATTTATCAGAAATTTTTCGCCGGGATTTTTTCATTTTATTGGAAAGATATAAGCGCCGAACCGAATTTTAACCCCCTCATTATTCAGGGTTCCACGGATTCCGCCGTCCTCCCCCGTCCCCCCCCCCCACTATACTTCGGAAATTGCAGACAAGCTTTGCGTACCAAAACTTGCGGCGCCTATTCTACAATCAGTTTAACGTAATAAGGTAGCAAAGTTATGTCCGAAACGTCGTATGATATCTACCCGCTCAGCGCAGCTGAGCGGTGGTGCCCTCCGGCCGACGCATGGCCATCATTTGTGATTACGGAAGTTTATACAAAATAGCTTACTAATTCATAAATGTCACTCTGTTGCTAATGAAGTGAGAAATATGTTTACGTTCAGTTCGTAACGTTTCCTTCTGTGGGCTTATAAGTAACGAGTATTTAACACTAAAGCTGTGCTCATCGTTGCCGGTAAAACAGAAGTTTTCACGTCCCTGTGCTTAAATTGGACAAACAGTCATTATCATCTCTTGCGTGAACGTTCACTGTTTCATTGCGCATCTGATGGTACCAAACTGAAAGCAGGTGAAATAAAAACATTGTTTTGCGTGACTGATGTGTGGCTCACGGAGCTCGAAAACGCGGCGCAGTCGAGCGGCGGCGCCCGCCAGCCGCACATTTTTTTCTTCATTCTAGGAAATGCAAAGCTTGTTTACACATTATAGGTTATGCACCATTTTACTGCTAACGACATGAAGAATCGAACGTTTAGAACGCATCCTGCCATAGGCTCGTCAGAAAAGAGGGTGTAATCCCAAAGGGAAGATGAGTTCATCGTTACCAGTAACAAAGAACAGTTTTCCACATCATTGTGCTTGAAAAGCAGGAGAAATTGTTATCATCTCTTAAGTGAGCAGTCACAGTTTCATTAAATCAATCGAGATCATTAAATCAATCGAGAGGAAAATGTGTTTTGCGTGAACTGTTAGTTGGTCACGTTGCCGGATAACATTGGCGGGCGCGGCGTGATTTCAGTAACTCAAATTCCTTTCCAAAATTAAATTTTCGGACCTCCAGGCAAATTTTCAAATTTTCGAAAAGTTGAAATAACTGACGTGATGTGTGCCAAATTTCATGCAGTGGTGTGCGGCAGATCAGAAGTTGGAAAGGGTTTCTGGACCCCTTCCCACTATTGCGAAGGTGGGTCCGGCATCCACCAAGGCGAAGATAAAATTATACTTTCAGATTGGAGAGATACGCAGTAAGACGCGCTGGAGGCTTCTCGCTGGTTTGTAGTCTGTTAATGGAAAATTACTTCGTAGGAGTTGCCATGAAACGTTTGTTCCATCGACCATCAACTTTCCGTTTCCTAATATTCCTCGTACGTTGTTGCGCTGCACGGACGGGTTGTTGATATTTTAGTGTATCAGAGACGTCACGTCGCGCACGAGACCGTCCGAGGGCTAAACCATCACGGCCTGGCTTGCGACATTCTCCGCTGCAGCCGGTGGCGCGTGAGTGCCCAAGGTGGCCCGTTTCGCAGAACTGCGTTGTGCCGTAGAAATCACGCAGTCGTTAAAGCCAAGGACATGTTGCGAAGAGGCATGATCCTTTTTTTGCGGCAGTAGCAGCAGCAGCGACAGCCAACTTAAGCAGGTAAACCATCTAAATCTAGAGGTCCTTGTCTTCTGATCCGCTTCTGCCAAGCCTCCCCCTCCCCACTCCCCCGACCTCTGACGCCACAGCTGTCACGCGGACGCAGGCCGGGTAGCATGCTACACGTCCTCCATGGGGGGGTCACGGGGAGTGATGACGTCATGGGGATGGTGGGCGCCGACGGACGGCTGGCAGAGGCCAGTGTCGCCTCGGTACGGAATGCCGTCTGTGGCCTGGGCCAGTTCAGTATTGGTAACGTGTTCGGGCCACTGTTCGGGAATGTGTGCCGTATCAGGAGCAGCGCTCCCGGGTATCGGACGGTCGTCAGGCGGATCAGCCGTGTAACTGGATCCGGTCTCGGACGTCTTGTATCTGGTTGTCGGGCAAGAAATTCACGGGTCCACTGTCCACTGATACTGTGTTACACCAGATTCAGTGCTACTGAATCATCTAGGTAGCGGTCGGCGTTAAATAATCAGAGGAGCATTCGAGTGTTTTATCTTGACCCTTGCCAGCATTTGCAGTTTGGCGATATTCGACAGGACAAGGGGTGGTATGACCCCCATCCATTTCCAAGCCTGGCTTGACAGAGCGAGCGACGAAAAAAAACACCATGTAGGGTGGTCTTTTGGCTGCATAATGATACCCCGTTCGACCCTTTTTACCCTTCACCCACCGCCTGAGGGATATCAAATAGGGCAACCCCTCGGTTTGTGGTGAACAACTTTTTAACATTTAGAGCCAGCCCAACCAAACTTTCAGTAACTGCTCATCAGTCAATTTTACATATTTCGACACCAAAACCATCTCCATTCTGGGTGAGGCCACGGAGGTATGACGTCATGAGTAAACTCCTGCATGTGTGTTTTTGCCTCTTCGGGCGGTGGCGTAAACATTCCTCGTTCTTTGCCAATATTCGCGAATATAATGCATGAATTATCTGGATTTACATAGGACACGGCCCCCAGAAGGATTTAAAACCGCGACACGTCAACATTAAAGGTCATGCTAGTTCACGTGCATGGTGGCAATTGGATTGGTTTGTATTGTGCGTGATATAAGTGGTCGCCGCTGACCTTCCCCACTGTTCACGCCAGACAAGCAAATTTGTATGCGCTTCTTAGCAAGGTACGCCAGAAGCATCGTGAGGTCATATCAGGTCGCGTCATACGTAGATGTCAAAACGAAATGAAGGACAACGTTATCTGTAAAAGATCGTTCATTTGCAGCAGAGTAATGATTGCTTCTAGTCAGAAAAAGAAAAATGACTATCCTTCCTGACCTAGTTTGACCTTGACCTGACAAAGAGCAGACAGAGCAGATGTGATTATCACGGATGTCATTTCAGTTCTGTATTTGATGCAGTTAAGAATCCCAGAGAGTTATTGTCGCTCTTTGTCAGGAAGAGTAATGCGTCCCTATCTGACCGGGGCTTTAGACTGACCTTGGCTGGAGGAAAGCAGGTAATCCAAAATTGGTCTTCATAGGGTTTCACTTCCGTCCCTTTTGTCACGTGGATCAAAACGGCTGCAAGTAAGGATCGATCTTTGGCTTGCAGAGTATGACTAGTATTTCACGTGGCCAAGGTGGACCGTGACCCAGCATTTTTTAAAAATATTTTGGCATGTGTCTGACACAAAAGATCCTGGCCTTTTTCTTGACACCCAGACAAAGGCTGTAAGATAGTTATTGTTCATGATATGATGTACGGACCGGTGTCGGTTTTTCACGTCACCAGTCACGTCACCAGACGTCATCAGTCACGTGGCCAGGGCTAACGTAGTATTTTCTGAATCGCGGTATTCAGGACTATCGATTAGTGGTAGACCGGTTTAGATCCAACGATTAGATCCTGAGACAGCAGGGGGTGTTCTTTTTGACCCCCTTTCAGGCGGTCGCGGGTACATAAACACGCCAGGCGGTGCCCGGGTAAATCACGGTCAATCATGAATTATAGGGCTTGTGGGATGTAACGTGTAAGTCCCTTTTGAGGGACCTAAAACGACTTCTGTCGTTGAATATGGTCTCAGAGTACTGTCCATATTCACTTCGGTGTTTCTTACTATATCATGACTCATCGGGGACTAGTGAAAGGTAAAAAAGGTTAGTGATCTCAGTTCATGATTTTGACCGAAGACCACTGTGACCCAAGCAAGACCCAAGTACGCAGTAAGGTGCGGAGGCATTGGCATCTGGAGTGACACACATGCGTAAGATTTAGTAAGACCGAATACCGTCAAATATTCAAATCTGTGTTGTCCAGTGACGGTCGCCGCCGTACCGCGATTTCTCCATGGCACGCCCTCAAAAAGAAGCCATAGGTCATTGTCCGCCAGGCCATTGACCTCATGTTTTCATGGAATATGTGAAAAGGCCCAAAACTCAGCTATACAAAGTTCCAGAGCGGCGAGCGTAATCGTTCTGGGGGCAACTTGCGAGAAACCTGAGGAAGTTTCGCCAACTGTTTTGTGCTGGCGAGGACTGATATATTAGTTGTATTAGTTAATTGCGTCATGTACAATAAGTGAATTAGTTAAATGAAAGTAAAAAGTCTTAATATACGTCATCTTAATGACCTGTTAGTTTTCTTCCAATAAAATATCAACGAACTTAAAGGGACTTAGAATCGAAAAGAAAACCGTATGACGGCTGACATTGGCCTGGTTTTCAAACGTAAACGCAAACTTCTTTGTGACCTAAATGTTCCCGTGTCCTTCGGAAGTCGTAGAGAAGCAGTCTTTTTTTCTTCATCGTCGTGTTCCGTTGGCCTTGACTGAGTGGCGTGGGCAGCTTTGAGTGGTACAATCGGGACCTCTAAACTTTGGACGGAATGGCCTCTCCTGTCAGACTGTTGTGCTCCCCCTGCGCTGGGTCACGGTCATGGAAGTGTCATTGGCGGCGTGCCATTCTGTGACGTGTGCAGAAGACTGTGAAGACTGTGGTACTGGCCACGTGGCCCTGCACTGCCGCACAGGTCCCAGCCACGACGCCGTGGTCAACCCAATCCCTGTCGGAATTATCCTCGTCTGATAAGGGACACGTCGGGTTTATAAAAAAAAAACTGGGCAAAACCGAACTGGAAGCGAGTGTCTGTTCCCTTTATTTTGCTGCGTGCTGTAAAGTCATTTTTAAGTCGCAGCTGATTATTCCTGTCTGTAGTGTCTGTACAGGGTGGCTGATATGCCAGCAGTTCTTAGAGTGGTTATTCGGCGTCGGACAAAGGACTTTGCAGTAAAAAAGATGCCCGAAATATGGAAAATTCTAAGAACCCTTACTAAGGGAACTGGAAGAACTTAAAGAATACAGTAGGTTCGTCAGGTTTTTAAAGGAAGGCTGCTTAATTGTCGTTCATTGAGGCAACGATCGTAGGGCAAGGCTTGTGTCGCCAACATTGTTTTTTCTGACGAATTCTCAAGTTTATTCAGGAGACTTGCGTTGTGCAGTTGGATTCCCGTACAGCGTACAGAAAGAGATGTAAATGCTGGGTTTGCCCATCTCTCGAGATTTTGCCGACAAAACGTCACATATTATGTTTAAAGAAGTACGTGTGTTAAATGCCTCATACGGTCATGGAATGCTCACTTTCTCGCATATCAGCTACACTGCATCAAAGCTGTGGAACACTCGTTGTTACTAACGGCGAGTTCTGTAACAGACATGTTGTGGATCTCTGGTGTCTGAAGTTTTGACGGCAGCAGTCGTGTTGCATATCAAAGGGGTCTGCGGACGCGGCGTGTTTAAGCTGTCGCAGTGAAGAGAAGGGTGAATTAATAAGAATTTGTAACTGGCGTTCTTTGTAATTTGTATTTGTAATTTGCAACTGTCATTCTTTTGCCAACTGGCGTTAGCAAAAGAATGACAGATGCTGCAGTACGTACAGTCTAGGAGTGGGCTATGAGTGCACTGAAGCATCGAAAGACACTGGATTATTTTTTTGTGGGCAAAGGCATGCGGGGTAGATTGGCAGTAGTTTGGTTTGCTGGCGTCAGATATAGGTATTGATGTAGCTCTGACTAGTAGTTGGTTCCAAAGACTTGTTAGCGCTAGTCAGAGTTGAAATGCATACGGCCATCCATTGATGGTAAATGAAATAGCTGTGTTGTGGTAAAAAGTGCTGGAAGGGTAACGGCTACGTGACAGTGTTTCCATTGCCAGTCGCTAACGGAAAATTGTATAATCACATCAAACATGGGCAGATCTCGATGTAGAACATTGCCCTGTGATGCAGTATGATGTCTGCGGGCCCACCTTTACACTGTGGATGGCTTCTGTACGTGCTGTCTTCTTTTGTTGGGTGCTCTTCCCCAGAAACGATATGTAGGCATTTGGTCAGTCGTTACGTGATGATTTACGGGCTGAATCCCTTGGAAAAATGTTTGTTCTTGTTCCGGCGCAGGAACCGGCGTGAGATGTTGCATTATTCAGTGGACGTTAAGTGGAAGATGACACTAAATTTCCCTGCAACCGCCAATTCCTCCTCTGGTTGCTGCATCGCTCTTTGTTTCATACTTAACCCTATTCCCGGAGGGCTAGACGGTATGGCCAATTCCGGGCAGGGGGCGGATTCGCCCCCCCCCCCCTCCCGAGATCTCGAGAACTACTCGTCCGATTTCATCACAACAACGGCAATCGATTTTCCATGACGTAAACTTTACTTTGGAAAAAGAAGTTTTCAGAATTTTGGAAGGGGTGGATACAGGACCAAAAATATCCAAATCGGGGTACTTTTGGGCTTCTTGTAACTCTGTTGTTTATGAACCGATTTCGATGAAATTGGCATGAATCGAGAGATTATAGATGTGACTTTTAAAATTGGCACACGTATTTGAAATTTTGAGACAGTGCATAGGCGTCGACAGAGTTTCAAAAATAGGAGGATTAGGTTTTTAACAGATGAATGAACAAAAAAGGCAGGAGCACTTTTTTGGTTTCTGCCAGTCTTTTCATGCTGAAGAAGTACAAATCGTATTACCATGTTTGTATAATGTTAGCATAGGCGGTGCAGGGACATGAAAAAGGGGGAACTGTCGTGGTCACATGCTCCGCAGACCTACTTGTGACCATTGATCTTAAATGACCTCCAGTGACCTTGGAGTCATTTGGAATGACCTCGTGTGCATTAAATATTATCCTTAAACGTTTTCAATAATTTGGATTCACTCCGTTTCAAAAATTCCACTTTATGGCTATTGCGGTATAGAGTACGCGTTCTGACATTTTAGGTCATAGCGCCGTGACACGACCTGATATCAAGCTGAAACTTGATACACAAGTAGCGGGCACCCTTCTACGTCACATATATTCCAGATTTGGCATTTAAAAAATAGTGCCGAAATTATTACTATAAAAGATAATTTGGATTCTTGGCCTTGACCTGACCTTGTTAAGTGAACTCAGATGAACAAAATTGTATTTGCACGTTGCCCAACTATTTAGCTATACATCCATATAAAGTTTTAACTTCTATCTTAAAAATGATATTTTTGACAGTCATTTTCCTTTTACCCCGAACAGGGCCAAAAACGGCCTGAGGTGCCTCCCAAAAACGTTGCCTGGCTCTGCCCCTGAGCAAAATAGGATTTGGAAGTTTGGTCACAGTACGTAGAAAGACTAGCCAGGAAAAGTTACCAAGTTTCGTGAAGCTGCGTCAAAAATCCTGGAATTGGCAAACAGAAAACCCAAGGGGGGCCGATTAAGCTCCCCCCTGCCGGAATAGGGTTAAGAAAACCACGCGTTAACAACTGCAGCACGCATTTACCTTACGTTACGTTACGTTACGTTAGTGCTTGCGATTTCCTGTTCGGAAACCTCACTTGGTGGATGACGACGTGAATACTGAATGTAACACCACTGACGCTTTGTCATCGATTCTTGCATTTTGGGACGTTTCTCGCCGTTTCTGTGGCGTGGAAAGTGAGGCCGGCGCGGTTGGCCGGCCCTGTCTCGGCTGATGGCGGGGAGGTCGGGGGCCCCGTGGGGTCACGCCGGACGCCGGCGGCGCCCGGCGGGTAATTGCGTCTGAGCTCTGGCCGTGTTTATCGGGGAGGCTGGCACGTGGCTCCGGTGTCCGCTGCTGACATAGTTCAGTGACAGCCGGCCGAGCGTGGCGCCACGTGTCGAAGAGGGGAGACCGGCGGCGGCTGGCGGCCAGTCGCCGTCCCGCCCGCAGCCCGTCCGGTCGCCGCCATGGTGGTCACCACATCAGCCGCGGCCGCCGTGTTCGTCATCGGCTCGCTGGTGCTGTTCTGGTTCTCGGTCGAGATCTACCTGTTCGCCAAGCGCGTGGCGGTGACGGTGGTTTCGATGCTGCGCCGCGAGCTGTCCACGGCCTGCAAGTACGAGCCGCTGTAGACGGCGGCAGCGGGCCGGCCCCGGTCCTGTCCGCCGCCGAGCCGTCGGCCCGCACAGCCGCGGCGGCAGCTGAAGATGTCGACACGAGGCTGGCACCGCCGTCTGGACCGTCAGCTGGGAACGACGTCGAGAGCCGGATCTGATGTGGCCCAGACGTAACGGATCAAAGAAATCCATCAGTCGACGGTGATCTGATGGGAGGAAGACGGTTCTCAGAACATACGAACGACCTGTTGAAGACACGAAGGAGGCGCAGATGATAGGTGGCATGGACGGAAAGTTCCTAACGGATGAAGACAATGTTTGCGGAGGCTGCTGATGCAGAAGAACACAGGGACGGAAAACGACAGAGGAACGGAGAAGACCGTTTCTTCGTAGGCGATCTCGCAAGTTGCATTTCCTGGTGTTGGATGTGTGGCTGGGAAACAAATGCATTTGTTTGCAGTTATATGCAACATTATTTGTTGAGCCATGTGTTCGTTGGCCCGTGTATATTATTGCTATCATTTGGGAAAGACCATCGGAAGATGGCCGAGATATTTTAGACTGACATGTTGAAACGTGATACTCTTTTGTGAATAAAACTGCTAGAAAAGGTTAAATTCTCTCATTTCTTGGAACGTTGGCTCATATTAGCCGATAGCCGGCATCCAGCTCTAGATGATAGCTGTGTGATATCTCATTTTAAATGTCATCCATGTAAACGGGGATTAGATCGATGTAAGATGGAGAACCGAGCATAATAGAGATGTCGATCCTTTTGGGAGGTGGAGAAGCTAAATGTAGGCCAAAGAAACTTCGCTAAAAAGGGAAGGCTGAGTTTTGTGAATAACAGAGGAGCCGGATTGAGTGAAGCCGGAGGACACGTGCTAGGTGCATGCCAGGCGAGCTGAATGTCATGAACTGGTCCAGGAGCCGGGCTTGATGTTGTATGCAGGAGCCGCATTACATGTGGGATCCAGGAACCGGGTGCGATGTATGATACAGAGGCAGGATATATATATATATATATATATATATATATATATATATATATATATATATATATATATATGCGTTGAACACGACATTGTTTTCAGATTGCATCATTTTGTACAAGTTTGCGATATTTTTTTGCGACTTCGCTGTTCAGCCGAGACTTGATGAAGCAAATTATCAAAAGAATCAACCATCAAGATAAAGATATGCATATATATACACATATGTATATATATATATATATATATATATATATTTTATAGTATATATATATGTCTACGGGCCTGATGTGGAACCGAGCCGGGCTTGATGAACGGGGGGGGGGTGACCAGCCTTTTCGTGGGCCAAGGAATCTGGTTGGATGATCGATGAGCTCTTCAGCGTACCTGTTTCGAACTAGCAGAGAAAATGCGTTCCTTAATTTGAGGCCGTTAGATGTTTCCTTTGCAATCGTTGTTAGGTATCTACGTTGGCAGGCCCAGATCATGTGATAAGGAGGCCGAGTCTGTATCCATGTAACAAGTTAACCTACCTCCACTGCTTGGTTTCCCCGGATTTTGGTGGCTTTGTTTTGCCATTTTCATTATCATTAGTATCAACAAAGGTATATTCAGAATCTAAAATTCGTACAATATCTGGAAACAGCGGGCCCAAAACACATCTTGGCCCCGGGTTTTCCAGCAAAATGGTTTCTTAACTCACCCCGATGACCCCTTCTTGGATCCGCCAGTTCCCATGTTCGTGATTGCCTTGCACATTTTATCTGTAGAATTTGGGGATTGCAGTCGCATGAAGCACAGCGTTATGTACTATGATACAAAATCTGAATATGGAATAGTTTGGTCCCACTGATTGATCTTTCTATGACCGTCACCTTAACCTAGCTCTCGTAGGTAGCCATTGGGAAGGTTGTATTCCCTCCTTTTTGGATTCGAAAAATTCGTCATCTTCAGGTCGCGTTGTGTTTGGTTATTGGTCGTTTCCATGAGGTCCTGGTTTTAACCTCATCGTGTAGTCCTGGAATTGGTAAATTTATAGGAATAAAATTGATAATAGAAATGTTGATAATATGGATAGTAAAAATAAATTGATAATTAAATACAAAAAATAATACAAAAAAATGTGCAGGCATTTGTGCAGGCATTAATGAATTGAAATACCATTAAATTTACTTGTTTAGAGGAATGATGTTTTCCACGCACCACGGCGTAGGGTGTGCCTTACAAAAGCGTACAAGACACCACCGCAGAAGCCGTATGTGAATACAGTGGACTCCAGGTTCGGTCGGTTCGGGGCCTTTGTGGGGTTGCAGCCGCAGGGGCGCTAAACGTTAGCCTAGTCATGTGAATCTTAACACGGCACAGACATACACAGACAAGGGAGAATCGAACACCTGACCTCCATTGGGAGCAGTGCTTGTGGTTGAAACTTGGACGCGATGTGATATATGGCTGAGGCCTGCTGCGCTGTGGTTAGGTGTCGTCGCAGGGAAGTGTTAGGTCACGACTCTTAGCTCACGCCAGAGTCCCTAGCAATCAGTTGACTGACTGCCTGCAAGGTTTCCAGAGCCCGCGTGACTTTTCCTGAAAGCATTGACCCCTTATCATTTCCAGATAAACGAGTCATCAGTAAGGTGTTTGTACTTTAACACGAATAGCCGTTTAGGCAGGATCGTTCGCTTCTGTCATCAGTTGACGAAGGGTTCAACTGGCTCGAGTCAACAACGCCTGCGACATTAGTCCAGACGGCGCACGTCCTGGCGTCAGACTCTCAATAGCCTCACTGTATCACTATTTCACACATAGTCCAGTCAACAGCTCGTCAGCCAGTGGACCAGTGCGGCGCATTCAGATGGAAATCGATGGCCCCAGATGACGCGACCGTGGGTATATCACATTTTTTGACGGTATATCGCATTTTTTTACCTCAAGACTGTATCGTAGGTCACAAGTCACGTCGAAAGTCTATTTGGCCAACGTGGGTAGTCATTTTGGCGTGCAGTTCGGAAAGTACAGACAACTTAAGAGCGTAATACGCTACAAGGTATGAATAGGATGCTAATGTACGTCTGCATGAGAAAATGGCGGCATATTTCAGCATAGGCCATGTGTTACTATGATGTCCGTTATAAGTTTATTTTGTGTGTTCCTATATGAATCTCTAAATGCTGGTGTTTGCACCAGAAAATGTGAAAGTGGATGGTCGTTGTCTGGCTTGAATTGACACGATATTTGACAAATATCGCAGTTATATAATTTCGTGACGTGTCGTCACATTACAACAGATGCTGCACACCATCAGCCGTCGCTCACGACCCCGTATCGGCAACGATCAGGCATAGTCGAAAGAAAAGACAACATCTCAACATCTCAAGACATCACCGTCTTGTGACGTCATATTGATATGATCTTGGATGACCAAGACCATAACACAAAAGTTCCCAGAAAACCCCCAGCTATGCAGAATTGATGTACTGAGGGGTGCAGAAATTTTGACGATGCTGCGTCGTTTTGTTGTTGGGCTAAGCGACGAAGAAAAATGTGAGGGCGGGCAACGCCCCCCCCCCCCTAGCGCGGGGCAAATATTTTGTTGATAGAAGTCCTCTTGTGTAAAAGTCAGTGTTGACTGTTCGGAACGGCTAGTGACACATCTGGTTGGTTGCAGTCATGCACCCGATGCCTGTCGCTCAAAAGGCGAGACTGCTTATCAGAGGTGTCGAGACACGGAGACTCTACATTGTGCCCTATCATGGAGAGACCTTGTTCCCCATGCCAAGGATGCTGAACTTCCGTTATTGTGGCGTACCTGTCTGCAGTTTTCGACGTGGGTGGACGCCGTCATCTTCGTGTTCAGCCTCGAAAACGAGAGTAGTTTCAACGCAATCTACCACTACTACAGCAAGATGAACTTCTTCCGGAACACGGCGGAGATACCCATCATTCTTGTCGGCACGCAAGGTGAGGCTTGCTGCGTACATTGCGCTGTTCCACTGTTATGTCCTGTCAGTACCCTTATGGTCATTGCCCATTTATGCGCCATTGGTCACAGTTAAATGTTGTTATAAGATCATCATGCAGTTATGATGATCTTGAGGTTGAGGAACATGAGGTTCAAATTATTGTAACACTTGGTGTCAGATGTTATGTCCCATCCGGCATCCCTGCTGTCACCGTTGGGAGGGCGTGTCCGTAGCTAGGCATTCTTCTCAATGTTTCCCTTTCGGCGACATCATGCCATGAGCTTAGGGATGCATTGTATCGGCCTTTCCTCGATGAAGAGATTGATGATATACACCTTCATCCCGATGAGGCGCTTTATTTGTATGGAAAGATCGTCAGTAAATTTTAGTCCGCGACGCATTCGCTTATAGTTACATTAGGATGCTTGGTTTCTGTAAATACCACTTTACCGAGAATGGGGATTATAACGTCGTTGACTTGAATACGGTATTATGCGGCTTGAATGCATTTTCCTCAAAAACACATCTATGGACTGATTTACACTGATCACCTGTGCGACCGTACCCGTGATTTACTGCGCATCGGACAAAGTTGCTGCTGATCACTGACCGATAACAGGGTATCTGAAGATGCCGCCACGCCGGCTGACTACTGCCCTTTAACCTCGCCCTCCCCCCGCGCTCCTACCGTGCCGACAGACGCCATCAGCGAGACCAACCCGCGCATCATCGACGACAGCAGCGCCAGGAAGCTGGCCGCAGGCCTGAAGCACTGCTCCTATTTCGAGACGTGCGCCACCTATGGGCTCAACGTGGAGACGGTGTTCCATGTCGGTGAGTGGTCAGTCGTGCGCCAGCTGAACGCGGCCAGACCGTCCGATTAAGGCCGGTTTGTGTGTGCCATTGTCGTTGGACTACGCTCCCGTTTTAGGGGGGCATGATTAATTATGCGGAGTGTTGTGCTGCGTTCGCTGCACTACATGCCGTTTCCATCCGTGTCTTGCTGATTTAGCACAGTAACGAGTTTAATATGCTGCTATTGTTTTTCCTCGTCCGGCAAAGTGTGGGAAGACGTCCCGTTGGAGGAGCCGTCGTGCATCAGGGATGTTGAAATATTTGCTCTTGGTCGTGAACACCGTACCGAGGCTCGTGAACACGGTCCATTTGCTAGTGCTCGCTGACCTTGAGTTGTAACCAGTCTTTTCCGGCAATGCTCGACAACGGAGTCTTGCGTCTGAGTTCCGGATGGCCTGTGCCTCGTCTGAGCTCGGTCCGCCCGTGCCAGTACGCGTCAGCGGTGACGCATCACGCTCTGTAGGACCGGGCCTGACCGCCGGCGTCTGTGTGTCCGCAGCCTGCCAGAAGGTGATTCAGCAGCGGGCGGCCGCCCAGCGTCCGTCCGGCTCGCGGCCGTCCACGCCCAGCCACTTCGGCCGCTACCAGTCGGCGGCCGCCTTCCTGCCCAGCAACGGACACTCTCCGCCGCCGCCGCCGCCGCCGGCGCCGGCGCCCGCCGCCAGCGCCGGCCACGACAGCCCGCCGCAGCTGCGGCACCCGCAGACGCCGGCCAAGGTACCGCCGGCCGCCGCCCACCGGCCGCCGGACCAAACAGCGCCGGCACGGCAGCTCGTCATGTCGGGAACGGTTTGGTCTGGTGGTCTCTGGGATCTACTTCGTGGCTTTTGTCGATGGGTTCTCCGGTCGTTACGAGCAGATCGATGCTGTTTCAATTCCTAGAAGTGGGCGATCACATTGGCGTGTGGTGTCGCTGCCAGTGCGTGGCCGGTGTGGTGGCTCTCGGTCGTGCCGGTCTCGTGACGCCGTCCGCGTGACTGCCGCCAGGAGCTGTCGCTGCGGCAGACCCACTCGGTGTCGGCACCGCCACAGGAGCTGCACATGCCGCCGCCGGCCCCGCCCGGCTCCGTGGCCCGCGCCGACTCGCTGCGCGGCGACGACTCGAAGCGTATGCTGCCGCCGGGAGAGCCGCCGCAGCACCTGCCGACGCCGAGCTCTACCCCGACCACTGCCAGGTGGGAGTCCGCGCATCACTTGGCCACACCCAGCTCCACCCCGACCACGGCCAGGTGGGAGTCCCCGCAGCCTGCAGCACCTGTCGTCTCCGAGCTTTATCTTGACCACGGCCAGGTGGGAGCCCCCGCAGCACCTGCGCACACCCAGCTCCACCCCGACCACGGCCAGGTGGGAGTCCCCGCAGCACCTGTCGTCTCCGAGTTCCATCTTGACCACGGCCAGGTGGGAGTCCCCGCAGCACCTGGGCACACCCAGCTCCACCCCCGACCACGGCCAGGTGGGAGTCCCCGCAGCAGCTGGGCACACCCAGCTCCACCCCGACCACGGCCAGGTGGGAGTCCCTACAGCACCTGCCCACACCCAGCTTTACCCCGACGACTGCCGGTTGGGACCACTCTGATCACAGGTGGAAACGATGCAGTGTGCCGTCTGGCCGTCTGTGCCTCCTGGTCTGACGTTTCCGAATGATTGTTGGGTCAGACCAGCCGGACCCGGCTTCCTCCGGTTGCCTCCAGACTGAGGCTGGGACCGCTGGGATGCCGCTCGTCTTCGGGCTCGTCTAGTCCGGCTGGTGGGGCGGGTGTACGCCCGTCCATGATCTGCCTGATCGTGGTTGCGGTTTACGGCTGATCAGTTAGTTCGTCTGGAAACAGTGAACTGACCGAGTCCATGGTCTGCGTACCATGTTCTTGGCGCCCGGGCAGTGCTAGGCAACGGTTATGCTGCCTGACGGGCCAGCATGGTAGGGATCAGGGCCCAAAGTGGGCCAGGCAAGACGCTTTGTACGGAGCCAGGATGGACCGGAGGACATTAAACATCGTTCGGTGGTGTGTGTATACGGACGAGGACCTGTATTTCCGGGGTGCTGGCCCTTCTCCTGTGCCTGTTCGCCCAACACTGTACTGTACAGATTCCTGACACCCTGGAACATGCTTTCGTAACTTGTAATGTCCGTACCTTGTTGTTTACGTCTAATACGTGGCATGTTTCTGGCAATTCTTCTAATTGTTGGTTTTGTTTCGGGCGTTTGTTTGGGTACGAGCCATCCCGGCCGGCCAGTAGCGCGTCTGACCTGAGCTGTCCGTGCCGTGTTCGGCGTCTGACCTGAGCTGTCCGTGCCGTGTTTGTCGTCTGACCTGGGCTGTCCGGTGTCCGGTGCACTGCGTCTGACCGGAGCTGTCCGTGCCATGTTTGGCGTCTGACCTGAGCTGTCCGTGCCGTGTTTGGCGTCTGACCTGAGCTGTCCGTGCCGTGTTTGGCGTCTGACCTGAGCTGTCCGTACCATGTTTGTCGTTTGACCTGGGCTGTCCGGTGTCCGGTGCACTGCGTCTGAGCGGAGCTGTCCGTACCATGTTTGGCGTTTGACCTGGGCTGTCCGGTGTCCGGCGCATGGCGTCTGACCGGAGCTGTCCGTGCCGTGTCCGGCGTCTGACCTGAATTGTCCGTGTCATGTTTGGCGTTTGACCTGGGCTGTCCGGTGTCCGGCGCATGGCGTCTGACCTGAGTTGTCCGTGCCGTGTCCGGCGTCTGACCTGAGTTGTCCGTGTCATGTTTGGCGCTTGACCTGGGCTGTCCGGTGTCCGGTGCACTGCGTCTGACCGGAGCTATCCGTACCACGTTTGGCGTTTGACCTGGGCTGTCCGGTGTCCGGCGCATGGCGTCTGACCGGAGCTGTCTGTGCCGTGTCCGGCGTCTGACCTGAGTTGTCCGTGTCATGTTTGGCGCTTGACCTGGGCTGTCCGGTGTCCGGTGCACTGCGTCTGACCGGAGCTATCCGTACCATGTTTGGCGTTTGACCTGGGCTGTCCGGTGTCCGGTGCATGGCGTCTGACCGGAGCTGTCCATACCATGTTTGGCGTTTGACCTGGGCTGTCCGGTGTCCGGCGCATGGCGTCTGACCGGAGCTGTCCGCGCCGTGTCCTGCAGGAAGAGTCGGCGTCGCTCCAACCTGTTCGCGCCGTCTCGCAAGGGCGGCGACGACGAGCGTCGACTGAAGACGGCCGAGCTCGGCAGCGGCCGCGCCATTCCAATCAAGCAGGGCTATCTGTACAAGCGCTCGCAGAAGGCGCTCAACAAGGACTGGAAAAAGAAATACGTGACTATCAGCGACGACGGCAAGCTGACGTACCACTCGTCCCTGCACGTACGTTGCGGCCGGCCGGTGGCCGAGTGGCGGGTGGTGGTGGTATCACTCCGGCGGAGAGCGCCGCGGGCGGCACGCATGGCTTCCGTGCGAAGCCCAGTCGTTGCGTGGTATTGTGTGACGAGGCGGGATATCCCCATTGTTTTGCACGGGGGCGGAGGGGGAGTCGCATTTATTTCTAAGGTGGTTCGGCCTTGTGATGTTGTTTGACGAAGTGAGGGTCGTATGTGGCGTGTTGTGTGCTCGGTTTTAAAGCGTTATGCTACAAAAACATTGTCCCGTAATCCATATTGTATCGTCTTTAGATTGGAGACGCTGAAGGTTCTTGGTTTGATCGGCTTGGGCTTATGGCTGGCCCGTTGTTTGTTGCAGGAGTACATGGATGACGCGCACGGGAAAGAGATCTGCCTCCAGTATACAACTGTGAAGGTGCCGGGTCAGAAGCCTAGGGGCTCCAAGTCGATACCAAATAATAACAACGTTGCCGAGAACATTGGCAATCTGACGCTCAACTGTAAGCATTCCACTTATATCCTGGTGGGCTTGCATAGTGCACCGATTCTGCATGAATTACAAGCAGATATGTTTTGTCTTTTTTCATTTCATCTTGGTGTATCTTCTACAGCCAGCGCACACTACCAGTTTGCATGATATTTTTTTTAAGCTTAGATATTGCTGGCAACGTTGTTTAGGCTGCTTTTCCTCCATTTCGTACGATTTGCAAGGCCATGACCCCTGATTTACTGCGCAAACGTCGTAAACTACTTCATGATGGTTCGAAATGTGGATCATGGAGCATGGTCAGTCACTTGTAACCTAGCAGGTGCTGCCGCCTGGTGTCGGGTGCTGGTTATTCCTGTCCACGCCGCGACTGCCACCCGACCAGTAGGAGCTGCCACCTGGTGTGTGGCCGGTGTTGCTGGGATCACGATCACGCCTTGTGTTTCGTTCGACCAGTGGGAGCTGCCGCCGGCGTCTGGCCGTAGTTGCTGCCGCGGGTCGCGACCAACGTCCGCTGCCTCCGCGTGTATCGCTGTGCGCCGCCTCCACGCGCACCAGCCGTGATGGCCGGGTCGCTGGTGCACTGCCGGCTCGTCTGAACGCGCTGATTGGGACGTGCCGTGGGGGATTGCCACACGTGGTGTTGTACAGACCCTGAGCTACGACCCGGCGTGCTGTAACGCAGTCCACTCCGACCCGCGCAGCCGGCGGCAGACTGCCGGCCCCCGGCAGTACTGAGGTATCTGAGCTGTGAACCGGAGTCGGGCTCTGCCGCTCTCTAGCACAAACCCCGCCCTAACCGGCAGACAACGGGCTCCCTTGACTGTGCCGAGGTGTCTGAGCTGTGAGCCGAAGTCGGGCCCTCTGCCTGACAGTCTGACACAAACCCGCGCGCTGACCGGCAGCCAGCGGCAGTCTGCCGGGTCACTCGCGCGCCGCCAAGGACAAGGTGACGCTGACGGCCTACGAGGCGCTGCGGGAGCCGTCGGCGGCGCCTGGCCGCCACGACGCGGCCATCATCACCAACTCGTCGCTGTCGCTGCTGAACGGCGCCTCCATCACCACGGAGACGCCCAGCGTGAAGAAGCGACACCGGCGCGTCAAGAGCAGCGGCGTGCGCAGCGCCGAGATGGACGCCGACTCGGACGGCTACGAGTTCTCGGTGGTGTCGCTCGACAACAAAATCTGGCATTTCGAGGCCGGCAGCCAGGACGAACGCGACGAGTGGGTGTCCGTCATCGAGCAGCAGATCCTCACCTCGCTGCAGGTCAGTGAGTGACAGACTCGGACCTCACTGCAAGTCAGTGAGCAGCAGATCCTCGCCTCGCCGCAGGTCAGTGGGCGACAGATTCTCACCTCACTGTAGGCCAGTGAGTGGCAGACTCACCTTGCTGCAGATCAGTGAGCGACCGGCTCTCATCTCGCTGCAGGTCATTGAGTAGCCGGCTCTCACCTCGCTGCAGGTCGGTGGTCGGTAGACTTTTACCTCGCTGTAGGTCAGTGGGCGGCAGGCCTGGTTAAACGACGGCGAAGTTAGAAGAAATGTGCCCGGACATAAACCCGCATATTTGTGGAGTTTTCGACGAAAGGGTAGTTTTCGGAGTACCATTGCTGGTCGTTGGAGCCGCTTAGGCCTCGGATACGTGTCCCAAGTTCAGCGCCGTGGAAGGTCGCAGGAGGGGGGGAGCCGTCTCTGCTGTTGTTGATCGGCGGATGTTGTCGGTCACCTTGTTTGGATCACGTGGAAATGGCGGCAGGTCGGGTGGCGGCGGCTCAGTCTGGGGTCTGGTCAGTGCGACCTCCCGCTCGTAGCCTGTAAGATGTGATGATTGCAACTTCTCGCCTGTAGTCTGTGGCGTGTGATAATACAACTCCTCTCTGGCAGTCTGTAGGGTCTCCAATTGGAGCCCCTCGCAGGCGTCGTGGTCTGATACAGCTCCTCACTGGCTGGCTGCGGAATGTGATGGACTATACCCTTCGCCCGCGCTGTGTGGGATCTGATCATTGCGACCCCTCTCTCAGTCTTTGGGGGGGGGGGGGTGATCAGGATGACCGCTCACTCTGGGTCTGTGAGGGTCTGATAGGAGCAGGGATTACAACCTCTCGCCGGCAGTCTGTGGGGTCTGATGAATCAGCCATACGTTTCGCTCGCAGGGCAACGAGAGCAGCAAGTCCAAGTCGCGCATGAACAGCCTGGTGGACCCTGCTGCCCTGCAGGCTATCAAGAATTCTGTGCCGGGCAACGCGTCCTGCGTCGACTGTGATGCACCAAGTAACTCACCACAGAACTCTCTTATCACTCCTCCGAAAACTTAGCGGCATACATCTCGCGATAAGGGTGGCTGCTGTCTCTTAGACGGGACGGAACGTTCTGTTCGACAGTGGCTCGTCTGCCCGGTGTGGAGGAGGACGGTGCATGTGTCACTGACGCAACGGCCTGCCGCCGGCGACCCCTGGGCGACCTCGTGACGTCATTTGAAAAGGTCACACTCTGTAGAGTGCGACTGACAGGCGCCCCCACCCCTCCCCGCCGATACCCCGTAACGTTCGGGGTCGAGGCCTGACTGCAGCAGGAATGAGGTGCCGATGACATTTGTGCGGGCTAAACGACAGTTTACACGAGCGGTTGTGGGCGGTCGCGTCTTGCAACAGCTGACCGAAGTCGTCGCGTTTTTGCTTACATCATGCATGCGTCATGCTCTATCGTAGCCATGGCCCCGCCGAGCCTGCTCGAGTACGGTGATTCGGAATATCTAATCCGACTACGGTTAGCCTGAGCTAGGACGTCCTCACGTGTCTCCCTCCCACAGATCTGGACTGGGTCAGCCTGAACTGGGACGTCCCTCACTTGTCTCCCTCCTACAGACCTGGACTGGGCCAGCCTGAACCTAGGCGTCCCTCACTTGTCTCTGTCTCGTGCAGACCCGGACTGGGCCAGCCTGAACCTTGGCGCCCTGATGTGCATCGAGTGCTCGGGCATCCACCGCAACCTGGGCTCTCACATCAGCCGGGTGCGCTCGCTGGACTTGGACGAGTGGCCGCCCGGGCACCTGGCCGTCATGCGTGCCCTGGGAAACGCTGCCGCCAACGCCGTCTGGGAGAGCCGAGTACCACCAGGTGCGACCCGCTCGCTTTCTGTAGGCTGGCAGGGCCCGCACCAGACAGGACAGCATTGGATAGCTGTCCGCAGTCTTAGGATATTCGGAATGGTCACATTTTCAAGTGGTTTTGTCTATTGATTGTTGCCCCACACAGCCACTGGTCTGTGCCACAAATACTAGTAACCTTCGTTTGTTTGAGTCGTCTAAAAGGCGTAAGGACGTGTACTCCCTCCGTTGCAGCCCACTCTGCAGTCTCCCCGGGCGTTGTCGGTCTGGCCGGAGAGGCGTATGGTCGTTTATCGCTCGTTGGCTGTGCCGTTGCCTTCCGAGCGTGGTTCTAACCCCGCCCACCGCGCAGCCGCCGCCGCGGTCAAACGCCGGTGACCGCCGTCGCCGGTGACCGTTGTCGCTGCTGTTGACCGCGTTGGCCGTGACCGCAGGCTGCGCCAAGCCGTCGCCGACCAGCAGCCGCGAGGAGAAGGAGCGCTGGATCCGCGCCAAATACGAGCGGCGCGAGCTGATGGCGCCGCCGCCGTCGGCCGAGGCCGGCGGCTCGCTCAGCCAGCTGCTGGTGGACGCCGTGTGTCGGTCGGACGTGCGCGCCGCCGCCCAGCTGCTGGTGCACTGCGCGCCAGAGCACGTGAACGGCGCCGTGTCGCCGCGCGACGCGCGCACGCCGCTCCACCTGGCGGCGGCGCTCACCAGCCTGCCTATAGTACAACTGCTCCTCTGGGTGAGTACCGCCTGCCGGACCTGCTGGCGGCGGCGCTCACCAGCCTGCCTATAGTACAACTGCTCCTCTGGGTGAGTACCGCCTGCCTGCAGTACAACTATAGCCTATAGCCTCACCAGCCTGCCTATAGTACAACTGCTCCTCTGGGTGAGTACCGCCTGCCCGACCCGCTGGCGGCGGCGCTCACCAGCCTGCCTATAGTACAACTGCTCCTCTGGGTGAGTACCGCCTGCCTGCAGTACAACTATAGCCTATAGCCTCACCAGCCTGCCTATAGTACAACTGCTCCTCTGGGTGAGTACCGCCTGCCTATATTACAACTATAGCCTATAGCCTCACCAGCCTGCCTATAGTACAACTGCTCCTCTGGGTGAGTACCGCCTGCCGGACCCGCTGGCGGCGGCGCTCACCAGCCTGCCTATAGTACAACTGCTCCTCTGGGTGAGTACCGCCGGCCCGACCCGCGCCGGCAGCTAGTCTCGGGCTGTTGCTGAAGGTGCTAGAGTGCACATGTTTGGGTTTCGTTGTGTGTTGATGGTTGGTATATGTTTGCTTGTGTTGCGGTTTTTTTCTGGGAGGCGTTTAGCATCTATTCTTAATGCTAATTGTCTATTCCTTGGTTCCAGTGGTTACAGGGTTATCTCGTATCTCGACCATTCACCGTTAATGTTAAGTGTTAAGATTGAATGTTAATGTTAATGCGTTTGCCAAAAATCACCTGTGGCGTATGGTGTGCGCTGGTGTTCCTGTTTGGCGGTGATGTTTTAGGTCCGATGTCATTCTGTTATGGTGTGACGTGGTACTTCTTTTGTGACTCTCACTGTGACTCTTTGGCGACCATTTTATGTCCTCCCAATGGTGTGATGTTTTGACTGGTGCCTCCTATTTGTGGTCACTCTGCGATTGTGTGAGGTGACCTCTGTGTTTGTTTTGTCGATGTCGCGGTGTTCCGGCCTGGCCGGGCGCCCGGTGAGTCTGAGCGACACCCGGGGCGGCGGGCCGTCTCTCCGCCGACTGACGGCCAGACCGACCGGTGACCTTACAGCACCGCACGTGCACCTGTGTCTGCCCCCCCCCCCCGGCGTGGCGCGACGCTGACCGCGGCGACGCCGGCCCCGTCCGCAGCACGGCGCCGACGTGCACCGGCTGGACAGCGAGGGCCGCACCAGCCTGGCGTTCGCCCGGTCGGCCGGTCTGTCCGGGGCCGAGGTGGTGGACCTGCTGCGCGCCGCCGGCTGCCCGGACTCGGCGGCGGCCGGCCCGCTCGGCCGGCGCCGCGGCAGCCTGACGCCGCGCGAGCCGGCCGCCAGCCTCATCTAGCCGCCGGCGGCCCGGCCAGCCGTGGCCGCCGTCGGGCTGCGATAGTGAGCCGGGAGTCGGGCTGGTTTGGTAGGACTTTTCGACTGCTGGGGGTGAGCACTGCTTCGCTGTCGCTGGTCGGAACAGCGCCACTGTCGGCGGTGAGAACTGCTGCACTCTCGGCGGTGAGCACTGCTCCACTGTGGATGGTAAATCCGGTCCACTGTCGATGGTGAAGACTGCTCCGATGTCGATGGTGAGAACTGCTGCATTATCGATATTGGGATCTGCCGCCCTATTGATGGTGAGCTGTATTCCACTGTTGACTGCGAGCTGCGCTTTTCTGTCGATTGTAAGAAGGACTTGCTGCACCGGCTGGTGCTCATTGGACCACCGTCGATGCGGAGCACTGTTCTGGCGATAGTGCGCACTGCCCTGCTATCGATGGTGAGCACTGACTCGCCCCTGGATGTTGAGCTCTGTTCCGCTGTCGATGGAGAGCAGTGCTCCACTGTGGGCCGTGAGCAGTGCTCCCCTGTGGGCCGTGAGCAGTGCTCCGCTGCGGACGGTGGACCCTGTTCGGCCGGCGGCAGTGAGCACGTGTCGGCAGTCGGCGAGTGGCCGGAACCGAGTCGTCGGAGCCTGTATGCTGGAGCGATGCTGTCGCTAGTTACCGGGACTGGCGGCGCGACGAGCGAGCGCCGCCGTGAGGCCCGTCTGCCGGGCGGCCCAGGCCCTATCCACGCCCTGCATGTGTATTCTAATCGCATCAGCCAGCAGCGTAGGCGTGCGTGCGCGTATGTTTTATCTCTGTGGTATGAAGACAATGCCCGATGCATAGATATCATCACAACATTCATCATCTGTCCTGAATAACATCATTGTCACCGCCAGCCTCAAAACTGTTGTATTTATTGCTGACGCGCCAAATATAGGGCTTTACAACTGGATGGTTTGTTACTGCTTACACGACAAAATGATACAAGATCCGTGCGGGTGGTGAAACGGATTGGGATTTGAATGAAGAATTGTGAGCGATTATGAACAAAACAACAGCACGGAAAGAATCTTTAAAATTAATATGCTTCTAAGCCTTTGGGGACGAACTCAAGACCCAACATTTAATAGATACTAGAAGTGGGATCTGGTTGACGTTCTCCGTGAATGTATCCGGTGGGGCGAGCAGTCAGTGGTCGTTATCTATATAGAATAATTATGGGTTCGTGAGCTAACCAATTGTTATGTGTGCTGCTGTTCAGATCTACTTGTTTTGTCGGTATAATAGCCAGAGCAGAAGGCCTTTCCGACTGAAAAGGCGTTCAGCCTTAGCTTAATTTGATGCCTTAACATGCCAGCTTGTCGATGCCTTAACCTGTAAACAAACTGTAAAACCTTCAAAACTGCATTTGTTTCCGACGCAGTTTTAGGCACCCGCATTTTTTCTGTCCGAAATGCACACGGACTTTTTGTGATACGCTCATTTGGGGCAGAACTTGACAGTGGTGACTGTCCGGTTCCGGTAGTCCTAACCCTGAGCTCGTCAACTCAGTCCTCCTCGATACAGTCGAACGCCAGCCTGTCCCTTTGTGTTTAAAATTCAAAGAACGATCCTCATGACAACATTGCACAATGGTCAAGTATTTTAATGCTATCGAAGGATGTCAGGTACTTGAGACAGTCATCTCGCTTGGCTTCCAAACAACGATGGGAAGGAGCAAAAATGTTTCTGCCAGGCAAGTTATAGAGTGTAGTTTGCAAACACATCGTCGTGAGCGGCGTATCGCAGGGCGCATCAGGCCGCCGGCTTCCTCTGCTGCGGGTCCATGGAGCGTTTCGACGAGAGACGTAATGGTGAACCCTAGGCATCGTCCGTGAACCGTGTGTCTGGTTTGTTTCGCCACCTCCCGCTCGAACCTCGGAAATGTCGTCGCATGGTTTGCACTATTTCTATAGTTTCGCCACAGCCGACGCGGACGGACAGCGCATGCTCTGGGTGTTGCGGATTACCGGCCAGCGGGTCCACCAGAGAGCGTCGCTCTGCCCGCGGTCCCTTGACCACGCACTGTCCATGTCCAAAGTCCGACAGAACATTGCCATCAGCACGTCACGCGGTGCTGGCAGGGTGTACCATTCTCCTTGGAACCGGTTCTTTATCTGCGGGGGCCGGTTGGACGCGTCCTGTAAGTCGTGACGTAGCGCTGAATATCCGGCACGTTGTGGCATAATCTGGTGGGTAACGACGTCGCCAGTGCAAGCGCGGTTTGTCGTGCGGTTAAAACTGTTGGTGCGTAACAAATGGCGTTTACTAAATTTTTATTATTGTTTTTTGTGCTGTCTACGGACTGGTATTCGTTGGCGGAAAGACGATATTCCAGTCTTCCTATGTTCGTCGTTTTGCATAAATTGGCCGTCTCGAACACATTCGATCTACGGCAACAGGCCCATCTACAATAAAATATTAATAAATGTGGTATAATATGACATTATGTTTGCTTTACAACACCTGTACCGTTGGCCTTCAGCACAACTGTTTTTTGTACCGTGTTTGTACCAATGTACATGTACAACATGACGTGTTTACGGTGCGCCGCCGGCTGATCGGTACACCGCGTCCGCGGACGCAACACCAGGCCTGCTCTGTGTTGTCGCGGCGATCTGCGTCTGTTATGTGGTGGATTGTTGCCGCAGCCTCGGCTTCCGTCTTCTGACTGCCGGTGGTGGCTGGTCAGCGGCCGCGCCTCCTCTGAGGCCCGGCCGGCCGTCGGACGCGGCGGTGACTGTGTTTTCGTCGATCTGGCCCGCGGCCAGCACGTTCGGATACACTGTCCGCCCGATCCGGCCCGTCGCTGGCCTCATCTTATCCGCCCTCTGGCTCTGTCTGTCCGATCTCACCCTCTGCCTGTCGCAGGGAGACCGGCCGACCTACTGGCGGACCGCGCCGACTCACCGCTGGTCCGATTCGGTCCAGCTGCTGCCCGGTCCGACCCGCCGTTCACCCGGTCCGAGTCGGATCCTCGGCCCGGTCTGGTGCACTGTCGGCCCGATTTACCTGACGTCTGTCCGGTCGGTCCCACTGCCGGCCTAGCTGCACCCGCTGCCGGCCTGATCGGACCCGGTGCCAGTCTGATCGGCCCCTCTGCCGGCCGAGCTGGACCCGCTGCCGGCCTGATCGGACCCGGTGTCTGTCTGATCGGCCCCTCTGCCTCCATGATCAGGGCCACTGTCGGCCTGATCTGCTCCATTTCCTGCTGCGGCCGAGGCGGAGGGCTCGGCAGCTGGAGTTTTGGCAGGATCGGATGGACTCTGGTATTGCCGTCTGCCTTGTCTGATGTTGGTCTAATGCCCGGCCAGCACGCCAGTCGCATATTTGATCGGTGGCCACCAAGAGCTCGTCCCCAAACGCTGATATGACCCACGCTTGCTCCATTCCTGTCCTCGGCTGCGGGTAAAGGATATTCGCTGGAGGTGTATTTAAACCCATGAACCCAATAGTTGTATGAACACTATGTGTATTGTACACGAATTGGCTGATGGCCCACGATCTGTACGTTTTCACCTTTCTTTTAAACTGGCTTTAGACTACATTCAGCAACTCAGGTATTCGCCAGCTGACACGAAATTTGCGGCTTGTTTTGGATCACCGCCTTGATTTGCGGTGTGGTTCGGTAGTGGTCCCACAGCGACGGTGATAGGATATGTCTCCACATGTCGCACGTAGGCACGCTTTTTACGCAAATGCCGTCACCATCGCTTTACGATTCTTGTGGTATGTAGGAGCGTTCTTTTTTCGGTAAGGATTGTATTACGTAAAGTTTCTTCAGACTTTTTAGGGTCTTGTCATTCTCTAAAGTTGTCTCCGCTCTCCTAATGAATGAATTTAGACTCTTAAGCCTCGAAAGAGCGTCTTTCCCAGCAATGTCGTACTTGTGGGGATTTTGGCTTTGAAATGCGTTTGCTTCCCCCTTCCCCCAGCCCAACAGAAAATCAGTTGCCAGTGCACTTACCAATCGATTCTAGTCCCGTCGTAGACTCCGGAATTCTTTTCGTGATATGAGTTCCGCGGGAGATGTTGACGCGTCCTATTGCTGGTTATTGCAGTCGGACTTCACCGCCAGCGAATTCGAAGACTCAGTAACATCAGCTGAAGACTCCCAGCATTTTTTTATAGAATTAAAATGGCCGAAAATTGGAATAATAAATATATGTTCAAACCAGAAATGTCGTCACACCAAGACGGCTCGCTTTGAGT
This sequence comes from Capitulum mitella, assembly GCA_030062745.1. Taxonomy (NCBI): domain Eukaryota; kingdom Metazoa; phylum Arthropoda; class Thecostraca; order Pollicipedomorpha; family Pollicipedidae; genus Capitulum; species Capitulum mitella. Next base: position 36,693,052 of record CP099839.1, read on the forward strand.
TGTCACCTCCATAAAGTAAAGAATTTTGCTTTACCAGCAAAGCAAATTGTGCTGGTTCCGAAAGAGCCGCTCGTCTATCCGCTGTGTGTGACGCCCAGAAGACGCCCTCGGTCCACAAGCTACCGACATCAGCTCAGCAACCAGTCGTTTGTGTACTGCGCGCTGCGAGCAGGCGGTCGAGCGTGGCCCTGGATCCCGAGGGTGCCACGTCTAACCGGTCTTCGGCTTCACAGTTGGCGTCGGACCCGGCTTCGGGCCCGTCGTCGGCACCGGCTCACCGTCTTTGTCGAGGTCAACGTCGGTCACCTTGGTCTTACCGTCGTCCGTGAAGGTGACCAGCTTGACGACCAGTCGCAGCTTGGGCTGCACCGTCAGCGGCGGGACTTTGGTCGGCGAGTCCACCTTGGTGCACTTGTTCTCCTTGAGCGCCTTGAAGCGCGTCTCCAGGAACTTGATGAAGCCCAGCGGGTCCGGGTGGGTCTTGGGCGTGTCCATGGCGCCCAGGAAGAGCACCAAGTTCACCATGAAGTCGCTAATTCCGTCGGTGGGCGTGCGTTTGAAGTCGACCACCTGGTACACGTAGCCGGCCCACATGTCCTCCACGAGGGAGGTGCTCAGTTGGACACACTCCTGCACGTTGCGCTGCACGGTCTGCGCCACGAAGTCGGCCTCGGCCAGCGAGAGGACGCGTGCCAGCAGCGGCGAGTGCAGGCTGGCGAGCAGCCCCACCTCCAGGTCCAGCACCTCCTTGCGCGTCTTGGCTGCCGCCACCTTGTCGGCGAGCCGATACTTGACGTCGAAGTTGAACAGGTGGCGTATGGTGCGCGCGTTCAGCAGCGCGTGCAGGCCGCCCGTCCGCCGCAGCATCTGGTACGCGATGTACGACGCCTCTTGATCGTTGAGCGGACACGTCTTCGATTCACATTCCTCGTACTTGATCTCCTCGGGTACGTGGGTGACGATGTAGAAGCCTCGTTTGGGCACGGGCTCCGCGGTTGGCTTCACCTCCGGCTTCACCGTCGGCTTCGGGGGCTCCTTCTTCTGGGGGGCGGCCGCGGCACAGGCGAGTGCAGCGGCCAGCGCGAGCAGGGCTGTCTTCATGGCTGTCAGACTCTGCCGGCACGAACACGGTGCGGTGTCGGGACGATTCCACGAATCCACACTCGGGCTGAACCCCCTCGTGCCGTCCTCCCACGCCAGTGCGCAGACGAATTGCGAGTTACCTGATTGTCTTTTGTGCGAACGACAGTGCGTGTTGCGGCAAAACTCACACGGGACGAGAGAGGATAGTGATCTCTTGCAGGGGCGGTGACACTGTGGGGGACGTGGGGGACGCGTCCCGTCAGCCTTCGGAGTGTGGGGACTGTCCCGCACAATTTTGGAGGGAGCTTACGTTTTTGTATAAATCCGAGTTCTGGCGATGAAGGGAAGTGTTCTAGAGCGCTTGTAAACATCAGCTGTTGCCGAAACGGCGGAGAGGCGGGTGCGCCGAACCTCTTATTTAGTATTCACTTCACATTTCAGTGTTGGTGCAGTGCCTGAAGCAGTGGGTCCGGCCGTGTCAGAATGGCACCTGTCGTAAACGCCAGCGAATGTCACGTCGTTCGTCGCGTTCGTCGCGTCGGTTGCCGCCTTTCCCACGGTTCTCGGCAGTTTTCCTGAACAAGCTGCCGGCACGCAAGCCTGCGTAGGCTCACAAACGACAACATGAATATCCTGACGATCTTCAGAAGAAAGATGGGAATTACCTATTCCGATGACCTACTTCAGAGATTTATTTTGAGACTCATACGGACCAACCGCGGCGTTTCAACTGAAAAATTTAGGCTAGACACGTGAAAAGAGTACGTTCTTTTAGTTGTACCAGGTATACTGAGATATGTGTCGTCTTCTGTATCTGGCGAAGCAGAAGACACTGAAACGCGGGTCCCGTCTGGTCTTCGGGACGATTCTCAGGCATCTGGATGCATTTGGAGCTTTTTCACAGAATGTTTCACGTGTTCAGTACCGGTGGCAAGCAAACATGCTGCTCCTAACGTCCGCAAGATATGAATCAGCAAACTAGGATGTTGGAACAGCAAAAACGTAACGCTGGGCCGAGAGTAGGGCTAGCTGACGGCAATGCGGAACCACTAAACCAAGAAACAGAACCAACAAAAAGCAATGCAGGACCAGAACCCACATCAGCGACCTTAAAAGGTACATCAGATGTCATCATTTATTCGTATGCCATCCGCAATGTAAGGTTATTCAGGACAGGTGTTGTTTTGCATACATTGCAGCTCCACATGTAAAAAGTTAAAGGCATGCAATGACAAGAATACACCGTCAAACTTCTGGCGATAAAACAGCATTTCAACTCGAGATTTTGGACCAGCATGCCGCCAGATTGGACCAGCAATGCACTAGAACGAACCAGGCGCTGTACCAGAAAGCCGAGAAACTGGATCAGAAAGTCATACCGACGGGCCAGAAACTGGGCCCGTCGGCCACTAAGCAGGACCAGCAAGCTCCGAACTGAACCAGCAAGCCACAAGAGTGGACCAGAGGCCGGATCCGCAGGTCAAGAAACATGACCAGGTCCTAGCGACTAGCGAGTCCAGGCGCGGTAGAGTGACGCTGGAACCACGATCCGTCTTTCGTTTGAAAACCCTAGACCATCATGTGCTTTGCCCCCCCCCCCTTCGTTGAGATCCTTTGTTTTCATTGTAGATCCTTCGAAAATTAACTGCTTATAAGCATGTTAATTTTCGAAAAAGATGGAATCAAATGGTCGAAATCCGAGGAGGAATCAACATTTCCGGTAGGTTAGGTTACATGAATGGACACGTATCTGTCCCCTGCCCTGTAGCACAATGTGTGGATCCCCCGTTCCAGCAAGCCACAATGCTGGAACAGCAAGCAAAAAAAAAAAAACGAACTGGACGCAAGGCAAGGAAACCGAAGCTGGACTAGCCTGTCAAGCAGCGGGTAGTAAAGCTGGATCAGAAGACCACAATAGCGGACCAGAAACTAGACGGGCTGTTCAGGAAGTAGGGTCAGGAGACCACAACACCGGCCCAGCAATCCGAGAAGCTGGACGGTGAACTGCACGGATGGGCCAAGGACTGGGCCATCATGCCGAGAAGGGAGATCGGCAGCCTGCGTTAACACGTCGCGGCCGATACCAGCATGTGGCTCCAGTGAGGACCAGAGGCATCACCCGATAAAAAAATCCGGTCTGAAGCACCTCGACGCGGCGGCGTCACAACGCCAGCGTCAGAACTTCGTCGCACTGACGACAGTGATGGAGAAGTTGCACGATATCGCTCAGCTCCGAAGACGTCCAAGGCGACAAACATTCGGGCGACTGACCTTTGATCCTCGCTCACTGGCGAATGCTGCCAAAGACGCCAAAAGACACCAAAAAGGTCACGTGGAACGCAAGCGCAGGAATCTCAAAAGGGAAGACAAGATGTCCAAACAGGGAATCACTTTGGAAAGCAGAAGTAAGTCGGAGTTGGGCGAAGGTGGGCAGGCTGAAGAGTGCCAAAGAAGCCCGACGAAGTTTGGTGGTCGTCAGACAGCGGCGCTGAAGACTGTCTCGTTACAAGAGGGACTGCTGATCTTGGCATGACCTTCCTCGGGGAAATGGTGATCGGCTGCTAAAGCTCCTGTCTCTCTGTCAATCAACAGCAAGCATGTGCTGTTGGTCGGGAGGCACGCGAAGCGATCCGGGAAGAAGTGCTACCGCGTGTCTGTCGAAAAGACTGGTCGGTTTTCCAGGCGAAGCGAGTCTCAGGTCTGCGGCACCGTCGACCACAAGAAGAAGCCGGCCAAGAAGAAGCCGGCTACCTCGGGGTCCCGGTGAAGGCGAGAGCCCGGTGACCGCGAAGGATCGGCTGGTGGAAGCCGCCGAAGCGCCGGCACCAATATGAAGGGATAAGAAGAAATCCGAGATCGACGGTGTCTCTGACCGTCTATCAAAGACCCTTCCTCGGCACATCAGTCTCGGAAACGAAGCTGGACTGCAGAGTGTGCGGAGGAATCGAAGGCAGAAATTACCAAAACACCACACGGAGCCTGGCCAGCGCCAGCCGTCCTGACATGAGACAAGGTCACCACGACTTGGATTCACGAAGACTGGTCGGTATCGCAGAATGCCTCGAAATGAGGTGTGTTCGCTATTCTAGGGAATCGTCTGCGAGGCCCAGCTGCCCTGTCTTGCTGCTACGTCAAGCAGACCAGAAAAGATGACTGCGGTCGGGGAAAACCAAGTCCACCACCATACGTTTGCATTTTTATGGTGGTTTCTGAGATCGGATGACGATTAGGATTTGGCTGCACGATAAAAGGTATTTGGCAGCACGATATCACAAACAGGCGCGAATAGCGATGGTCTTTGTTGTCTGCCAGCAGGGGTGGTGGAAACATTGCGTCGGGGGGTTGTTGAACTAGTATTCAACAGTAGCCCTTTGCTAGTGAGTGTTATGGCGCTGACTGTAGATCAGTAACCTAAAAATGACCCATCCCCTGAAATGCTGATGTTCCGCTGCCCTAAGTCCAATGCGTATTGTTCGGCAAAAAAAGGACGGCATCTCGCTGATACTTTCCCCTGTCGTTGAATAATGAAAGAAATGTATCGTTATTTCCTCATCAACCTAACCCAGAAGAAGTACTGTACCTCTACATGAGAGCATCCAGTGCCTGCTTGCCAAATAAATTAGACTGTACCAAAGACGTCACGGAGCCGTCACGGTGTGCATGGTTCAGAACCGGTCGGGCCCGCCTGTGCAGGTATTCCGGCTAAGCGCACACATTGATCCAGGAGTGGAGTTTCTCAGAAATGTCAGGAGATGCTAACTGGCCCTCACCGGGATGTCCCCTGTTTGCAAACAACCTAACCTCCCCTCAAATGCGAATAGCTGAACGGACTCCGGCTACTTGAATCTGGCTGATGGCAAGTTTTGCTGTGTTTTTTCGATAAGTATGGCAGTCTTTCTTCAGGCAGCATTTCTGTGATATTTACGGCAATTTCTTTCAGCTCAGTAGATGCGAACATATGATATCAAGCTAGCTTTGGTTCACCAGGGATCAGGGTAGAGCTTGGGAACGCCGGGAAACTGTCATTACCAGTGCCTGCTACGATGTAGGCGTGGCATTCCGGACCACAGATACAATGGAAATAACCCGTTTTCTTATGTAACGGCTTGTTGATTTGTGCCAGTGCCACATAATTCATAATGTTTGGGATTGGAGCCGGGACCCAGCAGCGTCGACTAAGTGCTACTTGCCCGTTATTTTATTTTATTTCTTTCGTAATAAACCTCAGCAAAACGGTCGTTTCATATTACGAAAAGCCCAAACATTTCGGCATACATCTCTGTCAGTGGAGTTGCACTTATCCCATTGACGAATGCATATCAAGTTTTGACGAAATTTTCGTTTTTTATGGCATGAAATATTCATTCTGCTCATATGCTCCGGAAATTCAGTTAGCCAGCAACCGAGTAAAAATCTCACTGCGGACTGTTATGCTCCGTCTTACTTTTCTGCTGCGATAGACAACAAAAATCTGTTGGAGGGATATTGTCTCCGTGTTTCTTATACCGTTGCGTGCCCGGCCACACCGCCGCCGGTGGGACGCTGTCTTTATGTATCCGACTAATGGAGACCTGTTGTCTCTGGTGGTTACAGAACAAAATATTTCATAGTGAAATAGCGCGTAGAAAAATGTCGAAGCCGAGATTTCAAAGGCAAAGTATGGAATAGGATAGGTATAGACGGTCATAAATGCTGAACGGGAGAAATATCGGAGTGGAAAATTTCGGGTATCGACAAACATTATGACAACATCGCATGGAAAAACAATTTACAGTGCTCAATAGTTATGCTCGAAATGTTACATTCGGTATTTTGCTATTCGCCATTTTGTGCACTGATGTTTTGCATTTTGATATCCATCCATGATAAACGTTTTGTCATTTAGAATTTTCCTGTTCGATAGTTTTTCTTCTCGATATTTTTCCTGCTCGATATCTTGCCTGCAATATATTGTATATATATATATATATATATATATATATATATATATATATATATATATATATATATATATATTTCAATATAGTCTATTATATATATAGATGTAGACATATAGATATATAGATATATAGATATAGATATTCCGTTACACGATATTTCGTCCAGTCATTGCCCGTGGTGCACCCGTTCTGGATGCCACGCACAAGTGTCACTCAGAGTGTTACGCTGACTCCCGACTATGAGGGTGAAACCTGTCTGCGGCCGTACAGGACGCCTATGTATGAGACCATGGGGAGCACCGCTTTTAGCAAAAATTTTCACTTTTCAAATTTTGACTGGATCACGGGACATCTGAAAGCATGGTTTCCGGTTACACAAAACCTGGCTGTTATTGTGACAAAGGGCCGAAATGCATAATGTGTTGGGAGTTCAGATCGGATATGATGTTGGCAGTCTGCTCAGTACCACCAAAACCCGAGCATCTGTACTTTTTACATCGCGTCGGGTCAGGATGCTGCAGTCCTGGAACAGACTCGAGACGATCATGAAGAGTAACCGTTAGGCCCCGTATTATTTCTGAAAAAGCTGAACGGCTCTACAGAGTTTTTAAAATGTTAGCCGGGATACAGGTTGTTGATATTTCTATTCATTTGATTTTGTCAATCGGTTCCTTGAAAATGTATTCACTCTCGATTGCCGAAGGCTTTTTAGCAGTGCCATATTCGTGCTGAACAAAGTTACGTGATTTCCTAGTCCACCTCTGCATCGAGAAACCAAAATCTCCTGGCCATTTGTGTTAGGATTACGTCAATATTTAGCAGGAGAAAGAAAAATAATGTCTCAACAGGAATGGGGACTTCGATTTCCTGGGGTGCAGCTGCTTCTTTAGAACTTGATTTTGTCGCTTGCTGTTGTTTTGTTATAGTTAATTATTTTGTGTGCCCGAATTGGGCATCGGCCTTATGCTCTTGACTGCACTGAGGACATTTGATTACAAGATTTACCTTTGAGCTAATGTCCTGCAATTGGATTATTTGAATGTTTTACCGGTTCCTTACTTTCAGCTACAAAATGAGTTGTCGCAGCACTAATCCTGATAAAATGAAGCAGTTTTCTTAGCTATGGTACCCAGCCATACTCACGGAAAATTCAAGCCATTTTTCAGACCATACTCAACCATACTCAGCAGTTCAGTCCGTTTCATTTCAGCTCATCATTCTAAGACAAATGATAATTACCATGGCCAAATTGAGCAGCCTGGCCCATCCCGGCCGGCCATGATTTTGAAGACTAATAACTTGGCACAAAATCATGATTTTTTCAGCGGAAGATAACTCAGTTCTTTGAACGTGATGTAATTGTATTCATCTTGTTTTAACTTGCAAAACTTTTCCTTCCACATAACTATTCCGGAAGCAGTGTTTTCACGTTTTGGCTGATTTTCCATGCATTTGTCCTTTTTCTTATTTTGGAACCGCGCAGTAATGACAGCTAAGGATATCAAGGGCACACGTGACGCTTAAGTTTGCAGCTCTTCGGATGGGAAATACTGAAGTAGATCGATAAATATCCTTTTGTGCTGCGAGAGACGTAAAGAGTAATTAATGATGCAAGCTCCAGCGAATCAGGTCTCGCTCGTATTGTGTCCCACAAGGCGTCTTCCTGATGCTGTACTGTCATAACTTTGTTAAACAAAAATAGGCATTGTGATAGTTACGGCTTCATTGAGTTCAACAGGGTCTGAAATTTTAGGCACAAAATACTGCTTGCCAGACGATTGAGATGGAATCGAAGGAAGTAGTTAAGAGGTGCCATTATTCCTTGAGAAGGTACTGTTCCAAAAACAAGAGGCGCTAGAGCACTCCCTGGGAGATATAAAACTCCACTAGTGCATTGACCTAGCAGCCGCGTTCAAGTCGCGACCAGTGCCGGGACGGCGCGGCGCTCTGTGTGCGACATCAGCGGCGGCCGGGGCCAGCCATACCTGGTGAGCTGCGACTGGCCGCTGCGCCGGTGCGTGCCCTGGGCGGCGGTCGGCTGCTGTGGCCGGTGTGACCCGCGGCCGGCCAGCGCAGCCGCTTTATCACCAGGTGGGCGGCCGAGGCGGCGGCCGTGGGTGGACGTGTCAGCCCCGTACCGACCGGCTGTCAGGACCTGCTGCCCAACTGTGGCGCCGCGTCGCTGACGGCTACCGGCCAAATGTCGCCTCGCGCTGTATTGCCAGCACTCCGGCACCCGGCGAAACGTCTGGTGCCCACTCGGTGTCTACTGTCGATATCCGGCATGTCCCTCAAATGCCACAACAAGTCTGAATCAGTTCCATATGATCACTCGGGAGCTTGCCGAGTCGACCCCCTTGGCAAGAGACAAACCGCTTTTGTGGGCGATAAATGGCGACATGAATGCAACACCACAAACTTCACATCAGGTGTGACTTTGTTTGAAGGTGTGGGAAAGACATAGAGGAGAAAATAGCACGGCGAAGGGGGAAATATGCGCGCGGCCGTGGGAAAAAGTCGCTCGGCGACACACGGCTGCGGAGCTGTGACGGCTCTGAAAGTCGGGGCACTGCGCGTCGTGGCGCCTCCCGGTTATGGTCTAGCCGACCTTCCAATCGTGGCTTGTATATTTATTTATAGTGCATCGCATGGGAATTATAATCAGAACAGTAATCAACCGTTTAAGGGTATATAGTCTATTGCATCGTGTAAACTGTGATTGGAGGAATCATAGAAAAGGGCCCGAACCTCGGAATTTACCCAGAGTGAACAGCGAAGTAATGGACCACACTGGGTATGGACTAGAGTTTGCTGTGCGGTGGGCAGCGGCTGGCGGCGGATTCCTCACCCCATGGGAAGTGAAGCGTGAGGGCGGCGACACCGTAAGTCTGTTGCTGAGCTTTTGCGCGGATGAGTTGGCCAGTCGCTCCACCGCAAGGTAATTGCCTATTGTAATGTTGTACGTTGCGTGCGATCTCTTACACGTTTGCCGAAGAGATGCGGTCAGTGGATTCGATGTGTCACGATGCGAAATGACCGACAACCAAAATTCCCTCAATGAAGGGGTGACTGAATACCAAACGATTAAAGGGGTTGATGAAACGTCGCCCAAGACCATCGAAGAAAAGTACCGGACATTCATGGGGCCAGAGGCAGTTTTTGTACTGCTGCGTTCACTTCATAGTCTGGTTTATAGTTACGGAGGCGGAAAGCATTTCACGGGTGGCTGAGTCAATGTTTGCGTTGAGAATCTAAAGACCCAGAGTGTTCGGCGGTCCAGCGTTTTGAATTTTCAGGCTGTGTTCTAGCATCACATTGCCAAGCGAGGATGCAATTCCGGCTGCCTCATCCGTTATATGGACGTCGGTGGAGGTAAGGGTTCCACTTTTTCTCGAACGTCCTTCCGTGTATTTGACGTGCATTCTCCTCAAGCGATGACTTTTCGTTTTCTTTGTGTTCTGTCATGACAGACACCTCGTTGATGACCAGGAGAACGGATACATTTCACATCGACTTGCGCCTTGACATTAACGTACGTCAGGCCACTTTTAGCACGTGGGCTGATGGCCCTCTGAACATATCGCGCACCGGCCATGTTAGCCGTTTTTTTTTAACCCTAGCCGGGCCAGGCAAGATATCCAGAACCATAAGAGGCATAGGAAAAGTAATGACACCGCTGAAAAGTCCTTGTTAATACTGGAAGAAAACATAACGTTCTCAGTTGGGTCAATATCAAGGTCACAAGAGGTCATCGTAGGCCAGATTACACGCAGACAACTGAACACAAATCAAAGCTGTAATTACCATATTACGGTCATAGAAGGACAACCTAGGTCAAGGTTTCAGCGCCTTTCAGTCGTGCGTGCTTCTAGTAAAGTTATATCATTTGCTGCATTTTTATTGTTCAGGAACAAAACGGCATGAAATCTCGCAAAATCGATTCAAGTTATGTCCTTTGTATTTCATGACACTCGTGTTCCGAGGCATTTTTCACATAACTCACTTGGGCAACGGCCAGCGAGCACACCATGGCGTAGGTACACTGATATTTCGTGGGAAGCTATTTTCGTGATTTAAAGGAATTTTGTTTTGGAGACCAAAAAAAGCAGGGACTCAATAGCATAACTTGAACTGAAAAAATGCAGCTCTGAAGACTTGCGGTGACACAAAAAATGCTCGCATAGAAAACAAACAGAACATGTCAAATGGTCAAACAACTTGGTTTGGTTAAATGGGGTAAGTTTACCCTTAGTAAGTGAGGCTCTTACGCAACGAAAAACATCCGATGACTCTAAACCAAACAATTACGTCGAAACACTGGCCCGAAAATCCGATGTAAATCGCAACCTGACGTCAGGTCACAGGTTCCCGGTTCCAGGTCCCAGGTCAACAGGGAAAACCACTTAGTCACAGAACACAAAAATCTCATGTGGGGCTTTCTTGTACCCCAGCCTGGCGACACCGCACTAACTCCTGATCTATTCAGCCGATCGCACTGAAATCCCGCGGGAAATAAGATGTATGACTGTAGTATGATCTTAAATACCCAAAAGTACAACAGACATAACTCGGATCAGTCGAGTTCAACCGGGATCAAATGCTGAATGCGAAGCATGTCTTTTCTCCAGATTTAGTAACCTATCCTAACCATACTTTGTATAATCGTATCCTACATGATGAACTAACATAACATGAATTAACCACGCATTAACATAACTTAGTGCGTGGTTGACCTAAATCAAGTCAATCGAGGTCAACGACGGTCAAGTTTTCAAAAACTGCGTTTGATTAAAACTGACGATAATAAAATCCGGCTTTAAAAAAACATGGTAATAAACATGGCATGGTAAACTAATATACTCTGGTAAACTAATATGCTAATGTGCATGTGACGTAGGTCAATTCACTTGGGATTACCCTACGTAAGCGGAATTTAACAGACTAAATCTTGGCAAAATTGCATGATAGTCGGTTGGTAAGATATGGAGAAAAGAGAGAACGAAAATACTGCATCGCCGCCGACCGGTCTTGGTTAATGTGTTTGACTTGATATAGTGAACTAGACGCATTGAGAAATGTGCACTTCCAAATCTTGCATTGTCTATACATGAATCTGATAGACGTCTCCTAGGATACTTATGGTCTGAGGCATGGAAGGTTATGCTACAGGCCAATTCCTGTCATGCAGTGACCATTTGATGACATAGCATTCAAAAGACGTCCCTTCGATGGCATAACATTAAAAAAGGGTACCTGTGATTAATTATGTTGCGCTAATATTTGAAAGGGCAACCCGGTGACATTACAGAGACAACCGTATTGCGGTATATGTACCCCCTGAAGTTAAAAAGGTGCCCCTGTGACAACAAGAGCACGTCCCTGTGATGAGTATGGGCACGCTGTTATTTAAAATGCGCCTCTGTAACACCAATGAGATACCTTTGGAACGGCGTGTTGGTGCCCTGTAGTTCAAAAGGCGTTCCTGTGACACCAAGAAGACGCTCTTGCGATTGTGTATGGATGTCCTGTTGGTTAAAAAGCGGGCCTGTGACACTAAGGATACGCCCCTGTGATGGATGGGCTCCCTGTCGTTCCGAAGTCCATGCTTAACATCAAGACCATAAACCATGTGATGGCTTATTGTCAACTTGTCGCCCTGTGACGTCAAGAAGGCGCCTCTGTAATGAAATGAAATCTTGTCGCTCAAAAGGCGCTCCTTGACACCAAACAGGTAGCAATGTGATGGAGTATGGGTGGTCTGTAGTTCAAAAGGCGCTCCTATGGCATTAAAAAAGCACCCCTGTGATGGAGCATGGGCACCCTGACATTCAAAAGACGTCCCTAAGACACAAAGGCACCCTGGCGAAGGACCATGACACCTTAGTCTTCAAAATAACGCCATAGTAGCATCAAAAACGCACCAATGTTTCAGTAACAAGCGCCCTCTTGTTAGAACGACTCCTTTGTGACGCAGAGGGACAGAGTCCCCGACCTTACCGTCGATACAAAGGCGCCCATCGTTAAACAGCGCACATGGGACATCGTGCCCTGCTGTGATATGACATGGACGCCCTGCTGTTCAGAGGCGACTTTGTATCACCGAGGAAGCGACCATCATATAATGGATATATAATAAAGCATGAGCATCCCGCTTTGAAGCGTGCACGAGTCAAAACGCCCTCGTGAGTGGTTTTGGCACCTCCTATCGCACACCACTAAACGTTTTGCATAATTCAGGCATTATTACAAACGAATCTGGCGCCATTACGGCGCGATTTGGCATCTCGCAATATCATTTTCGCATCTCTAAAAAACCTCCTTTCCAAAATGTTAAATCCGTCCCTGTTTTTTTTTTTTGGAGGGGGGGGGGCTTTTTACAGCACTCTCAGGAAGGACCCCTCTACCGGCCGGCAGACGGCCCCTTCATAGGACAACAGATGTCTTATGTACTGTCCAGCAGGTTGCCCCTCTACATGGCAGCGGGGCGTTCCACTGGCCTGGAGTGTCAGCAACAGGGGCCCCTTTAGAGGCCAGCAGAGATCATCTGAAGGCCCCGTAGGAGCTTATGCCGAGGAACTGGTTTTTGAGCTGCCAGGGGGCCCCGTGTTCCTGGCACGAGTCGGTGTCCGTTCCATTGGCCTAATTTTTGCGGTGTTTTGGGTTCGGTGTCTGCGCCGAACCCTAAAGCGCACAAAACGCCGAACGCCAGCGGCCAGGCGTACCCGTCAGGGCCCGTTGTCCGTGCAGAGGCAGGACCAAGGGAAGGGAGCATACGCTCCGGTCCCCTTAAGGTTCGGGAATTTTATCTTTTCATAGGGGTCGAAAACAAAGGTAATTCGGGATCTTTTGGGAGCGAAATTAAAACGGGTGCAATTATTCTCTTAGTGTTTCGAAACAAAGATGCGCCTTTTTATGCAGACACATTTTTAACAGACGTTCCCAACCACGAGCATGTAGCCATTCACTGCGGCTAAACAGAAGGGTATAACTCTGAAACGTTAAGACCGCACCGTGTGCCTTTCTTGCTTTGTTTTAAAGCGGTTAAGTCTCCGGCGATACTCGGCCACGTGGCAAAATGCTGCCGATCGTGCTCAGGCTCCATTACGAATTCGTAGCGGCCACAGGGGTTTTTAGTCGGGCTTTGACACCAGCAGCGCGTTATCCGGGGCGGTGTGCCTTCGGCGTAAAGGGCGCTTTCATTTGGGCGGAGCGCCTTTGCCACCAGGAACAGAAGCGCCTTTATGTGCGACAGAAACGCCTTCAGTAAGCAGAAGTCAGCTGGGTCGCTTTCGGTGGAGCAGGGACACGTTTAACCAGGCACCACCTGGGTGTGTGTGTGTCAAATAACGCCCCCCTCAGTTTTTGGTGAATGACTTGTGCGCCACTGCAGCCAGGCCAACCAAACCTTCCGTACCTGTTGATCATATATTTATTATTTACATTAAATATTTTGACATCCATATCATTCCCATGCTAGGTCAGGTCATGGAGGCATGACGTCGTAAATGAACCCTTACATGCGTGTTTTGTCTCTTCGGTGGCGCGAACATGCTTCGTTTTTTATAATTTTCGCGAATATAAGGCATGGATTATTTGTGTCTACATAGGACACGGCCCACCAAAATGATATACAACGTGACATGTCAACATTAGAGGTCATGCTAGGTAGCATGCACGATGACAATTGGAGTGATTTCGTCGTGGGTGGTAGAAGTGGTTGCCGCTGACCTTCCCCATCGTTCAAACCAGACGAGCACATTTTGCCAGCAAAAATCGCCTTATAGAAGGGATTAACGAAATAGTGCTAAAGAAGGCCAAATACCTCGCTGCCCCTCCCTTGACTGTATTTCTTGTGCGCGCACTGGCCAGTTTTATTAAATTTTAATGTAAGATTCTTCTTTGACCCCACCAGCACCGCCAACGACGAATTTTGCTGGCTTTTGAAATGACATTCCCATTTGGCCCATAATAGATAACCCAGTGAAATCGCACTTAATCAGATTTTTATTTGGCACCATCAGTGACAGTGGCAACATCAGTACGGCCCCATCAGTGAATATCTTTCGACTGTCGTTGACCAGGTGGCAACGGGGCATCCCCAATGGGCCCTTACCAAACTGTCCGAACACGACGGCTGCCAGTCGGGTTTAGATCGGGCAGACCAGCCAGGGCCATATCAAATGCCTGAATCTGTCAACTTCAAAAAAAGGCTGCGAACGCCGATTCGGCCGGCATTGGGCCCAGATTGGGCTGTCCATCAGATGTTTATTGAGGCCCAATGAATGCGCAACGACAATGCTAGCTGTGTCGGGATCCCAAACACACGTACTACGTGACCCTCATGGGTGGTGGAATGATGGAGTGATGGTCATAATGTGGAGGTGCCCTATTATGCTGGCATCTATATGTTCCTTCACGATATTAGGTAATCGTGGTTATTTTTCGTTTCAGCCAGAAACATTGGTTGTGATAATTTTCAGTGCAACATGTTGAAGTACATCCGAATGTCACTTTGATCATGTCCCTGGTTCTCTCGTCAAGATCAGCACTGGGGCGCCGTGACAGCGACTCTCAAGTGTGAGACGATGGGATGTGAGGAGGTGAAGATGGCTGATGACATCGCGACGCGTCTCGTCGTGATGCAACTTCACTAGAAGAACGTCCACGAGATTGGCGGAGCACATCGAAGACTTCCTAAGATCAAACGCCCGTCACTGCAACAAGGCATCGGGGAGGACATCTGGAAGGAATTTGCCCGGAGAAGGGAGATGTTCCGCATTGGGACCGACATATATTCTGCCCATGTCACCGCTCAGCAGCTAGCGTGTCGCGAGCCTGAGTTGAAGGCAGCATTGTTTCGTGACAACCCAAGGACATCAAGCAGAAACGAGAGCGAGGCCATGGATGCCATGAAGCGCGTGGAGATGCTAAGTGTGGCGTTGAGCGTAAGGCGGGAACGTTGCTAAGGACGGGTCAGGAGCCCAGAGAGCAGGCCAGACAATATCTGGCGAGGCTGCGGGGACTAGCAAACGTCTACCAATGGGACAAGTCCGGGTCCTGCAGCGCCGCTGCCTGCACCGGTGTATTGGACGTCGATTGTACTGAGGAGATTATCAAGCTTGTTTTACTGAATGGAATTTCTGGCGAAGAGATCAAAACGTAGGTGCTCGAGACTGCGAAGAAAGACAATAAAACCCTCAGTGAAACCGTTGCGCTAGTCTATGGAAAGGAGACGGCGGCCAGAACCATGTCGAAAGAAGGGTTCTGGGTGCCAGCAGGTGCGCTTAAGAAGACGGGACGCGGCCCGGTCCACAAATCACCGCTGCCAATCGGGTTAGGCCATGACGAGCGAGACAAACTGAAGCGCACCATAAGGTATCCATGCGGCTGCCTGACACCACAGTTTGGGAGGTGAGGGGCAAGTTCAAGGGATTCAAGATGTGTATCGACAACCGGAAGAAAACCAACCCCAGGAACCGGGAATCTTCTCGGGCCGAGGCTGACCGCGGGGCGGCTGGTGGGCCCACTGAGGCCATGTTTCGGTCTGTAGCGGCCATTACGACCGTTCCCACCCCCCCCCCTCAGCGAGTATCACGAATATCGTGAGTCGGTTCTCTCCATCACGGACCACTTTGTCTGACGGCGCGCTGGGGTGGCGCGCAAGCGAAGCCTGGCCTCTCCCGATGTTGGCGCTGAAAGCTGAGGTTGACGGCGGGGCCTATACCGAGTTGAGCCTTCCCAGTCCAACCAAAAGGTCTGCCAGCATCACCGCCGTCGCCGACGCGGGCGCACAGACCTGTCTGACGGGAATGCCGGCTCTCAAAAAGTTGGGGCTGCGCCAAGAACACCTGACTCGAGTCACCATCGCATCCTCGCGGCGATCGGTGAGGAGATCCACGTGCTGGGCGACGTGTTTCTTAACCTGTCGGGTACAACGCGCAAGACCAACGGCTCGAGGCGTCCGCCGTGGTCCACGTCACCAATTCAAACGACCGTTTCTACCTGAGCAGGACGGTACTCGTGTAGTTCGGCGTGTTGGAACCGGAATTCCCGCAGGTTGGCGCGGCGGTGGCAACTGCCACGCACTCGAACGGTGGGGACACTGACACGACCACACGAAATTAACGCAGTGCGGGTGCCCCCTGCGCACCGCACTACTTGGCCGCCCGGAGAGTCTGCCAGTCAAACCGTCGCCGGAGAACTCGGAGCGCATGAGAGCCTGGCTGCTTGAAAGGCATTCGTCATCGACGTTCAAAACGTGACCCCACCAGCCGCTACCTGTGACGACTGGGCCAACCATGGAGATCAGGTCGACCCAATCGTGCAATGGGTGGGGATGATGAGGCCTCCCAATGTCCCGTCCACTGGCAGGAGGAGGTGCCGAAGCAGCTCGAGGGGACGTGGCGCTGGGAGTCATCGAGCATGTGCCACCCAACACGCCCGTGACAGGACGGAATAGCATGGAGCTGACGCCCAGGCCAGACGGGAGGTCTCGTCGAACAGTCGACCCGGAGCCCTTCAACCTCCAAAGCGTACGCGAGACATCACACCGTCTCGTCCGTCAGACATGCCAGGGCCATCCCGCCGAGAGCCTTGAAGACCGTGACGGCCACTGGGACGGCTGGCACTCCATCGAGATCAAACCCGAAGACCGATACAAAACAAAGTTCTTGACGGAGCATGACAGATTTCGCCGCCGACGCGCACCCATGCGATTCCTCGCGTCCCATGACGCCTATATGGAGCGGTACGACGCGATAATCGCTGAAGTGCCCAGGAGGTCCCAATACGTCGATGATACCATCGTGTGGGATGAGAACCCGCAAGTTCACTGGTGGCGCGCCTTCGGCTATCTCGAACTGGTAGGGAAGAATGGTGCGGTGCAAAACCCCACCAAGTTCCAGTTGTCGTCGCTCGAGACGGACTTCGCGGGGTTTCTTATCACGGCCACCGAGATGAAACCCCTGCTCCAGACTTTGGACGTTACCGCCACGTTTCCGAGGTCCACCAACATCACTGACGTGCGGGCATCAGCCCTAACTGGCCCACAACGGCTGTAGGTTACATTCTCCACCAGAATCACTCGCCGATCCCCGGATGTTACCAGAACGGATGGCGAATGACGCAGGCCAGCTCACGTTTCCTCAGAAACGCGGAGAAGAGGTGCGCTCCGGCCAAGGGTGAAACCTTAGCTGGCGTTTGCGCTGGAAAACAGCCACTTCTTCACGAAGGCTGCTGTAACCTGGTCATCGCCAGAAATAACCAGCCACTGGTGAAAGTTGTCGGAGATCGGCCACCCGACGACATCCAGAACCCCAAGCTCTTCAGACTGAAGCAACGGCCGCTGATGTTGGGGTACCAGATTGTGTATGTGCCCAGCAAGGACATCCCGGCAACGGATGCAGCGTCATGGAATCTGTCGTCGGCTTTAACCCAGTCTGACAGCGGGGCCAGCACGGGTGTTCTGGCCGCCATCCGCGGCCAGACAGACGCCGATGATGGTCCGGAGGTCCGCGTCAGAGCTGCGGCGAAGTTTTCAGCGGCCGCGCTCGGAGCGGTCACGTGGGAACGTGTAAGGGAGAGCACCCGGAAGGATGGTGACCTCCAGCGCTCATCTGGCTCATCCAGTCCGGTTTCCCACCAAGTCGTGACGGCTTGCCGGGGGCGCTTTAACCGTACTGGCAACATCGCGACAGGCTGTTGACGGTCGATGAGGTCATCACGATGGATGACCGAGCGTTGGTGCCACAAACGCTGCTGATCGAGGTGCTGTGCACGTTCCACGCAGCGCACCAGGGAACGAGCAGGATGTCAAGTCGGGAGCAAAGTGCAGTTTTCTGGCCAGGGATCTCCAAGGACATCGAGTGCACATCCACCGGATGCCATGAATGCTGGGGGATGTCGCCCTAGCAGCCACACCTGCCGCCGGTGCAGCCAAGTGTGCCGACGAGACCCTTCCAGGCAAGGGCGGGGGAATCGGGGAAGGGAGGGGGGAGGGGGGCGAGCAGGGGGCAGCGGGACCCCAAAACTTTTTGAAATGTAACATTGACCCTGTGGGCGTTGACTGGAAAGAACTAACCCAAAATGCTTCTTGGCCCCCCAAAAGGAAGAGGAGTCCCTGTGCCCCTAGTTCCAGGCCATCGCCACAGACTTCTGCGTGGTGCGCGGCGTCGGGTACCTGGTTGATCGGAATTGAAATCATACGAAAACCGCCTGCCGAGAAGGCAGTGTGTAATGGTTTCCACAAAAAATGAGGACCTCAGAGGGGGAGGGGGCCGGGCCCCTGGGCCCCCGTCCATCCACCTTGGTTCCTGCGGTTGCACCCATGTTGGTCAGTTTGAGGATTCTAGCTGAAAACTGGGGATGGGTGGATGTCTGGATCCCCACACATAGATTAGGTGACCCTTATGGGTGGCGGAATGGTCGAATGATTACCGTGATATTGTGGTGTTCCACTGTGTTCCTTTACGAGATGGAAATCGTGGTGTTATTTTCTTTTTTTCAGCCAGGAGCATTCGTTGTGTTAATCTTCATTGCAAGATGCTGAAGTACATCCGAACATCACCTTGATCAAGCTGCACATAGCTGCTCCCGCAGGAGCACGTATGCCCAGTTATATGCATACCTCATAATTTAAAAAGCCCCTTCCACAGCGACGCTTACACGTGAAGGGGGCACATCTGTGCTTTCTTCGTCCGTGCTGGATCCAAGGCCGTATATATCTGCTTGTGTCTTGACAGTACGAAACACTGGCAGTGGTATCGATTTCTATAAATGACTGGGAGGGCCGAGCCGAGGGCCCGACAACCTAACCTCCCCCCAAATGTGGGTTTCTCAACGCATTTAGCCCCCCAATTTATTTTGACCAACGGAAATTCGCAAGTTTTCTTGTTAACATTTATCGAATGAAAAATTATACTTATCCCATGTACACAGGTATATGTACAGATAAAAGGTAGAAAAATAGATAGACGCTTCGCTTTAGACTTTGTTCTTTACCTTCTGCATATCTTTTATCTGCTACTGGCGGTCTTTTCGTTATTATTGTTCATTTCCCTTTAAAAGCGGAAGAAAATATTGGGGGGCCCAAACCAACATTGGATGGGCCCAAATCAACATTGGGTGGGCCAGGGTCCTCTCAAAAGAATGGAAGTCGACACTCCTGAGCAATGACACGTCTCCCAGTCTCGACGTGGCGAGCAGACGCCGACAGCACTACCTTCATAGTAGATTTACCTTGGTATATTTTCTGGCTACTTTCTCGGTATATTTTGCGAAATCCTACCAAGATCAGTATATTGACAAAAATGCCAACTGCGCTACATTTGTTCTGTACTGCGCCACATTTGCCCCATCAGTGCTGAAGGCATCATGCCGGCGGGAAGGTAAACGTCAATGCGCAATTGCGGACAAGGTAACGTCGTGCCGTCCTTTCACAGCAAATTGCGATTAAACCATCGAGGTGAGTCGAATGATTGTGGATTCATCGCAATCCTGAGTTCTTCTGCTTTTTTCTGCATTTGGTAATCATTTCTAGCCTGCGATAGCAGTCATCCTAGCACGTGGAAAACAGAAAGCAAGAAGGCGCGTTATTGACTTTTTTACCCAGTGGGCAAATATTCTTTTGACTTTGCTTGTTACGGCGCCCTTGGTGTGGTGTTAATCATGCTCCTTATTATGGCATAGGTGAAGTAGTCTTTACCCATGGTCACTTCCACTTAACAAAACCTGTTTTTTTCAGCATTTTGCCCTCAATTGCATGCCATTGAGATCGCCTTCATTTGTGGGGTATATTTCTCATCCTTCTCAACTGCATTTTTATATAATCGGGATGTCAGATTGTATTGGAGGATTGCAGCACTGATGGGTTGGTTATTTTACATACCATACTTCCTCTGCATGGAATGTTACTCTTGGAAGACAAAAAATTATCAGATTAGGATTATGATTGGATGTTGCCGGTGACATCAGCGGATGTTCGTCAACTAATCAGTCATGCCATGGTCTGTAAGAAGATATAGTGGTGATACAAAATGAGTGTTATTTATGATGTGGATGCTGTTTTCTGAGATATTAGTATGAGCAGTAGGGGATAAATGATGGGAACTTTCAGACATGTCTGACTTCAAGTTATTATGTTTAAAATACCTACTAGTCATGGTTTATAAGAGCATTGCTGCACATCTATTACAGTGGCTTAATATTATACTGCAGAATGTACCACCACTGCCAGAACTAGTTAGTAATATTCAGTAACTTGGAATCATTTACATTGTGCATGATGTAATTCCTGATTATCCCATTAATTAATAATGGTATTATTTTAGTGTTTGAGGCAAGGGTGCTTTGTTTTGAAATGCACTTTTCATTTCATACTCATATACTCAGCATTAATCAACATATTTATATTTACATTATGCTTCATGTTTAGATTTCTTTGACTTGTTTCCTGCTTTTCATTTTTATTTCCATTCTTGCAGGCCACAGTAAAAATAGTGCAGTTCTTAGTGTCATCATGCTGGCACATTCAGAATTCCAGGTGCACATTGTCATAGCTCCAGGTGCAGGAGATGAGTTCAGGTGTTGTCACTATTCAGGTACTGTAGCACAGTTCACGTATGCTTTATCATGGCACAGGTGCTTGCTGGATCTAGTACAAAATCAGTAAATTGGAAGCATAGAGCACAATTGGCATCATAGAATTAGGTTACATTTGTTTGTCAGTATATATCACTGTCCACTGAAAAGAAGATTGACTGTTAATAGCATTAGATAATTCATATTTTGATGTGCATTAGGAAGAAGACTGTCAAGCATTTGCCACATAATATTACTTCCTTAATGAGATTTTATGGAAGCATGCAGAGTATGACAAATATTTGATAGCAGCATGCACAGAGCACAGTGCCATGGTTGGAAAAGGTATTGTTTTTTGGTGTTGATGAACACCAGAAAAGATGTGCTCCAAAAATATTTTATGCTTCAAAAGTGTGATGTTGTGCCTCCTTCAGAAAACTACATTATAACCACATTGACAGATTCATAACTCTGCAAGCAAATGGCTCTGTCTCCATTCAGTAACAAGGAGGCATGGTGCCATAACTGACTTGCACCAATAATTGCAACTTAAACAAGCATTACTGTTTGCAAAATTTTGTACTCCAAAACAAAAATTATACTCTGACACCATGGATAAAAACCAAATTTCCAACCCTGCACAGTGCTGCACTTGAATGTGTAGATGGCCATCCTCCAAGTTTCAATTTCTCCTAGACAGGTATATTCCATTGAGCTTTCTACCACACTTTGTGGTGTATGTCATAGACAAGCATGGTAGGAATTCATTGGCATTGTAGTGTAGAGACAGAAGGAATGGCAAGGCATTTGGTGTCTTTGGAAATGCTGGGCAAAATCAGGATTCATTGTAATTAAAATGTTCTTGCAAAAATATGAAAAAGTGCTCTGCAAACTTGTCTTTGAATGTATTAGTAGGCAGTGCATTGGCTACATTGCATATTGGTCTTGTGTTCAGTTTCTAGTGCTATTTGCATTTAGGTGTGCAAGGGTTTCATTTGATATAAAAATCACCATCCTGCTTGGATATTTGTTTTAAGTAGTTATCAGCTTACTGAATTTTACTGTTATCTCACCATGTTATTCCTTGCCTCTGTTTATCAAAAGAACAGCCTGTATTCATTTGTTCCACATCAGAACTTTCATATCACTGTAGATTCCTTACCACTCCAGCTTATTGAGATAGTGTCATGGTCATTGTCACCAAATGCTTTGCTTGAATTGGGAGTAGTAAAGATTGAAAGCAGTCCCTTGTCATTGTTTTGGGTTATCCACACAGCATTGTCAAGCAGTGTGTCCTCCAACAACTGGCCTGGTCCATTAGCATATTGATGTTGAGATGACATGCTGTTGGTGCAAATGTATGGTAAAACTAACATTTTTGGTGATCTTTGGCAACAGGAATAAAAGTGAAATTGGTCTAATTTTTTTCAGTGCACAACAGTAATCAGGCAAAAGGAGTCACAACAAAGACATAATGTAAGCTTCATACAGACATATCTCCCTTCTGTTTAATGATTTTCTTTTAATTTCTACCCAAGAAACCAGCCATTGCAGCCACTTGATTATGGGGGCCTAAGAGACGAATGCTGTGGCGTCGGATTTCGTGTTTGTTCGTTTGAGCCAGTCTCTCCCCTTTGGTATCAAAGGCATCAGAAACATTGCCATGCCTTGATTTTTCACATGGCTAAGGGGAAATGGCCAAGATACTGTCTGCCAGCTCTGAAGCAAAAGGATATGAGCAATGTCACGCTCAAAGAGGGGATTCTATTCCGTACGTGTCGTGATAGTGGGACAACACAGATCGTGTGGACTGCTGCCAAAGGCTTTGAGATTCCCTAAAGGTATCATGACAGATCCACTGGTTCTGATATTGGGTTCTGAAATGCTTCAGAAGCTTTTTGTGCTGCATTTGTTACATGCACCTTTCGAGGGACTGCGTTGATTATGTTCGAAGGTGCCGACGCTGTTCGCAAAATAAAATGTACCGTGAACAGGCCTCCACCACTGCTACCACAGCACACAGTCACACCCAGTGAATCGTTAGTCGTAGATGTTTTCCATGTGCTGGAAGGCGTGTGACGGGAAAAACGTTATTGTTGACTTCTGTTGACAAATTCTCGGGTTTTGCCTCTGCTTACCCGTTGGAATCTGGAATAGCTGACTGTATCGTGAATTCACTGGCATTCTACTTTCTTACGTTTGGTCCTCTGATTCGGATGGAAACTGTTGCAGGGACAAACCTCACGAGCGAGAAGTTTCGCAGTATCTGTCGTTTCTTTGGAACGGATCTTTTGTCAAGTGTTTGGCATCATTATCAGGCCGAGGGGAAAAAAGAGCGCCGATATCTCATTATCAAGAGACGGCTTTGGGTTGACTGACCTGTGGGGCACGGATTGGGAGCAGCGTATGCCGAGCGCTTTGTTTTCTCTGAACGTCGAGATGTCGAAAGCTGACGGTTTTGTCCCGTATTTTCTGTACTTTATGAGGCTTGTTTACACTCCCGTGTTGCGCTTGACCTCCGAATCAGTGAACCGTTGCGCTGACGATTTTCTGTCTGAAAAGCCTTGTTTGCTCTCGACAACACTGAAAAGGGCATAGAAAAATATTCGGGAATATTGCGCTGCAAGCAAAGCAAGCTTTGATCGTAGGTACAATGTGTCCAGCGAGCAATACAGACGTGGACAGGATTTGAGTAAAATACTTGCGATATAGACCAGAATTGTCTCTAAAAATTGAGTATCCGTGGTCGGATGCGTGTACTGTGTTGGGATGTGTGGGCCGCCGTCACCTTACATGTCTCACGCCGGCGGGCCGGACCATGAAGACTGAAAATGTGAAACGTGTCGTAGATAAGAGTGTTTAGTGTTGATTGCACTTACCACTTGCGGCTTGCGGGAGGAGGAGAAAATGTTGGCTGTCCCTTGGAAAGCTAACCCTGGCGCCACCCCTGCAGACGCAGACCTGCCCCGAGGCTGGACGGGCCGGTGGCGAGCCGGCCCTCGCTTGGTGAGCGAGCAGTTGCGTCTGGGTCTCACAGTGGTGGACCCTGACAGTCTCACAAGTGAAGCATTTATCCGCGCCAATACGGTGGAGGGTTCAGTCCCCCTGAGGACTTTCCAAGTTGTCCCAGAACGACTGCTCCGATTGCTCTAGAAATCTGCATAGCTGGGTTTTGAGCTTTTTTTTACACATTCCCAAAATTTGGGATAAATATCTTGCCGTGATATAGTGACGGTCGTCGTCGGATAAGTCTTTGGCATGGGTCAAGTGTCAAGGACCTCTGCACCTTTTTCCTTACCACCGTGATATTACTCATCTTAGGCCAAAAACGCAAATTGAGATCACTGAATGTTGTTTTTTATTAACCTGGGAGGAATTGCAACATTTTTTTCTTACTTAATGTCAGTTTGTGACGTAAAACCAGTTGTGACAGGAGTTTGATTATTTTCGGGTCGAAACTCGTGTCTCTAGAGGACCTGGAGGACTTTGGTGGAGTGTTACCATGTTTATGGAGTTTTATGCACCATGTTGAGCATACTTAACCATGGCCGGGCGTACGAATTTTGACCTGTGACCTGGCGATCCCATTTCATTCGTGCCGTTTCTTTCCTTATCGAGATAGACGGCGAAACAAAAACGAGCGTATATCAAGTTTGTTCCGGATTCGGATGATGTTTGATTTGACCGTTTCATGTTAACATTTGACCTCCTAGACAACGGGACAGGAGAGTGCGTCATCGTTCTCCGGCTCCTTCATCGTAGCTTTATAGCGTTTTGGCCGACAGACCATGCTTTTGTAGGGACCTGATTGGAAAATTGATCAGTCGTTAGAGGCATTATTTTTTTATCTCAGGGACAAGGTAAGGTCAGTGAAAGGTCAGATATCTTGACCAGATTTTGTTGCTGATGCCGAAAATAAGGTTTGACTGGCACGACTGGAGTTCTGATCATTGAGGGAGATAAGAAATATTGTCAGTGTTGAAACCAACGACGATCATCACCCGGTCACCGGTTTGAAGCCATTTTGAGGTCATATAAAGTCAGTCACCTTGTAGAGGTCACAAGCTTTTCACACATTGCTTATGTCATGAAGCAATGTCCAAACAGTCGTGTCTGGAAAACTGGCTCCCTCTCTCGTTCCGCTCCTGAGGAGGAAGCCAAAATGTGGCTCAGTTGTAGACAGACTTGTTGAATGACGTCATAACCCGCTGACCTGACAGCCTTATATTTATTTTTAAGGATGTGGAAACGATGTAAGGTCATCTCTTCACAATTTCTGGGCCTTGATGCGGAGGTTCGCCGACAGCCTAAAAAAACCCTCGTGGAAGGGAAAAAGAATTTCATAGGAGGGATGGGGAATGGCAACTGCCACTGCACTCTGCCAGTCTAAACTAACATTGCTTTGATCCCTAGATGACATGGGTTGCCCCATGTTATCATTTCTCCTCAGATCAACGTGCATTGTGTGTACATCCCTCTTCATAATGCATGTTTCACCCATGCCCTTAAATGGTTTGAATGTTTCAGAAAGTGAAAGATACGGAATCAGATTGGGGTGAAAGCTCCATTAAAAGTTTGGGGCCACAAACTCCTGTAATAGACTTGTGGCGTGTGGCGTGTGTGGTGTGAAAATTAGATTTGCTTGAAAAGAGCCATACTAGAAGCTTTTGGGACACTGAATCGAAATGTGCCATTTGTTGGTATTTTCATTCGGGTTTTGTTGTATGAAAAGTAAGTCCAACACACATGAGTATAGTGCATTTAAACGCATGCTTCAGGTTAAAGAGATTTGGATATTACACGTAGGCAGAGAATTTGTAAATAGCACA
Source organism: Capitulum mitella (assembly GCA_030062745.1). Lineage (NCBI taxonomy): Eukaryota > Metazoa > Arthropoda > Thecostraca > Pollicipedomorpha > Pollicipedidae > Capitulum > Capitulum mitella. Next base: position 36,718,481 of record CP099839.1, read on the forward strand.
AGTTACTGGTTTTTATTCATCTCCGCGGCTTTGCTGTCCATTTTGCTTATCACAGATTTTGCCGCACTACCAGCAGTGCATTGACCCGGTTATGTAAACTTAACGCTAGTCCGGCGCACCGTTATTTCAGCGCAAGCTGATTTTTGCACCCAAGTCACCCATACTTAGACGCATGGTATGCGCGTTTTCGTTTGGGCCCCTCTACTGCCTCCACGTACATGTGATGTCACGTTTGGTGTCACGTTCCATGTAGTGAATCACCTGAGGTGATGCTTTCCGAAGTCTAAACTTCAAGGTAACGCAAAGTAAAGACGATTTGGAAGACGAAAAAGATCGACATATTTGAGACCAGGACGACGTCCTCTTTTGAAATCCGGTTTTGGCACAAATCACGCCAAAAATCCATTGGGAAACATGTGTGAAACATTGGGTTAAATGATTTTCACAGTCTTCGTATGGCGTTCAATTTTTCTTTTTTTTTGTCTTGATATGACTGCAAGACATTACGTCTTCTCTCACCAGATAGGCGGTTGGAGCCGACCTGGCTCACCGACCGCCAATGGCCAGGGTAGAGCGTGCTGACTCACGCAACCACACCAATGGCCTAGAGCTGGACGAAAACGCCTCGGACGAGTCGGACTTTTTCCTGGTGCACACGGGGCCGGCCGGCAACACCACCATCAACAAGATCCGTCCGACGGGAGCGGCCGGCTGCCCGGCTACAGGGCCGGCCAGGGAGCCTCCCGCTGCCCGCAACACCTCGCCGTCGTTCTCCAACACGGTACGGCGCCGCAGACGGACGGTCGCCGGTCTGGGGCGGAGGCGGTTGACTGTCGGTCTGTCTTCGGTATCCGCCGATCTTGTCTTCTTGCACTCTTTCGTTATACGGAATTACACAGTATTCTTGTAATTCCGCTATGATGACCATCTACGTGGACGATCTACCACTTTGATCTGTTGTTCGTTCACGCTGCTGCTGTAATCTGGTAATTCCGGCTTACAGCGACCTGTTGTCACCCTGCAGGTAACGGTGACGCCAACGGTGGCTAGCACCCGCAAGCGTAAGATCGAGAAGGAAGAGAAGGACAGCGCCGAGAGGGAGGGCCGCAAGACGCGCACCGAACAGCACGGCAGCGGCCCGACCGGCTCCGACGGCGTCCCCATGGTGTTCGGGAAACAGTACCTGCGCACTGCCGACCACCTGCAGGGCCGCATCGACGGTACGTCCCGGAGCCGGAGTTAGTCGGGCTGAAGGTGTCCAGGGCTGGAGTCGGCACCCACAGACATTGTCTGAGTATAGTAATTGCTGAGAATGATAACCTCATTTACGCAAATCCATGGGGCCATTGGGGGAAAAATACATGCCGATACTATTGCAAAGGCTTTATTGTGATTTTTGCGAGAAACGCTGCTGGACAGACAGTGGGCTGCCTGTGAAGCCGCTTTGTTGGTTCGCTTCGGCCGGGTCCTGCTAATTATGGGGTATAAGGGGCTGTGTGCCGTTCGTAAAAACCTGTATGTAAATAAAAACCAAGGAAGTAAGGTTTGGGCCGCAGCATTTTTGCGCATTTTGGTTTTCCGTAGTTCTACCACGAGAAATTTGTTGTCAGATGTGTGACTGCCCGACAGACTGGAAGAAGTCTTTGGACTATCCATGCTTTCTCAGCGACGTAGGAATAAAGATTAAGTAAGAGTAGGCAAAACAATAGGGCCACTATAAGAATGATAGTAGGGATTTGTGGTAATGAATATCCAGTCCTAGCGGAATGAACCTTGCCCACTTCCTCCCAGATGTGCAGTTAACGCGTAATTATTTTGTAAAGGTGTTATGTACGATAAAAGATGCTGTTATTTACGAGCAGGAATTGTTATGCTTTGTTGCACGGCTTTTCATGGTCCAAGTTCCTCCTTGGGCGATATTTTCAGAATATTCCATCCACCCGAGCGTTGCCAATTAAAATTGGAACGTATTGCATTTTAAGTTGCATTTAGTATTGCGCCACTGGAAGCTCTGTGAAAGGAATCACACTAAAAGCGTTAATCTTTTCCCCTAACCCTTGGCCCAGTTTTAAGCCTTTCCGTCTGTCAGTGGGACTGTGTTTTTGTTATTTTACCGCTATATTACAGCAGGGTGAATGCAGACATCCTGAGCTGTCCGCCACACAGTACTCTGACCATGAACGAACGAAACAGCTGTCTGTTATCGATTGGTGTTCGTGAACAGCCAAACATTTTCGTTATTCGTTTTGCATGCGCGCAAGGGCGCGCCAGCGTACTTGTAATTGAATTCCGCGTCACGAAGTACGAGGGACTAACTTTGAATCTCCATGGATCTGTACGACCAACAACGCAGCACGCCAAATGACGCTGTTACGGCCAGGTAGTGACCTAGGAGCCATCTGGTGTCGACCTCCGTACGACGTGAGGGACGGGAGGATTTCTTCGTCGTGCGTGTCCCCCGTGTCCTCTGTGCGTGATGCCAGGCCCGCCCTTCACCCCGCGTTATGGTGTTGCGGTAGGACGTTTGTTGCAGAGGAAATATGAAGAAAAAAGCAAGAAGCAAAAAATTAGAAACAAAAATGGCTTGCTGTCCATAAATTTCTCGATCTTCCGGGGCCGTAGCTTGTTCGATAATTCGTCACCAGTGCAGCTAATGAGCCCCTACGAATTTCGCAGTACATTCTTGCGGCGTCGTATGTACGATACGAATCGAATGTTAATCGTCGTATATACGATTAACTGTAACGTCACAGCTGACTGCTTGAAGTTATTACTGTCCGCCTTTTCATGAGTGGATTTCCTCTTGAGTGCATTGGTGCTATTTGTTGGGGCGTAGTCGTCAGCGTTGATAGCGGGAGACGCTTCCATCTGAGACAAGCTTATCGTGTACTGGGCTGGCGTCTGGACAGTGTAATTTCGGTTGAAGCGGAGGCCACATAAACATACCACACTTCCTTTGTCACGTCAGCGGACAGGGTCAGGGGCGTCACCGGGACGGGCGAGAAGCTCTGCGTCCATGCACGCCAGTTACCGTGACCCTTTTTTCCGAGACAGGGATGGTGGGTTGTGATCGCTGGATGCTCAGTCGGCCTGCCCGTCTGCCTGTCGTCCCGACTCGGTCGTCCACCAGGCACCAGGCACGTGCTCTCCTCGTAGCGACAGCGGCCCGGGAGCGGCGGCCGGCCGCCAGATGGTCGGTCGCCGCTCCCCTGGCCGGCCGCCGCCAGACGGAGCCGCGTCGTGCCGCCGTGCTGGCCGCCCGCGCATTGTGTGCCTGTGGTGCCGGACTGACTGGTGGTCTGACCTCACCTGGCGCTGTGAGGAGCGCACTGGCCGACTGGCGGCGCCGCTGGACCGGCACAGTGACTGCGGCCGCTGGACCGGCGGAGTGGTCGTGTACCCAGTCGGCGGTGCCGCGCGACATAGCAGTGTCCGTGCCGTCACTGTGGTGACGTGTCTGCTGTGCCGCTGTGGCGGTGTGACTTGACCGGCGCTGTGGAGGTGCGATCGGACTATTGTGACCGATCACGCCACTGCCGTCGCCGTCGTCGTCGGAGTGGCGGCTGTCCGTGACAGCGGAGCCGGTCTCCTCCGAGTGGCCGCCGTCGGCAGGGTGACCAGCTCGGCGCTCTCACCATGCTGCGCACCGGCTCGCCACCGGCCTCTGTCCACTGCGGTGGCAGCAGTCTGGACGAGCCGCCCGAGAGCGTGCTCTCCTTCTGGGACTGCGGCTCACCCAGTAAGCCCGGCCGCCGGCGGGACGGTCTGATGGTCCGTCCCGCGGACCACACGGCCGGCGGACGGTCCGACGGTCCGTCCCGCGGACCACGCGGCCGGCGAGACGGTATGATGGTCCGTCCCGCGGACCACGCGGCCGGCGAGACGGTCTGACGGTCGGCCCCGCGGACCACGCGGCCGGCGGGACGATATGATGGTCCGTCCCGCGGTCCACACGGCCGGCGGGACGATATGATGGTCCATCCCGCGGACCACACGGCCGGCGGACGGTCGGACGGTCCGTCCCGCAGACCACACGGTCGGCCGCCGAAGGGTCGGTCGGACGGTCCGTTCCAAGGACCACACGCGTACGGCTGCCGTCCGCTCTTGCTCTCAGATGAGAAGATAAACTTACGTAGTATTCTCAGGGCGTTTGCTACGGCTTTGGTAATGGGGGAGTCTTTGGTGTTTTTCTAGGTTTCGAGGAAAAAATTCAGACTATTGTGATGTTAACCTTAGATGTGAACATCGGGTTTGAAGTGAAAATCCAGGTCAGTCCATTAACAGGGTTATTGTAGTGTTTCATGAATGTCTGTCCATGCACAAGTTAAGTTCAGGTACCGCTGCAGCCGTTCAAACGTAACTAGCATGTACGTGATCCGAGGTATTTTTCGAGATAAGTGCTTAATCCTGCGGTTACTGAGGGATGTCGCCTACTTCCACTTCTTGGGGGTGGGGGATGGAAGGTGCTACCAGTGGACTGTTTTGACAAAGCTCAAACTCGGCAGCCAGTGGACCTACTTGGTTGATCCAATCGGTACTCGATTGTCCTTCATACCACGATTCCGGGTTTGCCACATTTTGAACTTTAAGGGTCACAGGTTATTTCATATGTCGATGTGGGACCGGTTTGGAGAATGTCGTTTAACACTGATATAGATTTTTTACGTAATATCTCTCACGTCATTTACCTATGTGATGCGAATACTGACTGAGGAAATACACGTGTATCTGAGGAAGAAGGTGGCACAGGTCAGGCCAGGTCATGCAGTACTGCGAGACCAAATGTGTTTTAATTTTAAGTATGCGTTATATGACGTAAGGGTAAACAGCTTTATAAACGTAAAATTTGATATAACGCCTCGAAATATTCGTTGTTGCACCACGGCTTCCACAGTTTGTTTCATGGCGTAAATTGGTGCTGTATTTGAAAATTGCAGTTACATAAATTTGGCCTCTGATTGCCCTGTACGAGGTCGTGGGTGACTTACATTGCCCTCCCATGGCAATGTAACATAATGGACACCGTCGGCCATTTCTCGGGGCCGCTGTATCGATGAAGATAAACTCGGATAATGGCGAAATCATAAACTTTTTTATGACGGCGTCTTTATGACGTCGTTTTGACATAACCGTGGACGACCTTTACAATTTTGTTACCAAATTGTGCTGAAGGTATTACTGGATCATCGACAAAGGATTACTAAAAATTTGGGAGCGCTGCACCGTTTGGATACGGAGCTTCACGGGAGGGAAAAAGGTTCAGGCGCCTAGGACCCCTGACAACTGGCAGGTTAAATACAGTCCGAGGGCCAACATACCAAGGGCAACAAAAGGAACCATGAAGATGAAGTGTTGTGACGTTTCTTTAGATGAAGGTTAGTTCCAACCGACTATACAGCGACCCGAATTTCGCCTTGGTTAATAATATAAACAGTGGGAGGACCGGGCCTGCTGGAGGGTCGTGGGCGATATTTCCAGGCTCTCGTCACCCGTGAACCCCGCCGTCGTCGCACGTCATCCAGGACGTAAGCACGCCGTTTCCGTGACGTGCCTCGGCCGTCGTCCGGGTGTGCTGGCCGGCGGCCGTCACGCCCGCGCCTGGTCGCCGCGCCAAACGGCGGCGTCCTTGGCGGCCGGTCGGGTGTCAGGCCGGGCTCGCGTGGTGCCGCCGGGCCGTCACCAGTGTTTGCCGGTCTGCGCCGTCCCCCTGAGAGCGGCAGGGGCGGCGTGTGCGCGCCGCCGCGGCCGCCCTGCCTGATCCAGCGTCGCCCCTCACTGGGTCTCGGGCCTGCCTCGGAGCCGGGCAGTCGGCAGAGCGCCGCGCAGTTCCTCAGTATGCATCCTGAGGTGCATCCTCCTCCCACGAACGTGGGCCGGGACGGCGCCTGGAGACGTTGGAGCTTCCAAGTGATGTCGGAAATGTTACCAATGCTTTGTGTATTTTCTTTTGCCTTGCAGAAAGCCCTTGACATATGGCATACTGACGTATGGCTATGTATCCGCATTTGCAGCGAAATATGTATAAAGTTGTTAACTTCTTCCTTCCCCGCTTATTCGTATTAGCGTGTAAACTTGTGGCTATACCACACTTAGGCATACAATTGCACCATACCACTAAATGATCTGTGGTAATGTAAGTTATTTTTCAGCCTTATCCTATTACCGAATCCCTGATTTTCGTAAGATAGTTTCGTTCGAGTGCGCTGAAAATGAATCGTGTCGACACGTCCTGGGGATTCCCATGGGGCACTTTGTCGCGAGAGCGATCGTCTTAGGAAGATAGTAATCGGACAGCTGATAATTTCCTCGCTTGGTTTGTTATGCATGACATGCACTGAGGCATGCCATTGGCATGTCATGCACTCGGATCTTGCATGAGTAATCCTGTGGTCGATGAATGGAATTGACGGACGTTGGGAGACCTTGGTACTGCCCCGTCCGAGCCCGTCTCCGGTGACCTGGCGTGCCTCAGCAGGGCCCCGGTCTGCACAGAACGGCCGCCGAAAGTCTGGGCCGGCGGCCTGCTCTGAGGCAGGGGTCATTAGACGGTGCTGTCAGACGCGCGGCCGGCTGTTGCAGGCGATAAGATGTCACACTGGCATCCGAGCGGTGACGTGGACCAGGGGCTGGCCGCCGACTTTGACGACTCGCTCTCCGGCCTGGGCGTCAACATCTCGTCCACCACGTACAACATGAGGTCAGTGAGCGCCGCCGATCGGGCGGAAATGCGGCCTGGATGCTGGCAGCCGCGACTGGGGGCTGGCGGGGCGCGCCGGCCTGGTGCTGGTGATGGTGCGCCTGCCAGCCCGGCCCGGTCCGGCCGCGCCGTGCACGGTGGCCCGGCTGACGGCCGGAGGTCATTGACCCTGGCCGAGCGGTGGCGCGGCGGTACGCCAAATCGGAGTCCGGGCACCCGCACCAAGCCTCCGTCTCTGCGGCGCAGCTCTTTGTCTCGCCACTGGGCCCCACGGTGGCACTGGCGATAAAGTCAGATCACGTAAAGTCAGTTCCGCCATCTGCGATATGTTCTCCTGTGCGGATCGTTTGGCATTCGAGCACGGCCAGTGACAAACAGGAGTCGACTATAAATTGCCCCGAGTGGCGTCGTCTGTTGTGGCATCAAGGACACGTGTTCTGCGGGCTCCAGGGCCTCGTGGCGGTTATGCAAGTCCAGAACCGCTCCTGCCGAGGCGTCTTTAGGGAACGAGCCGCCAGCCGAACATCAGGCATCAACATTATGCGGCCTGGAACAGCAGGTCCTTGGAAGGAAATATAAGTCTGCTGTTTTTTTTTCATAGTTTGAGGCACTGGTGTATGTATGGTTTGTTGTCTGTTGTCGGAATATCTTGTTTACGGATATATGTTTGCACTCATCATTGTGTGTGACCTGAAAGCGAGAGTAGAGTTGAGATAAATGAGAAGCTAGAAGAGTAAACTGAAGATACTGTTGTAAGAATGTGGGATGTTTTGTTACGTTTTCGGAACGGTTTCTGGAGATTCATTGTATTTTCTTCGTCCCATTGTCCTGTGCTGAAAGAGACCACTCAAGCTTTAATGTGTATTTGAACAAACTTACGGTGCATATTTGAACTTTGATACTTGGTTCCTGCAAAAAGCATTGCGACCCATATATTTGCCTCATAGGAAGCCTTGGATTTTGGGAATTGGGGTTATGGGATATTCTCATGCGTTGTCATTCTCATGGATAGTGTCATGGTTAAAAGGACGTCACTCCAGCGGCGAGGTCAAGGCGTGATAATTTAGGCTTGGAGGCCCAAGGACTGCCCTTCATAGACTACTGCTAAATCTAATTAAAAAGCGTGCTCCTTGTGCGAACATGTAATGGTAATAGTGTATGGCATAATATAAGCTTTTTCATGTCACGAGCTGCTTTGTCGATCGAATTTTTGGGCAGTTGAGTGCAGAGTGGACAGAGGAGTTTTTGTGCAGGAGTATGCGCGATTTGACGGCGGTCGGACATTGTATACTTGAAAGATGTACGCTATAACTGCTTACGCATGTGACGCTCATTACTTTGGTTCGTTTCCAGCGAGGCGTTGCTGGCCCTTCCGAACATCTCTAACATGTCTACCCTACTGAAGAACGAGGCGTCATCGCTGCCCTCCGAGTCCAGGCATGTGCGGTGCAAAACGCGATTGGTTGAAGATTACTGCCTTTAGTTGTTTTAGTGGCTGTTTCCCTGTTCCGTTATTTTCCTGTTCCTGCCTTTTGTTCGGTGTCGCGATAATGGAGCACATTCCGGGAGGATTTCCATGGAAATATGCATACGGTCAAACGTATTGTTTAAATGCATCATACCGTATGTTCGTTTAAACACCGAAGTGTTGACTGGTATTTACATACATATGGGTGCTCGACCCAGTCAGATGCTTGTGAACGGTCTCCTGATAACTGATGTAATCGTTTTTCTCAAGTCCATGTTTCCCAGCGATTTCTTTTGTCTTGGTAATGACGACCGACCGATGTGCTGTGGCATGTTCCGCAGCAACTCTCTGAACCACAGCATGGAGGTGGCGGCGGGCACGCCGTCGTCGCTGCTGGCGGAGGCGTGCGGGGACGAAGCTTCCGGCGGCCAGGGCCGCGCCACCGCCGCGGTGGTCATCTCCGACTCCCACCGGCGACAGCACCACAGGTCGGCCGCCTCCGCACCCACTCTGGCCACCACGGCGCCGGGGGGTAGAGCATTTTGCCGCCGAGGGGTCGCGTGGCGGGTGAGCTGCAGGCTTTTGGAAACCGAAGAGCCCGAGATAGGCCCGACAGCCCCGGGAAATGAGCGAACCAGTGGTGTGGGCACGATCATTCATTTAAAGATCTCTGAAAAACTCAGGAGCCTTTTGAGCCAAGGTTTGGGTGCAGCGCCGACTGGATGTGGATCGGCATCCGCCGGCCGGCCGCGGCCGAGGACAGCCGTGCCGTGCGAGCCGGCCCGGAGGCCGTGACCGGCATCATAACTCGGCCGGCCGGCCTTGGCCCTGTGCACGGTCGGCGCCGGCTGCTGCCGGGATTTTTCGGCGCCCATTGAGAGGCCCCAGTGCCGTCCACGGCCGTGAGTGGCCCGTGAGCTCTGCCGCCCGGCAACACACTGCCACACAATATCCCCCGGGCGTTTGTTCTGGAGCCACCTACAGATGCGCTCTTCGGGCGGCCTGTGCATTGGGGTAGGGCTTTGCAAATGATTACAGCCGAATAGCCAGGTGGATTATTTAGTCAGCTTTCTGGGTTGTTTTGGTGCTTCGATTTTTGTTTGCTGTCAGTAGATAAAAAATATGTTATAAAACATTGCTACGCAGTATGTTTCGTGTGAGAATATTGAGTAATGTCACGTTATGCGTTATTTTCACGAGTGGAAATAACGGAGCTGTAATGGAATGCGAGATGGCTAGCCTGGGAATTCGGTTTACCGTGGTCACTGTTACTGAAGATTTAAGTAAGGCTAATGGAAGCCCGCTTTCGGTGTCTTTTTGAGAACTAGGGCGTACTAATTGCAGCCGGTAAACGTTGCCACAATCACCGGCGCTGTACTGAGAGCTGAACAGATCGGACGTAATCGTCAGTTGCGATTCTACCCCTGAACTCGACAGATTCGCACGCGTATATACGCTCAGGAGGCGCCATAAGTCTGTTGGATCATCGGCGTTTTTGACAGCACGTTAGCTGCTCCGTGCGATGGCGGCGGTCGTGCGGCGCCTGTCGGGAGCCTGCTGACCGGCTGGACGCCCTGCTGCCAGGTTCCAGTACGTGCTGAACGCGGCCACCTCGATCGCCACCAAGGTGAACGAGGAAACGCTGACCTACCTGAACCAGGGCCAGAGCTACGAGATCAGGATCAAGAAGCTCGGTGATCTCACCTCCTGCAGCGATGCCATATTCCGGGTGAAATACGGGGTTCTCTTGTCGATCGAACTCTTGCGCTGTAAGCACTTTAAAATGTGATCATATTTTACGCCAGTTGGGTGGTTCTTGTTGCTGTTAACTCTTGCTTGCTATTGTTTAGTCCCGAACATTTGAAGCATGTGAAGGGGGTTTTTGCTTTATTTGAATAAACGCGAATACATTGATGTTATGCTCAAGATGTGAGTTTCATTTGCCAGAAATGTAAAAGGCAGGTGTCTCGTGAATTATTATGCCATGGAGCAATCTGCATGTTTCTGTGTGTGTTTCACCTTGTTCTTCATTCTGACATGCCTCCATTGTCAAGAACCTCTTTCGGTTCTTACTGGACAGTGACGTCGGCAGCGTACCGTGGCCGCGTACCAGCGCTGCCCACTGACGCCGTGTGCTGCCGCCAGACGAAGCTGAAACTGTGCTTCCACGAGCGCCGGCTGCAGTACATCGAGAAGGAGCAGCTGGACGCCTGGCGCAACTCTCGGCCGGGTGACCGGCTCCTGGAGGTGGACCTGCCGCTCTCCTACGGTAGGCCCCGTGCCGGCCGCTCTCGCCCGGCTCGGCAGACGGCCGCGCTCCCCGGCGGTCGGCCCGGCTGGGGCTGCCGCCCCGCGCGTCTGCGCTGCCGCCAGATACTGTCATATCCGGACACCTTTAGACCTGGACACAGGCGTATATTACTGACCGATTCCGCTGGTCTGAAAACCAGGAAGCGGGGAGTCGAGGTTGCTGTGTTATTGCGTAGAAAATCTGGAACGGTGAATTACGTAAAAGTGCATTCGTCGTGTAGCAGGGTGTAATCAAGCTGTTATTGGCTTGCGTGGATTCCGCCATTCTTTCTGTGTCGTTCGTCTTCAAAACAGTGAAGAGATATCTGGCAATTAATCTGGTGTGTCAGGGTCGAGTGACGTTGGGTTGTCTTCCGTCCTTGGTACTGTGGTGGTTCAGAGATGCTCGTGATAATATCCTGTCAGTCTTCATTATTTATGTGTCCAAGCATTTTCATGTGAGTTCCAGTTGTGTCTGCCCTGTTTAACATCGCCTCTGTCGATTTTGTTCTGTTTTTTTTTTCTTGTAAAATCTTGCTCGTACTTCGGCCGGTGCGTGCTGAATCTTTGCTCGCTGGACGCCGCTGCGCATGTTTCAGGCATCTTTGACGTGCGCCAGGACCCGAATCACCTCAACTGCTGCGAGTTTTTGTGGAGTCCAAACAAAGACGTCGGTGTTTACGTTAAGGTGGGGCCGAGCTCGGGGGCCTGACGGGGCCGTATGGTAGAACCTATGTTTTTGTCATGTTTTACGTTGTCCTTCTACGGCAGACGAGTTTTCAGTCAGTTCTGATGTAGCGATTCTCAACACTCAAGATTGTCCCAGTCTAGTTGAACAGATATTGCGTATTCTTCGTTGTCAAACAGAAATGTTAGTGGTTGGCCATAAGCCGTTGTTCTATGGCATAGCTGTGTCGCTCTTTGTTGTCCCGTGGTGATCCCTCTAGTGGTACGGTTGGTGTTGTCCGTGAGTTATATTTTAGCTGCATAATTGAGTTATATTTTAACTGCATAATTTAAGGGTGCTTATTTTGGTTCCAACTTCGCATAAGAACAATTGTTGATGCCTGCTTTGTCATAGGTCCGCCATTCGGCACCTCAGAAGCCATCATCTGATGGTTTCTGAGGTGCCGCGGTCACGCCCGAGTCGTCTGCGGGCAGGGCCGGACTGGGTTCGGTGCGGCGGGTGACGGGGCGCCGCGCGCTGTCTCAGGTCCACTCGGTCAGCACCGAGTTCACGCCGAAGAAGCACGGCGGTGAGAAGGGTGTGCCGTTCCGGATCCAGGCCGAGACGTACAACGGCACGGAGTCGGCCGGCCCTCTCCTGCACTGCGCCGCCTCCCAGGTCAAGGTCTTCAAGGTGGGTCCGGCGGCCGTTCAGCTGCGGGGAGGGGGAGGGTCCGGCGGCCGCTCAGCTGCAGGGGGGGAGGTCCGACGGCCGCTCAGTTGCAGGGAGGGGGGTCCGGCGGCCGCTCAGCTGCAGGGAGGGGGGCCGGCGGCCGCTCAGCTGCAGGGAGGGAGGGGTCGGGCTGCCTCCTGCTGTAGGGAGGGACGAGTCCGGCGGCCGCTGAGCTGCAGGGAGGGAGGGGTTGGGCGGCCGCACAGCTGCAGGGAGGGGGGCTCCGGCGGCCGCTCAGCTGCAGGGAGGGGGGAGGGGTCCGGCGGCCGCACAGCTGCAGGGAGGGGGGCTCGGGCGGCCGCTCAGCTGCAGAGAAGGGGGCTCGGGCGGCCGCTCAGCTGCAGGGAGGAGGGGCGGGTTGGGCGGCCGCTCAGCTGCAGGGAGGGGGGTCCGGCGGCCGCTCAGCTGAAGGGAGGGGTGTGTCTTCGTGGGAGAAAGGTGGGGTCCCCGCAATTCTGAGCATAGTTTACTCTGGTTTTGGTTGTCGTGGAGTTTGGTTGTAGGAGCGTGGCGGCACCGTGCGCTAGAGACGACAGTTGTCCGGCCTGGCAAAGGTCACAACCTTTGTCTGGCCCGGGTGACCTCCCGCGCGTCTTCCCGCAGCTGAAGGGCGCCGACCGCAAGCATAAGCAGGACCGGGAGCGGTTCATGAAGCGGCCCGTTTCGGAGTTGGACAAGTACCAGCCGTCGTACGACTGCACCATCCTGAGCGAGATGCCGGTGGAGCTGGTGTACAGCCCGCAGCAGCAGCCGCTGCCGGAGCCGCCCAGCTCGAGCGTCGGCCGCCGGCCGCCGGTCCGGCCGACCAACGGCTCGCCGCCGCCGGCACCTGGCGACGCCGAGTGCAAGCAACATTGGTCCCAGCATAGCTCCAGTCCCACCGACAGCGTCAACGAGGACGAGGTACGACCGCGCGGCGCCTGGCGTCACGCCGACACTCGGCTGTCCAGTCATGAGCAGGGGTTTCTGGGTGCTGTGGATGTAATTGAATGCTGTCGCCCGTTTTTGTTTTTGTTTTTTTGTTTTTTTGGTGGATGGCTTCTATGGAGTGTACGGAAATCTCAGTTTTAAAGGTACTTTGGATACGTAGGAATATGTTGGCATTTGTATCCGCGGCGTACTACAGTTTGTCCTGGCTTTAAATATCGTTTAATTTAGTCCGTTCGCGTTCTTGGCCGATAGCGACCACGCAGCGCGGGTCCGCGGCGTCAGTGCCGGGGAAGCAGGCAGCAGCGTCAGGTCCGAAATGGCCGATATCGCGGGATCGGCAGAATTCTCACAGTGCGGATGGAAAACTCCCTGGAGCGGCGAAATCCAGCCGGCAGCCCGCAGTGGTGTGTGTGTGTGTGCTGGCCGGGTGGGTGACGGCGGCGGGCGGCGCTGACGCCGGCCGACCGCCCGCAGACAGGCGGCGGCGGCGGCTCGGCGCCGGCGGCCGCGCCCGCCGACCTGCTCTCGGCCAGCTCCGGCTCGGAGCAGACGCACGCCTGGCTGCTGCGCAACCGGTTCGGCCAGCACGCGGCCGCCCTGTGCAACTTCACCGGCGCCGACCTGATGCGCATGTCGCGTGACGACGTGGTCCAGATCTGCGGCCTGGCCGACGGCGTCCGGCTCTACAACTGCCTGCACAACAAGTGAGCCGCCGCGCCGAGGACGTGCACGCTGGCCCCGGGCTGGGCCGGACCGGGCCGGGTGACGACTGTCCCCGGGCTAGGCCGGGCTGGAACAGGACGGGAGCCGCCCGCTTTCATTATTATTGCTTTGGTCGTGTGGTGGTGTTGGGCAATGGGTTTGCACGCGCTTGGCAGTGGTTCGCTACGGCGGCTGTCTCTCGTGACTGATACGAAAGGTTTCGCTCCACGCAGTAAAGTCGTGTGTATCGATGGCTCGGATGGATGGCTGCGCTCCTGTTCAGTGGGTCATCGGTCCTGAAGGCATGCCAACATCAGGCCTGACATACGTGATAAAGCGGGCCGGAATAGCGGCGGAGGGTACGCGCGCCCCGCTGAGTGGCTGCGGTGTTGTCTTGACCAGGCTGATCCTGCCCCGGCTCACGGTGTACGCGTCCGTGCCGGCTTCGTCCGTCTACCACGCCTTCTACCTGTACCAGACGACGCGCGCCGAGATGACGCGCAAGCTGGCGGCACTGCTGAGCTGCGGCACTGGCCGGCTGCGTCAGGTCTGCGTGGAGGGTCCCGGCGGCGTGCCGGTCCTTCTGACGGACGAGGTGAGCGGGACCTCCTGCCCCGGCTGACCGGCGCTGCACGGCGCCACGGGCCGCCGGACCACCGGCACACCGTCCCTCGCCGGCAAACGGCCCTGGCGCGGCTCGGTGTTCTGGATTGGTCCTCTGTCGCCATTCGAGTTTATGGGCGTTGGCTTGGATTTCACAGCAACGTTTCACTTGGTAGCGAAAGCACTGCCCGAACGCTGGAGATTTTCCAGGAAAATCAGCTATGGGCGGATTTTCGTCGCTGTTTTTGATATGTATTAAGCATAACGACAGAAAAGACTCGTAAGTTTAAGTCAGCACTTAATCGGCTACTTAAAGGAACTCCTGGTACCAGGTCTTTTGCTGGGGTGTGTTTTAACGTTAGTCAGGAGTGACACTGATTTCATGATGTGACTGTACTTTTGTCACTCCTGGCAACCATGTAGCGAAATCTTTGATACCAGGTTGCGTAATTCATCGACATGGTTTTCCTCAGCCGCTTATGTCCGGGTTTACATTGTTTTGTTCACAAAATATGTGGAATGCTGTTAGCCTGAATTTCCGGTCGACATTGTGACATCCCTGTGGTTTGTTTCTGGTTGCAGGTGGTCAGACACCTTCAGAATGAATCTCTTTACAAGATAGAAACGATTCCAGGTGAGAGCTCATGCTGTATGTTGGAATGGGCGAAGATACGTATCATGCTGTTTCCCATTTCTTGACGTCATCTCTTTGATTTGCTTGGGCTTTTCGTGTGAGGATGGTCTAGCCACTCGGTCGAATATTTTTACCTGCGTTATACTGTATCGCACATTGTAGCGCGCTTTATGACGTTATCCTGTATACCTTAATGCTAAAGGCCACCTTTGCGACGTTTAGCGCCACGACTTTGCTGTTAGTCACCTGTCATCTGGGGTGGTGAATCTGCTAATGTGTGTTGTTAAGAATGCACCAGCTGCTGGTGTATTCCAATGGTCTGCTGCCGGCTTGTTTTCGTCTGCTGACCTGCTGGCTGACACGGCGGCGCGGCGGTCCACAGTGACGCCGGACGGCGACCGGGTGGACCTAGTACTGCACCGGGCGACGCCGCGGCCGGCCGCCGCCGTCGCCGGGCCGTCGCCGCACGGGCGCGCCAACTAGTGGGAGCGGGCCGAAGCGGGCCGACCGTCGGCCGCGGAAACCGTTCAGCAGTCGCCGCCGGCCGCCGCAGTACTGCACCGCGCGAAGCCTGCCATACGTGATCCCTACTGTCGCCGCCGTGACGTCACTGTATTTGTCATTGACGTGTGTAACAGCTCGCGTGTCCGCGCCAGAGACACGATGAGGGCGCTCCGGGTGATTTGTATTGTGGGAGTTTTGGCTGTGCATTGCCTGTTCAGGGCGCGGCCAGAGATTAATCGCCAGCACTGGTATATATTACGTGGGATCAATTCGATATAATGGGAGACAGTACTCTTCGGAGATGCCAGGGACGGGCTGGCAGTGATTGTGTGTCGGCGTTAAGCGCGGGCGGTGACCTTGTTTGTGGCCCCGTCGCGGTTCTCAAGACAGCTGGGTTTCGTTCCGTCGCCCTGTGTTGTGGCTCCCCACGTGTGCACGTCACGTCTGATGTTGGTCGGCCACGAGCGTTCACATTGTCCTGGCTGCCGTGCGGAGACCATGCGATGTGGTCGTCTCGTCGGGCGCTGCTTCAGTGGTTTTTCGCCGCCTTGTCAAGGGCCGCTGCTCGCCGTCGTGGCGAACCAAGTTCAAAGCTGTATTTAAGGGATGAAAGCGACCGTGTTTTGCGTATAGCTGTGTCTAGACGGCGTCGATGTCAGCCGCTTTATTGTCTGTGGCCACGGATGACGGCTGCGCCTTCCGTGGCAGGTGCTTTTTTCTCAGCCAGTTCGCACCGAGGTCCGCTGGGCCGGCTGCGTCGCGCGCCGCCCCACCGGCTTCTGAGCCGGGATCGGCCCCACACTGCTGGCGGCGCCCGGCCGGACGCCTCATAACTGGCCAACGCCGCCCGTTCGTTTGCGTCCTGCTCCGGGCCCGCGACGCGGCCGAGCGCCGTCCGGCAGCAGTGGGCAGCCAGGCGGGCCGGTCGGTCGGTTCTCAGGCTCGGCCCGGGTGGGTGTCCGTGCCGCCTGCCTGAGGCCGGGCTGAAGTCGGCCGGTGGTCTGTAGCTGGGCCGCGCGGACTGGTCTCTCCTGCCGTCCCGAACCGGCTACTCCTTGTAAGGCCGTCTGTCGCTCCGTTGTCACTGGATTGCAGATATTTTAATACACCTAATCCATAACCGCGAGCGATTTCAAATGCGGAAGCATAGAAGCCCCTTGCTCGCGTTATGCTCCCATATCCACAGGCAGGTGTAATGTGGGCTCGGTTGCTGGCGTTCACGGCGCCGATTGTCCCCTACCGTCGGCCGTCAGCTGCCGTGTGGGACCTCGCCGCGCCTGGGCGTGCTTCTCGAACACCCATGCTAGTGGATTTTTCTCCGACAGGAATGAGCGCTGTCCAGTCGCGAACTGTTCGTATTCTTATTTTATTTATTTAATTATTCGTTATCAGCGCAAGAGACGATTCGAAACATTTTATGTTGGCTGCGAGACTGCAAATCAGGTGATCTGTTCATAACTGGTTCACGATGAAAATCAACGTTACGTCGCTTAAAGTGAGGGCACTGGTAATGACATGAACGACAGGAATGACCACGAAGTTCAACGTTAATCATGGCGAGATAGCACGACGGCCAGTTTACCAAACTTAGAACATCTAACAAACCAATGACGCCTACATGTCGAATGCTGAAGTAGATAACCTTGTGGTAACGGCAAAACATCAGACACGAGCGCTCCAATCACAACCGGAACATTCGCGCGGCTCGGACGCTTGACAGCCCATGAAACCGTATTGCAAGTGGGCAGAGAACGTGGCCTTTCAACGTCACAGCGGATGTATGTAAATCGACACTTCCGAAAGCACGCAGCCCAAGGTACGACCACAGGGCCCTGGCAAACGAGAGTCGTGGGGAACGTGCAGCAAACGAACACATGCGCAGTGCAACATGTCCAACACCAGGCGTTTCCGAGAAGCTCAGTCACTGCACATGTGACCACCACACAGGACAGTGAGGACTGGCAAAACTAATGCGGACACTGCTGCCCACATACAATGGTAAATTCGCAAGACAACTGAGATCACAAACTGGTTTGTGATCTAAATTGAATAAGCTATCAGAGGTAATAAGCGACATTTAAGCAGATCCAAACGTTCAAAGGGAACAATTCAATAAGTAGAGTTCACGTCTCTCCGTTGTCTGTAAGAGTTGTACGCTGGGAAAGTTGCACGGCATATCCGATTAAGGTCGCCGACATTTCTCACATCTTTCAGCACAAAGGGTAAAATCGTATGGGGAATGCAGCCCCTGCGTTTCTGCATGTCCCCGTTAAGGTTGAACAAAAACTAAAACAATGGACCTTTTTCAGACAGGCCGCTGAAGACAGCGATACGCATCAACTGGCGAATCACATCCACCTCTACGGTCATTCCCTACAACAAACAGAAATACGCTAATCATGGTTCTCAGCATACACAACACTATCACCTCCCGACTAACGAAGCACCTGGCCGTACAAACCACTGCACGTGTCTCCATGCAGCCACCACCGACACGAGCTGATGAATGTAACTGACACCTCAGCGTGTGTAACTGCGATGCATAATATACGCAGCCGTCAGAGCCCGGCCCTACCTAGCTACATATCACCCGGAGTGACCTTCATTCGTCTAAAGTCCATACGGACCTTCCGTATAAAATCTAGATGCCGGTCGGCCACCTGTGACCTGACGGGGCGGAGGGGGCGGGGGCGGCGGCGGCGGCGGCGGCGGGCCCGCCGGCCGATGGCCGCTCACGAGCCGAACTGGTCCGTCATCTCCGTGATCGGCTGGAACACGAACGAGCCGCGCCCGTCCATCTGCAGGTAGTACTGCGGCACACACGGGCACAGCGAGCAGTCAGCGCGGGCGCCGCCACCGTGCGATACCTGAACTCAAACGAAACACGACACTGACGGGACGCTCGAAAGGGACTGAACGCAGCCCAGCGGACAGCGGAGCCTTGTCGCCGGCTTATGTCTGACAGTGAAGATCGATGGAGTTTTACGACATCTCCTGCCATGCATGCCAGCGCCGTGGGTATCACGATTTCCTTTCCTTCTGATTCGTGCACGTTTCTCGTCCACGCTCTAACGGAGCGAACGCCAACAGTCCTCTGAATGCAAGTCTCAGTGGGGAACAGCCTGCATGCACGATGGGGCGGCATCAAGCCCCAAAAAGGCGCAAGAAAAGGGTATTCAGAGATCTCGTGGTTGTGGCCTTGGACTTTTTGGCCCAAATGTCAAAGCCATGTCACATTCCAGTCTACCACGCCAGTGAAAGACGAAATGTTCTAACACAGCCTAGATGATTGTCGTACCGAGACTGAACGGAAACAGACTGAAAACGCAGATATCACGGAGGGCAACACGTAAAACAAAGCGGCACGGAGAGTCACGCAGGCGGCATCACAGCCAGCCCTGAGGGCAGACAGCTCTCCGTCGACTCCGGCGGCTGTGCCGGGCCCCGCCGTGCCTCGCTCACCTCGTGGTGAACCCAGAGCGACTTGCGGTGCGACACGGTGAAGAGCGTGGTGCCCGACTGGCGACAGTAGCGGTACATGGAGCCCTCCACGTCCACACTGACCGCCGAGGTGCACTCGTCCAGAATGGCGAACTGCGGCTGGTGGTAGAACAGGCGCGCCATCTGGGGACGAGCCGCGTGACGTCACAACAGGGCCAAAGAGAAGCAGCACCATGCCACCAACGCCGGCACACACACTGGCCGCACCACAAACATACTGGACAGACGCACTGACAGCATGGCAGACACACTGACAGGACGACAGACACACCGAAAGCATCAAGGCACGCTGACGCCGCATTGACGGCACGACAGAGACAAAGGCAGACAGTGACAAACAACGACTGCACGACAAACAATGGCAACACAACAGACACACCAACAGACAATTTGACAACACGACAGACACACTGACGCCACAATGACAAAACGACAGACACCCTGACGTCACGGCCGGACGCACCGATCCAACACTTTGTCAGATACTGTGACTAGAACCAGCCACCAACTCACCACAGTACCAGACGCTGTGACCAGAATCAACCATTCACTCACTGTGGAGCGAGGTAATGGGCTCAAAGTCAAACACCGACCCATCACAGCATGAAATAACGGACGGTCACACAACGACCCATCTCAGCACGAGGTATTGCGACCAGAACAAACTAGGCATGTCAAAAACATGGTACTGTGACCATAACGAAATGTCAACACAACACAAAAGAAAAGGTAGCACACTACGGAATGTTCCAAACACATCCACTGTAACATCAAACACTGGGATGCTGCTGGAAAACACACGTTAACTCAAACCACTGTATACAACAAAGGGGCATCCCCTCCCCTTCTCCATTACTACAGAAGACTTATGAAACGCCGTAAATTAACAGACATTTACGTAACACCCCTAAGCCTCAATTCCTACTTTACGCATTTCTCTGCAACTTGCTTGCTTGTTGATTGTGCGTACATCATAAATGATTTGTCTTTTTGGTGGGGTTAACCTGTAAATGACCTTTTAGCCATTGGTGATTATAAGCCATGTACGATACAAACTTTATCCCAGCTATAATGCAACGCACATCCAGCAAGCACCAGAACACACCGCACTGCAAACCAACATCACAGCACATCACATCCGCACCATGTGGCACAACATACCACACTGACGTTGACATCACCAAACAACACAGACAGCCAACACCACAGCGAACTATAACAAAGGACAGCCATTACAGCACAGGACAGCTATCTCAGCAACACGCAACACCACACCCCGTCCTCTGTGACGGTCGTGCACGGGACGGCGGCGGGGGCCGGGCGGCAGCACTCACGGCCACACGCTGTTTCTCGCCGCCGCTGAGGACATCCGACCAGTCGGCCACGGCGTCCCAGCCGTTCTCCCGCTCGTGGATGTAGCCCAGCTGGACCACCTCGAGCAGCTCCAGCAGCCAGTCGTCGGAGCGGCCGCGGCTGCGCATCGCCTCCACCGTGTCTGGGTATATCACCTGCCGGAATCGGTCACACTGAGAACACCAGCGCATCGCCTCCACCGTGTCCGGGTATATCACCTGCCGGAATCAGTCACAATGAGAACACCGACGCATCGCCTACACCGTGTCCGGGTATATCACCTGCCGGAATCGGTCACAGTGAGAACACCAGCGCATCGCCTTTACCGTGTCCGGGTATATCACCTGCCGGAATCGGTCACACTGAGAACATCAGCGCATCGCCTCCACCGTGTCCGGGTACATCACTTGCCGGTATCAGTCACACTGAGAACACCGGCGCATCGTCTCCACCGTGTCCGGGTATATCACCTGCCGGAACCAGTCACACTGAGAACACCGGCGCATCGCCTTTACCGTGTCCGGGTACATCACCTGCCGGAATCAGTCACACTGAGAACACCAGCGCATCGCCTCCACCGTGTCCGGGTATATCACCTGCCGGAATCTGTCACATTGAGAACACCGGCGCATCGCCTCCACCGTGTCCGGGTACATCACCTGCCGGACAGGACACCCGTCACACGAAGAACACCTCACGGTCGGGGTAAAAGAAAAAGAACACAAGCCTCATTCTGCAGGACGAGGCTTCCTTTGCAGGTAAAATACAATTTGCCTGTTTCCTAAACAATGCTTAGAATGTTATCAATACACAGAGCCGAGACTGTTCATGAATAATGATGCTTTTTTTTCCTCCTTAACAACTGTCTCACCGCTGCCCAAGTAAAGACGCCAACGGTGTGCGCCGTCGAATATCCTCCGCACGGCCGGAGAACAGACATGCCTCCCACGATGACGTCCAAAAGCACGTCCAACCAAGGGCGAGGTAATGACCGAGTACGGGTAAACGAGACTGGCGGGCCACGAGCGTAACATTAGACTATTCGGGAGAAGCCAGCTCGACACGAACGGTACAATGGCCAAAGGGACCACTCGTCTGAGACTGACATCAATCTTAAGACGCTAACATCAGCACCAGGGCACTCTCGCCAGTCTGCGGGGCCCGTCACGTGACGGCGGAGGGGTCCCGTGACGGACCTGGTCGCGCAGCGTGCCCAGCGTCATGTAGGGCCGCTGCGGGATGTAGAACAGCTGTGACCGGTCCGGCTTGGTCAGCGTCCCTCCGAACACCGGCCACAGCTGCGGCAGACAGACGGCAGTCAGCAGCGAGCCGGTCACAGACCCACATCGGCAGACCAGCAGTCAACAGCAGACCAGTCACAGGGCCACATCGGCAGACCAGCAGTCAACGGTGGGCCGGTCACAGGGCCACATCGGCAGACCAGCAGTCAACAGCGGGCAGGTCACAGGGCCACATCGGCAGACCAGCAGTCAACAGCAGACCAGTCACAGGGCCACATCGGCAGACCAGCAGTCAACGGTGGGCCGGTCACAGGGCCACATCGGCAGACCAGCAGTCAACAGCGGGCAGGTCACAGGGCCACATCGGCAGACCAGCAGTCAACGGTGGGTCGGTCACAGGGTCACATCGGCAGACCAGCAGTCAACAGCGGGCAGGTCACAGGCCGAGGTCGGCAGACGCACACCAGTGAACAGCAGACCACAGACCAGTCACAGCGGGCCGAGATCGACCACGAACAGCAGACCGGCCACAGATCGAGACCATAACCGCGGGGTCCCGTCCACCGAATCACAACAAATACATGCTATACACGTGAACACTGGAGATAAAACAAGCTGTACATACATCGTCTGGTTCAGCATATCAGTGAACTTCTCTTCTAAACGTTCAACATTTCAATTAAGACCCCAATTTCGTGGATCCCATCGCAACTATTAATAGTGTTCAAGAGGAGATGCTCCAGCAGGACAAAGAAGCTGGCGACCAACGGCTTACCTCCCCGAGAATGCGGAAGAGGGAACTTTTGCCACAGCCATTGGGCCCGCACACCAGCACGTTCATGCCAGAGCGGACCTCGAAGTTGAGCTCCTCCACAAGCACATCGCCGTTCGGTGTTACCAAAGGCACGTGCTCGAACCTGGACAGAATGGGAGACAAGGCACGGTGAGTGCTGCCCACTCGGTCAAGGAACATGCGGCAATCTCTGCACGGTCTAAGAGCTCTGTCCACGAGACACACACACGCTTGGCTACCATGACAATCTCGCTGATCAGTGACAGCCCGGATCAGCTAAATCTCTTGATGAATAATAGCACGTCTCCGAGCTCAAATATCCTTCCGGAAATAATGCCTTACAACATTTGCAAATCTTCTAAAAAATAATAATAACAACAATAAGAACCGCACGGTTCGGTACCGTGCTAAAAAAGGACTATTCTAAACCTCTAATCTGCATGAGTGTGGTATCTAAAACCCGACAGCTGACTAGACAAGCCACCACCAGAGGGAGCCAATCAGGACTTCCTGAGGACCCGCTCCCCATCGTCTACCACCCACCGGATCACGTGGTCCTGGAGGACAACTCTGCCGGCCTTAGGGTCGAGTGCCATGACCGGGCGCGCCAGACTGCTCGAAGACGAGGACGACTTCAGACCTGCGGCCGGGCGGTAACAGCACAGTCAGCAAGGTCAGCCTTCGCCTGGACGACCAGCACCTCCCACCCGGCGACAGGCTGCACCTCCTGCCATAGCCGGCGGCAGGCTGTACCACCTGCCACAGCCGGCGGCAGACTGTACCTCCTGCCACAGCCGGCGGCAGGCTGCACCACCTGCCACAGCCGGCGGCAGGCTGTACCTCCTGCCACGGCCGGCGACAGGCTGCACCTCCTGCCACAGGCGGCGGCAGGCTGTACCTCCTGCCACAGGCGGCGGCAGGCTGTACCTCATGCCACTGCCGGCGCCAGACGAATGACACACAGCCTGGTCACGCAGGCCATGATCCCGGACATCTCACGAACCAGCACATTTTCCACACATGGCAACGCTCTTGCAGAACGTTGGTCCAGTTTCCCACCTAACAGTCGTCTCTGCCCGGCCCTGTTCACGTGGATCTGCGACAGTGATACTCGCCCTTCGTGTGGCGGCAGAGCCCACGTTTTATCACCAGCAGCATAACATAGCGATGTGTGTAGGGCCACAGCCATTTCGTCTGCCCAGTACGATTTGTCAGTGGCTATTCAGTACAGCCTGCCCGCCCCGTCTGCGGCGCTTACGCCCAACGGCGGCACC
This sequence comes from Capitulum mitella, assembly GCA_030062745.1. NCBI lineage: Eukaryota > Metazoa > Arthropoda > Thecostraca > Pollicipedomorpha > Pollicipedidae > Capitulum > Capitulum mitella. The sequence continues at coordinate 36,741,869 of CP099839.1, forward strand.
AGAACCCACTCTGCTCCGTCCGTACCGTTGGTGGACGCCTGCTGGGTGACCATGGTGCGCTCGTAGTGTCCGCTGTTGAGGTCGGCCAGCACCTGAAGCAGCTTGGAGATGCGCACCGTGAAGCCGGAGAGCCGCGTCATCTCGCGGCCTGCCAGAACCAGGCGACCGATGCTCTCCGCCAGACGCACCATCATCCGGCCGTTCTCGTAGTATTTCTGTAAACGTGCACCGCGTCAACAGGACGGTCTCGACTTCAAGCTCAGTCAACGGCACGACAAAGGTCCGACGCGCCAGTGCCACAGATGGCGGGTGGCACTTGATGATCGCAAATGTCATCAGACGACTTCGGTTGTAATACATCAACCATCACGTTCCTCTAAGAGGAAAACGTTAAAGGTCGATTTCGTAAGAAATTCGACTACATGACAGCCCTTACGCACTTCCGTCATTATATCAGCCAGCACAAAAGGCTCGCAGCAGCTTCAAAAAATGAATATGTGCGAAGTAACGGAGGAGCAGGTGTTTCCAGAGCAATCATCAGAACGGTTATCGTTCAGTACAATCGTCCTGATTGGCAGCGACGTCGTCGGGTCCCTATTACATGTATTCCCCTACCGAACACATGCCAGCATTTGACGCCTGGCTTTGGAAGGACCAATCAAAATACCCGGCTAACGCCAACCAGGGCAGAGGTTCACTCTATTCCATAGACTGTCCGTAACCGACACGGTGTCACTACACTCACCCGGCTCCGTACACGCGGGTGGGCGGGCGGGGAAGGGGGGGGGGCGCGTGTGCGTGCATGCGTGTGTGTGTGTGTAGGTGAAGGGCGCGTCGCAACATTGTCCTGCACACAGGCGTATGTCGTGACACTGGCCTGGACACGGGGTGTGTGCAGTGACACTGCCCCAGACCCGGAGAACGTGCAATGACACTGTCCCAGATCCGGAGAACGTGCAGTGACACTGTCCCAGACCCGGAGAACGTGCAATGACACTGTCCCAGATCCGGAGAACGTGCAATGACACTGTCCCAGATCCGGAGAACGTGCGGTGACACTGTCCCAGATCCGGAGAACGTGCGGTGACACTGTCCAAGACACGGAGAACGTGCAGTGACACTGTCCCCGACCCGGAGAACGTGCGGTGACACTGTCCAAGACACGGAGAACGTGCAGTGACACTGTCCCCGACCCGGAGAACGTGCAGTGACACTGTCCCAGACAAGGAGGACGCCCCGCCGTGACAAACCTGTTGCCGCTCGCCCGTAGAAAGCAGCGCCATCGGACCGACCGCGCTCAGGAACGGTATACTGACGGAGAAGAAGCCAACCAGGGTGGCCAGATCTGCAACCGCCGCGGCCGCACGTTAACCGTCGCATCACCGGCTGCTGGTGGGAACGGGGGGCCATCTGGCCAACGTGCACATTAACCGTCACGTCACCACCTGCTGGTGGGAACTGGGGACCATCTGGTCCCCGTGCACATTAACCGCCGCGTCACCAGCTGCTCGTCTGTACTAGGGACCACCTGGTAACTGTACTTACGGCAGATCAAACTACGCATCTCGGGAAAAGAGAGAACGGCCCTGCCAACGATGACAAGACAGCAAAAACGAGGGAAACGGAGAAAATAACGCGGATCACGAAGGCATCCCGACAAATGGCGAACACAGCATTTTTGCTGTACTTGACGTAATCCGGCAAAAACGCCCTAGTTTTCCGCTGTCGTCAAAACCCGTACAGGTTCGACGACAAGCAAAAGGCAAACTGCACACCTAAAAACACCACACGGCACTGATGTACCGGTGATTCGAAATACACTCACATTTGGCGATGATGTTGTCAACGAAGCCTATGCTGAACTTGAAATGGACAAGAGTTTTCATGTGGTTTATCTGAAATAAAACCAGCGGCAGGACTAATGAATAAAAATATACACATCAGTTCTGCATAGGCACAATGCGACACAGCAAAAACATACTTAGTGGCAATTTACCACAAATGCATTTTGCAAGAGTTCACTTTCGAGTCCACTTTCGAAGAGCTTCTCGGATGACACGTAACCCAATCGTGGTGTCACACACAAAACGCACAGAATGCAACTGCAAAGCAATTGTACCCAACTGCATCCTAGAGTTAACCGAACAGGGAACAAGATCATTTCAAACATGAACAAATGACAGGATTTGGATCTACGCACCAGCTTCCTGAATTCACTGAGCAGGGTGACTTTCTCGCGTTCGCTTCCCTGATAGAAGGCAACCTCTTCACTGTTCGTGATCAGCCTGTAACGGAATGAACAATGTCGCTCTCAAGGCTGTAAGACGCAACGCGCTGCTAAAGCTGTACAGGCCAAGAAGACGCAAACGTGAGATCGTAAAACGACGAGACGGCTATCAATGCCACGAGGTGTAGGCACTGGCACTTGCTGAAAAAAAACACAGGCGGACAAAGGAAAACGCCGACACCTGCACCGTTATGTGCTTAGTGAGCTTTCCGTTGTGTTAGGTGACCAGTGAACCGGCCCCGTTATTGCCCGATGGCCAGGGTCGGCAAGACAAGCCTCCCGGCCTGAGACTTCTGCCGCAAGTAGCCTGAAATCACGCCTAGCACATCACAGCACACACTCGGCCTACACGCATTTCAAGTCAACTATCCTCGATCACGTCCAAAGCACGCTGACTGACCTGGAGTTGACGAATCGGTACTCGGCCTCGAGTTTCTGCTCTTTCACGGTCATGGACCCCACCGGACGGCGCAGGTTTGTCAGGAAGAGACCCGACACCACCAGGTAGGCGATCATGTACAGTGGTACCTAATGACAGACAGAGTGGGTTTGTTACAAACCGACCCAGCACCAGCGCCTGAGTGCAACACACTTGAACACAGCTTCTGGCAAACAGTGGGCTAGTCAGAAGCAGACTTGACACCGGCGATCGTGCACGGCGGTATCTGGAGACAAACACAGGGGATCTGCCACAAACAGAACAAACATCAGTAGTCATGTAAAGCAGCACATGAAGACAGGCACGGCATGCCGCAATCACATTTGTCAGAGGCAAATATTACACCAGCAAATAAGCTACCGCGTACAGAGAAATTCAAGACACAACACTACCACTGAGCACATTCAATCTGTGGAAAATGAAAACTGCATTCTCCGAAACGTTTCATCGACAACTTTACCATGAAAAAATACCAAATCAAGGCACGTGTTTAAATCTGAAGCACAACATCGTTGAATTTAATCAGCAACGCAACGCTGTCCAAAATCAAGAACAATTGGAGGGGAGAGCAAATAGTTCGCATAGCATGTTTTCGTAAAACAGAAACTGATGTGAAAAACAGATCGGGTTACCTGGCGCCCCAGACTGGCGGACAGCCTCTGGACGTACAGCACAATGTCCAGCACCGGTTTGGACATGTTCGAGTACAGGTCGACCAGACCCTGGCAGAACTGGTTCACGTCATTGGTCAGTAGGTGGTCGGCATTCTGGATACGGCTGTCCAAGTTGTTCATTTGGTAGAACGTATAACCCCTGTAAATGTCAGTGCGATATATGTTATCAAGGTTACACCTCAACATAAGTGAAATCCTCACAAAATCCGGGGGTTGTGTAAAATGTGTGGCAACAATCACTGACAACGTTGTGAGCAATCCACCGATGAATTAATGACAGTCACCACCAAAAATGACAACCACCAATCTTCAGTCTGCACGCTGGCATTTCACAAACCCAGTAAATCGGCAAAAGACGCAGTAAAATATGAATGTCATATATGGACTATTAGGTTACCTTCCACTGCTTACACTGCCCGCAGCCTCGGTCATTCTTTTACCAACTAGCCACAATGACGTCTCTTCGTTCATACAATACTCTTGCTAACAGCGCCGGATTCCATCTCTGTTGCGCAACCACACACAATCTGAGCCTTCCATGGGCCGGACGGAACATACGTTTTAGTTTTGGGGGTCAGCAATCCCGATATTTGAGACAATGACACGTTTTGCGCGCCTCACTATATCACGATTACCTTCCACCCCACTTTCCGATCTAGAGTCCAATCGATGCCCTTAAAGGTCACCGGGTCAGTTTTCCATCAACTTCGATCGTCATCACCATACGCAATTTGTGTGCCAGCTTCTGCAGTTGGCCTTAAGCTATCCCGATTCTGAGACACAGGGCTCTGATGCTATATGAGATCCACTAAATGGATCAAGGTCCTGGTTCTTCCCGAGGGGTTCGGCGCCCAAACAAGTCCTGGTGACAACGTTAGCCCAACTTGCAATACACGACTATAAAATTAAAAGAGCTCAACCAGCAATCACCCTCCTAAAAACAAACTTGAAATCGAGGCCGAAGGAAAACATTATGGAAGTAAACTCACAGACCAACAAATCTCGTTCGAGACCCAATGTAGCCTGCTTAAAAACATATTTAACTATGTGATACACAAAGAAGCTACGCAACATCTGCATTTGCGCAAACACAAACAATGGCTCAAAAACACACACAAACACAGCAGAACGCACTTTGTACAAATACATACTTACTCACACGCACACAACGGCACAGACGCATATGTTCGCACACATGAACACGGTGACTGAAATATATCCTCATGCAGGGACGTGCGTAATGCTGCGGGGCGAATATAAAAAGCAGTAGACGCATAGTATGCACGTGTATAGAGATATGAGTGTGCGCAGATATGCTCGTGTACAGATATCGGTGTGAATATGTGTACGTGTATTATCGACCTGACAGATGCATCTGAATGAACTAGCCCTTCAGTGAGAACAACATGGAAAAACGCATTCTCACAACGAAAGAATCAGGGAGGCCAGGTCTGATGCAGTGCATCAGGCCTGGCAGAGCAGTGCCCTGGTGAATGTACTGGTCGTCAGCTAAGCCCCGATTATTTCTGAACGGTTCCCCACTCAACCTCATACAGTGCTACCGAAGTCAACTTTCCAGCGAGACATCGTGGCGGATTCTCGCACAGCCCTTACTTCATGTACTGGTCGTAGAGGTGACGGGTAAGCCGCACTCGCAGGCACAGCTGCAACTGGTTCAAACTGTACTTGAGCAGGTTGTTGACCAGCGAAATCACTGGCATCATGCGCGTGTAGTCCCAGGCGTGGGTCAGGAACGCCGACCGGTTACGGAGGATTAGTGTGCTGTCGACAGAGCAGAGGGCCAGTTACACACCGGCGTCTGACTGGAAAGTACAGTTTGATTCAGCACCGGCCCTGGAAGCGAAAACATCCGCTGGAAAAGACACAGTTGCGCTCGGCTCGACATCTTCAAGGCTACGGCCCACAACTGTTATACTGCGGGACAGATCAGAATAGACGGCTAAGACCAGCACACGCCAAGCTGGCTGACATACTGAATGCTTGACACCCAGCAAACTATACTAATAACAAAACCCGTGTATGCCACGCCTGAAAGAATGGCAAACGGAAAAAAACGAATCTTGTTCGCTTTGCCAGCCTCCCACTCAGCATAACACATATGTGCGGATATCTTTTTCATTCCTTTACAAATTTCACCCAAATGGTTTGCTAGGGTGACATTACGGATCGGAGCACGTGCTAAGCAGCGCTTGTTGCACAGACTCTTACTCTTACATCCCACTTTCAACTGTCAGGCCACGGCTGATTTTGCAGCGACAGTTTAACGTGTCAATCGTACGACGCGACCGTGCCGTATTCAATATGACCCTGTATTGGCCAGCTGACACCTGCCTCGCGTGCCAAACATCGAGACTTAAACCAGTCTTGCCAGGGCAGGGTGAATATTCCTCTAAACAAATGAGCTACCGATCACGAAACGTAGCTAAGTTGGTGAAGAATCAGGAAGAGGCTGAAGGGGAAAACAAATATCACATTCGTAAAAGAGCTGAATACAAAGATCAAAGAGACGCCAAATTTCATTTAACAGATATCCTTAAAGCAGTCCAATAAGAAAAGCAGTCTGCACACGTTTCATCGCATGTGAATCTTTCGGCTTCTCAACAGTTTACAAGTACAGTTCCAGGAATGGTAAGGATACCGGTAATGGAGAATAACGCTGATGAGGGCACTGCGGGGCCAGGCCATGGCCGCCACTCCCACCTTTCCAGCATGGTGCCGTTGCGGATGAGCCAGACGTCGCAGACGGTACGCGCCAGCAGCACCAGCGCCACCAGCACCACGTAGCCGACCGGCGCGCTCAGCGGGCTCGGCACCAGGATCGCCAGCAGCCGCCGCAGCCGGCGGAAAAACTGGGCGTCCACGGCAGCCCGCTCCTTCTTACCACCGGCCTGCAGTCACCAGAGACCGACGTCACACGGAGACAGCCGCCAGAGACAGGCGTCACACGGAGACAGCCGCCAGAGACCGGCGTCACACGGAGACAGCCGCCCGAGACCGGCGTCACACGGAGACAGGCGCCAGAGACCGGCGTCACACAGGGACAGCCGCCCGAGACCGGCGTCACACGGAGACAGCCGCCAGAGACCGGCGTCACACGGAGACAGCCGCCCGAGACCGGCGTCACACGGAGACAGCCGCCAGAGACAGGCGTCACACGGAGACAGCCGCCCGAGACCGGCGTCACACGGAGACAGCCGCCCGAGACCGGCGTCACACGGAAACAGTCGCCAGAAACCGGCGTCACACGGAGACAGCCGCCAGAGACCAGCGTCACAGGGAGACAGCCGCCAGAGACCGGCGTCACACGAAGACAGCCGCCAGAAACCGGCGTCACACGGAGACAGCCGCCCGAGACCGGCGTCACACGGAGACAGCCGCCCGAGACCGGCGTCACACGGAGACAGCCGTCAGAGACCGGCGTCACACGGAGACAGCCGCCAGAGACCGGCGTCACACGGAGACAGCCGCCAGAGACCGGCGTCACACGGAGGCAGCCGCACCAAAAGCCGCGAAAAGCATGACCTCATGCAAGGCGATATCTTAGCGAACGCGTCCTATACAAATGCAACGCCCGTGTTGTTGCAGGAAAAACTTCAGGAACGACAGATTCTGGAGTACCACCCAACAGCAAACGGGCTGCGACTTGCTTACTATTAACGGTAAGCAATCACGAATTTTCGCTCAAAAGCCAAAAATCGGTCGATGGTAAAAACACGATTCGGTTAAAATCGAACTCAGCTGGTAGAAAAACGTGGTAAAAACAACCATGCGATAGGATAACAGATCAGAAAACTGGTTTCGCACAATTCCAGCAAGTCAGCATATCATTCTGACACGGTGATCTGGCGATGGCACAAAAGTGAAGTTCGCCTACAGCGGGAAAGTCAAACGTCCAGCCGATCACATAAACAAGACAAACGGGAGGGTCTGGGAAGATCGTGTACACCAATTCAAAGTGGTTTGGCATACTCCCTCCGATTTTTCATTTCTCTCGTTTCATCGGCACATCGGGGATTCTGCCATGATGTACTGATTGACATACTTCTCGGAGCCTGAGAGGCGCATCAACATTCAACGTCGATAAGCCACAGATAGATGTTACATAACGGGAGTGTTGTATAGCACCTTTAATCAACATGTGCCAACACCACTTGAATGGCATTTCATTCTGGCATCTCAAACCATGCTGTTCATCAATGCTTCTGGAAACCGCAGCTATCCGAGGTTCCCGATAACTTCGTAAAAACATAAGCGGCACTGCTGCTGTACCCGCGGGGGTGCGCCGATTGTCTGCTGAGTCGTGTCACCCTGGCAAACAGCCAAACTAGACCGGCGCCGTCTCCGCAGCGAGAGTCCGCTGTACAAGAGGTCATGCGCTGCTTGCGAGACCGAGATCGACCTGGCCGGCGACGAGAGCCCGGCGCCGCCGACGCGGCGACGGCCCGCTGCGACCGGCGCACCCCCCTGTCCCGGCCGGCCGGCCCGTCCCGGCCTGCACGCCCGTCCCGGCCCGCCGCCTGCGCCGGCCGCCGACATGGCGGCAACGCCCGGCCACTCTCGCCGCCAAAACCCAGGGTCAATTACGGGCACGGGGCGGATTACCGGCGAGCTGCGCTCCTCCACCGGCTGCACGCTTAACTGGTTACGCCGCGGCGGGAGGCTGGGCGCTGCGCAGAGGCCACCGGCATCCGAGACCGTTCGGAAAGCCGCTCAGCCGGCTCCGAGCCATGACGCCGTCACGAGGAAGGCACCGCCCCAGCCGGACTTACGACATCTCAGACGGCAGACAACCAGCCACCGGCGGCGGACCGGCGGCCGACCGCTCAGTGCTGATCAAAGCCTGGCACATCAGCCGTCCGCAATATGGAGTCTGCTCTAGGCCCGACGAGCCCACGGGAGTGACAGACTGTCGTGCTGCCGTGCCAGCCGTGGCAGACAGCCGTACGACCAGTGTTGGAAGAAATGTCGTTTTCTGATATTAAAGAGCACCAAGAAATTTATACTCCAGGAAAAATTTTGTACTCCAAAATGGTCACTTGCCCCCCCCCCCCGACAAGAGTATTCCTACTCAACCAGAGTTTGAAGCTGCCCAGCGTCCCCCCCCCCCCCCCGGTTTATGGTTACCATCCATACCCGGCCGCTGAAGTACACTCCAAACCCACGGCCAGCCGCCTCCCCCGTCAACAACTTTGCTGATCTACCATGTAGACCCAGGAAACTGGTTTGCCCCTCCCCCAAACGGAGCCACTGGACCCACGTCTGCTGGTCACATATGCTTGCAAAGCACCTAGTTAGTCCATTGTCTCACAAAAACGCATGACATTTTATACTCCAAAAGAGAATTTCTACTTTGACACCACGACGAAAAACCAGGTTTCCAACACTGCGTGCGACCCATGGCAGACTACCGTGAGATCCGTGTCGACTGCCGCAGCGAAGTCCAAATGCGCCGCGCGATGACTCCACGGTTTTAACTCGGGCCCCGACAACAGCAAATCAGACTCTGGACTACCGCCGCACGGTGCCCCGCGGTAGAACAGAGTACAAGGTCATCGTGTCAGAGGCGTGTTCCACATCGAACGCATAGGGCGCCATTCCACGTCGGCTTAGCCAGTGACGGTAGTCTGACCACGAGAGTCTTTGCAATACCATCCCCAGGGCAGTCACAGGAGTCGCAACCTTGTGAAAAACAAAACGCCGACTACGAAGACCGGCCATTCCACTCGGTCCGGAAATCGGAATGGACGTGCGGGACGGTGCAATGACAGGGCCAACGACAGTCTGCTGTAAAACACCGCTTGCTTGTTTTAGCTTGCTAAGAGTAAAAACAAGCGCATCTAAAAACACTGACAAATCCCTCACGTACCTGACGAAAGGCACCACGTGGGTCTGACAATATATGAGTGCCTAATGAAATGCCCTGGCTAAAAAAAACGTTTTTCCACTCAGACCTCAGCACTGTTGAGGCATGGCTGTCAGAACGCTAATACTTGTTTTAACAGTCATGCCTAAGCAACCTTAAAACACTAATGTGTGTTTAGACTAACACGTGATACCCTACGGTTCAGAAGGTCCTCTACACCACCAGCTGCTGACTGCTGAAAACTATCGAATTTTGAACGTAACGGGACGAAACGCTCCGGATTGCGGTACGATTCTGAAACACTGTCTCTGACGCGAAAGATACAGCAAAAAGAGATAATCCAACTGCTCACCTGTGCAACGCAGAGATCCACATTTTGTGCAGCCTTTGCCCTAGAAACAAACCATCAAGTTATTGTGGTTTGTTTTTATTGCAGAATTTATTCGTGAATTACATCGGAATGGAACACAGAACCCATGTGCTTTTTAAAATTTTCAAGAAAGCATGCTGTTTCAAAAGTCCAACCTTTGGATTCAAGTATAAAACAAGAAAAAAGTAGACATAACATCAAACTTTTGAAGCATCAGTGCCAATTTTTCTCTACAATTCACAAAATTACTATCTTGGAAGAAACTTACTGTAACTAGCCGACTTAGACTTTCTGAACTTACCTGACTAGGAGCATACCAATGTATGTACTCTGAAACGCTTACATACAATTAGTTTCCCACACAGGGTGGCTAAATTCAGTCAGTTAGGTGTCAAGGATGTAGATTAAAATTCATGCTGTCAGACTTGTTCCTGCCATGGCTCTGAATCGCAATCGCTGGTTGTTGGAAGCCTCTCCATTGACCTTTGCACCCTTCACTGACCTGCCCGTCCGATTTCTATTGCCTGGGGCTGTTAGACACCAGCCGTCCTCTGCTCAGTGCTCATTGGTTGGTCTCTGATAAGCGAAGGAGCAATACAGCTGCCAGAAAGCCTAACAGCAGAACGATCCAGTAGCATGGATTAATATCTAATCCTTGACACCCAACTGGCTGAATTTAGCCATACTGTCCCACGGCACTAACGAACCCTGAAAATCCATAATTCTACCTCTTATGGATTCCACGATCGTAGGAGGGCCAGATTTCGGCCCATTCCATTACGTGTGATTCTCGGAGGCCTTCGCCGGCGCGTGCTGAGCGCGTGTCCGAGGCGGCGGCTCTACAGCCCGGCGGCGGTTACCGTTTCCGACGCTCGGCGTATCGTCGCAGGAAGTGGATGGCCCACAGGCAGACGGAGACGCCGGAGAGCCCGTTCAAGGCGGCGCCGTCCGACAGCCGGACGGCGGCCGGCCTCAGCTTGCTCCAGGTGCCCGGCATGCTGCAGACACCCTGAGGACGACAACGGCTCACTGAACACGCCGCAACACGCACGTTTATGCAAAAAAACTCACATGGAAAGGCTTGTTCTTTGCCATATGTTTGCAATTTAAAATGTTCAATGACTTGGACTCAATTCAACAATATCACATTGTGTAACTTTCTGCTAAAGCAGTTTCCAAAGGAAGCTGGCTAATTCAAAGGAATTTATAGTCCTGCTTATTCTAAGGGACAAATGATTTTTGTGAGATCTCTGCAGCTCAGGTCCATCCTAACATCCTATGTATGGTTAGCTGGACTGCAGCAACGTAACCATTTTATTCAATGCTGTGCAACAAGCCTGCATTATTTTGCTTTGAACTATTTCCCATTGGAATTATAAGACAGTAACCAGTCTCCCTGAAACCTTCACCCCACCTTACATGCACTAAAACTGCATAAAGACATTACAACACTAATCCAGCAGTTGTTGGGGTATGCCAACTTTCTCTTTGCTGGGGAATACAAGATGCCTCTATCAGCAACTCCACCACAAATGGACCATATGGCTGATCCAGACAGCATTTGACCAACCCCAGTGATATGCCCCACATGCACATTTCGGCCCCCAAATTATATCTGGCCATTGGTCACAGACCAAGTCAAGGGCCAATATTTGACCAATTTAGCATTTTATTTTGCTTACCATTAAGAGTTAACATGTATCCTTTAGCCCAAACAAATTGTGATGATAGGATGTAGCCAAGGATGTCAGCCAGAATGTCTGGAGGTAAGAGCTTTGCTAACCACCACCCTGATCTGTTGCACTGCTGCACTGTCCTGGTAAGGCCAGGCTTCATGGACAGTGCCGTTTACACTGCCCATTCATTTGGGCCTTGTGTGTGCTGTGTGTTGCACACAAGGCCAGTGCAGGACTCAGGGATGCTGTACGTGGGCCCTGACTAGCACAGGATCAGGCAGTGATTGGGTCAATATGAATTGTCTACATAAATGTGCTGATTTGTTCAGTTGGTATAACCCCAAATACAGCAGGTCACTGAGAATTCAGGCTGCTGATGGGGAGTGAGTAAGAGCTCCACTGGCAACAGTTCTGTGGTTGGATGAATTGTAATGATATGCACAAGGAAACGATACATGAATGTCTGAGGAAAATGGTGGTGGCAGCCAAGCTAGGTCATGTGATTCTGAGAGGTCAGAGATTTAAGAGTTTTAAGTATCTTTGCCTGATATGATGCATCAAACTCCACGAACACTGCAAAATTCTATAAAATACCTAATACGAGCGATGTGCACACCAAATTTTCAAATGCATGCCACAACTGGTTTTATGATAGAGAATTGACACCATATTTGAAAAACTTGTGTAAGGCAACAGCTGATCTCCAATGACTTGTTACACACACGATTTGTACTTAATTATTCCAGAGCACTGGTGTACTGATGAATATCAAGCAAAGGAAAAAATGGCAAAATCATACCATGCCACTTTTTAGATGTCATGTACGCCGAATGCCAGATAATGCACCACGCACATACACTGTGACAAACAAATAGTAATTGCGGCTTTATGATACTAAAAATGCAATGCTGAGATGTATTACTTACTACTGCAGTCAAAACAACTTCAAAAATGCAATGTTTAACACTTCTTATGTATACACTGCCAATGCCTATCACCTAATGCACTTAGTGCAAGCCAATTTATCTGTCGCTTTGTATTTTTTTCTAAGATTTCCATAGCACTATCAAACTACACGAGGAATTAAAGGTCCAGGAGCAAACGGGGGGTCGCAGTAGGGGAGGGGGGAATGGGACCAACAAGCTTCCCAGGTTTTTCTTCCCATTCACTGCAGGTAGGATTCCAATTTTCTTCAGATAAAGGATGCTTCCCCTCGCCCCCTGCCATCGTCGTCACTAACAACTGCAATTCCGAAAATACTTACTTGGGTGATCTCCTTAATCTCTGGCAGCCCGCACCGGAACACTCTCCAGCCTTATTATGCCATTCCGCCGAACGACTCGTCAAGGCAGCTTCTATCTATAGTGCACTGCCATCTATTGAGCGAAATTAAAATTTCGTACGATGAAAACTAAAATCGGTTTCAGATGTGACGTCCCATTTCCTCCTGTTTGTCTCGAGAACCAAGCCATATTTCGGTTTATAACCAGCGGTGTTGTTCGCCGGCACAGCCAAAAGGGGGAACCGGGGGTCGGAACGCTCCTCAAGACCGCATTTTTTCGAGGATACCATTGCACATCTTCTTCTCAGCAGGCGGTTTTCTTGTGAATTCAGTTCACATTGAGCTCCCCCTAGAAAATCCTGGCTGCACTCTTGGTGTCGTTTTGTGTGAACCATTAGTGGGGCCGAGCCGGAAACCCGATAATCCAACCTGCCCCTCAATGTGATTAGCAGCGTAGTCAGAATTCGGTCGGGTGGGGTGAACTCAAATTCAGGCCCCCCAGGGGCGCATCAGGATTTCGCCAAGAGGGGGTGGGCGAACAGTCAGCGCGGGCCCCCCTCCGGCAGTGGCCCCCATTTTTTGCTCCTCAGATATGAAAAAAACGTTGATTTGCTCAGACCCAGGCTGAAATATTTCACGCCATTTTGCACTTTTTAGGATATGAAGTAACCTACAAAATTCACGTGCGTCATCTCCTTTGAGAAATTTTCGCGTTTTGTTCTCCTACAAAGGCGCCGAAATGTGACAACAATGACAAAATTTTCGGCGGCTGCGTCCCCCTCCTCCCCTCTGTTTGGAATGTCGGATCTGTGCCTGGTCCAGGAACTCCTCTGCCCTCTCATGGCTTCTGTAGATTTTTTGCCAGTTTTTTGATGGTCTCGAGTCGTCTGCCGTGTCAGGGCCCTCTGGTGATCTCAGGTTTCTTTTACAGTTCCACGTGTCCCTCGGGACGTCTCAGTCGTTTCTATGACACTTTTAGGGACACTTTGGGCAGTGTCATGGACCCATCTGACAGTTTCAGGGGACTTAAGCCATCTCGAGTCCCTTCCTGTCGGGGGTGGGGAGATTTTTGCCGCGTAAGAAGCCCATCAGGCACTTACAAGGGCCCTCCATAAGTCTCTCTCTGCCGTGACAGAGGCGTCTCTGGCAATACTTTAGGTTCTTTGGCTGTTTCAGGAACCGTCTGGACATCTCAAGGCTTAGCAGTTCCAGAGCCCCTCTGATTGTCTCAGTGGCCCCTGCCACAGACTGCTAGCGAGCGGTCTCAAAGACCCCTCTCTGGCAATCTCAATGGATCCCCTGTTGTCCTAGGTACCTCTCTTGTCGTCTCTGGAGAATATATTTCCCGTCTCATGGACCCTCTGCCATCAGTTACAAAAGACCTTTGGGCGATCTCAGGACTCCTGTGCAGTGTCATGCGCCCTCTGAACATCTCTGGTAATCTCCGTGACAATATCAGGGGTCAGTCTCTGTTACACGGGGTAAATCTGGCGGTCGGCGCCTCTCTGGCGGTCTCAGGCGGACGTTTTCTATGCTAGAAGTCCGCCTAACACACTCGGGTGCTCTCTGGCCGTCCCTAGTCCCCATACCATCTATGGTATGGGGACCATCTATGAGGTCCGCTAATCGTTTTTGCCTCGCACGGGCCCTCCGATCTTTTTGGCGGTCTAAGGGACCATCTGCCGTTAGGGGCCCACCTTGCTGTCTCAGAACACACCTGGCCTTCGCGAGTTCCCCTGACTGCATCAAGAACCCCTCAGGTTTTCAAAAAGACCAGTGTAGCTCATTTGGGCCCCTCTCGAGGTTGAGAAGGTCACTGATGAGTCCCTGTTCTGGGGACCTTCAGGTTGGCCAGGGTCTCCTCATGCCCAGCTAAGCACCCTTCTAAGTTCTTGCCGTCTCTGGGGCCTCTCTGGCACTTGAAGCGGTCTCATGGACCCTTTGTCGTGTTGGGCCCTTTTTGCGGCCCCAGGGACCCTTGGAGAGTTTCGGGGCCTTTCTATCCATCTAAGGGGCCATGTTACCGTCTCAAAGTCTCCTTAATCCTCCCGGAGTCCCTGTGACTGCATCAAGAATCTTCAGCTTTTCATACAGATCCGTCGAACCCATTCGATGTGGCATTCGGTGAACCCATTCGAACCCATTCCTGTGGAATTCCAGAGGCCCTTATGCCTCCTAGGAACACATCCCTTGTATTGACCGTCTCAGGAACCCTGTGACCCTACTGGTAGACTCAGGGGCAATCTGCCGTATTGGGGCCCTGTTGTGGTCTCAGGGGCCCTTTGAAAGCTTCAGAGGCCGTTCCAGGAGTGCAAGCGGCCAGAAATTTCGGGGTTTCTCACCCAACGGCGGGTCTCCCCCCACTTCATGTGGACTTCCCCTGGACAGCAGGAGCCCTCAGAAAGGCTGACAAGAACTCAAGGCCGGCTGGGGGCCCCATAGACCTGCAAGGGGTTTCTACAGGCCAGCAGGGGGTTCTGCATGCCGACAGGAGATCATCTACAGGCAGACAGAGGGTCCCTGTCGACCGGCAGGAGGCCCTATAGGCCGGCAAGGGACCCACAGGACAGCAGGGGTTCCCTCCACAGGCCAACCAGCGCCCTTCCATGGCTAGCAGGGGTTCCACAGGCCGGCAGGGAGCCCCTAGAAGCTGGCAGGGGACCTCCATAGGCTGGCATGAGCTACTACAGGGCAGCAGGGGCCCCTATACGCCGGCGGTGGGGCAGATGGGCAGTCTCAGCATCGAAGGCTGAGATTCCCATCTGCGCCCTGCACTTGAGCATCGTCGCAAACCACTCGCCATACAACGATGCGCTCCTGTGGGTCACACTCAGTCCCTCATTCCTGTAGTTCGATGGAAGAGATCTTGTCCCGCCACCGCCATCACGGGCCCTGAGGACTAAAAATGGCACCTGTTATAATGACAGAAAGCTCGGTTACCTACCAGCCCAGGCGATGTGGGGCCATTTCTCCGCACAACTTTGCACGACAAAATGAAAAAAAATTAAATGGCGACATTTAAACTTCAGCTGCCTTCCAACGTGCCAACCATATGTACCGGGGCCCATAAGAGCAGCTGCGCCTCCCTGAAACACGATGACATTTCCCTTGGTCCATTTCTAAATACGTCTCTGCTTGGGGCCTCAGGCGCAGATTCAACGAGGGGGGCGACGGGGACGATTGTCCCCCCCAGGCCTGAGAAGGGCCCCAACGAAAGGGATTCCGAAGGGACCCCTCTCGCAGTCAAAAAGGGCCCCGAAGGGGCCTCGTGAAAACGTGAAAACTTTACGGGGCCCATATGAAAACGTGACCGGTTCTTGATGAAGTCAGGGTCCTCTGAGAAGGTTAGATGGATGTCCTTTGCCATACTAGGTGCTACAGATCTCCTAATTCTACAGATTTTACACTCCATATTAAAAAAGATTTAAGCGGCACCCGTAACCATTCATCGTCGGTCAAGCAAGTACACCATTACCTTTGAGCACCAAGACAGGGCCTATTTTAGTATGGTAACTGGGGGAGGGGGAATCCCTACCAGTGACCGCCAAATCCCCTCCTCCCGTAGGCAGCAAAATCCACACAGTGAAACCGTTGTTTTGCCAGCAGCGCACGCCCGACGAGGTCTTTGGCACGTTTAAGGAAGAGACTTCCAATAGAATATATGTATAGTGAGGAATCTATTCGTAAATAAAAAAAAGAAAATCGAAAACGAGCGCATAGTTTTGTAAAATCAGACAGGCTTCAAATTTCGTCATCTAGAATTTGCTTGGCGTAGATGAGTGCAAAGATTTGGGCAAGGATGTCACCAATAAATGCTCTTCATGCTTGCGTCGATTCTGCTGGATTCCATTCTAACTGGTTCGATCTCATAAACTGCTGCGACCGCAAGCGAAATAAACAGATCGCGCAGAAATGCGGCGAATCCGGCTGTCGGTCCCATGGGTACAGAAACGCGAGAAGACAGCCTTTGGCCAGCTTGCCCGTACCCCAAAACCCCAAAACTCCTAGGTCCCACAGGTACGCCACAAGGCGCATGCGTTTCTCGGACGCACCCGTCGCTTTTTTGGCCGCTTGCCACGCTGCGCATTCGAGGCCATTTGCGCGTGCGAATTTTGCATTCGAATCAAGTTCTGGCCAACAAGCTGGTCAAAATGACCCTGGGACCGCCCAAGGACCGCATTGCACGTTTCATTGTCAGCAAACGGTTTCTGTTTGTTGAACCAAACGCCAGCAGTCTGGTCTTCGCAAAATTCTCATGCCAGCAGCCAACCACCGTTTCACAGTCATGCTGCGCACTTCAGAAAAGTTCCTGTTGAACGGTTGAGCAAGCAGCCCACAGTATTGTTTCACAATCGCGCTGCGAGCTTCCATGGAAAGAGACAGTCCTCGACCGGATGGTCTGCCTGTATGTCCTCGCACTTCGCGTTCGGATATTTGCTCGCTTTGAGCACGGTGAGTTATTGAAATGTAAACGAGCGCAGTGCGCTCCAATCAGAATCTTTTTACACAGCTAATATCAACCAATTTCCCTTCATGCAGCGCCCTGAGGTGCAAAGCAGTCACTGACACATTCCTGCTCTGTTTTCTGTTTTCCCAGGTCCCCAGGTGGGACAAGTACAAAATGTGCTTTTTTATATTTCATCCCCGTCAATTTTTACAATTTCTGTCTCTGTGAAGATCGCTCGCATTTTCTGTTCCGTCGGTGTCTGCGAGTCTTCCTCGGTGCCCCTGGACCTCCATCCGTTTCGGTTAATCTCCTATGATCTAGCTCAATCTCTATTAGTCTCTGTTGATCTCCTTTGGTCTCCATCAGTCTATCAGTTTTTTCGGTCTCACTCAAACTCGTTTGGTGTCTGTCGGTCTCTGTGGGTCTCAATCCATCTTCGTTGATTTCTTTTGGCTGTTACCGGTCTCCACCGCTCTCCGCCGGTCTCTGTCGATCTCCGTCGGTCCGTCGCTCTCTGCCAATCTCCGCCGGTCTCCTCGGTGTCCCTCTATCTCCCCCACATTCACCCAGTCTTTCGTTGTTCCCCCACAAGCACTGTCGTTTCTGTTTGTCTCTGCCTTTTTCTGTCTCAGACAGAAATTCTCCGTATCTGTTTCTGTCTGCCAATGTCGGTCCGTCTCTGTGTAAGCCTGTTTGTGCTTGTCTATTTGCATCTATATGTGACCGAACCTTTATGCCTATTACAGCGGCATTATTTAGTCATGTAGCGTATTTGAAATCTTGAAATTGGAGGCTGTGTCAAGGTCAAACCGAGCAAGATGGAATGATACAGTTGTAACTTAACAGCAAGAGAAGTTGATTGTCGATAGTGGTCAGCAAAACGCGCCACGCAGACCCTTTTTTGCGTTTTTGTTTGAATCGACCACGAGACACACCAGAGAGTTATACAGACGTGTTAACAATTGACTGAGGAACATGGCGGTAGTATCTAAAATGGCATGCCTCCAATGGTGACGCCACAGTCTTCAGTCAGACACGAATACCTCGAAATGTATCGATTTTCCGCAAAATTACGATTTGCACCGGTTTACCTGATGCGTCTTACCAGCACAAGTTAGGTGAGTTACTATCTTTATGTTATGACAGCACCAAGGTGATGAAAATCCACTCGTTCCATTGGTGTTTATTTCGCCAAAAATCTCACCCTCCATGCCATCGCAATCACACTGCAAACACAGAGGACCAGGGCCTATTTTAAGGAAAAATGACTGCGGGGGCAATGCTGCGAACGAGACGCCTTGGCTGAGCCACCCCCCCCGGCATTTGTGTTCTCCTTATTGAGTTTTGTCCACTTCATATATATATATATATATATATATATATATATATATATATATATATATATATATATATATATATACATATATATATATATATATTCCTAAGGAAAGGACATATATATATATATATATATATATATATATATATATATATAAGGGCGAATTACGATGAACACTTCCACAGCGCTCTGTCATTAACTGTTATGTCCTTTGGAGGAAATCATGTGTGCAAAATATGGCCTTGGTCCAGCACTCTTAAGCACTTTCACACGAAGACTGCATGTCGTTTGTGCTGGATTTTATTTTATTTCGATGAAATTCGCGCCGGCTTTTGTGCATTCCGAGCCCATTAAATTCAAAGAACACCATTTCATTTATCCCCAGCAAGAACTCATTCTCCATGGACTTGTGATCCCTGAGAGATTCGCTCAGGGAGAGATGTGTCTGAAATGCCTCCAAACGTGTTTTGTGCTTCAGTTTTTTAAACCAAGCGCACGATATGCATAAAATGCACATCATAGTACTCATTTTGACACACTGGATCGAAAGACACTTCGCATTCTGTCTCAGGCCATAGGTCACTGGCCCTGTCGGCAGCAGTGTGGCTTAGGTGGGAATGATACTTCAGTCCTCTTAGCGGTCTCGGGGTTCTGGCGACGATGCTATTCGACGACTTGCAGCAGGTACTGCTTTTGCCCTTCATCCTTCGTCAGTACCTTGTTGTATACTTGGATAAGAGCCACAGCTCGTTCGGCGAAGTCGCTAACTACCGCGATCCCGCACAGGACTTCCTTAGCGTTCGTGAAGCCAGGTGCTGTCTCCCAATCAGCGGGATCGGCGGCAAGGAAGTCCACCTTGATGCCGTAGGCTTTCAGGTTGCCCACCGACTTTGCGGTAATGAAGTCGACGATGATCTTCCTGGGACGAGAACCTCCTTTTCTGCGAGATCCATCTGCGCTCGCTGGGAGGACTCTCCGATCCCTGTTCCTGGAGTGCCGCGATCATCCTCGTCTTCATCTCACACGGTATGCCCTCGTCGAAGAACGACACACCAGCCAGTTCTTCGCTGGGGCACCATAATAGGTGATTGTTATAATAAATCATATGTCGACTATAATGTCATAATAGATAATACGTGATCGGCAAACTCCTTGGAGATCCCCTTCGAAATTTTAGCATTCACATCAGGCTTTGCAGAACGGCCAGGTCGTGCACGGAAGCGCTGACCGCCGATGAAGAGCAGAACCATGCACTGACGTACAAAACAACTATGAAAGAGACGAAGTGCTTGAGTGCTCCCAATTCACTGAGAGTCACGGAGAACTGATGGCAAAGCAAGAAGATCTTGATCCCGCAGATTATGCGCTCCATCCATCTGGCGCGATGGAACCATCTATCTGGCACGTTGGAGAGTACCTGGCTGGGGAACTTGATTCGCCGTGGAGGCTCTTGACCAAAGAGGATAATCGAGACCTCAAAGAACCAACGATAATCATCGCTAGGCTGGATTTCGGCGAGCTTCTCACGGCAGAAGGCGACGAAACGATCATTGGAAGAGAAAAACGTCTCGGCCACTGCTGGCTCCAGGTCTTTATACACCATAGGTTCAAACTTGTTCTAATCAATGAGCCTCCATCTCTTCTTGAAGCTCTTAAACAAGGAGATTGCGGTCCCGAGGAAGGACCGAAGCGCGAGGAGAAAGCCGCCTCTGCCACCAGTTCGACGATATGATGACGACAAGCAAAGTGAATAGGCCGTCACTCAAGCTTCTGCTGAAGAAGCGTGTTTGCTCCCACAACTTGTCCAGTATTGCTGGAGGTGGTGTCGAAGCTCATGCCGACGACGTTGTCCGAAACCTCCCAGTCTTCCAGACAAAGCGCGACAACGTCGGCTGGCGTTGCTCCGGCTCTACTTGCAACTTCCAAACACCGAAGAGCTCGGCGGCACTTCTTGGACCGGTTACAACGACAGAGTCGATCCACCTTTTCCTTTCCATCGTCAGTAACAGTCTGCCGTCCAGGGACGGCGGATTGCATTTTCGGCTGGGGGGGCAAGCTCTGTCGGATCAACAACCGACCTCATTTGGGTTACCTTCGTCTCCCATCCCGAAAAAAACAACTGAACTTCGTTTTTTTGCTATCGCCGAATTTTTCTTTAAATAAGCAAACCTTTTTTCCAGGTTTTGGCGCTAGTGCATACTTATTTTCTCCAACATGCGTTGATTTTTCTGTTCAGGTCTGTACCCATTGCCATTTTTCAGGTCTTTGACTTTGGGCATCCATCTTCAAAATGGCGAATGATGCAAACTTCTGCTTGTTATTATGTTCGCGTTTATATCACGAATTCAACATTATTATGAAATGCATTTGTAAATGTTTGAAAGGCAGTTTCCTCCCACAACATTAAATTATAACTCGACGCTTAGTAACAAAGCTCCTACAGACTATCATACGAGAACGAAATCATTATCTCAAGCACTTGCCAAAGCAGCTTTGCCTGTCCCCCACACACACATAACGTGACAATGCCAGAGCCAAATCTCTCACATAATGGATCAGGGGCGTAGTCAGGATTCCGCCCAGGGGGAGGGCAAATCGGATCAAGGGGATCCTCGAAACCAATGGGAGCCCTCGCCAAGGGCGGGTCCAAGATTTCGCTAAGGCGGGGGTGGAGGCAAATGGTTAGCGCGGGGCCCCCATTTTTTGCCCTCCAGATATGGAAAATGATGTAATTCTGCTTTTTACGCAATAAGGTGACCAAAAAACTCGAACGCGTCATCTTATTTGAAAAAATCCTGCGTTTTATTTCCGAACACAGTGCCCGAAATATCACAAAAATGGCGAGATTTTAGGCGGCTCCGTCCTCCCTTCATTTTAAATGTCGTGTCTGTATCTGATTCATTAGCCCGTCTGTGCCCCCCCCCCCCCACAATCCCGTAGCTTCTGGATCTGTTTTAGTTTAGGTTAGTTTAGTTTAGTTTAGTTCAGTTTAGGTCAGCTTAGTTTAGGTTCCCTCTTGCAGTTACAGGGGCACTTTTGGTGGTCTCGGGGTGTCTGCCGTGCCAGGATCCTCTAGTGGTCTCGGGTTCCTTTTACCAATTCACGTGTCCCGCGGGACGTCTCAGGTGCTCCTTTGGAAGTTTCCCATCTAGAAGTTTCAGGACGCTTAAACTATCTCGGATTCGTTCCTGTTGTCCCTGAGACGTTTTTGCCGTCTAAAGAGCCCCTCAGGCACTAAAAAGAGCCCTGTGTAAGCCTCTCTCTGCTGTGACAGGGGCGCCTCTTGCAATCGTCTAAGTCCTTTGGCCATTTCACGAGCAGTCTGGACGTCTCAACGTCTAGTATTTCCAGGGCCCCTCTGGTCGTCTCAGTGGCCCCTATTGCTAGGGACTTTTAGTAAGCAGTCTCAAAGGTCCCTCTCTAACAGTCTCAGTGGACCCCCTGCGGTCCTGGGTACACCTCTTATCGCCTCTGGGAAACATTTTTGCCATCTCAGGGGCCCTTTGGCAGTTACAAAGCACTATTTGGCAATTTCAGGGCCCCTGTGCAGTGTCATAGACCCTCTGAACGTGTCCGGTGGTCCCTATGGCTGTGTTAGGGGTCTTCCTCTGTTACATGAGGTATGTCTGGCAGTCTTTTGGGACCCCTCTAGCCGTAACAACCCTAGCCGTTTTGTTGGCGCTTCATGGGCCTCGCTGGCAGTCTCAGAGGGATCTTGCCCGTGCCAGGAACCCACTTATTACATTCGGGGACCCTCTGTCCGCCCAGCGCCCCCATAAAGCCCAAATACCGTTTCAGAGGCACTCTTATCGTCATTGTCTCGCAGGGGTCTTGCGACCTTTTTGTCGTTCTCAGGGGTCATCTGCGGTGTACAGGCCCATCTTGCCGTCCCAGAAACCACCTGGCCTTCCCGGGGACCCCTGACAGCATCAAGAACCCAAAGATTTCAAAAAGACCAATGTAGCCCATTTGTGGCTCCTCTCGAGACTGAGTAGGTTATCGACGAATCCCCATTCAGTGGGCCCCTCTGGCTGGCCAGGGTCTCCTTATGCCGTGTCAGGCACCATCTAAAGTTCTTTCCGTCTCAAGCGCCTCTCTGGCAATGTTAGCGGTCTCATGGACCCTTTGCCGTGTTGGTGCCCTTTGCAGTCCCAGGCGCCCTCGAAGAGTTCCAAGGACCCTTCTTTCTATCTTAGGGGCCATCTTACCGTGTCAGGGTCTCATTAACCCTCCCGGAGGCCCTCTGACTACATCAAGAACCTTCCGCTTTTCACTCACAGGGGTCCCCTAGGGACTAAGTCATCATCTTGGCCGTCTCAGGGGCCCTATGAGCCATCTGGCGGTCTCGGGACCAGTCTGCCGTACTGCGACCCTGTTGTGGTCTCAGAGGCCCTTTGGGAGCTTCAGGGACCCTCTATGCGTCTCAGAGGTCATCTAGCCCTCCAGGAGGCCTCTCTGACTGCATCAAGAGCATGTCAGTTTTTTGTAGAGACCCCGTGAAGCTCATACGGGGCTCTCCTCAGGGGGGAGGGGGCGGCCACCTCAATTGCTCCCCCTTTGGATCCGCGCCTGGCCCTCGTAATGAGTGGGACCCGATGTGGTTAAAATTACTGTCGGTTTGTAAAGGTACCTCGTTGAAGTGTAAACGGGCCCATGCTCACCAGTAACGACTTTCCTGGCGACCTGGCGGGAGCCTGTTACAGGTCGGCAGGGGCATCTGTACAGGAAAGCAGGGGCTCCTGAACAATCGTTTAGGGGCACCTGTTGGCCAGGGGGCCACTGCCTGTCTGTAGAGGGCATTCTATCTGTCTGTTAAGGGCTCATGTCGACCTCTGGAGGCAGGGGCAGGGCCCTATTTCCAGACCGAAAGGAGGTCCCTTCAGAGGCTGGCAGGGGTCCTTTATGGGTCTACAGGGGGCCCTCCTGAAACAAGCTGTGAATTCCCCTACAAGCAAGCAGGGGCCTTTAGCGCTCATTCAGACCATGGGCCTCTCTTCATAGCACAAAGCCTTCTTGTACATTCAGAGTACGTTTTCTTTCGGTTCGTACATCGATTTTTTTCTTTTTCTTATAGCGTAAGGCTGATTTTTCACGATTTTGCTTGATGCAGTGGCCGAAATTTCTGGGGGGGGGGCGGCCGCCCCTCCTGCCCCCCTTTTCCGCCGTCGCTGCTGCCGTCCCAGTGGACCACCAGGTTGGGTGACGCGGAGAAAGAATGCTAGATTTCGTCCGCAATGGCTTTCCTCTGCGATCTACGTGTCCGCCTCGCTGAGCTTCTGTGATCACCAGTTCAGAGGAGTCGTGGCCGAGGGCCGAATACGTCGCCGATAGGAAGTGGATTGCAGAGCGATCATTGAGCTTGGTCCGATCGAGGGCTGCTGCCTGACCAGGAGTGGCGATGTTCTTGGCTCTCCTGCAGGGCCGCTTCGAAGGCATGGCCAAGGGCTGCGGGTCATCCTGGTCTGTCAGTTGTGTGTTGTTGGTAGGCGAGTATTCCAGCTGGGCAGTTGCCTCATGCTCGGTCTGCTGTTTAATCCAACGGCGGGCCCTTTAAAGCTTTGGCCTACTGTTGTCGTTGAAGAGCTCGCTCCTCCTTTTCAGAAGGGAACTTATCGAATACCACCATGACGCCTCGGCGACCTGGCTCCCTTTGGGCCTAGAGAATGTCTTTATCCTCTTGGTTTTGATGATCTTAATGGTGCCGACAAGGGCAAGGTAAGAAAGATTGTTAAGGTTGTCCCTAAATCCATTCTTCTTGTCAATTTCCGGGGTGAACCTCCAGAATTTGCTTTTGGTACTGGTCAAGCTTCCTGCTGAGCTTCTTTATCACGTTCCGCTCCGGTGCAGTGAGAATACGGGCTTTGTTCCACACCTTCATCATTTCGCGGACGATCTGTGTTTTGACGTACCTCTGGGTAAGCCTATCCACACGGTGGGACTGAAAATATTGCTGCAGCACTTCTCCACGCGAAGGCAGTTCTGAGCACCGGTCAACCAAAATTTGTCTTTTTTCTCGTGGTGCAGCCATAGTGGCACAGACTTCCGTTATAAAAGGTACTTTCTGCATTGACGCAGATGGTCCTTAAATATCCTGACGTCTAAGAACGCGCGGGAAATTGCCAGACCGGCACCGCGGGTTGCCGTGGCATGGCAAGGCGTGGTACTTCAAATATATAAGTTACAGTCTGCAAACGATGGCCAGAATATTGGCGAGATGTTGCGGCAGCTTCGATTCTTCCCTAAATGAGACAGTAGGTTGCCAGTCCGGGATAGTTTCTGTTGATCTAATCTATCCCCAAAATACATTTTCTCACCGAATTTTGGCCATATGTTTTTCAGCACTGCGCAGAAGTGTAAAAGCTGTCTCAACACAGGCAGAACAAACTTCTCCATTTCCAGGTTATCGGCCCCAAAATAAAAAAGTCACCTCAGACTGAAATATCCGCCTTAGGCCCGCCTCAGTGAGATATCATCAACATTCGTCATTATCTGCAGTCTGGGCCATGTCATGTTCGTTAAGCAGATGAAGCATGCTCATGGGATGCTCAAACCCATGCACTAGGAGCAGCAAGATTGACGGTTTTAATATATGAGTGATTAATTTTCCGTTTTCCTCGCGTAAAACTCGGGTTTAACCGCCTAGTTCAATGAACTACCAATCAGGTACTGGGATTTTAGCAGGGTTTTCGGATCAGGATGATTGGTGATGACTACAGCACTGCTGGACTGTTACCGCATTCATATAAACGTTATCTCACCATAGCGAAACCGCCCTGCGCACCAGCTCGCCCTTCAGTTTTCTTGCTCTTGAACACCTCAAAGATGATTATCAATCATCATTTTTAACGTGCTTACGATGCAATGAAACGCCTTGGCCGCCCACCAGACAATCGCGGCATCGGGTGCCAGCGTACTAATTACGAAACACGCTCGCCAGCGGCCACTAGGTGTGCCTGCAATACGTATTATAAAGTGATGCTTCTAAGTGTGCTCCCACATTACTCAGTGATTAAACACATCCTTCGTTGATAAGATGCTGCTTTGCGAGCGCAGCGCTTTATGGAATACCTTCCTGGGTACGCTAGTACACCTGGCTGTTTTTTTCTTTGCATGGGCAAAGGATCTTGACTGGGGGGGCAAAGTGTCCGAGTGGGGGGGCATTTGCCCCCCCCCCAGTTAACATGTTAAAATAGGCCCTGCAGAGGACCCTAAAACTGAAAATGCGTCCAATTTGAGCGCGTGCCGCGGCTACCCCGTTTACTGGACGAGGTCGGCGCCATGGAATGATATGCAGTCGGTACCTCGTGATGCGGGACTACAAAGTCACCGAGCCATTAGTCGAAGCCATTAGTTGGACGACAAAGTCACCGAAGCTTCAGTTTAGTGTTACCCTATTTTGCAAAGCTTGCAAAACGGTTTTTTAGAGTTCCCGTAGCTAGCACACGTCACGTACTGGTTCCCGCGCGCCATGTTTTATATGGCGTTTCTCCAACCGATCTTGTATCGAACGGACCAGGTTTGGTCTCAGTACGATCCGCGGCTGGCGACATTATGCGCTGGGGAAAGGTTTCGAGCTCACTTGGAAGTGGGCGATTTCACCTCCTGCATCGGTTCATGTGGCGTTGCTTGGCCGGGACGGCCGAGGCACACCTGATCATCGTTTCGCATCATCGGAACGGCAAAAGAACGGACTTTCAGTTGGTGCCACTTTCGTGTTAGACATTGACGCTTCTGCATTCGAAATCCACATGTAAACCATGTTGGGCGCGTGCCGCGGCTACCACGTCCGGCGGATAAGGTCCATTCCGCTGAATGATTTCCTGCCGCTATTTTGTTGTGGTTGGCCATCGTGTCCTCGGGGTCGTATCTTTGACGATTACCGAGGTCATGACCCCATTTTGAACCCTTGCAAAACGGACATTTTTTCTTGTTCCCTCGGCCAGCACGCGCCACGTGCCGGTACCGGCTCGGCCTTTTCCGAACAATGCAATGCTCCAATTGATTCGTTGTCGAACGCATCCAGTTTTGCGTCGGTGCGATCCGCAGTTTTCGAGAATGAGCGCCCGGAAGCGGCGTGCGTTAAGTTTGTCGAAAATATGTCGGGTTTTGCCCAAAATATATGAAAACTCTATGGAGGCCTCGAGCGTTCGCCGTGCGTGCTTCAGCCGTCCAGGAGCCCGAAAGTCTTATGCAATGCATTGTGCCACCAAACGAGAGACGACCAAGTTTCAGCCACGTGCGATCGGTAGTCTCGCCCGTCACCAGTCCGTGAAAACCGAACTCCGACGACGTCAGACAAAACAAGGTGGGAGGAATACCCAAGCCGTATTTTTATGTTGCTCAGAATTCGAATGACCGAAATCCCCCCCTGTGATTTTCTATTAAAATAGGCCTTGAAGCCAGGTGAAACAAACCATGCCGTCAGGGGCGTCGCCTCGGATTTTCGATCACGTGGGGACGAACTCCGTATCGGTCGGACAGGCGTCATCTCACCCTATGCTCACCCGTCACTTGCGAGAGTGGGGCCACAGACGGCGGCCGTGAAACTACGGGCATTGTAGACTCGCTTTCCACAGGTTCCACGACACTACTTCTACTGCCAATACTGCTAAACGACATTACTGCTCCGCGGCAGTACTGCTACTGACAGTCCTGCTAAGCAACACTTCTTCCAACGGCAGTACTGCCACGCGTCAACACTTCTAACGGCAGTACTGCAAAGCGGCAATACTTCTTACGACAGTACCTCTACACGACATTACTGCTAACGTCACCACCTCTACGCGAAGCTACTGCTCACGACAGTACTGCTAATGACACCGCTACTTAAGAGCGCTACTGCGTACAACACCACTGCTAAACGACAACACTGCTGACTACACTACTGCTAAACGACAGCATCCCTAAATGGCAATACTGCTACCGGCACTAGTGCTACCGTCACTACTGCTAGCGACACTACTGCTAAACGACAATACTGCTAACGACATTACTGCTAACGACAACACCGCTTAACGACATTACCACTAACGACAATACTGCTAAGGACAATACTGCTAAACGACGACACTGTTTACGATACCGCTCATAATAGCATTACTGTTGAACGGTAACTCCGAAAATAGGTACTATCACCAAAACAGCTGACGTCATTACTGTTAACTGTGCACCCCGACCCTTAACCGGTAACCCTAATAACAATAATATAAACCTAACCTAACCTAACCTAACATGACCTAGGTTGACCTGGCTGCCCATTTTTTTACATCAGGTATCGTGCGTATTCGTATCGTATATCGTGGGATTTAAAACCAATGTAAGTTTCATGTATCTGCCGCAGTCTGTTCGGAAGATATTGGGAATAACCCAAACCCATGGCAACAGTAGCGGTTTTTCGTCGTCAGCAGTTCTGTAGTGAACAGTAGCGTCGCGTACGGGCACTCAGTAGCAGTGAAGTCGTACACCAGTAATGCCAGTAACACTGGTGTAGTGTCAGCGGTGCTGTTGGTAGCAGAAGTGTCGGGTAGCAGTACTGTCGGTAGCAGTAATGTCGTGTAGCAGTAAAGTCAGTAGCACTACTGTCGGAAGCAGTACTGTCGGTAGCAGCAGTGTCGGTAACAGTTGTGTCGTGTAGCAGTAATGTCGTGTAGCAGTGCGGTCGGTAGCAGCAGTGTCTGTAGCAGTAGCTGCGGGTAGCAGTAATATCGGTAGCAGTAGTGTCGTGTAGCAACGGTGTCGTGTACAAGTGCTGTCGGTTATAGTAGTGCCATTAGCAGTAGTGTCGTATGGTAGTGCAGTCGATAGCAGTGGTGTCATGTAACAGTACTGTAGTTAGCAGTAGTGTCGTGTAGGACCATTGCCGTTAGCAGTGTCATCGTTAGCAGTTATATCATTAGCAGTACTGTCGGAGCATTAATGTCGTTAGCATTACTGGAGTAGCAGTAATGTCGTGCTACCCCATCCACACCGTAAAACCGTTCTCCGACGTCATAACTGAAATGGACTACACATGAGGACATTACTCCCCAGCCAGCATTTGGCTGGGCTGAGCCACTTTGTATTTAGGTAACATGGGCGAAACCATGTTCTTTTTTGGCATGCCCGAAAACTCAGATGCAGACTATGGATTTATGCTTGGGCAAACCGGCGCTGAGTAAAACTCGGGCCAAAGCGGTTTTGCCCGAGTAATAGCATTGTCATGTAATGCTATCCCGAGTTTCTCTGTGGCATGGCCGAGTGCGGTATTTACTTGGGCTGGACCGAGGGCTACGCCGTTTTGTCCACGGCAGGGTGGCCCCGTTGTCGAAATTACCTGGCCAACATACCACGTAGCCTCACGTGGGATACTGTCGACATCGATGAGTCCTGAGAGGCCATGAGCAGCGGATGGGCACATACGAAGTTTCAATGGCACACTTTCATTACGTGCTATAGCTTGTGAATAAATGCATACAGGAATTACGCTGAGGTTTTAGCGAGATGGCCCGTGAATGCCTTGTTCTTTAACTGTCCAGTCACGCTGATTACTTGACATTGATAATGAACTGGACCCCCAAATCGTTGACAAACTGCCTGAACGTGTTTTAAAATTCTGAAACGATGTCTGAGCTGGGGCCAAATCAGCAAAAATTACAAGCCTTGTGGCCAGGAAGAGACGCGAGAAACAAACAGTAGCAACTTTGATATTCATTGGCCAAAAGAGCCGACATACATATTAGGTGCTAAGATCTGCAATGGTCCCAACGTGAATATTACGCAAATTAATTATGAAGAAAAATTCATAAAATGAAGGAGTGTTTAGGCCTCTGGATCGGTTAGGGCTAACGCCTTTTGGCCGCATCCATGTATAGTTAAAATCTGAACTGACGTCGCAGCCACCAGCGCTACTAAAGGGGGTGGGGGCCATGAGCCCTCCCCTTCTTGGGCCCGACTTTTTGTGAACACCACCGTACATCGTCTTCCCAGCAGGCGATTTTCGCAATATTGCAGTTCACAATGAGCTTTGCCTCCTTCCCCTCAAGAAATCCTGGCTGCGCCCCTGGTTGCAGATTATTTACCTGTTTAATATCCTTCACACGCTTGGCATTGAATGAACTTAGAAGAGCTTTGGGGTCAAGTCATATTGACAAATCCGCATCATTCAAGACAATCGATTGCCGTTTAGATTCATGGGGGCTCTGTGGTGGCTGCGGGGGTATGTCCCCCGCAGCTTTTCAAAAGTGGTGCTCTTTCCCCCTTGATTCTAAAGGTACCAAATAGATATTTTCCACTAGCGACACATATTTTTCAGCTTCGAAATCCGGCACAAGGAATTTTGGCGTGAATTATCATGCAACGCCTGAAAAAGTTAATTTTACCCCTCGCCCTACCTATTCCTGATGGACTGCAGTCAGCTTGTCCCTTCACCCCCCCCCCCCTACTTTGTGAGCCGTGGCTACAGTCATGTTTAGATTAGCAGAACCGGTTCATTATTTGCGGAATTATTGATTGGGGGTGTTTAAATGCCCCCTCCCCCTACAAATCGAAGATGGCAAAATAGTCCAGAAAGTACCGGATAAAAACATGTTCTGACAATCATTTGGAGGCTGTATGGTGCAGGTATGAAAACTAAATGCGTTTTGTGGTGTTTTCAGCCCAAATGGACCAAGAAAACATGTATTCTAGATCTGTATGTTGAAAACCTAAATTTGACCCTAACCTTGATCTTGACCCCAGATGACCGTCGGTATTATTTGACCTAAATAGAAACTACAGACTATCTACAGCATGCCAATGGGTGTAGCTTGCATTGCGGTCGCCTTGCATTTATAATGCGACTGTGAACAACGTGTTTGAATTATGTGATTGAAATTTTTATTTTTGTTTTTGTTTACTGAATGTTTTAAAAACTGCATAAGTTTTTCGGAATTTTTGGGGTCTGCCCTTGACTTATAACGTTATCTCTTTCCCTAATTTTAAAACATTTTACAGCTGTCGGGGTCATACGATAGCAAGCTATCGATTGTCGTTTAGATCAGCGTAATCGGCCTATTGGTTCTGGAGTTATGGGGTGCATTTTTTTAAAGCCCCCTCCCCTCCCCAGCAAGTCGAAGGTGGTGCCACAGTCCAGTATCTGCAGGGTTAAGATGCCAAGACGCTCAGGGTGCGTCTTGTTAGAGAAGGTACCTTAGCCTGTCAGAGGAGCATCTTGGGCTACACTGACTTTTCCTCAGTGCCCCCAGTGAAGCAAAAGCTTAGAGAGCTAGAGAGCACCTCAGTGGGACTCGGGGCACTTGGACCCCCAAAACTTCTTACAAAAATTGCCCTGACTTGGACCCTCTAGATGAAGAGGATACTCCGCCCTGGTCAAAGCGCTGCAATAAAGCCCACCGTGAATGACGTTTGCATTTTTTCGCAGTTAGTGAATACCTTCATACAGGAGGCATAATCCTGTTTTCCCAGCGGCACTTTCATCCAAAGGGGGCACTTTTGACTGGTGGGCATAGGCACAGGGCGTGGAGGGCACAAGCTGAGGCTCACTGGTCACTGCGTCCAAGACCGGCTGTTGCACGCTCTCGCTGTCGGACGTCCGTCAAGGAGGAAGTCTTTTGCCGATCGTGACACTCGACGGCATCAGTGACGGAAGGCGGGAGACCAGCGCGTGTTCTTTCATTTGCCGCTTCAACGATTGTTTTTTTCTATGGATCTCCTTGATTATGATGGCCATTCCCGTCAGCTTTTCATCCGACATTGCTAGCTCATTGCTAACACTTGCTAGTTCGTAGCTCGAACTAGCGTGCGACCCAGTACCGTCCCATCGTTTACGCCTTAATGCATACAGTAGAGTTCAAACAGACGATTTCTTATCGTACATTAACTCATCTTCTGAGAACTGACTCGCACTGGCAGGGGAAGGCGCGGCATATTCAGTCTTCTTCTAGTCTATTCGACCAATTTCAACGAAATCTTGCGGGCAGATATTCTTGGTAGTGATCTATAACTTTCAGAAAATGAATGACGTAGATGAAACAGCTTAAGGTCAAATGGCGTCAAACTTCGAATAAATAACGTTCCGTCCTTTTTCCAGATTTACTGAGCCGATCGCAATGAAATTTTATGGGGCTTTAGTCCTCATGATACCTTTACATACCGCAAGATGAGGTTACCTTGGACAGGTTCATCGAAATCAAACCATGTCATCATTTAAGAATGCTGATCCTGGCATTCTGGTGGAGGGTGCTCACTGTACTGGCGATGACGTTCCCTCATCAAAGGACTAACCCTCAACCAACTGGGGGGAGGGTCGACCTCCCCCCAGGACTTCTGGTGATCAAAAACAGCGCGCGCGGCGAACTGAAATTTTTAGTACCCTTTCTTGCATCCTTTCCGCATGTCCTGTGGTATTTTCAACTTTCGGCTCCGCGAGGTCGTTGACCTAAGTCACGTAAGAGGTCAACTTCCGTTTGTTTTAGATTTCTACAAATTACACCGTGCGACCGACCGACCTAAAATGTTCCAGAACAGTAATCGAGGACATTTCTGAAAATTGTGCTGCCTTGGATTTGTTGTCAAGACCAAGGTCAGTCACCTGAGGTCAGCGTAATTTCGGCCCTACATCCCTATTTTTAATGGCTTAGAACCATTCCTTCGGCTTCTTTATGCCTGGCACGCATTCCTAAGCTAAGAAAGCCACTAAACATGGCAAATGGTGTTATCCACATGAAAATTCACGAGGTTTGTGGTTACTCCATGTCACGTTTGGGATGGAGTTGCAAAAAGGATTCCAAACCTGTTGTGATGATTCCTGGGGTAAAAATAAGCAATGAAGTCGATTTTGCAGTCCAAAATTGCACCGAGGCGCTTTCAAGCTGTGAAATGACCTTAGGTCACCCGAGGTCATGCGAAGTCGCCGTGGTAGAAGCTGAAATGCATTCCTGAGCTAAGTAAGTCACTAAACACGACAAACAGTGGTGACCCACATGAAGAGTTATGAGGTTGGGTCAGGTCATACTTGGGGTGAGCTATTAAAAAGGGGTCTAAAACCCTGTTTTGATGATGCCTGTGGTAAAAACAGGTTCAGAAGTCGATTTTACGGTCTAAAATCACACCAAGACGACTCCAAGCTGTGAAATGACCTCAGGTCACCTTAGGTCACCTGAGGTCACCATGGTAGAAGCTTAGCTCAAATTCAGACGTTCAGCTTATCTTTCTGGATTGTTTCATGAGTTAACGGCAGATCTAAGCATAAAAAGATGAAACCCAGGTATGGTGCAAATCGGGTCATGGTCCTACGTTAGTGCAGGTAATATGATCGACCTCATATTGCACCCTATTGACCACGGTTGCAAAATCCACGGAGTTTCAGTCTAGATGTACTCCTTGTCCTTTTGTTTCCATTGTTTTTGACCCTCGATGGAACACGAAATAAAGCAAAGAAAATGGCTGAGCGTTAGGTCAGGTCATAAGCCCACGTCAGGTCACGTTGGGTCATTAGTGTTTTAGTCTGTGTTCAATAACTGGTTTGGCATGTACAAAAATGTTCGCACAAATCATTTCTACCGTTTTGGAAGCATGCATGGCCAGGGGCACGGGAACTCCGCTTGAGTTGGGGGGGGGGGGCAGAAGCATTTGGGGTCAATTATTTCCTGTCAACGCCATTAGGGCCAATGTTAAATTTCAAAAAAAAGTTGAGAGGCTGAAACTCCCCCACCCCTGACCCCATGGTTTCCACGCCTATGTACATGGACGACTCGCCAGCGATGTTCAGAAACCTCATGAATATAACGAAATGAAAAACGGCATTATATCGGATTACCTGATGCGATGTGTAATTATGATATGTTACAAATTATATCACCGTAATGTTCATTCTAATAGCTTTCCATTGGTATGCTCAGAATTGCTCTAGATTCATTAGGAATGGGGAATTGGCCTTTTCTTAAAAATTATTTCTTCACATATTGGTCAAAACGCTACATTATTTTTCAAAGTTTTCAAAAAAGTTAAGTAATTTGGGACGTAATCATGGCGCGTTTTCCGATGATAGAAGCTTCACTTTCTCCGACGTTCCGTTCTTGAGACGGAGGAGGTGTAGAAACGGCCCCCCCCCCGCCTCCTGCCGCCCACGTCAGACTGCCAGGTGGGCAAGGGTTAATGGAGCATCTAGTTTTATTTTTTGCCCCCCCCCCCTTGGTCTTCCGGCATAACTTCCGAATGACGAAAGCCAGTGAGCATAAATTTCCAGTAACCCCGCCTGAACAACGAAGCTATCTTTGGACAAAAAATGGCTACAATGGGCCGCATCACATGATGTAAACCGATTTATGGTCGCGTTTTTTTAGCTACTGTTTGGGCTCCTGTATCCGTCTTTTCCTTGTGACAAAACTTGCATGACGCTCATCAGGAAAAACACAAATAACAAGCAGTAGGTCGTGTGTGTAATACGTGCCTCAAGAGAGCCTAACGTTGACCATTTGTTGTCTGCACAGTGCCGATTCAGCTTCTTTTGTGAGACACATCTAGCTGTAGCGACCAAAGTACTGCAAATACAGAGAAACGACTGCCCTTTTTGAGGTTCTCGTGGGATTCTACATCCGCAACAAGTAAAATATCAAGCGTCAGATGACTTCATTTGACCTTGTGGCCAACATCAACCTTGGGTCACGTGCCACAAAAACACTAATCCTACTGGAAAACAACTTCATTCGATGCAACATGTAGCCAATTCCTATCAATCTTACCCGCAGCTTCCCCAGCCGTCGACAAGGTTGTAGCATTTAGGAGTTTGATTTGGCCTGTGGCTTCATCGGCCTTATTTTTGGAAATTTAACGTTTGTTTACGCATCAAAATATAAAAATTAATAAAATTTCCGGGAATCGAAAACAAAGTGGCCAAAATCTGAGTTTTCAGTTGAAGGGGGGTTGATGCGTTCTGGCCCCTTCATTGTAGGAATTCTGCGTACGCCAATGTTGTCAACAAATGGGTGATGGAGATCACTGGGATCTCAGAGTGACGGCATGACGGGACAGAATTTGTTTTTAGCTTGTCATCTTTTGATAAACCATAGACAGAAAAATATCGGTATTGTATCCGCTCTCCAGTGCAAAAGCAAATATGTTCATCTCGTACCCGGCATTTGGCCCGTACCTGCAACGCACTGTAAAATCTGAAGGGTGCGATACCAAAATAAAAGAAAAAAAGACATTTAAGGGTGCCATTCGTTACTGAGCATAAGGAATTTATTCAGTCCATCAATAAACACATGCTGTTATAGATTCCTGTTATATCTCGTGATCGTCCTTGTCATGTAATGATACATTGCAGTCATCAGCCATTCTGTATAATAAAAAGATAAAATAAAATGCTAATAAAGTTATGCCGCGTGCCGATACGGGTTAGCTTTGTTGTTGGTGGTATCCATCAAAACTGCTTCCGGTATTTTCTTCTGTTGGGTCCGATCACTGGCACGTTTTTTCAGGAGTTTGGTCAATGTGCAACCGCCTGCGCTGTACACAGGGTGCAGGCCCCTGACATCTTCGGGTTTCGCCTGCAAACCCAAACAGAAAGCCATTCATTTTCAGGTACGAACAGAAGTTTTTGCGATCTCGGAAAACAGTGAATAAAGGTGGCATGGAGCCGTTATGGCAATCATTTCTCTATTCGCAAATTTGCTTCCTATGCAGTAGCTGCTGGCAGAAATGGCAAATACAAATGTTTCATTTATTTCGTGCAAGACCTTTGCTTTCCTTTTGAAAGTACCTGCATTCTTTAACTGATCTGTGAAACTCACGTGACTGAAACTTGTTAACTTGAAGTGATGGTGGGTGTCCTTGTGCATATTGATGAAGTAAATCAGATTTACTGCATTGGACCCGACCTCACAACTGACCCCACCAGAATGCGTCGTGCAATTGGTAAATGACACTTTTATCAGAAGCCGGTAGTTGACACCATCCACGATCTGAGGATGACATAGAAAACCACAGTTAAATAGCAGACAGACCTCACATTTGAGCATATCATGGCTTGGACAAGCTAAAAAATTCCTTTGATTTTGATGTTGGTTCACTTTTCAGCATAAAATCAACTCCAGTTTTTCAAGCCCTGTGAACTCCTATGAGTTTCACCAAATTTCCAAACGTGTGGGCTAAAGGGTTCCTCCACCATTACGCCTCAGTTCATGTGCTCCATGTACATCGTGATCAGTTGCATCAAAATCGGTCCTTAGATAGATAAACGAAAAAAAAACAAGTCAAGAATGTCCCCTTTCTGATTTTTTGCCCCTAAATGCAGGTATGCAACATTCTTGAAATTTCGTTTGGTAAAAATGTGGTTTACATATTGGCAAACTGTTTTTTTTCTGCGACCCCGTGAGCTTAGTAGTTCTCGAGATCTCAAGGGGAAGGGGCGAATAATTCCCATGAGGAATGTGTCGATGCATCATGACATCCCGTTCCATAACACCCATAAGGAATGTTATGGAACGGGAATATGACTGAAGCGACTTACGCGGCCGCATTTAAAAACCAATGTCTGGACAAAACGCTGCTTTCCAATCTTTTATATTATATACATATTCACTCGACTACACAAAAAAACAGTCTGATTATCAAACGTCTTTGCGATATGCACACCAGAGGTTTGGCAGTTTTAAGCAGGGAGTGCACTGACCTGCACGGATGCTCGGTACACTTCCTTGACTCTGATGATCAGATCCCTGTGGAAATGCTCTTGTAAGAGCCTAGCAGCCTCGGTTGCTGCCTCTTGAATGTCTGATTTGTTTGTCAGAGGATGGAAAGCGGTAAGGATCTCATGGTGTGACGTTCCGATCCCATATTCTCCATTTTGTTTTTGGACTGACAGCAACGGAGGTGTCTTGAACGGCTCAAGTACCTGCAGCATTGTAAAGGGTTACTCGATATACATACATAATACATACATACATACATGTATATATATATATATATATATATATATATATATATATATATATATATATATATAGACGTGTGTGTGTGTGCGAACAGGATGTTCAGTAGAAACCGTGCGATGAAAAATGGATATAACTTCAGAACTAGCACAGGTAGAGATATCCGGCTTTCATCAGAATGTGGGGAAGATCTGGGAGTTATATTTCGTGCCGTGTCGTCGCTCGAGTTCTCGCCAGGTATTTCCCAGCATCTCTTCCGTTACAGATCCACACGCCGCCATGACGATGCCGGAGGTCCTCCGGACATTTTACCCTTGTCTTTGATACCACGCCTTTCACGTAACCCCCGGGGAAAAGATCAAACGGGATCAGGTCAGGAGATTTCAGCGACCACGCTATTGATCCTCCTCTTCCGATCCGTTCCCCGGGGAACTTTGAATCCAGGAAATTCTTCACCGTCTTCGCAAAGGAGGGCGGCGCTCCATCTTCTTGAAACAAATGCCCCCTAGGAAGCCAGCCTTCAGCCCCTACGTCCTGGAGCATGTTCAGTAGGTTTCTCCTTAAAACAGGGCTCCCTTCGAAGAAATGGGGTCCGATCACTCGATCTGAGGACAGAGCACACAACACACTGAGCGCGTGGATATCTTTCTCGTGCCGAGGCCCTTCTGTACGACGTTCCTGGTCTCAAATTCGACAGTTGTGCCTATTCACGTTGCCGCTCACGTGAAGGTGGATTCGTCTAAGAACACCACCCGCTTCAGGAGTTGTCGGCCAGTATTCAGTTTCAACATGAGTAAACACTTTTCTAAGCGGTTTGTCGCTTGAGCCCTCATGCCACCCGAACTTTGTAAGACCTCAATTTCAGTTCCTTCTTCAGGATATCGTGCAGAAATGAGCGAGGCATGCCGAGCTCTCGGCTTGCCTTTCTCACCGACTTTTTTGAGAGCTTTGCTGATATGCTTCCCTAACCTGCTCAATCTTCTCTGCATGCCGCTCTGTTTGCTTCTGTTTGTTGCTCTCACTCTGCCTTTTCACCGAACCTGTGCCTTGCAGCTTTTGATACCATCTAAGGAAGCACTGACGAGAGGGAGGGCACTTGCCCAAATTGCGACGAAATAACCTCTGAAGAGTTACGAGGGGCTGGCAGTAACCTTCCCAAGAGGAGCATCGCAAGTTTTGTTCATCATTTGTTCCAGGTTTGGCGAGGAATAAGGGCAAGTTTTCAGCAGCCGAACTGGACAAATAAAATGCGTCATTCTGCGCATCACGAGATTATGCGTCTAGGATTCTGCAATGAGGGTGGTTGACAAAATGCTCAACCCATGACGAAATTTTGATCAGTTCTGCATTAATCTGCATAAAACACATTATTCATCATTTATAGTTTCCAAGCCGTAGCCATTCTTCATCCTGAGACTTCTACCTGACACCCTTTATAATATATATATATATATATGTGTGTGTGTGTGTGCCGACTAAAATTAGCAATTCCGAATTTTTAACCCGCCCGACTGGGGGGGGGGGGGCGGTTGGCCGCCCTCCCCTAAGGTTTTCCGAGACTGCGAGAGGACGAACGAACGCAACGCCACGAAACTTCGTGTACCTTTTGCTTGATCATTCGGCACCTTGCACCAATTGTTTGCTATGTCCAAAAAAGTTAAGCGCCCTGTAACTTTTTAGCAAAACATGTTTTTACAATAAAACTTTGAAAGGTTAGAGATTTTGATAAATGGAACAAATCTGCAACGTCGGATTTTTCGAAAATTTCCGGATCATTGACCTAAGGTCAAGCACGTTCTCAACACCTGTCGTTGCTTTTTCGAAACTCGACGGAATTTTTATGGCAATTTGAGTGTCGGGAGATCCAGACATTCGTTCGCCGTCAATGCACAAAGTTTGAAAGACCTCTGACCACTGACCTGAGGTCAGGCCACGAATAACTGTTATGAGTCAAAATGTACTGTCATCAAAATCGGCGATGAATTACTCAGATCGGGTAGGAAATGGCAGAACTGGCTCGCACAATTGCGAATCATACCAAGAAGTTCGAAAAGTTTAAAAAAAATGCAGTTTTTGAAAATAAATAGGCTCAAGCGAATATAGCTCCAACAACTGTGTAGGCTGATAACTACTGGACTTTTTTAACATTTAAGCACGAGAAACCATCACAAGGGCCATTAGATTAAAGAAGCAGCACTTGGAAAGGCATATTCCGCGAAGATAAAAGAACGC
Organism: Capitulum mitella; assembly: GCA_030062745.1. Lineage (NCBI taxonomy): Eukaryota > Metazoa > Arthropoda > Thecostraca > Pollicipedomorpha > Pollicipedidae > Capitulum > Capitulum mitella. Next base: position 36,780,408 of record CP099839.1, read on the forward strand.
CAAAAATACTTCCCGTTAATTTCATACCGCCCTCGTCGACGGCGCCAGCGGTGCAACGTTGCAAAAATCACCGTCTCTGTAACTCAACGTTTCGGCTTATATATAAAAAACAGAGAAATTAGAAGTGTATCGGTAGGTGCGGACTTTTACCTGTCTGCTGGTGCCTTTATCTAGATTTTATTAGTCACAGTTCTTGAGATCCAGGACGTTTTTCGGTCTCATGCAGGCGGCCATGAGAAAGCATATGTACGGCGTAACTGGCTTACATGTTATCCAAAGATAAAAAATAAGTCAGTTTCGAGCTCTACTCGACACGAACTTTCCAACGGTGTGCGTATTTTTATTGTGCGACCAACCGCTCGTGAGTAAGAGGGGGAGGGGGCGGACAACCGCACCCCAGTCGGGCATGCATGGCGCCGACCGACAGTTGAGCGCTGGTTAAACACAGAAGTTATGGAACTACATTATCATCGCATCTTTTCGTACGGAAAAAGCAAACAGTCTGCACCAGATATTAATACAAACAATATTAATACAAGCAATCTGACCAGATATTAATACTAAAAAGAATAAAGTGCACATATAGAGGTATATATATATATATATATATATATATATATATATATATATATATATACATATATACGGGGCTGGTATGATACTTAGCAAGCCTGCCTAGTTTTGTCCACATCGGCATTTTCATAGACAAGGAAAAGTAGCCATGACGTTATCTTCTGGCAACCAAACATTGCTCTTTAGTTTTAGGCGATTAAACATCAGCAACCCGTATGGACCAGATGTTAACCTCACCTGATGAAGTGACGTGATCTTTACGTTATGATCCAAATCTTCATGCATCTCTAAGAAGAACACGCGGAGTTTTTTTCCGATACTCGATATGCAGTGTGCGTTGTGCCTGGTGTGTCCTTGGCAGCGGGTCATTTCCACTTTGATCGTCAGGCGGTAATTCAGGCCGGCCGCGACCTGAGGGAACATCTGGTGTTAGAAACAGAAGAAATTAACAAGCATCCCTAAATTCTCTCATCCGTATGACAAACGACATAACTCTTACTGGAGACACATAAAGGACGGTCATATAACTGCCAAGTCTGACAAAAGAACAAATGAACTGCTTCAGCCATCTGCACTACCCTGCTGCATATACGTTGTCACAGCATCTAAAGACGTAATCACGAGGCATTCCGCGTCAAACATAAATGCTCGTCTCGTGATTTCTCTCACTTTAGGCGAAGCAGCGTAAGAGCAGGTGAATATTAAATCGTCACCCAGTTTTAGCTTCCTGACTAAACAGGTCCCCGGATTACAATCGTTCAAAATGCAAAGTTAACTTTATGCCACTGGGTGTGGGACAGGTCATATATTTGTATTGCACCGTACCATTTTGATAATTCTCATCCCAGTCTCATAAAGCAAAAGTAAGAGCCTAGAAAGCCATGAAAATGCGCCATGCGATAGCACGGAACCTAAACCAGCTGATTTCATAAGAACGAAATTACGACGATGGAGTCAAATGTTGTATTGGTTGTATATTTTTCTACTTCTGGTGATTGTAGAAACGCTGTCTGAAGTGATGACATGCAGATATATATACCACAAGGCCAACTGATTGGAAAATGCGACAAGCCGTTCCGCGATTTGGACCACGAGCAGCAACACACCGATTCCCTTGTTATCCGATTTAAACAAGAATACTGTAGTACTATGGCCGCCCTGAGTAAACGGCTCGTTTTACCTTTATGATGAAGTCGTATCTCTTTTAGTAACAATTTTTCAGCATTCTGTTTAAATTTTCGTAAAAGAACTGTCGGATCGGCCTTCACCACGCGGTTAATGTTTCTATGCCGCGACTTTAATGACAGCAGACATCCCACAGCGAACCTAAGATTATAACAATTTAGAAAACTTGCCATGGAATAGTACAGATTCTTTACCAACCAGCTTTACAAAGTCCTCAGTTCTTGATTACGGCAATGCAACCGTGCGTTGCAGCGGTTATTCCACGTTTGCTCAAGTGCTGCTCCGGACTCCCAGTGAACGCTCAGAAGCTTATTTTCCTGATTTTTAATGACAGACACAAGCAGGCCGTACAGTGTTGGGAAAGACGTTTTGGGAAAGACGCGTGAAACTGGTCGAGGATCCAAACCGCTCGTGGCACAACTCCCGACTCCTTTGTACTCCGATTTAAACAAAACGTCACCGCGAAGACTCGAGTGTGAAGAGTTCTTAACGTAGCCACCTCTATTTGGTGTCGATAAGGTCAATGGTCGCCAAAAGAAATGTCTCAGTGTTTAGACAAAAATTTGGTACACAAAGCCGCCGGATATAATGACCATCACAATGCCGTCCATGCTTGTACGCTGAGAACTTGTAACAGTCGGCGACTCATTGGAAATCCACAAATGTAATAATCTGGAAAATCGCGCCACACGAAAATACGGAACATTAACCTTCGCCGGGCTGGAGGGGTAGGAGAAACCCCAGTTTTCCGGGAAAAGCCCCCCAAAAAAAACAAGGAGGCGCAGCGGTATGAAATTTGGCATATTTTATACATTATTTTTACACATTGAGCCAAGTTTTGCTTTCAGGGCAACTTAGGTCATTGGTTTAAGTGAGGTCAGGTACGGCCATATTCCAAGAAATGAAGGTGGAAAAAAAGAGAATGAAAGTGAAAATTTTTACATTTAGACTAACCTTAAGCCATTGGCTTAGGTTACGCCAAGGACGGCCATATTCTAAAAAATGAAAGTGATGTAACTTCTTGTAAGATACATCGAATGACACTGAACATGCCATACTCATAGGACATGACAAATAAAACAATTCTGGTACCTCAAATTGATTGGAAATGTCCAGGCCATTGACTTCAGGTTAGGTAAACTTTCGCCCCATTTTGCGTTTGCTATTGTGACTGTGGGTTTGTTTCCGCGGTTTTGAAACTTGAGTGCACGTCCTGGTGTTTTTAACGTCTTTTACGCACGTAACTGTACCTGTTGACCTGCAGCCTGAGGGCAGGCCACTCTTTGCACCTCTGCACCGGATTTTTGACCTCACAAACGAACATAATTAATCCATTTACAATCTTGGATTGGTTAGTTACTGGGGCTCACGGATGCACCGACTTCAAGGTTATTCGGCGCCCATACAATCTTCGAATGCTCATTTGTTGTTATATGTGCTTCGGAACCACTCAGATATGGCAAGAACTTACTTGCCGAGGGTGACCAAACCCTCTTTGACCCAGGCTGACGTGATTTGATGTTTCGGAATCTTACGCTTCTCTGAGGTGCGCAAATCTACCAACTTGCCTACTAGCGTTGGGTGACAAATATTGGTTAACATTATAGCAGACGTTTGACAGATAATCATTATTTGAGGAAAAGACAAACGTGAGGCATGCAATATTAAAGAACTTGTGAAATGAATTGCTATTTTTGTTATATCATTTCCCCTTCGTCAATCTTCCTCTGTGTTGGGCCGAAAGAGAAATGTCACAGATTTGGGGTTTCAGCTTCTGTGGGTAACAGTTCTGCCGTTTTGTGCACTTCTTATGTTTGTTATGTGATAACAGATGATAAAGATTACAGTCATGCATCCTTTTTATAAAGCTTGTTCTGCTCCAAACCTCTTACTTTTGGCCTCCAACATAAAAACCCTAGCCGTCGCGAAAATGGCTTCCCGCAAAGTCTTGGCCTCTTATTTTGTGGTCGTGCTCTCCACCCGGCGTCTTTGTGGCTTGCGTGAAAAATGCTTTGTGGTAGTCACTTCATGGTGTAGAAGGGAGTAACAAGGGCCTATATCTGTCTCTCTCTCTCTGCCGTGACAGAGGCGCCTCTGGCAATGTTCTAGGTCCTTTGGTCGTTTCAAGAGCTGTCTGGACGCATCAAAACTTAGCAGTTTCAGGGGTCCCTCTGGCCGTCTCAGGGGCTTCTATCGCTAGAGACTCCTAGTTACCAGTCTCAGTGGTTCCTCTCTAGCAGTCTCAGTGGACCCCCTGTGGTTCTAGGTGCCCCTCTTGTCCTCTCTGGGGAATATTTTTGCTGTTTCAGGTCCCCATGACAGTGACAGCCAAATCGGGCGATTGGTTCTCGAGACAGACAGGGGAGAGCGTTAAACACTCTTCTCCCAGCCAGGGCAAGGCTGCGAAATGCCCGTCAGTGCCCGGTTAATGTGCTTTTTCTTTTTTCATTGTACTCAGACAAGAACGAAAGTAAATCTTTCTCTGTTCCTAGGCTATTCCACATAATTATGCCATAATTTTTCTTCGTCGTGTTTCTTCTTTCCGAGTTTCCAACCTTACGAAAATGGATCCGCATTTGCATCCCAAATGAGGCCTAGATTCAGTACATACACTCCAGCACAGCTGCATAAAATAGCATTTTGCATGGTATTAGAACTGTTTCCAATTCAGTTTGGGCTTTCCCATCTGCTGGGCCCCATTTCGTAAAAATTTAGTAAGTACAGACAATTTTCGGTACTTCTACAGGATTGCGCACATTTGGATGCAGTGATGATTCTTTTTCACTGTTCTTTTTTTTGGGGGGGAGGAGGGTAACACCACACCAATTTATCTTTGATTGATTTCATTTATCACTACTTCTGGCATTTCTTTTTATTTTGTTAAGCGAAGGCCGCAGACATTTAACAGAAAGCGTTTTCCTACTGTTTGTTTTTCTTTTATGTTTAACTTCTGCACCCCTTCAGAGTCGAAATGTCAGAGCGTTCAGTGGCTGAAAAGCTTTGTGTAAAAAAACTGTTTCCCTGAAGCAACAAAGACAAGGATAAGATAGCAATGTTTTAGTACACGGTGGTTCACAGTAAAGAGAGAATCCTTAGACCATTTGTTCCAGTAGACTGCAATAATTTCTGCCCGTTATTTACACTTATTCGCTATTATTCCCCTTCCCCACATTGGGAAAAAAGGTATTTTTCCGACTGGAATCTGATCAGCTTGTATGCTCAGTGCGCGCAAGCTTTGGATCACGTTGAAAAAATACGTGGGTAATATCAAACTACCACATTGGGAAATAGCGCAGAGACGCAGACATTTCGTTATAAGTAATAAACGAAATCAAGGCTAAATCCAAAACAAGGCCTTTCATGGTTCTGTATGGCATCCACGACGCCATGTAGACGCCATCTCTATGTCCGTTTCGCATCACAAATCATTCCCCACTCGCGTTCCAAAATACTTTCTTTTCACTCCTTCGAGCGGAGAATCTCGGCTCTCATGACATCCATAACAATGATGTCTTTAAAGAGAAAAGAAGCACGAGCAGCCGAACCCACTAAACAACTCAGAAGAGAGAGACCCTAGGAGCATTAACGTGAAAGAAACACGGAACATATCGGCCCATGAAAGTAATGTGGAGCAAATCTCGTAGTGTGAATGAACACTGATCAACGACATTTCTAAAGAATTCTAAGCCACATATCAAAAGTCGTTCTTTGTAAGAGATGTATGCATTTAAAATCTGCATAGAAACACCAACACTTACCTGAACTTCTGCGCGATACACTTCGAGGAGAACGATATTCAATCCCAATGTATCTTGCACATTTGTCTCTAGAGTTTCGACAGCCTTGCTTGCGGCCTTTAAGATATCGTTGGTGTTTGTCATGGGCTGAAAGCCCACGGAGAGTAACGGGATCTTCGTGGTGGGCGCCGAATCAAGAGACAACTTCGTAACCACATCCGGCGACTCTTCTTTTGGAGAAAGGTGTGGCGACTGTGACTCGGGCGGTTCGTGGACTTCCTCGGCTACTTCCTGCCGAAAGAAATGACCAGATGTATGAAGCATAAAATGAAAACTGTATCATGCCGCGGAATAACGCTTAGCAAATGAAACAGTACAAGATGACAATGTCATGAAACATTCCGTCCGGCTATACCAATGTTTGCAGTGAACTTAGGGACTGTACCGTGGCTATTCTCTAGTAAATCACTGAGAACGCATATATGGCAATGGAAGATAGAAACTGTACGACATTAGTGCACGAGGGCAGATGAAGTTGGCAGGGTTGGTAGGGCCAGTTGGGCAACGAAGAAGGTAATCCAACTACACTGTGAAATCGCTATCGCTTTTGCCTTGTGGTGTTGCAACGATTACCACGCATCAGAAACGGACAATCAGGTGGTTGCTTTTCCACTTCGAGGCTGTTTACGACCGGTTTTATGCAGTGTAGGTTGAGTCCACAGCGAGGAAGAAGCACTGAAGATGGCCCATGACTTAAATGTCTCTTGCTTCTCCGGCTCTTCTGAGAGCCGGAGTCACACGAGCCACAAGCCACTTTATACGACATACAGGCCAATAATCACCACGAAAATATTGCGCGCTGTTAGCATATTTTTCCCCGGTCTTCTGATCTACCGTACCGATTGCGACGAAATCTTGGGGGAAGGAACTTTGTACAGTGATCTTACGTCTTGAGACGCTGAATGACCCAGATCAAATTTATTAAGGTCAAACGAGGTCAAATATCAAATCAGTAGCACATTTCCTTTCTTCAGATCTATTGAACCCACCAAACACAAATTTTGTGGAACCTTAGTCCTTATGATGACGTTACGTACCGCAGAACAAGATTGGTGTAAATAATGTAAAACGAGAATAGCCTAAGTCAACATCTGAAAAATGTTAAGCTTTATCAAAATCGGTCTTAAAACAATCTGGTGGGTTGTTAGTAGGTACGATACCCTTATTCAAGTTGCAGGTTTTTTTTTCAAAATGCTGGCTCCGGCTCCCGCTCCGGCTCCAGTCACGGCATGGACCTACTGGGACACGCTTGGACACGGCATGGCCTTATATGGACGCGGTTGGTCGCCGCCCAGTAGTTTGCCATCACGTAGGCATATCTGCTATGATTTTGAGTTCATAACAAACGAATCAGCTGTACATAACAATCGTATACATGCTAAGTGGTCAACCATTATCATTTTCACAAATTTTGTCGTCACAAGTTCCATATTTGATATCATTATTTCGCTTTCAATCTTTGGAAACACGGCATAGGCACAGCCTGCTTAAGCACAGGCCCCGCTATAGGCACGCCGTGCCTAAGTTTAGGTACGGCACCGTGTCTGCGGTTACTCAAAACTGAAACTCTAACCCTGATATATTCTTAAGTTGGATCATAAGTCGCCTAAGTCATAAGTCGCCCAATGAGTCACATACATAAGTCGCCTAAGGTCATTCGAAGCCAGCAAGGCCAACAAAATGCATCCCAACAAGATATAACTGAGATATTGTGGGTAGATCTGGGGAAAAGGGGTATTACATCTCTACTAAATGATCCTGGATGACATCATTTAGCCTGACCGTATTTCTGTTTGCTTTGAGGCACTTGCATTTATCACACAGTCAAAGCCCCCACCACGTTCCCGTATGACCCCGCGTTTTCAATACTTACCTTCGTTGACCACAACTCATCTGACCTAGGGCACTTGAACTTCGGGATAAGTACATTCATCTAATGTACTAACTCCCAGCATAGCTCCATTGACATCGGAAAATACATCGGCACGGAAAGAGAATGCTATATATTTATCATCTGGTTCTGGCTGGCCCCGATTGACCTGGCCGAGGCTACCTGCGCCTCTGGATTTTAAATTCATCACATGGACCAACCCTCTCAATTACTTGCTGCTGGCTGTCCAGCAGAACCTATTCCATGCGCAGCACAATGCCTTTCCCACGGTCCGACACACGTGCGGCCATCCGCCGAGGGCGGAAGATGCGCGCAGCCGGCCTCCCGACGTCGCCGGGCTGTTGTGATAGGACTTACGCAACGATTTTAAACTCTCAAAAAACAAAACATGCGCTAGGAGCTCAGCAGCAATACGCGCTAAAAACGTAAGGAATAGGCAATTTTTTTACCCCTCCCCACTAGACAGCGTGTTGATTTAGTGACCACTTTTCTTATTATCCGTGACGAAAACACTAACTCACCAATTTATTAGTTTTTTAACAGGAGCACTGGTGAACCTCCAAGAATAACACGTTCTGATGGATGACATATCGTATTTTCCTCCTCTATTTCTTGATCTACTAACCGATTACAAGACGTTTTTGTTGCGCTATAGTCTGCATAGTGATCTTTCACCCATCAAAAACTGAATAACCTAGCTAAAGGTAGTCGAGGCCAAACAAGGTCAAACGTCGAATGAGGGGCACCCTTTCCTTTCTCGAGATCTACTGAGCTGATCGCAACCAAGTTGTGTGAAGTGTCAGTCCGTATGATGAACTTACACACCGTAGAACGAGGTTGACCTGGGTTACTTAAAACCGAGATTAATGAATTTATAATTCATGGATTAATTAATAAAAATAACAACTAAATAATAAAAAAAGATAAAACTAATGAATTTATTTATTCATTTAGATTCATCCAGCGCGGAGGAATTTTTATTTTAATTTGCCGATATAATTATATTTACATCATAAGGTAAATTCTGCTAACCATACCTTTCTTTCACATATAAGGCATATAGGGCATACTGGCCTTTGTATACAATATATTCCCTCACATTTGCATATTACAACCTTAAAAGCTAGTATTTTATTCCCCTGAACAAATCAGCAGCCTGGATTGGTTCTCTTTTATTTGAATGGATTGCATGGATGAATTGTATGAAGCGTGTTGTTTTCCTTGTTACCGCGGAGCCAGCAGCCTCCGTCTGCAATAGCGGTTAAGTCGTGGTATTTGTCTGACATTGAGAATAAAGCGGACATTTCTTATGTCGAGAGTTTGCTTGTTATTGCATATTTCAGCAGAAACGCAAGTCTTTATTTACGACGGTGCCTCAGATTAGACGGCAAACTATAATTCTGACTAGTATATAACTACTGTCTCACTGTCATCGTTTAAATCTGGTTGGACAAAATACCATACTATCGGAAACCAAAAGATTCCGCGTAGGATTTTTCACCGAATCGGAAAAAGAAAAACTGGTCCTGCAATGAGAGTCTCTGTTAAAGCACTTTTAGGAAATTCAGTTGCCCGTAAAACTCGTCTGAAGAGCACTTTAAGGGCCCTTCACATCATTGACTAAGCGTACGGCGGTGCACAAAACATGTCCGGATTACGTCATTCAGAATCGGAAGAGCTGAAAGCGTGCTTTGCACACTTTTCGCAGCTGGACGATCAATTTCAGTGTATTCAGGCCGAAACGAAGGTACAAGTCTAACGTGAAGAGAGAGGTGCCCAAGATTAACATCCCTCCTTAGCTGCCAGAAACTGCAAACGCTCGGATGCTGAAAATTGGCGGGTAGGAGCACGTGATACGTGGCTATGGCTGTTTTGTATCTCAGTAGCTTCAGTCTGGTGTGTGCGGGATGCATATGCTGAGGTGTGCCCCCTTTACCATTCAGATCTTTGGTTTGAGAACCGTTTATGCTGGAGGCGCCAAATTTTGTGGTGGACTGTAAAGTCACAAACGCCATCCAGAACAAGCAAGATTTAGGGAATCAGTGGCAAGATGTCATTTTCGTGAGAGTGCAACTTGCTGGATTTGGGATCCTTCGTTTGCGGGAAGGTACAAGATTCATTTCTACTTGTTTGACGCAAAACAACCGCCGCTGGGGCCCTGAAAATTGGCGCACGTGATACATGACAGTCGATATATGTGTTTCTTTTGCATGTCAATAGCTTCAGCCTGGTGTGTGCTGGACGCGCGCGCTGGAGTTTACCGCTTTGCTATTCAGGCCTTTAGTTTGGTAAACGTCGATAATGGAGGTGCCAAATGTTGCGGTAGGCTGCTAAGCCACAAACGCCATCCAGAAAAAGAGGGTTTAGGGCATCAGCAGCAAAATGCCCACATGAAAATGTACAGCGTTTTGGACTCGGGATCCTCATCGACCTACTTGGGGTGTCCTTTGCTCCGCAATGAAGAGGACTGGCCCATTGCCGGCGAAATATGACGTCTGCTCGGCATTTGCCCGCAGTAGCTGAGCTAATGACCAATCTAATCGTAGGCCTCCTAGATCTGTTCGGTATTACCCGAGCAGATCTAGGAAGAACACTTTCTGTATTACCTCTTGGTGAAGCAAGCAAACAGAGGTTTGCTCGCAATAGCGGCTGTTGGTTTCGCAGACCTTGACGGCATTGGTGTCTCACAACGAATGTTTCCCCTCATTTCGGAGATAACACAAGAAACAAGACGTGAGGAAAGCGAAGAAGAGTGGCCCAGTTAGGCCGACTGCTATCTAGTGCCATCACATGCCATCTACGCTTACTAAATGTTGATATTGGGAAAGAATGCTCAGAAATCGAAATGACTCTGGTACCCTGTGTGTACAACTTCAAAAAGTCGTCCTCACGCCACTCTAGTAAATGTGAAGAAGTACGACTTTGAAACTAGCAGAACAGCCCGAAGCAATTATAGCAGCCTCGCCAAGCATTGCAAAAGCAGAGACGAAAAACATTCACGATCGCTGTCGGATAGCCTTTTGTACACCTTACAAACGGAAGTGGTACCACGAAAATCACATGTAGCCAGCAAATTGGAGTTTTTGTAACAGCATAAGATCAAATATGATGAACAATGAGGGGCGTAGGGAAACGCTGAAAAAGTGCTACATTTTGCCAATATAGCGGAAGGATCAAGGGATCGTCGTTCGTAAATGTCATACGTAAGTAGAAAAGACGCGTCATTAGCTAAGGACTGGACATCCGTATGTAGTGCGGCAGTGCACGTGAAAGGAAGCTGGTCGTCCACGAACAAGGAGATCGTTGGCTATGTGCTGAATTAGCACATTGTTGGATTCCGGAGGCGACCCGAGCGGAGGGTTCAGTGTGTGATGAAACATGAAATGTGATGTAGAGAGCTCGGTCTTGGTAAGACCTAGCAGACCTCACATTTTTTGCGAGGAAAATGAAATTTTGTTGCATGGCTATTCCTGGCAAATTCTTAGTGTACACTGACTTTCGGGATCCTTCCGATGTTTCCAAACAATGCACAGTTCGGTGCTCATCACGTTACACTCCCTACAGAGTCTATATGGGCCGTGGAAAATGTGACATTTCCCTTCATCATATTTTCGGGTAAACCGAATGATGCAGTTGATTATTAGTCATTGTGTAGTACCGACGTGTTCAAAACGTTCAGAGCTAACCTACTTCGTTCACAGCAATATAGACGGGCCGCAAATATGGGCAGAGTGCGGGCTGAGTATGGGCTGGGCGTCTGCTGCCTTGATCTGGCCTATAACACCTATATCTCACAACCCTATAATATTGCCCGGCCCATTTTATCGTGCCCACTTATGGCACCACGCAGCAGCTGTACAGAGGACACAGCCGAAAAGGAGATAGGAGAAACCCGTGAGAAATCGCTCTGAATCTCCGTAAAAGTAGAATTTTCGTAAATGATATATGATGCGGGTTAACATCTCCGAACACAGTCTACAAATTGGCTATCGCTGTTCAAAATACGAGAAAGAACATGCCCTTTAGAAGCACGGGACGTAATTTCTGAAGCAAACGCCATTTGTGAAAAATGAGTACAGTCATCTCGTTGGTTTTACAAAAGAAATAAATACAAGTTTGGACGTTTGATGACAGGCCACAAGACGATAGCATCCGGAGGTAGACAGTCATAGAAACTATACCGTCCTCACCGCGCCACTGTCAGCTAAAAATGAAACGGTTATAGTGCTCAGTACAAATGGTTAATCACATACGCTATGATAAATCAAGATGGGCCTGATCAAATATAGACGATGTGAGGTGAGTAAGGTGATATGTCGTCCCAAATTATCTTATCTTTCCAGTTTTTACCTCATGTTCGGTTGACGTGAACAGCTGCTGCAGCGATCTTAGAATTCGAAGCTTGTGCTAAGCATGGGCTGCTGCATAGGCCGTGACTCCTACACTCGACTGAGCAATTCCAGGTAACGTTTGATTTTGTGGCGAAAGCTGAACGTGCTGTCATGAATGTGACACGACCGTGCGATAGACAGCAGGACCATATATTAGCTAGTTGCCAGCTGACCCATGAGACAAATATTGAGCGTCGACTTGAGCCCGTGCGTTTAAAGCATATCATAATACCTTTTGAACAACAAAACGACTTCAGATGGATTCTTTGGTAGTGGTATCTGTAGTACGTTTCATATCTCGTTACCGAATGCAGTGGGGCGAGTCCATCGCGGCCATGCCTTCCCTTTCGTTGGGAAAAAGAGCTGACATGTCATTTGACCCCCCCCCCCCAAGTGTAGATTTCTTTTCGATTTTGTTTATTAAATACAAGTTATTTTTCTTAAACGGCGAAACAAAGTGGCCGCAATCCACTGGGACATCAACATTTGGGGGCAGGTTAGGTAACACGGGTGAGGATTTCATCCTCCACCCCCTTCCCTTAGCGCATGACTTGGACCCGCTATGTCGAGCCTGCTTTGTCATTTTTTTCTCGAGAGCTTTCTCACATACTCATAGATGCATTATATTTCATTTGAAGGATGCCTTGCCATTGCAGGAAATTAAAGTAAAGCTGTTTGTTTTGCTGTTCTGTTTTTACTGGCGTCTTTTACGGGGTGCTATTCGGAAGGCAGCCGGTTGATTTTTGTGAAATGTTATGCGTCAACACATGAATGCGGGCGTGGACGATGACAGATTATTTCCGAACCCTGTGGAATAACGGGATGGCGCGACATTGCCTATGCGGTGTTACGTGAGGCCAATAATACGATACGATCCAAAAACCATAAACTCATCGGTCTTGTTGCCTCCAAGCCTTGGATGAAAGAGCTAGGATGCAAGATGCTTATGAAATATCGATGCTTTTGCTCCGGAAGCGGACACTGACCTTATGTTCCGGAGTGGATATCTCCTGAACATCAAGAGGCGGCTCACTGGGAGAATATTGTGGTAAATGTGTTGGGGATTTTTCAGATGGTTCGTTCACGGCAGGATTGTTTTTCATGGGGTCAGACGCTACTGCGGACAATTCTTCCTCAGCGTGTGTGGAGCCATGTAGCAGCCCGGGCAGCTTCTTCACTTGATGAATTGGCACCTGTAACGAGCAAACAATTGTGACATCACAGAATGAGCATTGCTCGTCGCCAGTTATATTAAACAAACGGATATGATACTGTTTCCTGATGGCTACGTCTAGTTCTGTTCACATTTTGCGTGATTTCAGAGGAACAGTACAAACTATTTTCATTCCACATGCTTAGGAGAGAGTTTCCCATTTAAGGTGCGTCGTGCCACCTCATATTATTCCGCTATTAGTTAGCGTTTCGCTTTAGCCATTACATGTAGTAGACAGCGCAAACCTAATCACCGAGGAAACAAAAATCGCCGCCTTCCCCGTCGCCCCCGGACCTGTTTTGAACCAATGGAGCGATTTAAATTTTTCAAACTCCATTAGAAAATAACTTGGATTTCCAATCGTCTTATGCATCTCAAAGTTTCAGTTAGTCAGTTTCTTGGCTTTAGGTCTAGGTCGAATGAATGAGCACTGGACCAGTTTGAATAAATGCAACCACAGTAACGGGTAAGCACGAATTAGTGCACCGTCTTCTTTATGCCGGGAGGAACTTGGGTTTGCATACAACATATACGTACGTATATATATATATATATATATATATATATATATATGTGTGTGTGTGTGTGTATAATGACAGTTACATACAAATAATATATATGTCCGTGTACCGCTGTTGAAGGCTTTCTTTCAGACATGTCTTAATGAAAGGGACTGCATCAAAAGCTTTTAGCAGCTCTCTCGTCGTTTTTCCAATGGACCGAGCCGTCGTCTGACGATCGTTCGTTAACCGATAAATCAGGGTCACAAAAAGATCAATTTATTAACGTTTTCAAAAAATATTTCATCTCCAGAATACAGATGGTTATCTCGACGCTATTCTTTGCGTTTGAACAATTTCATACATAACCATGTGTATTAAATATACAAGTAGTTTAACAATTCTTAACAATGAAAATTTTGTGCAGGATTCTTCTGCCACGCTAGCTAAAAGTTAAGGCTATTTCTAGACTGCACGTCACTGGCTGTTCCATAGTCCCAGTATCAAGCACGATTTAATCTGGACATTCAATGCCGGCTTTAATCCTTGTACAAAAATGGTCTCATGTACCTAAAGAGGTCTGTGGTCACTACACGTCATGAGTATCGCCGTGTTGTTAGTGTCTGTCTTGGCAGTCTCGTCATGCACATGTCGTCAGTGCTGTGCAGGAACACTATCACGAAGGTGCATGGAAGGTCGTTATGAAAGGAAAGGTGCTGTAGCACCATTGCAAGATGATTTACGAAGCCTGCAGTTTTCGTGCGGGAGTATGTGTTCATACACCATGTTGGTGCTTTTCAACGTGCTGTTTCTTTCAGTGAGATCATTTGTCATGACAAGACTTGGATCGGTAATAAATGATGAGACTGTGTTCTTTTCTTGTCCTAGAGGTCGCGTGTTTCCGTACGATGCTTATCATCTTCTCGTCCGTTTTGTAAGCTGATGTCATCTGATCTTCAGTTTGATTACAGTCTTGCTGTCCATGTTAGTCTTCTTATGCATCATAGTGCCCATGTACAGTCTGGTTTCTTTGTTAACATTCGTGTGCGCGGAGCCGTTGTCCATTAAAGTCCATTTTAATCCTTCGAGTTCAGAGCCAAGCGATGGCCAGTCGGAGTAGATACGGAAAGCACGTATGATAAAAACCTTAACAACGTTGACCTTGTATCGTTCCGAACACTCACTGTCAGCGGACATACACGGGCCTTTATCAAGCATCTTTTGATACCTTGAACAGAACTGTCATCAGGACATAACAAAAATTCCATCAGCGTAACAACAGTACATATCAGCTTGGTCAAACTGATTTCCACAAAATGTTTCTGCCTCATCCTTGCCCATGTAATTATAACGCGTGCAGAGGACCCAGTGATGAGACAATAGCCACTCGGTCGATCTGACGGTAGAGTTGTCCACCGCGGCCGCGGAACAACGTCTCAGTGGTACAGGCGCAAAGAAGCTTCCGAAAAATTAATCGGAGTAACTTAAGAGGCGGAAGGTTGGGGTGCCTGCGTACATGCTCCGTGATGTACTCAGTCGTCTCTTGAACAGATACATTTGTACATACAGTACGTCGAGAAAAGCCAACATGTCTTCAGATGTTTTGTTGCAAAGGTTTACGAATTCATCAGTCGACGAGGCTGAGCTGGATTGGCGCAAACTGAGCAAGGAGGTTGTTAAGACGCTTAGCAAGATGATACGTAGCGGTGGGCACTTAGGAAATAATAGGGCGAAGAGAATTACCATCTTCATGAGTTCGTATATTCGCGTAGGCGTATCTTGGTGTGTGTTCCCCGGTTATCTCGATGAAATAGATGCCTCTCTCCAATGCGTCGGCTGCAGTCAGTATTTAGCTGTTGTCTTAAGTTGCTCAGTTGTGTCTCACGTCACCGTGGTTAACTTAGAACAATCGCGGAGAATGGTGTCCGTTTTTGAGAGAAGTCTGCTTTGTCCATGATGACGAAGACGTTCGACTTGTCAGAGCGATATATAACGATACCTTCATTGTTACGGAGATATCTGGCTTACTTTTTTTGGATTGTAAACTGTAAAATTTGGCTGTAAGCCCGAGTTTTTCTGGGCATAAAGAAGGTTGTCTTTTTTTCATTACCATGCCGAAAACCCGGGATCATGTGAAGAGTATTTATGACTTTATTAAGTCGAAATTAATCAGAATCAGTTTCAACACGTGGATTCAGCTGCATTTTCCAAGGGTCGCACGGCTTTTACGGTTGGGAGTTTGCACCTCTTACTTTCGCATACAGTCAAATCACATGTGATATTAGATCCATGCTGTTCGTCCGGGGCACGCACTGGCTGACGTCCTTCATCATTCTTCGCGCAGTCTCCTTGTTCAGGAACCTAATGCTCTTCCACGAACTGTATTTTATACCTGAGACCAGCTCAACCTCCAAGACACTCTTAAACATGATGTGCTTACTCATGCCCCCAATACCTTCAATACGCAACAGGTGAGACTGTGCAGGTGAAGTTATCGCACGTGGAATCCACGGGATTCGTTTGTTCTGAAACGACTTCCGTTGTGGTGGCGTTGTGGCATATGCGAAGTCCGACTGGATCATATCGCCACTCGTGTGGCAATGCCTGATGTAGTGCAACATGAAACATTCTTTTAATCGTTCTGCATGATAGCTATCTCCATTCATCAAAGCAGATTTTTTTGAGAAAATGCCATTAGACAGGCCTCCTGAGCTGACTGCCAGCCATGACTGCCAGCCATTACCTTCCGAAGAAACTTCATTTCTTTGGGTAGGAGGTCTTAATGTTCGTTAATGTTTTTGCCGGTATAGCAGTGGATATTTCCTTCTGTTACGTTTCTATTGTGCTTCAGATATATTTTGTCCGTCGTCCAATACCATCGCAAAAAACATTCGTGTCCTTACTTAACAAACCCTCGCAGGAAGACTCGTCTCCTGTGTTGGTTTCTGACTCAGGATCAGGAGGATTTTTGGAGTTTTTTATTGTGACAACGTAGTGCAACATTTGCTGCAGGCAACACTTATGTGATTTGTTGACTTCTAAATGAAACCTTGTTTCTTCCAGCATGTTGCTTTTATAAGGATTCATTTTGTACCTGTTGATGCTGATACTTATGCATCCAGTCTTCTTTCGATATTTTCTTTTTTTGTAATCAGGGCATCGCCTGCCTGTTTAAACAGGTTAAGAACATGATAGCAAGAATTTGCAAGAAGGGACTTCATAGTGAAAGGGGTTATTGTGCGCGTTTTTTTTTTTAATTCGCCCTGGGTGTTAAAGAACAAAAAGCTCAAATCGATTCTTCGAATGGTGCCCCTTGACAATAATTTCGTTTCGGGCGCTGAAGAGAAAGATGACAAATAATAGACATATGGTCTGGGTGTTTTCAATCGCACACTAAAAGCGATGTCGTTTGATATCAAAATTGTCATTTAAAACGTGTGATATAGAATGATAATAAAATCAATCTCATCAATTTGTTCTCACTAAAAATATCTGTATGCAATCCCGAATCAGTGTCACGGCACCCTCCAAGTTTGATTCGTTACCTGACGTACATTGGCACTGCATGAGCAGTACTGTTAATAAAAGCATTTGACCTGTGGTAACCAAAAATGTCAAGTGTGTTCCATATTGACTTCCCATGATATAATAACACGTATCGCGACATTCTATGTACATCTCGCGGCCCTTGTGTATCAGCAAAGACCAAGCAAACTGGATTTAGAAAAAAAGAAATATGGTCAGTATTTTGTGGTTATTTTGTCATCATCTGGAACGCCCCTGATAAATAAAATGTGCCGAAATAAGTGGAAATGATGCAAGAAGTGAAAAATGAAAAAAAAACAAACTAAAACATCGAGAAGCCTGATGATGGCGCACCTCTGTTGACGTCTTCGTGACATGAAAAATTTCCCACTAGGAAGTATTATCTCTTCTCAGTCAATGGCAGGTCAACCTTACCTCATAAAGTGAGGTCAGCTTGGTGTTATGATTCACGTCTTGATGCATCTCGAACAAGAACACACGAACTTTGCTTCTGGGATCTGATTTACACTTCGATGAGTCGTGTTCTTTGCAGTGGATCATTTCCACTTCGATCGTCAGGCGGTGCTTCAAGCCGGCCACAACCTGAGGGGAACATCTGGCGTCAGAAACGGAGACAAACGACAAACACCCTCAACTCCTTCATCCGTCTGATAAACGAAAAGATCTTTCCCAAACAGAGAGACATGAAGGACGCTCATTTGATTTCCAAACGTATCAGAGGAATAAATTAAGCATTCCAGCCGTCTCTGACTATCCCATCTTGTAAACATCGACAGAGCATAAGATGGATATTATGACGCATGCAGATTTTGTCATCATATTATCACAGTACCGGTGGTCGGTAAGTTTAATCAGGTACTGGACTGGATCTGGCACTTTAAAAACTCGCCAGCTTCATATCATACTTATGTGGCGCCTTATTTACCGTTTCTGTGTGACTGGCTGTTATCACATGCAAAATATAGCAAAACGGAATGACACTTGTATTGTTAAAACATGGGTTGAATTTTTTACACAAAGCTTCGAAAAATGCTTTGCCAACCTGGACAAATACAAGTTGTTGTTTTGAATGTACATATATTTTTTGGAGTTTTGTGACCCATGTTCAGAGGACGATGAAGTATGTAACATTCTTGCTCTGAAGTGAAGATATCTCAACTTCGAAATTTATTATTGCGCTTCATTTGAAAGGACTGTCAGAAAACAAGTTCCCTTGCTACATATGGAAAGTATAAGCGTATTTTCTGATGCCACCGAACACCACACAAATGACAAACAGGAGGCTGCCGCCAGAAGCGGACAATGTTGCTGTCCCATTAGCTGCATACCAACAATCACCAGCTACCAACATTTATCATCGAACACTGACACCTACCAACATTTTGCGAGAAACAGCGCAGTTGAAACGGCATGTGTAGAAATTCACACAGCATTCAGATGGCAATAGTTCTTTGAACCATGCAGTGACATCATGACAACATGACAACATGTGTTGTGAGTTTGATCTCATACTGTCGCGCTTGGTCGAAGTATCATGGCGCATGTAAGCTGCGCTTGGATGATGTGTGCCCCAAATCGCGGCCATATTTCTAGTGTACATGACGGGTACATCTTCCTCCATTACAGCATTATGTTCATCTGGCCACGCACGTCGCATAAGCCGGATAAGGTTGAGTTATGCCATGGTGATCTTTGATAAACGATAATCTGAGTTTAGGCATCAGTCGTCGTCGGGAAATCAATACGTAACCGTCTTCACTGCATTTTCACTGGAAAATGGACCAGCCCGAAAAACGTCTTTCGGGTCCTGACCTGGCCTCATTTAGAACGTCAGCGGTGAAAACTGGATGAGAAAATGCAAATTATTTTTGCAAATTACGGGCTCATTTATCGTTCATGTCGTTTACCCATGTTTCTCCATCACTACCGGTTGAAAAAAGGAACAAAACTACATCTTCGTTAGATGGCGAGCATTAAATAGATTTGTTCGGAGGACGGCTAAAATTGTTACTTAGGGCCGGAACTCATTCTTTTGTTATTGTTATTTTGACTATTTTGTCATGGATGGATCAGCTCAATACCTTTGCTTCTAATGGATCAGAACTGCAGAATTCAAGTAGCTGGAGGTCACTGCAGATCACGTGACCTTTGTCATGTGATCTTATCACCTTAATGTGTTATGACCTTAAAACCCTGAAGTCGTTTGGTCAAAATGAAAAAAGATGGGGAAAGCATATGCAGAATAGAGTTAAACGCATTTTTGCGAGCTGAGACATGTCTATCATGTTATATCTGTTGTGATGTTACACCGATTTACTGGCATATAAAGACCTACAATGTTACCTCAAAACAAATCTGGAGGCTTTAACGCCAAAATCTTAGGTGAAATCGAGCTAGAATTGCTACAACTGAATTTGGAGCCCACGATTATCTCGCGGGCCAACTTTGGTTTACATAAACTACATGAGGCGTAAAACCGCTTTTTTTTGCTTTGTGGTGCAATGGCCATCTGCAAAACTGAAATACGACACGGCTGGATGGGATGCCGGGAAACCGTGGGAAATCGCTTTGAAGAAAAACGTGAAAAACGCCCTTAAAAATAGGTGTTTGACGCATAATGTGGGTTGCACATTGGCTTCTAGGGCTGCAGGTTACAACTTGCCTATCACGGTGTATCACAAGCACAATATGTGAAATATTGCCTTCAAGCTATCGGAGCGTTAATTTAAACTAGATATAGGATAATATGCATGGCCTAGAAGATGCGGTATAGTATGCACTCATTTCCAGTTAATGTAGAGCATTTCCAAGAGATTTCCAATCGTGCAGAGGAAATCGTTTTTTTTATGCACAGTATGCCCTAGAAACTCTTTTAAAAAGTACTAACCTGGACTTCTGCACGGTAGACTTCACGAAGAATAAGAGTCATTTCCCCTGAAACCAGTTTCTGTAACAGTTTGACAGCCTTCATTGCGACTTTTAAAATATCTTTGACATTAGTCATATGCTGAAAGCCGCCCATGATCGATGACGGGACCTCCGTGACAGGTGCCGAATCAAGAGGTAGCTTCGTGATCACGTCAGGCGCCTCTTCTTTGGGAGGAAGATGGTGTGACGACTGTGACTCGGGCGGCCCGTGATCATCCTGGACCAGTTCCTGCCGACACAGAGGGTGGCCGACGTGTTAAGGATGACACCAGATGTACGAGCAAATGGAACTCCGTGCTCATATTGCTGCGCTCATGATGTAAGATGTCTGGTGGGATATCCAGGTATTTTCTTCTCATATGTCTACGTTTGAAGCTTTTAACTCTATTCCCGTGCCCATGACGCTAGAGCTTATTCCGAATGTGTGCGTGGGGTGGGGGGGGGGGCTAGTTCGCTCCCCCAGATCTCGAATACTGCATTCCCAATTTTATCGTAAGCAACGCCAATCGACTGACGATGATGTGAAATACATCTCTGTAAAACACAGCTTAAAAAAATGAAAGGTATGGGGGAGAAAGTCCCAAAGGGGGTATTTTTGATTTATCATAACTCCGCTGTTTATGGATCGGTTTCAGCGCAATTGGCATGAATCTGGAGCTAATCGAGGGGACTTCTCCTGCTGGTCAATACGTTAGGAATTTTGGGAAGATTCATTGGCATTCACAGGGTTTGTAAAATGGGAGAAACGTTGTTTTTGTAAAATGAATTAACGTGAGAGTCAGAAATATTTCTTTAGCTTTTACTGGCCATGCCAAGTTCCATGCTCCCCCCACTCTACGCTAATTGAGATTTCATACGTGACAGTCGCTCGGAAAAGTTCAGTCGAGTTGTTTGTGTGCGATTGAGTGTGGTCAAGTTTCGGAGCCTCCAGCACCCGCACGAGCCAGGCGATCGCGACACAGGTGGCACCATCAGGTGCTTCGACTCGGTGGACAGATTATGGTGTCGGTTTCAAAGCGATTTGTGGCGTGCAGCACGTGCCACGTGGCGCGAGCTGAACCTCTGCAGAATTCAGTCCATCACGGGTACAGATCAAACAGCAGTTACTGTTGACTCAAGACTTGGTGACAACGTGGGCCCCATTGGCGTGTGCGTGCTGCTGTAGTTAGCAACCACGTACGATGCACGTGACGATCCACTGGCACGTGTTTTGATATCGACTCGTGGACCTCTGAGTGCCAGAAACAGTGACCTACGCGGTTGAAATTTATTTAGTAGATAGATAAAACAGCACTAGGGCTATCCAGCCATACCCCATATGATGGGCACGGTATAAGAAGTCACGTATAGTGCGGGTGCGCCTCTTTTACATCTCTGTGTTTCCGGAGGGCGCACTGGGGCGCAAACGGTGCAGTTTGGTGCGATGATGGCTTGGAAATGCGAAGGAGTAGTCGTAATTTCGATGGATTCAGGTCGAAACGAGGTGCAGCTTAAACGTGACGCGCGAGGTGCTTAAGCGATTATCGCGTCTCCTTTGCCGCAGAACTACAACAGCTGGGCTGCAGGAAATTGGCGGGCAAGAGTACATAATACGTGGCAGTCGAAATATGTGGCTGTTGTGAATGCCAATAGCTTAAGCCTGGTGTGTGCGAGACGCCCCTGCTGAGGTGTACCCGTCTGCGATTTAAGCCTTTGGTTTGGCACCGTTGATGTCGGAGATGTCAAAGTTCGAGGTGGGCTATAAAATCACGAACGCTTTCCAAGACAAGCAAGACATAGGGCATCAGAGGCAAGATGCCACCCATGTAAACGTGCAACGTGCTGGTCTGGGCGTCCTCCGAGTGCGGTAGGGTTCACGATCCATTAATGTATGAAATTTCGATTTCGGCCCCAAATCATTGCTAAGACGCAATTATCTGCATCTAACTATGAAGAAAAGAGATGCTGCAAACCACTGCATTGGAAATGGAAGATAATATAGTTTAAATCATTGGCGTATACCCTGTGATAAAATGTAATAATTCAAAGGCGGTGATTTTGAAGTAATTAGCCTGCTGAAACGACTAATTTACATCTGGGCTCGGCCGTCACGGTAGACCCGGGTCCTCCTCTCAGTTTTCTAGTGTGCTTAAATTACTCACAAGGCCTGCGGCTTTGCTCGTGAAGATATGGATCACCGAACTAACTTTTATCGGGCTTTTCAGAGACGGCAAAAATGTGCGATTTTTTAAACAAGTATTTTTGTTACACCAGGCCGCGAAACTGAAGAACGGCAAAGTCTTTCCAAAAAGTCACCGTCTGTGACGTAGTGTTTTTTGGGGGAAATGAAATAGGCTTCCATAGATGGCTGAATTCTTTAGTTTGAATTCGTTCCACAAGTTTCCCAGAAAAGAACCTCTGACATGCCATATTGAGATACCTCAATCATATCATTCTAGGGATCATCAGCAGCCACTTTCAATGCTTCAGTCTGACTTCTCCCCCAAAACTCTGGCGAAATGTCAAGTCATTTTCGTAGCTTGACTTTTAAGGAGTAGTTGCGACAATACACCGTCGTGTAAAAAACCCACGGACTTTCAGAGATTAGCAATCCTACAATTATTTTTAATATTACCGATGGGGTTCCTACTCGACCTGCAACATGTTCCGCTACACACATGGATGGCAAACGCTTAAAATACCCTATTTGCCACCAACTAACAGAATATGAAGTTGCGGAATGAGTACCACTGTGTGGTTATCACGGTTTGTCTCACCGGGCCAACTGCAGTCACAATGACGTTACCACGATGGTCTTGGAAGAAAGTGACTTCGTTACCGTGACTCACTTCCTCTTTATCCGTACAGGAGTGAGTACTGCAGTGACTCATGTTGAAAAACATTTTCATGCGGTAGAACGTGCCGGACGGCACAACCTGAGGACATGACGCAGTGGTGTCGGAAACATGAACTTCTGCCACTGCGTCCGGACTGAATGTGATGTGTCTGAGTCAGGGCTGCTGTCGTCAAGTGAGGGTCGGTCGAGTCAGGGCAAGGGCCGGTAGGGTCAGGAAGACAATCGTTGCTGGCTGCGTGGTGGTTAGTGGAATCGGCTTAAAGTCCCTCGAGTAATTATCGCCAAAATACCTTTGAAAAAATGCACTCTTACACCACGCAGGTAACAGCACTACTATCTAATCATTACTTAACTGTACTGACTGCGAAATCCGACATGGCCATTCCCGGATGCAGCTGTTGTAATATGATTAATATGATTATTATAATTATAATTATATAATTATTTGCATAATTGTAATAATAATTTCATTATAACTTATAGTTATTGTAATATAATTGTTATAAATAATACCTCGCACGGAACTGCGATATCCAAACAACAGAATATCTGTGATGAAAAACAACTAACGTACACGACGCATGAGGAATGAATCCAACTGCCAAGTTTGAGAGGGACAAAAATTGTTAAGTTAACTAGCAATCAAGTTTACTTATGATTGCATTCCGTCCACGCAGAGATAGAAAATGTTGTACAGGACTACAGCCAGCCACCGAATGCATTTCCTCCAATATTGTCTATTTCGTTTCCCGGTAACGATTATTTAGGAGCAGTGCATGTCTTCTATTATATACCGTAACGTCGGTCATCACCCTCACTATTTTGCCCCCTCTTCCGACCCGTACAAAATTTATGTGATTATGTGCGTTGGAAATAAATATTCACCCGTCAGGATAACGGAAGTGCTGCCTAACGGGTAAGCAATATGAGATTAAATTAGAAAAAGTTTAAGTGAACTAACTTTAATAACTTTTCAAGTGTCTTGAATAATTTTTTTGCACAAAACATGGAACAGCTGTTCTTAACATTCTGACGAAAACAAGATGTCGCACGATTATTCTGTTGTGATCATGACCTCGTTAAGTAAACGAGAGCTTCGGCACCTGATCGCCGACTTTGTTAACCCTATTCCCGGAGGGCTAGACGGTATGGTCGATTCCCGGCAGGGGGGGGGGGCGGATTCGGCCCCCCCCCTGAGATCTCGAGAGCTACTTGTCCGATTTCATCGCAACAAACGGCAATCAATTTGCCGTCACGTGAACTACATTTTTATAAAAAGAGATTCCTCAAAATTTCGAAATTTGTGGATACAGGGGGGAAAAATGTCAAAATGGGGGGTACTTTTGGACTTCTTATAACTCCGTTGTTTATCGACCGATTTCAATGAAACTGGCATGAATCGAGAGATTATGGATAGGGATTTTACCATGGGTCCCCAAATATGAAATTTTGAGAAAATTCATGGGCGTTCACAGGGTTTCAAAAATAGGAGGATTAATTTTTTAACAACTGAATGAACAAAAGAGGCAAACACCCTTTTTTGGCTTCTGCTAGTCATGTTATACCAAAGAAGTACAAATGGCATTACAATGTTTGTATAATGTTAGCATAGGCGGTGCCAGGGACATGAAAAAGGGGGAACTGCCATGGTCACACGTTTCTCAGATCAACTTCTGACCTTTGACCTTAAATGACCTCCAGTGACCTTGGGGTCACTTGGAATGATCTCCTGCGCATTTAATATTATCTTTAAACGTTTTCAATCATTTGAATTCACTCTATTTCAAAAATTTCGTTTTATGGCTATTGCGATATAGGGTACGCGCACTGACATTTTAGGTCATAGCTCCGTGACCCGACCTGATATCAAGCTAAACCTTGGTACAAAAGTAGAAGGCACCCTTCTACGTCATATATATTCCGGATTTGGCATTTGAAGAAACGGCCCTGAAATTATGGCGAAAAAAACAAATTTTGACTTTTGACCTTGACCTGACCTTGTAAAATGACCTCAGGAGAACAAAACTATATCTTCACATTGCCCAACTATTTAAGCTATAAATCCATATAAACTTTTAAGTTCTATCTTAAAAACTCTGTTTTTGGCAGACATTTTCCTTTTACCCTTAACATGGCCAAAAATGGCATGAGGTGCCTCCCAAAAACGTTGCCTGGCTCCGCCCCTGTGCAAAATAGAACTTTGAAATTTTGTCACGGCACGTAGAAAGAATAGCTAGGAAAAGTCACCAAGTTTCGTGAAGCTGCGTTAAAAAGCCTAGAATTGGCAAGCAAAAAACCCGAGGGGGGCGGATTCCGCCCCCCCCTGCCGGGAATAGGGTTAAAGGTGTCGCCGCCTCACAAAAGCTGGTATTTTAAAACATTTTAAATGACAAGGCCTGCCTACGTCTACCGTCCACTGCATCATAAATAGGGTACTGACTCGAGGAAATGTCGATCATGCAGGGAAAGTGACCAATACCTTACGAATGTAACTGGTGCGGGCTGCAAAGGGCAAAGGGGACATGGCACAGCGCCTTCTTGCCTGAATATCTGTAATTTCCCAAACGTACGTGAGGAAGGTCATGCGAGAGGAATGGGCGGCATACTGCGAGAGAATAAAAACTTCCGGAGCCACCAAATCCCAGCATGCAACACAGAAGACCCGACTTTGCAAACCCTCACATGGACCAATGAGAAGTGCCAGAGAGGAGGAGGTGCTTGTGAACGATGAGTCCTATTTTAATATCACAGTGGAAGTCAAACGCCAGTTAACGCCGGCCTTTATATCCCGGCAGGGGCAGATGTGTTTAACCATGCCAGATAGAAGACGGAAAGTACGTTAGCGCGGAAACTTCTTGTCTGAGTGTTCATGATGTCACATTCCCATGCATGTGGCGGGTCCAGTCATCATGCCAAGCAAAAGCATCAGCAGCCATGTATACCGGGAGAGTGCCTGTGCGAGGTTTGATTACCTCTCACAAACGACAAATACAGTGAGAAAGATGTTCTGTTCTGGTCAGACTTTGCAATCGTTCATTACTTCCGCCTGACGAATCTCTCGGAGGAGGCAAGGGTACCCGTCGTACCTCGCCACATGAATCCCCTCTGCGCCCCCCCCCCCCCCACTTCTCCGCACATACGACCAATGGAAGACGTCTGGGGGTGGGGGTCAACCAGAGGGTGTAAGGAGGAGGCTGGAAGTAATCCGAATCTGACCGTCATCTAAGCCCCAGAATCCGGCGAGTGATCAGACAAGCTGACCTGGAGGCACCGCGGACAACGGGAGGATGCCAGCGCCTGTGTGCCTTTCAGATCGCAAGAAACTTGTGTCAGAGATCCACTGAGTCCAATCAAAACAGCATGAAATACAGAGTTTGTGGCCTGATTTTCGTTCTTATAGATCAAAAACTTGACATTCCACCTGATGCATTACTTTTCCAATCTCATAGTGCTCACGCGTTACATACGTTTATGCCAGTACCAACAGCAACTGAAAATGCTAATGACTATTTTTGCAGTGAAAGTTCCGGTCAGAGTACTGGTTCTTTTCTCCGCCTAAGGCTGCCTAAGGCCTAGCATGGACCTTAGGTACCTATGTGCAAAAAGTTCATCGAGACCTCACCCGGGAGCAAAACCTCGTATTTGGAAACATTGTTATGGAATATATAGAATATATGGAAGCACCATGTCACTCTGCAACAAGTTCGTGCTATGGCAGACTGCCTGCTGCGCTATCCCTTTTAACCCGTCCCCGACTGGGGGGGGCAGTTGACTGCCCCCCTGGGGTTTTTCTGGGACTGCGAGAGAACCAACAAACACAGAGTTACGAAACTTTGTGTACCTTTTGCTCCATCAATTTTACGTCCCGTGTCAAAATTTTGACCTCAGGTCAGGCCAGGTGCCTAACCTAGGTCAGGTCAAACAGACCTATGTCAAAGAAAGTTTAGCGCCCTCTAACTTTTTCGCAAAACAAGATATCTCAATAATACTTTCAGGGATTAATGACCGTGATAGATGCAACAAACCTGCTATCTCAGATTTTTCGGAATTTTCCGGGTCATTGACCTAAGGTCAAGCCCATTTTTAAGACATATCGCCGTTTTTTTCGGAAATTGACGGAATATTACATAACATTTTTAGTGTGGAGTGAAGCAGACATCTAGTTACCGTCATTGGGCAAAGTATCACTGACTTCCATTCATTGACCTGAGGTCGCCGTCAAAATCGACGATGAATTACTCAGAATGGATAGAAAATGGCAGAACTAGCTTGCACAGACGTAATTAATACTAGGAACCTCAAAAAGTTTCAAAAAGTAGCATATTTTGGACACAAACAGACTCTCGCGAATAAAGCTCCGCCAACTTTGTAGAATGGTAACTAATCAATTTTTCCAAAATTTAAGCATGAGAAACCATCACAAGAACCACAAAGATCAATAAAATGGACATAGATCATCTTTTTTCGCAAAAATAAAGGAACGCTAAAATTAGTTCCCGTCAATTTGGTACCGCATACGGCCGCGGCGCACACTGACGGCTGACGGGAGAATTACGGTGTCTTTAACTCAACGTTTCGGCGTATATATTGAACAAATCTGGGGAAAGTAGACGTGGATCGGCATCCGCGGACATTTACTTGTGCGTTGGTGCCTTTACCGATGCGTTATTGGTCACAGCCCTTGAGATTCAGGCCATTTCTCGGTCTCATGCAGTCGGCTATGAGAAAACATATATAGGGCGTAAATTGGCTTACATATTATCTAAAAATAAAAATGAGACCAGTTTCGAGCTCCACTCGTCACAGGCTTTCCAGCGGTATGCTTATTTTTATCGTGCGACCAACCGTTCGTGAGTTAGAGGGGGGGCTGTCAACTGCCCCCCCCCCCAGTCGCCGATGTTCGGGACGGACCGACGGTCGTGCGCGGGTTAACGCACTCAAGCTAAGCTTAGGAAGAGGTTGCCGTGGCACATTTGTGGAGATTCAGGCACTCCAGTCCATTCACTGTGAACGACTAATCCCAAGTTGAAAGAAATCCTGAGCAGTCTCGTCGAATCAGCAGCAGCATGATCGGCTTAACGAAGAGGTGTGTCCTTAGGCTGAAGGTTTCGCAGGTGTTCTCCGCGGTGGAGGATGGTCTGTGTGGCAAACTGGAGGCCTGGTGTAAGAAGCCTTGCATATAATGCAACTGATCGACGGACCGGAGACCTATTTGGGTTGCGCTTTTGGCCCTCGTGCTCCACAGTGACGAAGATTGGTCCATTGCCGACAGAATGTGGCATCTGTGAAGCGCAAAAGAGCGGCCCGCTTGTGGCTCAGGCCGAGTGTTATCTAGTGCTATCACATGTCATCTACATTTACAAGGCGTGATTATATAGGAACAAATACATGGTAAATGGAATGACCCAGGTACCCCGCTTCTACAACTTCAAAGAGCCATCTTCCCGCCAACAGCCCAATGTACGTAAAGCAGTCTTAAGGAGTACTGGAAGAGGACTGCAGAAAAACATTCACGATCACCGTCGGTTATCCTTATATACACCCTGCGAACGGAAGTGACGGCAAAGAAATCACATGATGGCCAGCAAATTAGAGTTTTTGTAACAGCTAAACATCAAATATGAAGAACAATGAAGGAACAGTCTAGCGGAAGGAGCAAGGGAGCAAGGGAAGTGTTAAACGTTAATGGAAAAATGCGCGATTTGCTAACGATTGGATGACGGTTAACGTGAAAGGAAGGTGGCCGCCCACGAACAAAGAGATCGTTGGTTATGTGCTGAGGTAGCACATTGTTGGATTCTGGAGTCGTCTCAAACGGCGGGCACAGTGCGTGATGGAACATGACATGTGGTGTAGAGAGCTCGGTCTTCGTAAGACATAGTAGAGCTAACATTTTTTGTGGGGAAAATAATACTTTGCTACATGGCCATCCCCTGACAATTCTTAGTGTGCACTGATTTTCGGGATCCTTCCGATGTTTCCAAGCAATGCACAGTTCTGCGCTTAACACGTTACCATCCGTGTCAAGTCTATACGGGCCGTGGAAAATGTGGCATTTCCCTTCGTCGTATTTTCGGGTAAAGCGGATGGCGCAGTTGATTCTCAGTCATCATGAGGTACCAACGTGTTCAAGACGTTCAGAACTAACCTAATTCGTTCACAGCAATATAGACGGGCCGCAAATATGGGCAGAGTGCGGGCTGAGTGTGGGCCGGGCGTTCGCTGCCTTGATCTGGCCTATAATACCTATATCTCACAACCCTATAATATTGCCGGGTCCATTTTATCGTGCCCATTTATGGCACCACGCAGCAACTGTACAGAGGACACAGCCGAATAGGAGATGGGAGAAAACCGTGAGGAATCGCTCTGAATCTCCGTAAAAGTAGAGTTTTCACAACTCATGCATAACACGCGTTAACTTCTCCGAACACAGTCTACAGATTGGCTATCGCTGTTCAAAATACGAGAAAGAACATGCCCTTTAGAAGCACAGGACGTAATTTCTGAAGTAAACGTCATTCGTAAAAAAATGAGTAGTCATCACATTGGTCTTACAAAAGAAATAAGGACAAGTTTGGACGTTTGATGACAGGCCACAAGACGACAGCATCCGGAGGTAGACAGTCAAAGAAACTATACCGTCCTCACCGCGCCACTGTCAGCTAAAAATGAAACGGTTATAGTACTCAGTACGAATGGTTAATCACATACGCCATGATAAATCAAGATGGGCCTGATCAAATATAGACGATGTGAGGTGAGTAAGGTGATATGTCATCCCAAATTATCTTATCTTTCCAGTTTTTACCTCATGTTCGGTTGACGTGAACAGCTGCTGCAGCGATCTTCGAATTCGAAGCTTGTGCTGAGCATAGGCTACTGCATAGGCCGTGACTCCTACACTCGATTGAGCAATTCCAGTTAACGTTTGATTTTGAGGCGAAAGCTGGACGTGCCGTCATGAATGTGACAGACCGTGCGGTAGACAGCAGGACCATATATTAGCTAGTTGCCAGCTGACCCATGAGATAAATATTGAGCGTCGACTTGAGCCCGTCCGTTTAAAGCATATCATAATACCTTTTGAACGACAAAACGATTTCAGATGGATTCTTTGGTTATGGCAGGGGAAACTGCCCAATGGGCGCCACCCGGCCTAATTGCGTCGCCCCCATTATCTCCTAATTGAGAGAAATGATTAACAGATGAAGGACATTTTCCGAGAGAGAAAGCATGGCTGCAGATTTGATCCTTTTCTCTTTCTCTCTGACAGCGTTACAGACGTGTGGTGCGTCCGTGAAGTTTCAGTGCAAATCTGAAATAATTTTCCGGCTTGTGATATCCGTGTGCAGCTGTTCTTTCAATACCGTGAAGCAAAATTCATCCGATGCAGTGCTTTCATTGTGGAATTACGCTTCCTATTTCACTAGAACAGAGATCATACATGCGGGCAATTTTATCCTCGGGTAGTTTTGTTATGGTACAGCCATTGCCTTTTTTGCGCCACCATTTGCAATGCCCAGTTGCGCTATTGACGCAGTCAGGGCAGGACTAACTTCGGTGTGCTGAAGATTGTTCCAGTGTTTCGCACAAGTCTGAGACCCATTTAAAGCGAGAATCACGGGGAAGAGATTTCAGCTGCAGAAGGGAAACATCGACACGCGTCCGACCGTGGGTCGGCGGAGATCACGTCCGACTGGGGGATTGACCGCCCCCCTCTAGCTAACGAACGGTTGGTCGCACGACAAAAGTAAACACACCGTTGGAAAGCTTGTGACAAGCAGAGCTCAAAACTGGTCTCATTGTTAGTTTTGGGTAATATGTAAGCCAATTTACGCCCTGTATATGTTTTCTCATAGCCGACTGCATGAGACCGAGAAACGGCCTGAATCTCAATGGCTGTGAATAATAACGCATACGTAAAGGCACCAGCGCACAGATAAAGGTCTCCAGCTTTATTCGCGAGAGCCTGTTTACTTCCAAAATATGCAATTTTTTAAACAATCTGGTGTTCTTGTATTGCTTGCGTCCGTGCAAGCCAGCTCTGCCATTGTCTACCCATTCTGAGTAATTCGTCGCTGATTTTGACGGTTGTACATTTTGGTTCACAACAGTTATTCGTGACCTGACCTCAGGTCAATGGCTGGAAGTCATTGATACTTTGCCCATTGACGGTAACTAGATGTCTGCATCACTCCACACTAAAAATGATCCGAAAAATTCCACTAATTTCCGAAAAAAACAACGTCATTTCTTAAAAATGGGCTTGGCCTTAGGTGAATGACCCGGAAAACTTAAAAAAAATCCGGGATAGGAGAGTTCTTGCAGCTTTCAAGATCTCTAATTCCTGAAAGTACCATTGTGATGTCTTGTTTTGCGAAAAAGTTACTGGGCGCTAAATTTTTTTGAACATAGGCCCGTTTCACTTGACCTAGGCCAGACATCTGATTTGACCTGAGGTCAAAACTTCGACTTAAGGTGTAAAAATGATCAAGCGCAATCCTAGAAAAACCTCAGGGGGCGGTCAACCTCCCCCCCCAGTCGGTGGAGGGTTAAGAGTGAGGCAGAAGCGTTGCCAGAGCTTCCTTGGGAAGACTGTAGCCGTCAGTGCTCTTCCCCGCTGAGTCCATTTAGCCCCCGCTGTCCACGCTGGCCGCGAAAAAACTAGTGTAAAGCACCATTTTTTCCCATCCATTACGTATCCTGGCGACACCCATGGAACGAGGGCCTCGCATCGATCTTGCGGGTCAACATTTTTCATATTTTAGCCAAGTCATTTGGAGAGGTTGGCTCGCCGGTGACAATACTCTCTGTACAAGTGTCAATACATGAATGCGGGAGTGGATGATGACAGATCATTTCAGGCTTTGTGGGATAACGGGCTCATCGGACATCTTGTTTCCAAGCATTAACACGCGCAGTGAAAGGGGGTTTCGCGCTAACGCGCAATGGAAAGGAGCGCACAAAAGTGCCCCCTTTCCAGTTTCCGATCTCGGAAACGGGAAAAGCTAGAGACATGTTATTGTATGGAAAGGGTGGAGCTATAACCATATTGTGTACAATTTTCATGACACTAGGTCAATATCTTTAAGGTCAAATGGGGCCAAATGGCCAACTTTGGACACCTTTCTCGGCACGTACAGACAATTCCGTACGACTTTTGAAACGAAACGGGAAAAAGGTGTTTGCTTGAGCGTTAAAACGTGGAATACAGCAATTTCCATTCATTTGGCGTCTTGACTGAGGATTTCGGGTCGAGGTCATGTCAAGTCATTGACCTATGGTGTCCAGATCAGATTTTAAGCAACACCGGATAACTTGAGTGTAAATAAGGACACTAAACGCATATTTTGGCGTATTTTCAGTACAGGTAGCCAACATCGGTATATTTGACCACTCCTAGCGTTTACTAACGTCCGCAAGGTTAAAAGAAGTGAAGCAAGGTCATTAACCCTGGATGATTTTTTTTTTTACTCCCAAGTAAGTTTTATGTCAACTGTCTGCGCGAAAGTTGTTTCGTTATGATGAAACCAGTCACACGGTTTGGGTGCTGTAAAACGTAAAAACAATATATATATATATATATATATACGCTTATACGTAAATGTATATACGTATAGACATATGAGTACCAATGTGCCAAAAGTGTTCTAGGAGGGTCTTTGAATGTATATTTCGTGCAAATCGACATAGTGCAAAGCAAATCTGGACCAAGTCGCAAAGTAGTCATCCTTGACCTTTGATGACCTTAAGCTGCACTAACCCTGGTATATATAAGCGTATCACTGTGCGGACATGTGTTTTATTAGGGTCTTTGAATGCATATTTCATACAAACCAACGTGTTGCAAAGCAAATCTGGATCAGGTCACAAGCTAGTTCACCTTGACCTTTGATGACCCTGAACATTATTGGCCCTGGCTTTGGTCTTGGTACATCCATCACTTATGCCCGCATGATGTCGCTTGATTCTGCTCATACGGTAATCTCAAGTAGAATGCTAGTCCTTACACAAAGTTCCCATTTGCCAGCGACGACCGTCATTTTCGTTATCTTTGCTTGACTTCAAATGCTTCAAACTTCAAAAATTTCTGGCCGCATTCTGATTTTTCTCCGTCGATCGACGAGTTATTCATATGATACAAAGTAGCCGCAACCAACTCCGATCTGTTCTCGAAATTTTCAAGACAAAAAGGTGGGGGTACAAAAAGAACCCTCTTCAATTGCGCGTCTTAGATGAAAGGGGTTGGAGTGCAAGATTTTTGTGAAATTCAAATCGATACTTTTACTCTGGAAGCGGACACTGACCTTATATTCCGGAGTGGATGTCTTATGAACATGAAGAGGCAGCCTGCCGGGAAAATTCTGTGAAAAATGTGTTAGGGATTTTTCAAGTAGTTCGTTCACGGCAGTGTTGTTTTTCATGGGGACAAACGTTCCTGTGGACATTTCCTCTTCAGCGTGGGTGGAGCCATGTAGCAGCCCGGGCAGGCCCTTCACTTGATCAGATGGCACCTGAAACGAACAAACAATTGTGACATCACAGAAAGAGGATTCCACGTCGTCCCTTGCGTTGAAAAAGATGAGCGGAACCACATTGTTTTGTAATGGCTTCGTCTACTTTTATCGACACTTTGCATGATTTCAGACCAACAGCAAAATTTTTTCTTTTGTCATACTTAGTAGGGTGCTGTCGATCAAAGGAGCGTCTTGCCGACACATATCATTTCGCCATTGACTATCGCAGTTAGCGCAGTCCTATTTACCGCGGGAACAAAAATCACTTCCTCCCCCGCCGCCCCAGATCTGTTTTGAACTCCTGGACCGATTCAAAGTGTTCAAGCCCATTCGAAAATAACTTGGATTCTTAATAGTTTTATGCACATTAAACTTTCAGTTTTTCAAGTTCTGGCTTCAGGTCTAGGCCCAAAGAGACCGCTATTTTACTGTGTATTATCTCTGAAAGCACTGGACCAGTTTGAACAAATGCAACTACAGTATCGGATAAGGACAAAGTAATGAACTACGTTCTTTATGGCAGGAGAAGCTTGGGATCGAGTTGGCGCGCAACAGATATATATATATATATATATATATATATATATAATTCTTGTATATATATATATATATATATATATATATATATATATATATATAAGAATGGCATAGTAACAATATATATTCGTGTATCGCGGTATGACGTTTTCTTTCAGTCTTGTTGAGAGGGACTGCAACGGTAGATTTTAACAGCCTCCTTACCGTTTTTTTCCATTAGACCGAGCCGTCGTCTTAAGATCGTTGGTTAATCGTGAAGTGAGGGTTACAGAAACATCAATTTGCTAACGTTTCGAGAAAAAATCGTCTTCAGAATGCAGGTAATGAGCCCCACGATACACTTTGCACTTGAACAGTTTCATACAAGGCAATGTGTATTAGATGTAAAAGTGCTTCGATAATTCGAAACAGTGAAAATTCTGTGTAAAGTTTCCTCTGTCAGGCCAGCTGAAGTCAAGATGCGCGTTTATACGTGCATTTGGAAAGCTGCCAGATTCCCGGCCAGATTGGCCAGATTGACCAGGTTTAAAATAAATGCTGATTTAAACTGCTATTGGTTCTGGAAAGGCGTGTTTTATCATTGTTGAACAGAATGAATGGATTGCAATCCAAACAAGCTTGAAATAAAAGAAGAGACCTTGACTTTCCGTACTACATGCCATGAGTAGTAATTTCTTCGCGTGTTCTGCGGTTTATTTGGTAGCCTCTGGCCAGCCTGGCCGCGTCTCGCCAGTGCGGCCGCTGGCCAAATCCAGTGGTTCACAAAGGCTACTTATCTTGACGAGGATGAAAGATTTTCCAACGAAGGCGCTGATTGGTCGTAGACTGATAAGCTGGAAGCGCAGGGAGAGCGACGAGGGAGCGGAAAGTTCCTTTACTCGTTGTGCACGTGGTCCTTGTTTAAGATCGTAGTGTCTGCGTTTGAAGCGATTTGTGGTTTTCAAAACGTAAAGAAGGTAAGTGGGCTGGTATACAGAGTTAGTCTGCTGTAATTTCATGCAAACCAGCAAAGGTCGCAGGGGTGCTTACACTGCCATGTTTAACAACAAGTGAAGGGAACGTGGAGGAAACCTAGAACCTCGCGGATGCTTAAACTGGCCAGAAAGGTGCACCCTGGCCAATCTGGCCGGGAATCTGGCAACTTTTCAAATGTCCGTATAAATGCGCCTAAGGTTATCCCCTAGACTGCATGTCACTGGTTATTCCATAGCCCTAATGTCACGGACGATTTAATCTGGATTTTAAATGTAGGTTTAAATTTTTGCATCAGAAATGACCCCATCTACGTAAAGACGGAGCACTGTCACGAAGGTACATGATAAGTCGTTGTGACAGAGAAGTTGAAGCTTCATTATGGTGTGATTTACGATCTTGGTGTGAACGCATGTATTGATACACTACATTAGTGCTTTTCAACGTGCCGTTTCTTCTAGGCAGATTTTTGCTCATGATAAGGTTTGGATATTTTTTCGGTAATAAATAATAAGACTATTTTCTTTTCTTCTCCGAGGGTTACGTCTCTTGTGCGTTTGCGTATGTTTTCCATTACGTTTTGGTCTGTTTTGTAAGCTGGCGTTTTCTGATCGTAGAATAGTCTGATTTGACTCTCGCCCATGTTAGTCTTTTAGGTACCATGATGTCCTCTAGTTTGATTACATTTTTGCCCATGTTAGTCCTTTTGTACATCATGGTGTCTTTGTATAGTCTGATTTCTTTGTCAACATGCGCGTTTGCGTAGCTGTTTTAATCTGTCGAGTTCAGAGTCAAGCGATAGCCACTTAAAACAGGTGCGGAAAGCACGTATGATGAAGGCCATAACGACACGGATGTTGTATCGTACCGGCCACTCACTGTCAGCGGACATACACCGACCCTAATCAGGCGCCTTTTGATACCCTGAACAGAACTGTCATCAATACGTCAACAAAAATGTCATCAACGTAACGACAGTACATGTCAAGTTTATCCGATTTAGTGTTACAGAAGACTTCTGCTTGAATCTTCCCCGTGTAGTTATCAAGCGTGCAGAGGACCCAGTGGTGAGCCCATAGTCACTCCGTCGATCTGACGGTAGAGTTGGCCACCGGAGCCGCGGACCAACGTCTCTGCGGCACAGGCGCAAAGAAGCTTCCGAAAAATTGATCGGAGTAGCTTCATCCGGCACTGCCAGGTATGTTTTTGTAACCGCGACCTCCAGGGGGTGTCAAAAAGGGCAGCCCCCACTATCTCAGGATCTAACCGTCTGATCTAAGCAGGTCTGCCATTAATCAGCAGCTCTGTGTGTTGTGCTCGGAAAATACTGTGTTAGCCCTGATCACCACTTCTTTTACCCAGCATGCAAATTGTTCCAATTATCATGCATGTAACCTAGCATGACCTCCAGTGTTGAAATATCACGGTTGTATGTCCTTTTGGGGGCCGTATCCTATGTAAAATTCAAATAATTCATGCGTTATGTTCAACAGTGTTATAAAACAAACGAAGCGTGTTCACGAAACACACACACACACACACACACACACCTCCTCAGAGGCGAAATTTAGTATGCAAAGGTTCATTTATGACGTCATATACCCATGACCTGCTTTAGCATGCAAATGATTTTAACGTCAAAAGATGTAGAATTAATGGATGAACAAGTACAGAAAATTTGGTTCGGCTAACTCTAATGGTTCAGAAATTATTCAAGAAAAACCGAGGGGGTTGCTATCCCCCAGGCGGTGCTGGATAAAGAGGCGGAAGGCTGGGGTGTCTGCACACTCGCTCTGTGACGTATTCAGTCATCTCATGAACAGGTTCATTTGTAATTTTATTCTCTACATGGAGAGAAGCCAATGAACCTTTAGGTGGTCTGTTACGTGGAAGGTCTACAA
This sequence comes from Capitulum mitella, assembly GCA_030062745.1. Classification (NCBI taxonomy): domain Eukaryota; kingdom Metazoa; phylum Arthropoda; class Thecostraca; order Pollicipedomorpha; family Pollicipedidae; genus Capitulum; species Capitulum mitella. The sequence continues at coordinate 36,817,198 of CP099839.1, forward strand.
ATTCATCAATTGGGGAGAGGCTGAGCTGGGTTGGCGCACACAAAACAAGGAGGTTGTTAAGGCGCTTAGCAAGATGATACGAAGGAGCGGGCCTGTGGGGAATAGTATAGCCAATAGGATAACCATCTTTATGAGTTTTTACTTTGGTCTAGGCGTATCTTGGTGTGCACTCCCCGGTTATCTTGGTGAAGTAGATGTCTCCCTCTACTGCGCTGGCTGGACTCGGAAGTTTGTTAACAGTGGTCTTAAGTTGCGCAGTGGTGTCCCGCGTAACCCTGGTGAACTTGGAGGAATCGCGGAGAATGGTGTCCATGTTTGAGAGATACTCTGCTTTGTCCATGATGACGAAGACGTTGGACTTGTCAGAGCGATGTATAACGATATCTTCATTGTTATGGAGATATCTTGCTTACTTTCTTAGATTGTGAAATGTAAAGCCACCCAAGTTTTATTCTGTATTTTCCATTATGTATATTTTTGTATATATGTAAATCGTAAACCCAATTGGACCCCAGCCCAAAGTTTCTCCCGGCATAAAGAAGGTTGTATTTTTAATTATCATGCCCATAGCCCGGGACCATGTAAATACTATTTATGGCTTTATTAAGTCAGAAATTAAACAGACTACGGTCATGGATTCAGTTGTGTTTTTTTCAAATGTGGTAGGGTTTTCACGGTTACGAGTTCGCACCTCTTACTCTCGCATACAATCAAATCACGCATGCTACTAGCTCCCTGCTCTCCGTCCACGGCACGTACTCGCTAGCAGACTTCATAATTTTTCGCGCAACCTCCTTGTTCAGGCATCTGATGCTCTTCCACGACCTATGTCTAAGACCTGCATTCAGTTCAACTTCCCTGCCACTCTTGAATATGATGTACTTACTCATGCCCCCAGTACCTTCAATGCGCATCAGATGAGGCCATACAGGTGAAGTTATCGCACGGAAAATGTACGGGATTCGTTTGTTCTGGAATGATTTGCGTTTTGATGCTGTGGCACATGGCGAAATCCGACTGAATCATATCGTTTCTTGTGTGGTAATGCCTGATGTAGTGAGTCATGAGACATTCCTTTGTGCGTCCTGCATGGTAGCTGCCTCCATTCATCAAAGCAAAACTTTTGAAGAAAATGTCATTAGGCAGCCCCCTGGACTTACTGCCACCCATGCCACCATCTTCTGAAGAGACTTGGTTCTGGGGCAATCCTAAACTTGGTCCTAAAGTGTGTTAATGCTTTCATCGGTATAGTATTCGATATTTCCTTGTGCCACGTTTCCAATGAGCCTCAAATATAATTCACTGTCTGTTACCATCGTGAAAACTTTGATGTCCTTAATAAACAAGCCTCTTCGGAGTATTTGTTACTTGCTTTGTGCTGGTTTTTGGCTCAGGGTCAGGAAGATTTTTGGATTTCGTCCTCATTTTGACAACCTTGTGTAGCATTTGCTGCAAGGTCGGTTAGGGTGATTCGTTAACTTCAAGACTAGACCTATTTTCTTTCACAGACACGTAGTCGGGATTTTCCTCGGGGGGGGGGGGCAAATGTCAGATTTTGTAATATGTTCCTGGCATAGGACGAAGTTTATAGTAAAAAACGGTAATTTTATATTATATGTACCCACGGGAACAATCATTCTTATTAATACTTACCCAGAGGAATATTTATGTTTGCTTTTGCAACATATATATGACCACAATACCGCATTCCTGCGAAATCGCTATATATCCAGTATTGACCGCCCGCTTGGGGTGGGATGGGGCCATGGCCCCATCCCACCCTTGGCTACGGCCCTGTTCTTTCAACATGGTGCTTTTCTCAGGACTTTTTGCAGTGGTTCATGCTGAAAGTTACATGTTCACATTTTCTTCCCTTGTTGGACGATTTCTTTTCTTTCGTGATTGGGGTATCGCCTGTCTTTTGACAGATTTACTAATATCGGTATCCGGTATTCGGTATTCGTGTATCAGGAAGCATCTACAAAGTGGGTTTTATGCCACGAGTCAGTACATAACGACACAGAAACGGCGGTCAGTTTGTCAGAGACTTAAAACGAAATTCGTAGCTTTAAGTGTAATATAGCAGCAGACAGTTGCAAGAATGCACTTAACCATGAAACGAGTTATCGTCTGCAGTTTGTTTTTTTAAGACCAGTTTTAGACCAGATTCAGTTTGTTTCTTTTTTACGACCGCCCTGGATGCTAAGAAAAGATGAAATCGGTGCGTGAGTGGTGCCCTCTCACACGGATTTGATTTCGGGATTTGAAGAAAACCATAGCACGTAACAGAAGTAGTCTGAATCCTTTGTATAGCATATCCAAAGCTCTACTGTTTGATATCAAAACATTACAATTGCCACTTAAAATATGTGATACGGAACGACAGTTAACTCCGCCCCATCAATTTGTTCTCATCCCTTTAAAATCCATATATTATGTGATCTCGAAACAATGCCACGTCATATTCAGAGTCTGATTCGTTTTCTGACGTACATTGACAGCGCGTGTAAAGCACTGCTGATAGAAACAGACCTGTGGTAACCAAATACGTCAAGAGTGTTCAATATGGATCTCTCATAACATAATACGCATCGCGACATATCAAGGTCCCGCAGCTCCTGTGTACCAACAAAGACCACGGTAATTCGATTTAGACAAAAAGGTAAACATTTTCAGTATTATGCCGTTATTTTGTCATGATCTAGAACGGCAGTGATAAACAAATACGCCGAAACGCGCGGAAATTATACAAGAAAATGTCGAGAATCCCAATGATGGTGCACCTTTGCTGATGTTTTAGTCACATCAAAAATTTCCCATGAGGAAATATTATTAGTGCATGGTAGGTTAACCTTACCTCATGAAGTGAAGTCAGCTTGGTGTTATGATTCACGTCTTGATGCATCTCGAACAAGAACACACGAACTTTGCTTCTGGGATCTGATTTGCAGTTCGATGAGTCGTGTTCTTTGCAGTGGATCATTTTCACTTCGATCGTCAGGCGGTACTTCAAGCCGGCCACAACCTGAGGGGAACATCTGGCGTCAGAAACGGAGACAAACGACAAACGTCCTCAAACTCTTTCATCCGTGTGATAAACGAAAAGATCCTTCCCAGAGACACATGGAGGACAGCCATTCGATTTCCAAATTTATCCGAGAAACAAATTAACCATTCCAATCGTCAGTGGCTACCCGACCCTCTGAACATCGACGGAGTATAAAATGCATATTTTGATGTATTTTGATGCGCGCAAATTTCATCACCATATTACCACTGTACCGTTGATCAGTATATTTAATCTAGGACTGGAGGGACTCATTTTCAAAACTTGCCAGCTGCATGGAATAAATACGTGGCACCTTTTTACCTTTTCTGTGTGACTGGCTGTTATGACATGCAGGAGACAACAGAATGGATTAACACGTGTCGTATCGTTAAAACGTTGTTTAGATTTTTTTACTTATGGAAACACACCTTCAAAGCAAAACTTTTGAAGTGTGTTTTGTCCAAGATTGCTGTATTCTACAGTTTTATTAGCCTGGGCATATACAAAATTGTTGTTTTGGTTTTATATCTTTTTTGGAAAATTGGGGTCTGTATTCGCAGAATAATGCAAGTATGTATGTATGTAAGTATGTATGTATGTATGTATGTATGTATGTATGTATGTATGTATGTATGTATGTATGTATCTATGTATGTATGTATGTATGTATGTATGTATGTAAGTATATAAGATTCCTACTCTGAAATGAAGGTAACTCAACCGTATTCCTGGCAGGGGACAGGCTGAATCTGCCGCCCTCGGAATTTTTGCTTCCAAAGTCCAGGGTTTTTGACTCAGCTTGACGAAACTTGGTCACTTTTCCTAGCTATTGTTTCACGAAATTTTTCACAAAATTTCGTGATTCTATTTCGCTTAGGGGCGGAGCCAGGCCACGTTTTTGGACGGCACCTCACGCCGTTTTTTGCCCTATTGAGCGTAAAAGGAAAGTGACCGCCAAAAGAACTTGTTTTTGAAATAAAAGAAGAAGTTTTATTAAGTTTTATTAATTTCTATCTTATTTAAGATAGAAAGTTTTATTAAGTTCTATCTTAAAAACAAAAGTTTTTTAAGATAGAACTTAATACTTGACATGGATGTATAGGTTAATAGTTGGGCAAAATACAGCTATAATTTCGTTCATCTGAGGTCGCTTAACAAGGTCAGGTCAAGGTCAAATATCAAAATTTGGCTTTACAGTTGAACTTTTGGCGCTGTTTTTTTTTAAATGCCAACCTCGAAATATATATGGCATAGATGAATATCTTCTACTTGTGTACCAAGTTTCAGCTTGATATCAGGTTGGGTCACGGAGCTATGACCTAAAATACTAAGCACGCATACCGTATACCACAACAGCCATAAAAGGGGATTTTAGAAATCGAGCAAATTCAAATGATCAAAGACGTTTTCAAATAATACTAAATGCACACGAGATCATTCCAAGTGATTCTAAGGTCACTGGAGGTCAGTTAAGGTCAAAAGTCGTAAGTTGGTCTGAAGAACATGTGACCATGACAGTTCTCCCTTTTTCATGTCTCTAGTGCCCCCTATGCGAACATTATACGAGCATTGTAATGGGATTTATACTTCTTCAGCATAACTTGACTAGCAGAAGCCAAAAAATGCTTTTAACTTTTAGTTAATTCAGTTTTCTGAAAGCCTAATCCTCCTATTTTTCAGACCATGTGAACGTCTATGAATTTTCTCGAAATTTCAAATGCATGAATCAAAGGAAGAAGTCCCCTCCATAATCTCTCCATTCATGCCAATTTCATCAAAACCAGTCCATAAACAGCGAATTTATAAAAAGTCCAAAAATGTCCCCATTTTGAATTTCTTGCCTCCATGTATCCACCGCTTTGAAACATTTGGAAACTGTTTTTTTTTTTTTGTAAAAATGTAGTTTATGACATCCCAAATCGATTGCCGTTTGTTGCGAAGAAATAGGATGTGTAGCTGTCGAGATCTCAGGTGGGCCGCATCCGCCCCCGCCCGCCACCCCCCTTCCTCCCCCTGCCGGGAATCGGCCATACCATCTAGCCCTCCGGGAATAGGGTTAATTTTAAAGTTCATTAGTAGGCTTTTCATTCCAAAAAAAATAGCGCAGAAATTATGCTTCGTTGGTGCAAATGCAAATCGTAAACGTGTTTTGTGATGCCGTCGTACACCAAACGACACACAGGAGGTTGTCACCAGAGACGGAAGATGCTGCTGTCACAGCTTTATTTTTATACTAACGCTTTGCCGGAAACAGTACGGTTGAAACGACTTGTATAGAAATTCATACATCAATCAGATAGCAATAGTTCTTTGAACCATGCTATGACATGACAGCATGACGACATGTGAAGTGAATTTGACCTCGTATTCTCGCGCTTAGTCAAAAATATCAATGTGCATTCTAGTTGGATAATGTGCGTTCCAAATTGAGGCCACATTTTTCGTGTTGAGAATACATATATGACGGGTATATCTCCCTGCATTAGTTCGTTGAGGTTATCTGGCCATGAAGATCACATCACCTGGATCAGGGTCAGTTATGTAATGATGATCTTTGGTGAACGATGAACAGAGTTTAGGTTTTGGTTGCCCGCCAGAAAAGCAATACGCCTTTAATACTCTCTGACTGGAAAGTGGCCCATCCCAAAAATGTCCTTCGGGGCCTGACTTGACCTGGTTAAGAAGGTCACCGATGAAAGCTACATTTAAAAATGACATGGTTTTTGTAAATAATGAGCTCGTCTATAGTTTTTTTCCACTTTTCTTTATTACCACTGGTTTGAAAATGGGAAGAAAAATTGAATCTTCGGGAGGTGGCACACACTAAAGAAACTTACGGAGCGGTTAAAATTATCGTTTATAGGTAAAACACATTTTTGCTTTTGTTTTTCTTTGCCATCATTACTTTTCCGATGAATTAGTGTGCTCAAAACCTTTGTTTTTAATGGTTCTGGTTCAAAACAATTTAAAATACCTGGAGGTCACCGCAGATCATGGCACCTTAGGTCACGGGGTCGTGTGATCAAAATGGAAAAGGCTGTGGAAAGTATTACCAGAATGAAGTTAAAGAAACTTCTGCGAGCTGAAAAACGCGTATATAGTTATATCTGTTGTAATGTTACACAGAGTTACTAGCATATAAAGACCTGCAATGTGACCTCAAAAAATCTGGAGGCTATAACTTTTAAATCGTTGGCAAGACCGAGCTAGAATTGTAATAGGCAAATTTGGAGCCCACGATTATCCCAATGGACCAACTTCTGTTTAAATATAACATACTCGGCGTAAAACTGTTTTGTTGGTTTTTAGTGCAATGCACATCTGCAAAAGTGAAGCATGACACGCATAAATAATATACCGGGAAATCGTAGGAAATTGCTTTACAGTTCCTTAAAGGTAGATGTTTTAGGCATAATGTAAATTACAGATTGGTTTCTGGAACTTAAGTTTACAGCTTGGCTATCTCAGTCCATCATACGCACGATACGGAGAAAATTGTCTTCAACCTAACGAAACGTTATCTGAAACTACGAGGGGCTTTCAAAAAGTGTTGGCAACTACGTCTTAAAAAGACCCAGCGTCTTTGGAACGAGGTGGCAACTGTGGCAGTGTGGCGCGCCATCTATTGGAACAAAATGGATCTCAGGAGACACGTGTCGCCTGCTGTTTAGTGCGTTGCCAGGAGGCTGAATATACGCTACTCCTGTGCTCTGCCTGAAAATGGCCTCGCCGCACAGAACTGAATGGAGGTTCTATGTTTTCATGAGGACGAAGCTCGGCGAGGATGATTCAAGCTGACCTGAACCAAATTCTAGGTGGGCATTGTCCTTCATATAGCGCAGCAGCAAGATGGGTATCGTCTTTTAAGAATGGGAGAGAGTCATCTGAAGATGACCCACGATCTGGACGTCCTTCCACGTCACGGACCAAGGAAAACATTGTTGCTGTCAGACGAATGATCCACGAAGATCGACACACAACGATTGCTCTTATTAGTGATGATCCTGGACTCTATTGGCAGCATCTATACGATCATTCATGAAGATCTAAAGATGAGGAAGGTTTGTTCTCGATGGGTGCCGCATCTCCTGTCAGGCGACGAAAAAAGAGAAGAGTTCAGTGTGCTTCGGCAATTCTCTCTGAATTTGGTCGTTAAGGTCAAAAACGCATCACAGTCGTGGTGACTGGTGATGAGAAGTGGTTTTACTTCTTTCAAGTGTGCCACACAAGAGGCAAATGGTTTGGCCTGGAGAAGATAATAATAAATAAGATATTAAATAAGATAAGGTAAAAAAATAATAAATAAGAAGAAAATCCCTTGACCCACTGTTGTCAAGGGAGGATTTCGTTCACGAAAGCAAATGTTCATCGTGTTCTTCAGTTCAACCGGCCCTGTATCCGTTGTTACTGTGTCCAAAGATTAGAATGCTAATGCAACTTACTATACAGAAACAGCTCTCAAGTCAATAGTGAAAAGTCTAGAAAAAACAAAGCCCACACGCCTTGCCTCAGGAAAGTTTCACCTCCACCATGACAATGCCTCCAGTCACATTGTTGTCAAAACTCGCCAGTTTGTGGAGGAAAGCTGCAACTCATTGACCATCCACCTTACAGTCCTGACCTGGCACCATGTGACTTTTGGTTATTCCCCAAATTGTCAGAAAAAACTGCTGGGATCAGTTTTCAGAGGGAACAGGACCTTGTCAGAAGGATAAATGCAGAACTGAACAATATACCTACTTGTGAGTACTCTGAGTGTTTTGTCAAGTAGATGACACGGCTCCAGAAGTGCGTAAACCTTGGAGGAGAGTATGTTGAAGGAGTGTGAAGCTCAATAAATGTGTATCGCTATTAATTTTGTTTTCGTCACCCTGTTGCCAAAACTTTTTGAACACCCCTCGTACAGATAGGATAATGCATATGACGTAAAAGATGCAGGAGAGTATGCAGCCATTTCCAGTTAATGTGGAACATTTGCAGGGGATTTCAGATTGTGCAGAGGACATCGTTATTTTGATGCACCGCATATCATAGAGCTGTTTTAAAAAGCACTAACCTGGACTTCTGCACGGTAGACTTCACGAAGAATAAGAGTCATTTCGCCTGAAACCAGTTTCTGTAACAGTTTGACGGCCTTCATTGCGACTTTTAAAATATCGTTGACTTTAGTCATATGCTGAAAGCCGCCCGTAATCGATGACGGGACCTCCGTGACAGGTGCCGAATCAAGAGGTAGTTTCTTGATCACGTCAGGCGCCTCTTCTTTGGGAGGAAGAAGGTGTGGCGGCTGTGACTCGGGCGGCCTGTGATCATCCTGGACCAGTTCCTGCCGACACACAGGGTGACCGACGTGTTAAGGATGACACCAGATGTACGAGCAAATGCAACTACGTGCTCATATTGCTGCGCTCATGATGAAAGATGTCTGGCTGAAGCTTTTAACTCGATTCCCGTACCCATAACCCAAGAGCGCATTCCCGAAAGCAAGGGGGTCTTGTTCCCAACCCCCAGATCTCGAATGCTACCTTTTCAGTTCTCGTTCCGTTAAATACATGCCATTAAAAAAACGGCGTATCAAAGTGGCCGCAGTCCAGTGGGACATCAACATTAGGGGGCAGGTTAGGTTGCACGGATGAGGATGTGGTCCCTGACTTCTTTGCCTTAGCGCATGACTCAGACCCGCCCTGTCAAGCCTACTGTTTTCTTTTTCTTCACGAGAACTTTCGTACAGACTCCTATAGATTGTGATATTTCATTTGAACGGTATTTTAACTTCCTGCTATTGCAGGAAGTTAAAATAATGTTGTTTGGTTCCTTGTTTGTTTTTACTGCCGTCTTTTACGGGGTTCTATTCTGAAGGTCTCCGGTTGATTTCTGTTAAATGTTAAGCGTCAGCACATGAATGTGAAGTGGACGATGACAGATTTTTCCAAACCCTGTGGAATAACGTGATGACGCGACACTTCCTATCCGGTGTTCGGTGAGGCCAAAAATACGATCCAAAAACCATAATCTCATCGGCCTTTTTACTTCCAAACCTTGGAGATAGGGCTAAGGTGAGAGATGCTTATGAAATATCAATACTTTTGCTCCGGAAGCAGACACTGACCTTATATTCCGGAGTGGATATCTCCTGAACATCAAGAGGCGGCTCACTGGGAGAATGTTGTGGTAAATGTGTTTGGGATTTTTCGGACGGTTCGTTCACGACAGTGTTGTTTTTCGTGGGGTCAGGCGCTACTGCGGACAATTCTTCCTCAGCGTGTGTGGAGCCGTGTAGCAGCCCGGGCAGCTTCTTCACTTGATCAGGTGGCACCTGTAACGAGCAAACAATGGTGACATCACAGAACGAGCATTCCTCGTCGCCAATTACATTAAACAAACGGATACGACACTGTTTCCTAATGGCTATGTCTTGCTCTATTCACATTTTGCGCGATGTCAGAGGAACGGTACAAATTATTTTTATTCCACGTGCTTAGGAGAGTTAGAGGAGAGTAACAAGACGCACCATTTAAGGTGCGTCTTGTCACCGCCATTAATTGCAGTAGTTAGCGCAGCCATATTTACCGAGGGAACAAAAATTACCTTCTCCACCGCCGCCCCAGATCTATTTTGAACTTCTGGGCCAATTTAGATTGTTGAAACTCCATTGGAAAACAGCCTGGATCTCTTTTCGTCTTATGCGTCTTAAAGGTTGAATTTTTCAGGTTCTTGGCATCAGGTCTAGGTCGAATGAATGAGCACTGGACCAGTCTGAATAAATGCAACCACAGTAACGGGTAAGCACAAATTAGTGCACCATCTTCTTTATGCCGGGAGAAACTTGGATTTGTACACAATATATATATATATATATATATATGTGTGTGTGTGTGTATGTATATGTATAATGACAGTTACATATAAATAATATATATTTCCGTGTACCGCTGTTGAATGCTTTCTTTTAGACATGTCTTATTGAAAGGGACTGCATCAAAAGCTTTTAGCAGCTTTCTCGTCGTTTTTCCAATGGACCGAGTCGTCGTCTTTCGATCGTTCGTTAACCGATAAATCAGGGTCACAAAAATACCAATTTATTAACGTTTTCAAAAAACATTTCATCTTCAGAATACAGATGGTTATCTCGACGCCTCCCTTTGCGTTTGAACAATTTCATACATAACCATGTGTATTAAATATACAAGTAGTTTGATAATGCTTAACCCGCCCCCAACTGGGTAGAAGGCGTTTGACCGCCCGCCCCCAGAGGTTTTTCTAGAATTGCGAGAGAACGAACAAACACAGCGCTAAGAAACTTCGCGCACGTTTTGTGCGATCATTTTTACACCTTGTGTCAACGTTTTTATCTCAGGTCAAGTCAAGTGTCTGACCTAGGCCAGGTCAAACGGACCTATGTCCGAAAAAAATTAGCGCCCTGTAACTTTTTCGGAAAACAAGATATCACAATAATAGTTTCTGGGATTAGTGATCTTGATAGATGCAACAAAACTCCTTTCTCAGATTTTTCGGAATTTTCTGGGTCATTGATCTAAGGCAAAACCCAGCTTTAAGACATTTCGTCGTTTTTTCGGAAATTGGCGGAATTTTTGATAACATTGTTAGTGTGGAGAGAAGCAGACATCTAGTTACCGTCAACTGAGGTCAGGTCACGAATGACGGTAGTGATCCGAAATGTACCACCGTCAAAATCAGCAATGAATTACTCAGAATGGGTAGGAAATGACAGAACTGGCTTGCACAGACGTAAGTAATACCAAGAACCTCAAAAAGTTTAAAAAAGTGCAAATTTTGGAAATAAACAGGATCTTATGACAAAGCTCCGCCAGTTGTGTAGACTGGTAACTAGCGAATTTTTCCAAAGTCTGAGCACGAGAAACCATCACAAGAACCACTAAAATCAATAAAATTTACATGGATAGGCTTATTTTGCAAAAAATAAAGGAACGCTAAAATTAGTTTCCGTTACTTCCTTATTGCGTACGAATGCGGCGTCCGCCGACAACGGGCGTGAAAATTGCCATGTCTTTAACTCAACGTTTTCGGCGTATATATTGAACAAACCAGAGAAATTAGACGTGTATCGGCATCTGTGGACCTTTACTTCTGCGTTGGTGCCTTTACCTATGAGTTATTAGTCACAACCCTTGAGATTCAGGCCGTTTCTCGGTCTCATGCAGTCGGCTATGAGAAAACATATATAGAACGTAAATTGCTTACATGTTATCTACAACGAAACATTAGACCACTTGCGACCTCTCCTCGTCACAAGCTTTCCAACGGTGTGCTTATTTTTATTGTGCGACTAACCGTCGGTGAGTTAGAGGGAGCGGTCAACCGGCCCCCACCCCCCACACCCCAGTCGGGCGTGATCGTCGTCGGCCGACGGTCGTGTGCGGGTTAACAGTGAAAATTTTGCGCAGGATTCCTCTGCCAAACTAGTTAAAAATAACGGCTAATCCTAGACTGCACGTGACTGGTTATTCCATAGGCCAAGTGCCACGCACGACTTAATCTGGACATTCAGTGTCGGCTTTAATTCTCATATACAAATTGGCCTTATGTATCTAAAGATGTTCGTGGTCACGGCACGTCATGAATATCGTCGTGCTGTCAGTTAGTATCTGTCTTGGCAGTCTCGTCATGCACATATCGTGAGTGCTGAGCAGGAACACTATCACGAAGGTGCATGGCAGGTCGTTGTGACAGGGATGCTGTTGTAGCACCATTGCAAGGCGATTTGCAAAGCCTGCAGTCTTCGAAAGGGCGTATGTTTTGATACACTACGTGGGTGCTTTCAGCGTGCTGTTTCTTTAAGTCAGATCATTTGTCATTACGAGACTTGGATCGGTAAGAAATGATAAGATTATGCTGTTTTCTTGCCGTAGGGGTCACGTGTTTGTGTATGATGCTTATTACCTTTTCGTCCCTTTTGTAAGCTGATGTCATCTGATCGTACAACAGTCTGCTTACACTCTTATTGTCCATGTTAGTCTTTTCATGCATCATAGTGCCCATGTATAGTCTGGTTTCTTTGTCAACATGCGCGTTTGCGTAGCCGTTGTTTACTTAAGTCCATTTTAATATTTCGAGTTCAGAATCAAGCGATGGCCAGTCGGAGTACATACGGAAAGCACGTATGATGAAGGCCTTAACGACGTTGATCTTGTATCGTTCCGAACACTCACTTTCAGCGGACATACACCGGCCTTCATCAAACATTTTTTGATACCCTGAACAGAATTGTCATGAGGACGCCAACAAAAATGTCATCAGCGTAACAACAGTACATGTCAGCTTTGTCAAAGATGTTGCCAGAAAATGCTTTTGCCTCAAACTTGCCCATGTAATTATAACGCGTGCAGAGGACCCAGTGATGAGACAATAGCCACTCGGTCGATCTGACGGTAAAGATGGCCACCGGGCCGCGGAACAACGTCTCAGTGGTACAGGCGCAAAGAAGCTTCCGAAAAATTAATCGGAGTAACTTAAGAGGCGGAAGGTTGGGGTGCCTACGTACACGCTCCGTGATGTACTCAGTCGTCTCTTGAACAGATACATTTGTACATACAGTACGTCGAGAAAAGTCAACATGTCTTCAGATGTTTTGTTGCGTAGGTTTACGAATTCATCAGTCGACGAGCGGCTGAGCTGGATTGGCACAAACTGAGCAAGGAGGTTGTTAAGACGTTTAGCAAGATAATACGTAGGGGTGGGCACTTAGCAAGTCATAGGACAAAGAGAATTACCATCTTCATGAGTTTCTACATTCGCGTAGGCGTATCTTGGTGTATACTCCGGTTATCTTGGTGAAGTAGATGCCTCTCTCCAATGCGTCGGCAGCAGTCAGTATTTAGCTGTTGTCTTAAGTTGCTCAGTTGTGTCTCACGTCACCGTGGTTGACTTGGAAGAATCGTGGAGAAAGGTGTCCGTTTTTGAGAGAAGTCTGCTTTGTCCATGATGACGAAGACGTTGGACTTGTCAGAGCGATATATAACGATACCTTCATTGTTACGGAGATATCTGGCTTACTTTTTTTGGATTGTAAACTGTAAAATTTGGCTGTAAGCCCGAGTTTTTCTCGGCATAAAGAAGGTTGTCTTTTTTTCATTACCATGCCGAAAACCCGGGATCATGTGAAGAGTATTTATGACTTTATTAAGTCGAAATTAATCAGAATCAGTTTCAACACGTGGATTCAGCTGCATTTTCCAAGGGTCGCACGGCTTTTACGGTTGGGAGTTTGCACCTCTTACTTTCGCATACAGTCAAATCACATGTGATATTAGATCCATGCTGTTCGTCCGGGGCACGAACTGCCTGACATCCTTCATCATTCTTCGCGCAGTCTCCTTGTTCAGGAACCTAATGCTCTTCCACGAACTGTATTTTATACCTGAGACCAGCTCAACCTCCAAGCCACTCTCAAACATGATGTGCTTACTCGTGCCCCCAATACCTTCAATATGTAGCAGGTGAGACTGTACAGGTGAAGTTATCGCACGTGGAATCCACGGGATTCGTTTGATCTGAAACGACTTCCGTTGTGGTGGCGTTGTGGCATGTGCGAAGCCCGACTGAATCATATCGCCACTCGTGTGGTAATGCCTGATGTAGTGAGGCATGAGACATTCTTTTATGCGGTCTGTATGATAGCTCTCTCCATTCATCAAAGCAGAATTTTTTTAAGAAAATGCCATTAGACAGGCCTCCTGAGCTGACTACCAGCCATGTCATTACCTTCCGATGAAACTTCATTTTTTGGGTAGGAAGTCTTAATGTTCGTTAATGTTTTTACCGGTATAGCAGTGGATATTTCCTTCTGTTACGTTTCTATTGTGCTTCAGATATACTTTGTCCGTCGTCCAATACCATCGTAAAAACATTTGTGTCCATAATTCACAAACCCTCGCGGGAAGACTCGTCTCCTGTGTTGGTTTCTGACTCAGAATCCCGAGGATATTTGGAGTTTTTTTATTGTGACAACGTAGTGCAGCATTTGCTGCAAGCAGCATTAATGTGATTTGTTGACTTCTAAATGAAACCTTGTTTCTTCCAGCATGTTGCTTTTACAAGGATTCATTTCGTAATTGTTGATGCTGATAGTTATGCATCCAGTCTATTTCCAATATTTTTTTTCGTAATCAGGTTACAGCCTGTCTGTTTAAAAAGCTTAAGAACACGATAGCAAGCATTTGCAAGAAGGGACTTCGTAGTGAAAGGGGTTATTGTGCGCAGTTTTTTAAAGTCGCCCTAGTTGTTAATAAAGAAAAAGACCAAGTCGATGCGGTGAATGGTGCCGCTTGACAACAATTTCGTTTCGGGCGCTGAAGAGAAAGATGCCAAGTAATACACATACAGTCTGGGTATTTTCAACTGCACACTAAAAGCGTTGTCGTTTGGCATCAGGAAAGGGATTCGATTTAGACAAAAAAGGCAATGTGGTCAGTATTTTGCGGGAATTTTATCATCATCTGGAACGCCCCTGATAAATAAAATGTGCCGAAATGAGTGAAAATGATGCAAGAAGTGAAAAATGGAAACAAACAAGCTAAAACATCGAGAAGCCTGATGATGGCGCACCTCTGTTGACGTCTTCGTGACAGGAAAAATTTCCCACTAGGAAGTATTATCTCTTCTCAGTCAATGGCACCTTACCTCATAAAGTGAGGTCAGTTTGGCGTTATGATGGACGTCTTCATGCATCTCGAACAAGAACACACGAACTTTGCTTCTGGGATCTGATTTGCAGTTCGATGAGTCGTGTTCTTTGCAGTGGATCATTTCCACTTCGATCATCAGGCGGTGCTTCAAGCCGGCCACAACCTGAGGGGAACATCTGGCGTCAGAAACGGAGACAAACGACAAACGCCCTCAGCTCTTTCATCCGTCTGATAAACGAAAAGATCTTTCCCAAACAGAGACACATGAAGGACGCTCATTTGATTTCCAAACGTATCAGAGAAATAAATTAACCATTCCAACCGTCTCTGACTATCCCATCTTGTAAACATCGACAGAACATAAGATGCATATTTTGACGCATGCAGATTTTGTCATCATATTATCACAGTACCGGTGGTCGGTAAGTTTAATCAGGTACTGGACTGGATCTGGCACCTTAAAAACTCGCCAGCTTCATATCATACTTATGTGGCACCTTATTTACCATTTCTCTGTGACTGGCTGTTATCACATGCAAAATATAGCAAAACGGAATGACACTTGTATTGTTAAAACGAGGGTTGGATTTTTGACACAAAGCTTTGAGAAATGCTTTGGCAACCTGGACAAATACAAGTTGCTGTTTTGAATGTATATTTTTTAAGTTTTGCGACCCATGTTCAGAGGATGATGTAGTATGTAACATCCTTGCTCTGAAGTGAAGATATCTCAACTTCGAAATTTATTATTGCGCTTCATTTGAAAGGACTGCTAGAAAACAAGTTCCCTTGCTACATATGGAAAGTATAAGCGTATTTTCTGATGCCACCGAACACCACACAAATAACAGACGGGAGGCTGCCGCCAGAAGCGGACAATGTTGCTGTCCCATTCCCATGCCAACATTCACCAACTACCAACATTTATCATCGAACACTAACACCTACCAGCATTTTGCGAGAAACAGCGCAGTTGAAACGGCATGTGTAGAAATTCATACAGCAATCAGATGGCAATAGTTCTTTGAACAGTGTTGTGGCATCATGATAACATGACATGTGTTGTGAATTTGATCTTACACTCTCTCGCTTGGTCGAAGTATCATGGCGCATGTAAGCTGCGCTTGGATGATGTGTGCCCCAAATCGCGGCCATATTTCTAGTGTACATGACGGGTACATCTTCCTCCATTACAGCATTATGTTCATCTGGCCACGCAGGTCGTATAAGCCGGATAAGGTTGAGTTATGCCATGGTGATCTTTGGTAAACTATAAACTGAGTTAGGCATCATTGGTCGTCGCAAAAGCAATACGTAACCGTCTTCAGCACATTCTCACTGAGAAAATGGATCAACCCGAAAAACGTCTTTCGGGACCTGACCTGACCTCGTTTAAAACGTCAACGGTGGAAATTGGATGGAAAAAATGCAAATCTTTCTTGTAAATTATGAGTTAAGTTATCGTTCATTTCGTTCATCGACGTCTCTCCATTACTATTGCTGTAAAAAAGAAACAAAATTGCATCTCCGTTAGGTGGCAAGCATTAAATAAACTTGTTCGGAGGACGGCTAAAATTGTTACTTAGAGGCGGGACTCATTTTTTTCGTATTGTTATTTTAACTTTTTTGCTATGGATGGGTTAGCTCAATATCTTTGTTTCTATGCATCGGAACTGTAGATTTCAAGTAGCCGGAGGTCACTGCAGATCACGTGTTATGTTATCTTATCATTATTTATCTTATTATGTTATTTATGTTATTATGTTATCTTAGTTATGTCATCTTATGACCTTAATGTGTTTTGACCTTCAAATCATAAAGTCGAAATGAAAAAGGATGGAGAAAGCATTAGCAGAATAGAGTTGAACACATTTTTGCGAG
The DNA here is from genome assembly GCA_030062745.1 of Capitulum mitella. Classification (NCBI taxonomy): domain Eukaryota; kingdom Metazoa; phylum Arthropoda; class Thecostraca; order Pollicipedomorpha; family Pollicipedidae; genus Capitulum; species Capitulum mitella. The sequence continues at coordinate 36,833,794 of CP099839.1, forward strand.
CTGAGAAATGTCTGTATTGTTATATCTATTGTGATGTTACACCGATTTACTGGCATTTAAAGGCCTGCAACTTGACCTCAAAAAAATTTGGAGGCATTAACTCCAAAATCTTAACTAACATCGAGGTAGAATCGTTAAAAGTGAATTTGGAGCCCACGATCATCTCACGGGCCAGCTTTGGTTAACATAAACTACATGAGACGTAAAACCGATTTTTCTTGCTTTCTGACGCATTGGCCATCTGCAAAACTCAAATTCGACACGGCTAGATGGGATGCCGGGAAACCGTGGAAAATCGCTTTGAAAAAAATGTGGAAAATGTCCGTAAAATTAGATGCTTGAGGCATAATATGGGTTGCAGATTGGCTTCTAAGACTGCAGGTTACAACTTGGCTATCATGGTTTATCACGTGTACGACATTTGAAACATTGCCTTCAGCCTAGTGAAACGTTAATTTGAACTATATATAGCATAATATGCATAGCCTAGAAGATGAGATATAGCATGCCCCCATTTTCAAATAATGTAGAAAATTTGCAAGAGATTTCGGATCGTGCAGAAGAAATCGCTTTTATGCACAGTATGCCGGTGTAACTGTTTAAAAAAAAAAAAAAAAAAAAAACACTAACCTGGACTTCTGCACGGTAGACTTCACGAAGAATAAGAATCATTTCGCCTGAAACCAGTTTCTGTAACAGTTTGACGGCCTTCATTGCGACTTTTAAAATATCGTTGACATTAGTCATATGCTGAAAGCCGCCCGTGATCGATGACGGGACCTCCGTGACAGGTGCCGAATCAAGAGGTAGCTTCGTGATCACGTCAGGCGCCTCTTCTTTGGGAGGAAGAAGGTGTGGCGACTGTGTCTCGGGCGGTCCGTGATCATCCTGGACCAGTTCCTGCTGACACGGAGGGTGACCGACGTGTTAAGGATGACACCAGACGTACGAGCAAATGCAACTACCTGCTCATATTGCTGCGCTCATGATGAAAGATGTCGGGTGAGATAGCCTGGTGTTTTTTTCTTCATGCGTCTAAGCTCGAATTTTTTAACTCTATTCCTTCACGCATAAGTCCAGGGCGTATTCCCGTATGGGGAGGACCTATTTGCCCCCCCCCCCCCCGAGATCTCGATAACTGCCAGTCGGATTTCATCGCAAGAAACGACAGTAGATTCGCCATGACGTAAAATACATTTCCGACAAAAATGGCTTTGAAAATCTTGGAAAGGGGTGAGTACATGAAGAGGACAAGAAAGTTCGAAAAGGTTATTTTTGACTTGTTATGACCCCGCTGTTTATGGACTGATTTTGATGGAATTGGCATGGGTCGAAAAGTAATCCATGGGGTTTTTTCCCCGGTCCACATGCTTAATATTTTGCGGAAACTCATTGGCGTTTATGGGGCATGGAAAATGGAAGAATACTGTTTTTGAAAACTGAATTCGCTTGTTCATCACATCAACGTACGACCTTTGAACTTAAATAACCTGAAATGACCTCATACTCAGGCCAAATGGCGTTGGGTTCGTGTTAGTAATGTTTGAAAACGTTTCCAATGATTCTAATTTGCTATATTTCTAAAAGTCCTGTTTGTGGCCGTCGTGATACAGGGTGCGCTCACGAACATTTTAGATCATAGTTTCGTGACCTGGCGTGATAGGGATTTGAAACTAAAAAAATTCGCCTTTAGGCACACGCATTTATAGTCAAAAGCGCCCTGCGGGATCGGCCACCATTTGGCCGGAAAGGTAGAGCCAGGACGTGGGCGGCCAGCGCTTAAGTACGTCATAAAAATTCCAACGAACGGAGTTCGGGAGTTATTCGCTATCAGGAATTTCTGCCAAATATCATCAGACGTGGCAGTACGATCCAGCGCGGGGGAATGTCGTAACCGGTCCGTGGGGCCCGGATTTGAAATGTGGCCTACGCTGGAGCAAAGGTCACTTCGTTTCGCGCACACGCAGCGGGCCCGGCCAGCGTGTCAGCGGCCGACCAAACATGGGCCCGGCCGCCAGAAGCGTCAGCTCTGCCTCTGTCTCCGCGGTCACCGGGTCAGAGCTTCCTGTCTCGAAGGGTCTCAGCGGGATGCTGCAAAAGTGGACAGACACAAACACCCCGTGGCCGCCCCAAACGCGTCCGGTCAAGCTCGAAGACAGAGGGCGCCGCACGTCGAGCCACAGCGCGCATATAACGCGCGGGTTCGACCTGCCGCCGCCCCCGCCGCGGCCGGCAGAGATGGGCCCGGGCGGGCGCCGCCGTGCGGCCGCAGCCATAGAGCAGGTCGAGTCGCTGTCCGCCGCCTGGCCGCCGCAGCGAGCTGACGCGCATCCGCTCTCTGACGGCACCGACGCCTGGTGCCCGAAGCGGGAGATGACGCGTAAACGACGCCATTTGACGTCAGAACGGCCAGCTACTGCCGCCGTCGCCGGGGCGCGGCGCGGTGTACCAGGCGCCATTCGGCGCGGGCCGAGGAGTGACCGGTTACTCGGCGCGGTATACCAGGCGCCTTCAGCGCGGGCCGAGCAGTGACCGGTTACTAGTGCAGACAGCGTCAGGTACGCTGCTGTCCGTACAGTAAAATGTACAAAGCCCGCGGACAATGAGGCTGGGACTTGTGCCCTAGCTCTCACGCAGAGTGGCTCGATAACAACCGGTGCTGAGTGACGGAGGAGACTGTCCTTTGGATTTTGGGCAGAAGGCTAATTCATACGGCGAATACAGTCGAAAACAAGAACTTGAATCGCTAGTGACAAGGAACGTTACAGCGTCGTCCAGACCTGAGCGAAGGAACCGTGGAGGACTGTAAGACCGGGACGTAGGCCGGCATGTCAAAAAAGCTGTCCGAACCTGGGCGAGTGGAGCGTGGACGGCTGTAAGACCGGGACATAGGCCGGCAGGTCGAAAGGCTCGGACCGAATTGATCGGTAGCCAGAAGTCCCGGGAGAAGGACTGGGCTGGCCGCGGCCACGGCAGCCCAGAGACAGGAGTCACGGGCGAGTAACTTTAAGGATCCCGGACTCACCGGCAGCCCGGGAGGACCCCAACAGCCACTGGCATGGTGCTGGATCAGTTGGCCGGGTGAAAAGACCGGTTGGACTGAATTCAGTTTGACGAGAGAAGACTTAGGCCTACGGAAGAAGCAATCTCAGCCGCAAACGTTTTACAACGGTTGTTGAAAAGGCACGTCACTGGAGCTGGGGAAGAGAAATCAAAGGGAAGGGGGGAGTAAATTTCGTCACCAGAGAATGGCATGCGGGTGACATTGGGGAGAGTAATTAGGGATCAGAGCAGGATTAGCCAACGCGCGTCACAGCCAATTCGCATTCGTTGTGGAGCATAAAATTTATCTACCTCACTTTAAAACAAAGCAGCACGCAGTGTGCCGGCCATCACTTAAATAAAACGGGCTAAACACATTTGTCTACCTGGCGACTAAACATGGTTTTCCGGGACGACGTAAGGCAATATAGGTAGCCGAGGAAGCAGGGGAAATTGAGTAAAAGCCTCCCGGATACCGCCATCACAAAATCATCTCCCATAATGCCTCTTTCCATCTCACGCCTTTTTATGTCTCACTCCACGTCACTCACTGTCAATAAGCACGACCAGAACTGACCTCCTCAGCACTTTGTATATAGTTTCCGTAGCAGTAGGCGAGCCGCAGGATATTGTAGCGAAACCGAGCTGTTCGGCAGGCACCGGCCACTGGCGACGGCACGCGCAACGGCTCCCAAGCGCGCGGCCGCTTATGTATTCAAAGACCCTAATAAAAACACGTTCGGCACACTGCCACCGTGTATATATATATATATATATATATATGTATATATACATATATATATATACGCAGAATTAAATGGAAACTGTCGTGTCACACGTTTTAACGCTAAAACACGCATCCTTTCCCCGTTTCGTTCGAAAAGCCCTACAGAATAGCCTGTCCGGGCCGAGAAAGTGTCCAAAGTTGACCTTTTCGATCCATTTAACCTTGAAGATATTGACCTAAGGTCATGAAAATCGTACACTTAGTTCATCTTTACGGCCCTACCCTATCCATAAAATTAATACCTTTAGCTCTTTCCGTTTCCGAGATCGGCGGGGGGAGGGGGCATTTTTGTGCCCTTCAACAAGAACCATATAGGGACTCGAAAAGGGTGGTATTAGTCTGTTCACTAATACATTATAGGCGAACAGTTTCTCAGTTTTATACAAACAATCAATCAAATCAAATACAAATAATGTCCAAGGAGGTAACATTTTAACCCTTTTGCATTCCTTTAACATTCCCTATTTTTCCCAGGAACGCATGCTCGTCTTTGGGGCTGGTCTCCCAACCGCATTGGACCGTAGAGATCTGGCGATGATCTTTTCTGAGAGCTTGATTCGACAGGTCAGAAGCACCTAGAAACCAAGAGTGATGCTAAATGCTGGTACACATCATGCAACTTGGATAAATCTACTGAGGGGTCTGATTCAAGAGCCCGTTGTTACCTCTGCAAACGATTGTTATTTTACACGACACACACATTTCTCTCTGGGTAACGAGCCTGAGCATTTTGAACACTGACTCCCTGATACGACAACCACGATTAGCTTATCAATCATTTAAACCAAACGTTGCGCACCATGCTGTGGTGTTCTACGCTAACGTGTGGATAACTCGTTATGAGATACTCGCTTATATTTCAGATGGTTCGGTGGACTGTCTGTCCTTACATTTTTACTGTAGTCAGAATAACAGTCCTGGAAAGGAGTGCTTCTTCTGCAACAATCGGCAAAATCAGCGGCTTCATCTGCGACAAAGAACGAGGCGGCAAATGCTAGCGCAGAATGAGATGTTGCCTGTTGGGCAGTGGGTCAGGCAAGAAATTCCCCCAACAATAATCGTTCCGCCGTCATTGTACCACACTCCACTCTTCCCTCAACTCTGTTTGGTTCCCGTCCTCCGAATCTGCGTCCTCAGAAGAATCGAGATGACTTTGTTTACCGAGCGGAGAACAGAATTAGAGCTGTGAATCATCCGCCTCCTGGCAGTGAAGTGAGAAAAAAGTTTGGCGGCATCAACCACGCAATATCTTTTTTTAAGATACACAGATGTGTAAACTGGTATTCGTTCTGCATCATGATGCTGGTGGTGTACCACGAAGTCTGTGAAGCTGAATTTCGTGAGAATTATTTGTAAGTACTTAGAATCATTAAAATATAAATAACGGTTTCCATACCTTCGAGACGTGGCGATTTTATTTGATAGTTAAATAGTCAATGAGCTCAGATACTTTATTTCTTATTTCGTTGCTTACAGAGTATTGTTTGTTCAGCTCTGCTTGGGTGTGTGTGTGTATATATAGTGGGCTAATAAAGTGGGTTAAATTCGCTTAGAAACCCACATTTGGGGGGAGGTTAAGCTGTCGGGCTCTCGGCTCGCCCCCACTCCCAATCATTTACAAAAATCGACATCTCTGCTCATTAGGAACCCTGTGCTCTAATGCCGCAAGGCCAGGCTTCCTAATAACGCATATTTTGAAGGTGGCATATAATTGTTACAGTACTGTCTAGTTGCACATCCAGTGCGTGTAAAAGGAAAAGGCGCGGTACAGGACCTATTTTAAAAGAAAATGATTAAGAGGGAGATAACTAAAGAAAGCTTAAGATTCTGGCCACTTCAGTTTTGGTTCCTGGGATTTTTTAACTTTAATATTGCGAGCCCGAATGGACAATGCAGTAAACTGAACTTAAACGTTATAAGAACAAACTGATATTTGGACTTCAAGAGCTTTGGGAATATATCGAAACTTTTAAAAACATCCAGAGAAGGCAGCGTCCCTTTAACCCTGTCCCGTATGGAGGGGAGGGGCTCAGAAGCCGCCTCCGGTTTTTTGTGTGCTATTTCCAGGGTTTTTGAAGCAGCTTTGCAAAACCTGGTGAATTTGAAATCTACTCTTGCTACGTATGAAGGTAAATTGTCATCATTGCATTTTGCTCAGGTAGGAACCAAGCCAAGTTTTCTGGAGGCACATGAGGCCAATTTTGGCACTGTTCAAGTTGAAGTTGAAAGGCTGCCAAAAATGTGAGTGTTTGAGATATTACTTAACACTTTATATTAGTGCATAGGTAAAGAGCTGGGAAAACACCTTTGAACTCGTTGTGTTGTTCTGAGGTCGCTTTGCAGGGTCAGGTCAGGGTCGTAATTTAAAATATAATTCTATGACAATATTTTTGACGCTAGTTTTAAAGTTCAAATTCCAAAAGACATTCACATAGTACAATACCTTTTGCTTGCGATTTAAGTTTCAGGTCGATATCATGACGGCTCACAGAGCCATGACTTAAAATGTCCGTGCAATATATAAAAATATCACGATGACTATACATAGGAATTTTGCAAATATAATAAATCCAAAGACTGGGAACGTTCTCATACACTATTAAATGACTTCAAGACCATTCCTTGTGACTCTGAGGTCATTTGAGGTCATTTAAGGAAGTGGGTTGTAAGCCGATCCGACGAACACGCGACCATGACAGCTCCCTTTTTTATATTCCTGGAAACACAAATGCCAGCATCATGCAATGTAACACGACTTGCACCTGCTAAATAATTAATGACTAATGAAGATATAAAAGTATGCCTCAGGTTTACGTCCATTCAGTTAAGAAAAAAATATTTCTTCCATTTTCTAAGCCCATGAACGTAAATGAATTTCCACAAAATCCCAAACGTATTGGCCGATGGGAAAAATCCCATCGATTGGCCCTCATTCCATTCCAGTTTGCATCAAAATTGGGTCATAAGCAGCGTAGTTATAACAAGTCAAAAATATCCCTACTTCTGACTTTTTGCCCTTCCCCTCGTATCCATTCTTTTTAACCCTATTCCCGGCAGGGGGGGGGGGCGGAATCCGCCCCCCTTCGGGTTTTTTGCTTGCCAATTCGAGGCTTTTTGACGCAGCCTCACGAAACTTGGTGACTTTTCCTAGCTATCCTTTCTACGCGCTGTGACAAAATCTCACAATTGTATTTTGCTCAGGAGCGGAGCCAGGCAACGTTTTTGGGAGGAACCTCAGGTCATTTTTGGCCATGTTGAGGGTAAAAGGAAAATGTCTGCCAAAAACAGAGTTTTTAAGATAGAACTTAAAACTTTATATGGATGTATAGTTAAATAGTTAGGAAATGTGCACACAAAATTTTGTTTATCTGAGGTCACTTTACAAGGTCAGGTCAAGGTCAAAAGTCAAAATTTATTTTTTTGCAATAATTTCGGCGACGTTTTTTTCAAATACCAAACTCGGAATATATATGACGTAGAAAGGTACCCTCTACTTGTGTACCAAGTTTCAGTTTGATATCAGGTCGGGTCACGGAGCTATGACCTAAAATGTCAGTGCGCGTACTTTATATCGCAATTGCCATAAAATGAAATTTTTGGAATAGAGTGAATTCAGATGATTGAAAACGTTCACAGATAGTATCAAATGCACACGAAATCATTCCAGGTCACCCCAAGGTCACTGGAGGTCATTTAAGGTCAAAGGTCACAAGTTGATCTGAAGAACGTGTGACCATGACAGTTCCCCCTTTTTCATGTCCCTGGCACCGCCTATGCTAACATTATACCAACATTGCAATACGATTTGTACTTCTTTAGCATAGCATGACTAGCAGAAGCCAAAAAAGTGTTTTTGCCTTTTTTGTTGATTCAGTTGCTGGAAAATTAATCCTCCTATTTTTGAAACCCTGTGAACGCCCATGAATTTTCTCAAAATTTCAAATTTGTGAACCCATGCTAAAAGCCCTATCCATAATCTCTCGATTCATGCCAGTTTCATTGAAATCGGTCCATAAACAAAGGAGTTATAAGAGGTCCAAAAGTCCCCTCTATTTTGACATTTTTGCCCCCCTGTATCCACAAATTTCGAAATTTTGAGAAGGTCTTTTTATAAAAATGTAGTTCACGTCACGGCAAATCGATTGCCGTTTGTTGCGACGAAATCGGACAAGTAGTTCTCGAGATCTCAGGGGGGGGGGCCGAATCCGCCCCCCCCCCCCTGCCGGGAATCGGCCATACCGTCTAGCCCTCCGGGAATAGGGTTAAGACTACCAAAACAACTGTTGTGAAAATGTGGTTTACGTTGTGACAAATTGCGACGAAATCGGACGGGCAGTTATCGAGATTTCCGGGGGGACGGAATAAGCCCTGCCCCCATACGGGAATGCGCTTTTGTGCAGTGGGTACGGGAATAGCGTTAATGCCCGCTGGCATAATTTTATGCCAATTCCCAATTAAAAATATTGAAATGGAGTTAAAAACTGGTATACTTTGTGGCTCACAAGGACGAATGCGATTGTCGAAATGGCACCATTACCACCAGGGCAAAGTGCACTGTGCAGTTGTATACAGAACTGTGCTCTTTAGACTGCTGATGATGTATGAAACTCGCGTTCTTCAGACCTTTTTGGTGTCCAATCAAGCTGCTTTCCAAAGGCAATCAGTCACGCTTTGCCGAAACAATACTCGTGGCGGGATATGTATGACCATGGTAGCGCGCTTCAATTGCAAGGTTCGCAGTCTCGCCACAGAGCATGACAACCTTGCGCTTGACATTCTTGGATGAATTTTCAGTCCGTGGTCAGTGTAAGCACTGCGAAGAAAATTTAGGGTGCGTCACTGCACGCTGGTTTCTTAGTGCGTTCACTGGCCCTGGAGAAATTGGACTCACCTTATGTGTCGCCTTTCCGTGCTCGGCATGGCTGTCATAGTGACTGGTACCTTCAGTACCTGCGGCCATCTGTTTGGCACAAGTCGCGCAGGCGTCAGATGTATCCCCGGTTACCTCAACTCTTCGGAACCCTTCTTGTAACACTAAATGGTTAACGTGTTCGGACGGCTTAGGAACGGGAGCAGGAATTCTATGAACTGCTGGTGATAAATGGTGGAGTGAAACTAGGGGCTCCATATGATGCCCATGACGCTCCGGCGGATATGGGGATGCGGAACCCAGTCGGTAGCTGCCTATCAGCAACGAAAGCAAAAGCAATCCGGCTGTCATTATGTTGCTGAAATTCAGCGGTAAAGAGCGACAGTGTAACCAAATCTGACGTGACTGTTTCTGTTACAAGAGGCGTTCACGCTGAGAAGCGACGACTGACGGCTGTAGTGATTTGTGTGGCACCGATCAACAACCAGGTGGTGAATGCTGGTATTTACAATAAATTAAATTACAGTGCAAAACTAAAACAAAGCACAAAGTGCCCAGCTGAAAGTTCAGAAACGGATGATTCTCAGCAAAAATGTAGTTAGCCAGGTAATTTAAGCATGCTGGACACTGCGACAACAACGGAATGTTTTTGGAAGCTCATGAAGAAAGAAATGACACTAGTGGAGTCAGTTGGAGTTTGCTTCTGGGTAAAATGAAAAACTGGTAGGTCGGACTTTAGTATCGCCCAAGTGACGTCACCATAGGAAATACATGGAGACAGGCGCGGAAGCCAAAACTGTAACAAAAATAACCCGAAAGTGGTAGCAGTGTAGCATGGATGAATCCTAAAAAAAGGTATATTTCTGTTCTTGGGCGTCAAACGTAATTTAGGATCCGATTTCTTGAAACGCTAGCAGCTAGATTCTTCGGCAGCACGTTAATCTAGAACAAAACCGGATGCGGTATTCCGGGGAGGCTCTATGCAAAGCATATGCAGATAATTGCCAGAGTAAGTGTGGGAGCGCCGCATAAACGGGATTGCTGGTTTACTTTCTTCAACTGGGTGCTGAATATTGCATCGTTACATGGTGCGGTGACCGTACGGTGTTATGACTGACATGTGATAGGTATTGCCAAGCAATGGGATTTAACATGAACTGTCATCCCCTGTAGGTGTTTCAGTAAACTGACGATTAATTAAGGTTGACTTTTTGGGCGCTATATCGCCGCACAAGTAACGGTTATGCTGAAAGTGAGAGAAGGGTGAATCTCAGACTGCTGTTATCACGGTGTTGCTACAGCGTCATCTTACCTTGCTGTATGACCGAACATGTGAGGTTTCTTTTATTTTGGATTAGTTAATCCTCACAATGTGTTTGTTTTTCCGTAGTTTTGGGTTAGTGCCGCGGTGATTTCATCTTATTATCATCCTAAGTTTGCATTACTCACTTAGCTTTTGTTAATTTTCGTACAGCATGCTGTTTGTTAGTTTTCCCCACAGCATTCTGTTGCTGTCGCCTTAGTTTTTTCCTAGTTTCGCGTTCGCAACATTAGGTTTTCCCGTTGTTCCGAACTGATTTTGTCATAGGGCAAATCGGCAAATAAGGCTTTACAAACAAAAGCTTGTCAAAATTTATATCAGTGAATTCTTTCTTTTCGTAGTGTGGCCAAGACGCAAGTAGTGATATCAAGATTCTTTGGATAATTGTTCGATGAACAGCACGACCTTCTTGCTTTGAGACATAACTAGTTACAGCTCTAGAACACGTCTTGGAAGGCCAAATCTAAAGAAAAAAATGAGTCAATGCCCATAAAGCAAAACGCGGGAACAGACAGTGGTAATGAAGGACAGAGATCGATCTCCGTTGTCAATCCCATTGCGGTTTTGAGGTGCCATTTCTGAATACGAAATTAAATCACCCGTATTTAAAGACTCAAGCTGCTCACTAATCTTTTGTTATGATTCTATATTCATGTTCGATTAATCTTTTTGCATGCTTCGATACCAATCAAGGGCGTAGCCGTGATTTCGCCAAGGATGGGCCAGGACAAAATCTGCCCCCATCAAAACTGAAAACTCATCACATTTCAAACACTTGTTTTTTTAGTTCCGGAGAATTTTCATCGATTTTCATTTTGTTGCATGCAGAGACACTACATTTTCTACCCGAAAGTGGGCTATGGCCCTTTTGCCCCCCCCCTCGGCTACACCCCAGACACCGATACAAATTTAATGTTTGCCGGTTTGCATTGAACTCCTGACAGAACTGTCAAATTTCGTTTCGTTCTGGATACCATTTCCGAAAGAGCTTTGGCCTTTCTGACGTTGCCATGACGACATGACATTAACGAGGTGACGTCACCTGGGCGCAACAAGGTAGAGCTTCCAATAAATATAAATGACGGACAGAGTTACTTTTTCGCAAATAAATATCAAGCACGCACGTGAAGCTGCAAATCACGCTATAAAGACTTCAAACATCCTTCTATTTCAAAGTTCTTACGAACGCAATGGACACCGTTCAAGCGAACAGTGTAAAAAATGCGACTTGTGGCTTTGTATTTATATTGCACATTTCATTTTAAGATTCAGAGTTATGGGACATTTAAATAAGGTAAGTTCATAAATACAGGGGCGCAGCCAGGATTTTGTGGCGGAAGTTGGGGAAGTCTGTTTTTCATGTTGGCCCCTACGTAATCGACGAAGGGCCCCAGGTTTTTTGTATAGCATTTATAGGGCCACGGGCCCCCAGATCGTTGTGAATGTTGCTCAAGATTTTATAGGGGCCGCTAAGATAGCACGAATGCCCTCAAATCTTGCTGGGCTCTTCTTAGCTACGCCAGAGTTTGCCATAACTAGTTTGTCATAAGTCACGTTTCGAAATTCAGGCTTATTTGACATGGAAGTAAGGGACGGGCATGGAACACAGGGGTGCAGCCAGGATTTGGCAACGGGGGTGAGGATAAAGTCTGTTTTTGAAGATGGTCCCTACGTAATTAATGAAGAGCTCCCAGGTTTTTCTGCATATTTATAGGGCCCCGGTCCCCAGAGCGTTGTGAATGTCCTTAAATCTGTTGGACATTTACACAGTTCGCAAAGGCCCCTGGTTCTGTTGCTTTTATGAAGGCCTTATAACTTTCGAGGTTCTCTTAGTTATGCTTCAATAGATCATTCTTAATGAAAGATCAAAAGTTTCGTGAAGTTCTTTGGGAGTCTGGCGGAGCCTTGTGTCTCAGCCAAACTTGTATGTGCGCTGTAACATAACGTGGATAAAAACTCTCGTAATTTCAAAACCAGGAGCATCTTTTAGCGATCGGATGTCTCTCCAGTTTTGTGTGAACATTTTCGTAAAGTCACAAAATCGTATCACAGGATGGAACCTACGCAGTTTTTATGTTTTATGAATTATGAAATGCATTCCCGTGTTTTGAAGTCTCATGAAATACGTGTGAAGTTACACCGCAGAAATTACGGATGAAACTTTACGCAAGGTTTTGGTATACAAATAGTGACAGGTTATTCTCCACAATGCCGGCAAGAGGCGAACGTATTGTGATCGAATTAAACCTTAAATAGCAGCCAATGTTAGTGGTGAATGAGACCCGTGTATTTCCAACGCAGACTGCCACGTCCAGCCCGCGGTCCGATTTCAGAGCTCCCAATACCCCAGGCGTCAAAAAGTACCGTATGCTTCAATAGTATGGGACAGATCGATCTACCCTTTGGCATGAACCATTCCTTTGAACCTTTGTTGAGGTCATGGGGTTTCTACGGGCCTCTAACCTTCACTAGTATAGGGGCTTCTGCATAATGGGGACGCACACGGGTGGGGTGATATGACCCCCGGCCATCTGCTCACCGTGTGATCTAGAGCGACGCAGAAAAAAAAAACTGGCAGCGTGCTCCGCATGATGAGATCTCGCGACTGGTATCCAGTATGCAGGTCTCAGACCAACGGGTGATCTTCCAGGTCGGGTCAAGGGTCAAAACTTGGCAGAAAGTGATATTTTGTAAGTTTAAGCACAACTGAATACCAAAGAATAAATGATGACGAAACGAAACGGATATCGCAATGTTCGCGAATCAGTTGTACGTCCATCTGTGCCCCACAATATTGAGTTTTACCCAAGGAGTCCAATCCAGGTCAAGCAAGCATATCCTTGTCCAGGGGGTTTGTCGGCTTACTGTGTTCTCAGATCTAAAGAAGTATTTTTTGCAGCAAATAATAGAAGTCAAACGTAGCGACTCAATTAACCAACACTTTTATCGACATATAAAGGTCATCTTAGGCCATCCAAGGTTAGGCCAAGCCAGTGACGTGAAATGACGTCGGATTAGCTAAAAATCGTAGCTGAGATGCATGCAAAGCGTTTTTTCTAGTTAATGTCGACCACAAAATACAATACAGGGAAGTTGTGGCATTGCAAACTCATTACTCCGCGGCCGGCGCCGCTCCGCCGGTCGGAGTAAAAGTGAGACCTTCACTGCATTTCGCCTCCTTTTGATAAAATAAAAGATAAATTGCACCAAATTTATGCCATTTAATTCCTTACACCTCAAGCAATCCGAATGTATAGATTATTTTCTACCTATTTCCTATCGCTTTTCCAGAGATAAAACGAAGCATTTTTCCCTCCGTAGGTTATAATTTCAGTCTACACACTCGATAATCCCCGCATTGGGCATAAGCCTTCCAAATATGTACATGGTCTTATAGAGCATACAATTATGAGTTGACATATATGCGTGTATATATATATATATATATATATATATATATATATATATTATCGCATTTGTGCGCTCCAACCGTCTTGCAGTTAGACAAAAATGAAACCGTTGTAAACCGGCCACGTTGGGGCGCGAAGACGGCTGACATGGTTCCCGTTATGGTGTCAGAGTTCGTTACCATAGCAACGTAACGTAGAGGAAAAATTGTAATGCTGTAAGATGCTGAACGGATGCCCTAGAGGGTGCATCAAGTTTCAGACGGCTCAAGCAGACCGTTTGGACGTTATCCCCGGAAAACCTCGGGAGAGAGGTTACATCAACCCCACTCGAACGGGCGAGAGTTAAACGGCTAGAGCCCAGACAAGAAATTTGTGACGACGGCTAAATATTTTCCAAGATGGGTGTCTGCGCTATTAACAGGAGGCCCGCAGGCAAAAATAACTTTGTCATTTTCAAACTGTCCTCCAGGTAAAATGGCATACGATTTATCACCGTTTCATTAATTTCACATTCCATTAATCTACCTTCGACGGGTTGACATCCGTACCTATCCCTGTTCGACTAATTCACATTTCAATCAAATAACATTCGACACATCAACATTTCGCCCACCACGATTCGACCAATTCACATTCTGATCAACTGATTTTGAACGAATTGTCATTCAGCTTAACACCGTTCCACTTACTCACATTTCGATCAAACGACATTCGACTAAATGACTTTCAGCAATTTGACATGCCGCCAAATTGGGACTCGACAAAATCGCATTCGGCAGATTGACATGTGGACAAAAAAAAGTCATTTTTCCTCTCGGCTTTTTATTTATTCGCCTTTTTCACATGCCAGCAAGACAACACGTCGGCGAAATATCTTTCGATCTTTTCTCCCTCCACAGAAAGGGACTTTCGACTATTTGTCATGTAGCCCCTTTCTATACCTCTCCCCTCCCAGTTGATGCGAATTCCCATGCATTGCATGTCAGAGGTGCCTGTTTCTGATTAGAAAGGCTCCACTTGAATATGCTGCCAGCTCGACCTAGTTGGACCTACTCAAAGATGATTTACATATCAAGATGCACTCTCCAGAAATGGATTGCCCACTTGGCCGCATTCATCAGGAAGCAATACTCAGAAGAGCTGCGGCCGGCAGGTCACTCTTGTGCCGCGCTGCGGACGACGTTTGAGGATATAGCAAATCTGTGTGGCAATCTCCTTTATTCCGCACCAGATACCTTGTCTGAATATTTTCCTGCCACAAGAAGCATCGATGTTCACATCAAGGAAAGATATTTTAGCTTCTATGGATGGGTCCACCGTGAACTTCAGGACTGAGTTCTCTTCAAGCGTCTTGTTACATCAATACTTCCTGGGCACTTTTGTCACATCTGTGTACCGTAAACCAAAAGATAACGGGAAGTACTTAAACGATCAAAGTGAAGGCCCAAATAGATACCAAACCAGTGTAATTCGTGCATACATCCACCGCGCTTTCACCCACTGTTCGTCATCGCCTCCGCTTCACCAAGAACTTGAATGCGTCAAGCAACTGTTTATAAACAACCACTACACGCTGACAGACATCGACAGACAAATCAGAACGCAACTCCACAAACACTTCAGTTCATCCACTGACGCAGTTACATCTGGAAACACTCGCCCCGAGACGCTACAGGGAAAAATGTTCACCGCGTGCAAAACGGACGAGAAAATTTTGCGTGACATGGTTTCCAAAAATTGTTTGCCAACCAAGCCAGACAACCAAATTTATCTATCTGCTACAGAAGTATCAGTCTCCGGTCTGATTATGATGATTATGATTATGATGATATGCCTCGAACATAGTACCCAAAAACGTGCCCTAGAGCCGCCTCTGGAGGAGACATATTTTTGGTCATGAAAAGCAACCTTGCTCAAGACACAACTCCCCTGAAAGCGACCAATGTAAAGTACGAGTTTAAATGTCCCATTGGTGAATGTGCGGGCCGCTCCAACTCAACCTAAACTGGACACACCACTACAGCATTAGCACGACGGACCACCATGCACGTGCAAGAGGGTGCTCCGGAGAAGCACATGACAAGAACACACAGCATAACATTAACACGAACATTAATCGTACAACATACAGCTATACTGACGAGATGTGGGAACTGAGTTAAATACTGAGATAAACTGGGACTTTTGGAGGCTGCCCACTTCAGAGAAACAGACCCCATCATTAACAGGCAAATGGATATAAGAGGTACCCTTGCTCTGTATAACGAACAGCCTCTGGAACCAACGCACTAACGTGTAATAGTTCCCTCAAGGTACTAATATTTGTAGCATATTCAGGATGTGTTCATCTAGGTGCCATATATCAGAGGTGCATACCGTATTATCATGAATGCAAAGTGTAAATAACCATAATTCGCAAAAGAATCATGTTGAAAATGAGCCCACTTACCCGGTAATCGACGCAACAAATGTATTTATTTCTGCCATTGTGCTCATATTTTCGTACGTCTGATGATGTTCGAATGTAGGAGTACGATGCAACGAAGCGTCACAAAATGATAACATAGGCACACTTCTGAACAACCCGACTCAATCCCAAAAACAGTAGTGAGAAAACTAGAAAACGAATCTAAAAAACAAGTCAGTTGCCAGTATGCTGTCATATTTAACGATTTATTTCGTTATAAATATATATATATATATATATATATATATATATATATATATGCGCATATATATATTTACATGGATATCTTTTCTTCAGTGCACGCTTCACTTATGACCATTGCACATTCCGTTTTAATAAGTTTGCTGTCCGCTTCTTTTCTATAGTTCTGATAATCGCTTTCCGATGTACCTGTCGGTAAATTCACGATCATATTAACAAGTGACCTCATATCTTCTATTTGACGTTTCAGAGATACCTTCTCCTTCCTCAGACATGAATAAACACTTGGACCCAGAACGAACAATTAGACAGATTTGTTTGACCAGGATGTTGACCTAATCTCGTCCAATAACACGGCAAAAAATGAGGAAATTTTCTATGACATGACTTGAGGGGGTCCGGGGGCCCCCCAGGCTCCCATTGTTTTGTATTAAATGGCACGGACGCAGCGAGCGAGGTGTCTTGCCATACTGGATTTCCGGTACCAGTGAACGAGTGCGTACCAGTGATCGATAGTAGTATTCTTAGTGAAAACCATCTCACATCGTATTCCCAGCGGGTGGTTTTGATATGATCTCAGTTCTCATTGAGCCCCGCCCCTCCCCTTCCCTAAAGAAAATCCGGGCTCGCCCGTGGGATGCGCTGATCTTCAGCATGGGCGCCATCCACTAGGGGTGGAACGTTTTCCGTCAAGGGGGCACCGGCCATTTTTCGAGCCACTCTTTTCCATGCAACGACGTAAGGTTAATTTTAGGTTTCGCCAGCTAGGGGGAACGGTGCCTCGTGTCCCCCTTTCCGCTGGATATGGCGCCATGTATTTAGAATGAAATTGTTAGTTTTCTTACAGATTTACGGACTTAAAAACACATACATCAATGCATTTCTTTTTTGTTTAGATGCATGTACGAATCCCGTACGAGCGCCTGGTCCATAGACGGGGCAGCAAATATTTGAGGGGTGCCTGATCTGTGGGGAGAGGGGGCGTCTGACCTGAATGGGAAGCCTGCATTGTAGACGTGTTTGGTCTGTAGGATGTCACGTACGAGCGCCTGGCCTTTAGAGGGGCGCCAGATATGTGAGGGACGCTTAATGTGTACTCAGCGCCCCTTTCGCCAAGGACGCCGAGCCCCCGAGAGGCCCCTCATCTGTAAGGGAGGCGCTTGGCCTGTAAGGGAGGCCTGCGTCTACGCGCTTGGCACCTGATCATTGCTGATAGCTGGGCCGAAGGAGACCGTCGACATCGGTTCTATAGGGTCCAATTTTACTATGTTAATTCAATTTCTATTAGGTTAAACCTAATGGAAAATAAGGCATCAGGTAGAAAAACGGTCTTTACTCGCCTTAACTCGAAAAACTGTAATCATAACGGCGAAATGGGACCATTCTTGGGCTCAGTGGCACAAGACGAACATGTTCAGTGCCTGTTTGTTCGGATATAAGGTACATTTGACTTTGTTGTTTTTTTATGTGCTTTTGTTTTGTCTTCTGTAATAAAAACAATGAAGGTAATGGAGGTTTGATGGCATCCATATGTTCATTTGGTCAATACCTAGTTAATGACGGGTTTTGAGCGCCTTTGAAAGGGTGTCGAGTTTGGACTGACCGCTGGCGAGCGTGGCTGCCGTGACAGACATTTTATATTGTCAGTTTAGCCTTCGGGTGATTTTCTTGCTTTCGCCAGATGGGGATTAGGCATGACGTCCGTTGAGTGAAATATGTTTTAAACTGTGTACTGCATCAGACCAGCGCAACCCTTTGACCTCGGTGATGGTATCCGAGGTCACTGAGCCTACTTGGTCGCAAAATGCGCTTGGCACTGGTCGCAAAGGTGCAGTTCATTCCAGGACGGAAGTAGGAAAATATCATTGATTCATTTGTTCACCAAGCCAGATCGCATTTACAAACCCTTCACAACATCATTATGCGCTAAAAGTTAGATGGACGTTATCATAAATGGGAAGCAAAATGCGAAGCACGATAGGGTGAAAATATAGCGCTGGAATGGTCCAAGGCATATCAGAACGTTTATGAAGCAACACCGTATGTTGCTTACAGAACACTGCACTATAAAATTACAACACGAATTCATGTCGCGAATTCCTTGCTGAAGAGAATGGGGTGCGAGATTCTGAGAAATGCCGACGATGTAATTCTGCTGTCGAAACCATAGCCTACATATTTTGGGATTCCCCGGTTAAGCACCGCTTCTGGCAGAGTTCATGAATGACCCTTTCACAGAAGTCCAGATAATGTTTGGCTTGTGCAGCAACGCATTAGTTAATCATGCCGTAATCGCCGCCAAACACATCATTAGAAAAGGCGATACAAAAGGCGATAGTTTGCTTGTTAAGTCCGTGCGGTTAATAGATATGAGGAGTTGATGGTTGGTTTACATCATACAACTCGCTACTATAATGTGAAATGGAGAGATGTACTTGGCGAGCCAGTCATGTGGAATAATGTGTTACGGTTGTGTTTTTGTGTGAACTTTTGGATTAAATAAATGGGGAAAAATAAAGAAATAAGTAAGCCAGATTGCACTGGTGGATTAAAATTTATATCACGGTGACACATAAATCATACGACCCAGGTGCACTGCAAACGGGAGATACAGACGGACTGTATTATAACAGCGTAAGCCATAACCTGTTTCAAGGAAACCTGACGGTTCATCCAAATGCTCGTGACTGAATATCCAGTTTTCCAAGAGTGTTCAGATTTGCGGAAAAGAGGTTTGTGGCATTGGTAGATGATATGTCCTTTCAAAAGAAAAAGTCCTTCGGGACGGTTAACCCTATTCCCGGAGGGCTAGACGGTATGGCCGATTCCCGGCAGGGGGGGCGGATTCGGTCCCCCCCTGAGATCTCGAGAACTACTTATCCGATTTCATCGCAACAAACGGCAATCGATTTGCCGTGACGTGAACCACATTTTTATAAAATGAAATTTTCAAAATTTTGAAATTTGTGGGTACAGGGGGGCAAAAATGTCAAAATGGGGGGTACTTTTTGACTTCTTATAACTCCGTTGCTTATAGGCCGATTTCGATGAAACTGGCATGAATCGCGAGATTATGGATAGGGCTTTGACCATGGGTATGCAAATTTGGAATTTTGAGAAAATTCATGGGCGTTCACAGGGTTCCAAAAATAGGGGGATTAGTTTTCTAATAACTGCATGAACAAAAGAGGCCAAAACACTTTTTTAGCTTCTGCTAGTCATGTTATGCTAAAGAAGTACAAATCGCATTACAATGTTTGTATAATGTTAGCATAGGCGGTGCCAGGGACATAAAAAAGGGGGAACTGTCATGGTCACACGTTCTTCAGATCAACTTGTGACCTTTGACCTTAAATGACCTCCAGTGACCTTGGGGTCACCTGGAGTGATGTCGTGTGCATTCAATATTATCTGTAAACGTTTTTAATCGATTGAATTTACTCTATTCCAAAAAATTCATTTTTTGGCTTTTGCGATATAGGGTACGCGCACTGACATTTTAGGTCATAGCTCCGTGACCCGACCTGATATCAAGCTGAAACTTGGTACAACAAGTAGAGGGCACCTTTATACGTAATATATATTCCGGGTTTGGCATTTGAAAAAACGGCACCGAAATTATAGCGAAAAAACAAATTTTGACTTTTGACCTTGACCTGACCTTGTAAAGTGACCTCAGATAAACAAAATTACATATGCACATTGCCCACCTATTTAGCTATACATTCATATAAAGTTTTAAGTTCTATCTTAAAAACTCTGTTTTTGGCAGACATTTTCCTTTTACCCTCAACATGGCCAAAAATGGCCTGAGGTGCCTCCCAAAAACGTTGCCTGGCTCAGCCCCTGAGCAAAATAGAATTTTGAAATTTTGTCACGGCGCGTAGAAGGAATAGCTAGGAAAATTCACCAAGTTCCGTGAAGCTGCGTTAAAAAGCCTGGAATCGGCAAGCAAAAAACCCGAGGGGGGGGGCGGACTCCGCCCCCCCCTGCCGGGAATAGGGTTAACGGAGACTGAGGCCGGGAGAACCATGCCCGCGTTGCAAGGAAGAGATAGAATGACTAGTAAAATGTTCATGCGCAAAACCGTTTTAAACGACCATTCTACCTATTTTTGGTTGATGAGTTTCGAGCGTGGGAACAGCACCATATGTGGTCATAATTGGTGTCATACGTGAGACATTAAACACGCGACACCGGTGGCGATGATGAAGTGGCCGCAAAGTTTGAGACGAAAATTGGCTACCTTCTGAGTCCCTCGTTTTGTTTTGTTTTGTTTTTTATTTGCCGTTGAAATAATCTAGCGTGGAGTAACGCCTCTTCATCTTGGCGGGACGCGTGACCTCATGATGCTCTGCGGCGCGCAGCAGTAAACCGACTGGCGCTACTGACAGCCCAGGTCCAGCGACCATCGCCTCCCTGCATTGTCGCGACTCCGCCTCGTGTGTGAAGCGGACGCAGAAAGAGCAGGACATCGGTTGTGGCTGCTCGGCTGACATTACAGCGCACGTTATTCGGCCTACCGAACAGAGCTCCATAGTCCGCGCGGCTGCCATTGACGACCGGGTCATTCCGTACCAACTCAACCGGGTGAGCACAGACGACCATCTCAGATTTTAATGAAATGATGAAAGTGAAGTCGTTTCATGCCCAGCTAACGATTCTGATGTTTACAAACTTCTCCGACCAACTATTCGCAATTAACAGTGGTGCCAATATATGACGTCACAGCATGCTGCATACCTCAAAATGCACTATATCGTAGGCGCCAATACGAATATTACTGATATGAAAACTATGCTATTTAGCCCAAGCATTGTGTTTCATGCCATCTTTAGGAAAACGAATTTCGAAGCAGTTCATGAAAAACGGTATTAGTTTATTTTCTTCAGGCTTTAATATTCATAATCTACGACCAATGCTGTCCGGGACCATTAACAAATATAGTGGGGCATTGGTAGCAACATGGTGCTAAATAGCCCTGAAGCAGGCCTTGTCGAGCTTGAGGGCGCTGGCCTGCGTCGTCGGCGCTTGGTCTGGCTAATTTCTTACCACGTCTTCCAAATGGCTGCTCTGTGAATATGGACAAGCAGTAATAGGAAAAACGTCTACATTTCATATGTATTTGGGAAAAGCTGGATTGTGTCATATTTCATAGATAGGGGCAATAGGCGCGCACTTCATCGTCGTTGGCACATCTGACTCAGCATGTTTTGAGCTGTACACAGATTTTACGAACGACACGACATCAGCAGGTTTTGTCCTGGAGGAAACATGCTTTAGATGTGCAGGACCAAGACGGTGAAAATCATCACTTTTAAAAACGATTGATTCTGTGTAACCTTGGATAAGCGTACAACAACACGAATATAAAACAACAGCACCAGTAAGATTTTCAACCTTTGCCAGTACGAGGCCTCCATGGTCTGTACTGGCTGGTGCTGGCGGCAAACTGTCTGTGTGTGAATTTACCATCGTAATCCAAGTTATAAGTTATAACTTGGATATATATATATATATATATACTATATACTATATATATACATATATATATATATATATATATATATATATATATATACACATATATACTCGCTATAAGAGTAATTAATACCGATCTAACAACTGACTGCAGAACAAAAACAGTGTGCTCCGCATACACCGAACACTGCATGCTAGCAAAATGTGGCATTCCCCGGTGAATCAGCTTTAAGGGCACACTTGCCTGATATGGAATAGCTGTCTGAAGTAGACGAGGTACAATACATGCAGTGGGTGACCACTGCCAAGACAACTCAGGTATCGATGCGTTAGACTGGAGTTCATCGACGCTCTGACAAATTCTATTGTTAAACAGCTTCGCCACCACCACATTACCCCGGTGCAAAACAGCTCCCTAAGGGGCTTGGAAGCAAATTTATCTGCAGAAAATCTGTGATCTCATCCAGATGAAGCAATGGTGATTGGAGACTTTTCGGAGAATTATTTATTTGTGGTGCAAGACGGAGTCCACAGTTATCACTGGGAAAACGGCCAGGCGACCATTCAACCGTTTGTTGTATATACGATCACTGCTGGTGAGCCTATAAAAGCAAGCCGTCATGGCTGGAGATTTCCGAAAATTGTTGAGGGGTGTCCATATAGAATTTCCGGCTGTTTTTCCCAGTCACTGCCATAGGCCTGATGTTGAAACCCCTGAATATTGGGGGGAGGCCCGGACTCACCCAACTTCCCCGGGATCATCAGCTGTGCCAAGAGTTATTGTTAAAACTCAAAATCGAGTCTGAATTTGAAATTCAAACTCAAAAAGTTGAAATTCAAATTGGAATTCAATAAACAAAGTATCAGGAAAATTCACATTTTCAAAGGAACAAAAATACGACATTAGAAAGATGTGTTTGCAGAAGGAAAATTTCGGCCTCGATTGTAAATGTTATTTTTTGCTACTTGTCACGAAAAACGTCCGCCTGACGGGGCCGTCAAACCTCTGACAACACGTACAACGATCAGAGACCGAGAAAATATAAATGCTTTAGACCATGTTCGTTTTATGCAGAGCCACCTAACAAGGTGATTATATACCGATGACTGTCCTGATATTCTGTATTGCTTCGTTTCCAATTAATTTATAACCTCGCTGAAGATATGTTTATTTGAAAATTGCATCTTCTTTCTGTCAAGATGTGCGGCATACAGTGAAATATTTTATGTATCAAGTACCAGTATACCCAGTCATTTAATTTTCAGTGTTTTCGACAAACTTTCCAGTTTCCAAAAGGTGTAGTATGCATTACCTTTATTATGACGCAAACCAAATGGTCAATTGGCTCGCCAACTAACAAAAACACGTGTCGTGTCATACTGCGCAGGAATCGACTTCATCTACATGACATCTACATGACACAAGAAGACATCACAGGGACGCAGGCAAGATCAAACGTGTGCGGCAGCCAGGTCCGTCAAGGGCACCAAGGTGTTTCACGCAGTCATGCCGAGAGGCTCGACCAGACTGGCTGCGATAAGACATCATCAGCTGCATTACAAAACGTTGAAAACATTCCGAGTCCGATGGTCTTACGGCGGCCGATAACGAAGTGCGTGACTCTGGCCTGGGATTGTGAAATATGACATCATCCAATATTTTCTCGAATGCAAGCAACACAGCAACAACAACAGCAAATGAATTGTAAATGTTTCCGCTGTTGTTGTTTGGCCCTGTTCACAGAACAGCCATCTAGTGGATGCGATAAGTTATCAGACCGGCTGCAGAGCGGTCGCCGACGATATAGGCCAACGCCCTCAAGCTCGACACGGTCGGGTTCAGGGCTGTTTAACACCATGTTGCGGTCAATGTTCCACAATGTTTATTGATAATTTCGGGAAACATTGCACGTAGATTACGAATATTGGGTTTTGAAGAATTTCAGTTGATATCATTTTGGTGAGGCGCAAATGTTTATTTTAATTATGCACAGCAGAGCCGAATTTCGGGGGAATCTGTTTTGTTACGGACAACTTAAAACACGCTTTTAATAGCGTTTTTCAAACTTCTAAAATTCGTAGTGGCTCCTGAGATACGGTGCATTCTGTGGTGTACTGCATGCTTTGACGACATGTTTTGACGTCGCAGTCAATGGCGAATGACTGATCGGAGGAAGCTATAAACATCAGAATCTTTATCAGGGCATGAGACAGCCCTATACACATAATTCCTTCAAAATCTGAGATGTTGGTGTGCACAGTTGTACCTTCTAACGGTTGAGTTGGCCCGGAAATAAGGGAAGCTGCCCAATTTGCACCACCTTTTGGCAAACACGGACACTGTGACTATGATGTGGCAAAAATCGTGTCATTTATTTCTCACATATTTTTCCCGTTTTTTTTTTGACTATTACAATATCTGGTGCGGTACTGTTCAGTCCTTGCCTCCTATTTTTTGTTTTAACTTCTAGTAAGACGCTGCAAAGAGCGCAATTACAGCAGCCATGCCACATTTGCGCCGGTGACAATGAACCACTGTCTGGTCTATTACGAACAGTTCTGTTAAATATTCTTCCTGCCAATAGTTCTCAGCAGGTGGGGAGAGGCGATCGGATTCCGACAGGATGCTGGGCAGACCCCGTGGAGGTCGTTACAAAGACGCAGCCCATGGGCTCAGGGTCCATACTTCTCTTGTGATCTGAAAATGTTCCGCTCTTAAGCCGGAAAATAAAACAGTCCTGCATTTCCTAAACATATCAGCAAGGTCACCGAAATCATAAGGGCTTTGGGGTTTGAGAAGGATGCACTCTCTCCCCTCCAGGGTCCATCTTAGCTTGCCAACTAGGGAGCAAAGTCCTTCAGTGGCAGTTAAATCCCCCAATGGGGAGATGATGGGCACAGCGAGGTCATCTGCCTCCGAAAGTTACAGTGAGTGTGGTCAGCGGCGAGCCACCGTCTCCAAATGAACTGGTCGAAATCTGAAAAACACTCACTCGCAAGAATAATAAAAGGGTCTCGTTCTAAGGGTTTCAAGGGCGTCGCCAGAATTATCGGACGTGGGGCTGTCTGCGAGACTTGGGGGACTAGGGGGGAGCTGAGGGCTGTAGCCTTCCCTATGAGACTCGGCGACGTTTCTGCCTCACTTCCAGGATGCTCCCTCTACAACAGAAATCCTATACCACGTGATTCACTCTCTGTTTAAATGGGTCTCAGACATTTAAGAAACACTGTAGCAACCACCGGCACACCGTTACCTAGTCCTGCTCTGATTGTGCTGCTGGCGCACCAATGCCCGCCAAATTGTGACGCAAAAGGGGAAATGGCGCTACCAAAACAAAACTAGGCGCGGATAAAAAGGCATTTCCGCGTATCACCTCTATTCTCGTCAAACATGAACCCCAATTCCACAACTGAAATACTGTATAGGATCAATTTTGCTTCACAACATTGATAGCACAGTTATATATGGGTATCACAAGACAGAAATTATTTCATACTTCCACTGAAGCTCTGTAAACCCACCACACGTCTGTACCGCTGCCAGACTGGAAGAGAAAAGGATTAAACCTGCAGTCATGCCGTCTGTCTCAGAAAGTATCATTTCATGCCGTCTCTCTCAGAAAATGCAATTTATCTAACAATCAACTGTCTCCATTGGGGACCATGGGGGGGAGGCGTAATTAGGCAGGGTGGCACTCTTTGTTTTTTTCCCACACTGACTTCCTGAACGTTGTTTTTTGTGACAAGACCACGTACCGTTGCGTTTCCGTAAAGATGGCCAGTTTCAGTTCTGGCTGCCACCAGTGCATTTGACGTGTCCGGATTTGACGTCACTTAGCGTTCATCCGCCGATTTTATATGTGGTGTTCATCTGGTTTCTGTAGAGTAGGAATACGTTGACCTTGGTGTCATGGTTGGTTTGTTGACTGAACTTCCGACCCAATTGTTGGCGAATTTCCTGTTCTGCTTCGGTGTCCGAATAGCCGTTATTAACTTAAATCGATTTTAATAACGTCTATTCAAACACCGAGGTTGACGAAAATCGACTTAAGTAACGGTTATTCAGACATCGAAGTAGAACAAGAAACTTGCCAATAAATGCATGGGAAGTCCCAGCCAACAAACCCACCATGGCACCAAGGTTAACGACTTAGTTGTATTCTACAGAAACCAGACGAACAACGTATATTAAGTGTGTAAAAGAGCGCTACGCGACATCATACCCAAACACGTCAAATGCGCTGAGGCAACCAAAAACTGGTCATCTGTTACAGAACAGTAAGTGACCTTGTTATGAAGAACAACCCTCCCCAGAAAACCGACCTTAAAATGACCCTTGTAATCCAGAGGTGCAATTACCGGGGGGACGGGGGACATGTACGCCCCATTTTTTGGTCCGTGGTGCGGGCGTCCTCCTTACGCCACAGCAAAAAAAGTTTCAAAGGAAAATAGTAAAAAACATCTCTTAAACCCGATCTCCAACATATACCGAATCCGGAGAGTTCTTTCCATCTTTTTTGCCGAGGGAGGACATTTTTAAAACTTAAGCAAGCATTAGCCCCCAGGTGCCCCCCCCCCCCATTGACCAAACAGTCCTCGTGGACACCGCGTCCCTTACATGTAAGCGCTCTCGTACAGGACAGGTAACTCTGAAATGCCCGGCGCCCCATTCAGGCCGGGCGTTCCCTCTTTTTGTACAGATGAGAAGCCTCTAAAGAACGTCAATGATGCAGGCGCCCCTTACAGGCCAGACGTCCCGTACGGATTAGGGGCCTCTCGGGGGCTCGGCGCCCTTGGCAAGCTAGGCGCCCCTTACATATCAGGCGTTCCTCGGTGGCTCGGCGCTCTTGGCGAGCGAGGCGTCCCGTACACGCCGGTCACCCGTCATATATCTGGCGCCCCTCTTCAGACGAGGCGCCTGTGCGGAACACCTTACAGACCAGACACGTCTACGAGGCATGCGCCTCTTACAGGCCAGGCGCCCCCCGTACAGATCAGGCACCCCTCGGAGTCTCGGCGCCCTTAACCTTGAAAAAAGGTTTCATTGTTACATAAAAAGCAAAAGATATTTTAGAAAATGTGAATAGTAAAAAGATGCAGCATTTCATCACAACAGTACCCAGTTTTGAAAATGTGGCTACAGGTTACCGAAAAAGTAAATCTTATTCCATCAAGGGTTTGACCGGTTGGTGGTTGTGAACGAGGTCAAAAGGCTCTGTGCCAGCAAAAAATAGTTGAGAAAAATGGGAAGAAAACGGATTTCGTTGTCTCTTTGGGATGGGGCTTAATCGATGTTTCTTTATTTTCCTTCGAAGCTCACTTGTTATTGTTATTTCTTTTTGTCGTGACATAAAGAAGGCACCCGCACCACGGGCCTCAAAGTAGGGGGACATACACCTGTCCCCACTCCCGTTAATTACACCTATGGATTCTAGGGACTAGCGAGAACTGGCGGACCAGGGACTAGCTTCGGTCTCCAGCTTTAGCTGCCGGCCCCGGCAATGCTATGCAACATCCTGTGAAAATGTGCAACATGGATCAAATTAACTCGGAAGATCATCCAGAGGTGCCAAACGGAGGGCACCAGCATGCTCGCAATTCTCTGAGTGTGAAAACGTTAGAATATGGCATGTGCATGGCAAATCGTGGCCATGTCTAAGCATTATCTGTTCACAATGCCATTAGCTTTTTATTTGCGTATTTCTGTTGTAAATTTGGGTACTTTTTAGATTCTAATTTTTTTTTTTTTAGAATCACCGCGTCAGATGGGCTCAGAAACGCATATTGCATAATCCGTTGGCACGTATTTCAAATCTGACCTAGCCTTGGACATGGTGGATAGGCGACTGGAGAAAGGGGTCATTTTCAGAGGTTTGACCTGACCTGCGATGTATTCATTAGCGCAAAAACAACAAATACATTGGTTCTCGAGATAGCGTGGGGACGTTGAACGCCTCTGTTAATGAATGATAGCGAAGTACCCAAGTCAATGCCGGATTGAGTATTAGGATGCATTTGGCCGTACAAAATTCCCCAATCATGCATTGTTTCATTGCGAAAATAAGGACACTGCACTCCTTCTTAGGCACAACAGTCCAAACGACGTCTTTCTTGGCCTGAGTCTTAAACCGGAACCTCGTCTAGAGCAGCATCTTTGCTGAGGCATAATAGCTCTTGTTTCCTTCTAATTTTTTGCGTTTAAGCAGAAATAGGAGTCATTGCCCTTCATCACGATGGACATATCCATCGGCCTTAGAACACTTATTTTCATCCTGCCGCAGCGCAATTTTTGACCCGTTTTTGCATCTCTGTAGGGTACGTCAAAGATTTTTGCCGGAATGTTCCGTTTTCAGATCTGTCTTCGTCCTTGTCACTGTAGAGACGTTCTGCTGAACTGCACCGAATTTGACTGCAGTTTTTGTCTAGGATGCGTCAGTTTTGTCGACCAAGCGCTTTCAGATGACCTATGCTTAATGCACTCATTTTAAGGGTCTTTCTTCCGGGTCCGGGCTTTCTTAAAGCCACGCCCCTGTTCACGTCTTGCTAAGACGAAGCATACAACATAACGAGCGATAGCTATACATTAAAAATGATTCAGTGTGCGTTTTACTAAGTTCCCAGTGGTTCTGTCTCCTACTGGACTGAAACATTACTTAACATATTTTTCCATGTGCAGTATTGTTCAAGGCGGGTAAATTTCGTGCATGCTAAGCAATATAGTAATTCGCGTGCATGACTACGCAGTTATGCCCTTCCAAACATTGCCTAGATTTTAAGTCGTACCCATTACTTATGGTATCATATTTCATTTATTCAAACTTTTGCGCCTTGCGACACTACTCCTGCAACAACCGGTCGTTTGTGGACGTCCTAGCTGTGCTGTCATCATCGACGTTAGCATCAACAAGCTGCTCTTCGACGTTGGCAAAACGTCTTCATATGGCAGTGTCTTGAGGCAATAAAATGTCGCCATGAGCAATGAGTGTTGGATTGCTAAGCGGCCAAGACATCTCAGTAAATGGCGGGGTCAAAGCAACCGGTTTCGTGTATCTGGACCTCCGATACCGCCTGTTCCGTATGCCCTGTGTCGTGACGTCCAAGTCGGGACAGCGCTGGGCTCTGTCGGGATGTGCAAGAGCTTCTGTCGGCCGACGGCAGCGGTACCAGTTCAGCAGCCAGTCCCGTTTACCCTCTGAGTTGTGTCAACAGGGCGGCGGCAGAAGGACCAGGTCAGTCTCGCGTGCTCTCTGAAAAGCACATGCCGGGCAGCGGCAGCGGTGCCAGTTGAGCAGCCAGTCCCGATTGCCCTCTGAGTTGTACATGCCGGGCGGCGGCAGAGGGACCGGGCCAGTCCCGTGCACCCTCTGAGTATTACCTGCCGGGCGGCGACAGAGGGACCGGGCCAGTCCCGTGTACCCTCTGGGTAGTAGCTGCCGGGCAGCGGCAGAGGGACCAGTCCTGTGTCCGGTGTACGGCGGCCGTCGCGCTGAGCGTATGCAGTGTTGCACAGCCGCTGCCTTAATGCGGCGGCGCGTCGCTCCAGCCGGCCCGCTCCAGGAACTCGACTCGCCCGGCCTACACGGCCGACGGCCGCTCATCGCGATGAAAGTGCTGCCACAGCTATTAGCATATTGGGCCGCATCTGCAGGAAAGTGGTGCGCCCCGGGCGGAAGACGTTGACACTGACAGCAGCTGAGCGGCTGTCGGCGCCCGGGACGCCATGAGGCTCGGAGGTCGGCTCCGGACCATTCGCGTTCATGGCGTCCACCGCAGAACTAAAGATCGTGATGACCGCGTTGACTGCTCTTGAAACGCCGGGAACGGGCGGCCACAAGCGGAATTCATGCACGCCAAATGCATGTCACCGATGTGCAGTGCAATACACGGCTCACTGGCTTGGTACTTTTTGCTGTCATCGCTTTTTCCGCTATGCAGGGATACATTCACCAGCGCTGCTGCAAGGTGTGACGTGATGGCTGAATTGCACAGGCGATTTCTGGGCCTTGAGTAAGGCATGTCGTACGAGTGCGAGCACGAGCAGATTGGGTCACGAATATATGACAGACAGGTCTTGGCTGACGTCTATAGTGCGTCAGAAAGGCGTTATCAGAAGGGCACGTCAGAAAACACGTCAGAAGGACCGTCAAGAAAGGACAATGAGCCATGCTGGTAGGCTGCCCCAGTAGTCTGCCCGTAATTAAATCAACCTGCTATTGCACCTGCACTATCTTCAAGGAGTATTTTGGTTTATGCTAGCACTGAACTCACAACCTGCGGGTTTGATGTGGACAGTCGTAAGCTTCGTGGTCGAACCACATTCCATCTTCTTGTTTAACTTATTCCAATTTCGGTGAGTCTGTCACACCAGACTTGCTTTTCGTTTTGTCGTCCCTTCTTGGCAGGGAGTGTCACGACTCTCTTGGAGTGTCACACTCTCTTGGATTTACTAACTTTATTCCCCTTTGAGATAATGTAAGGTGCTTTGCGTCGTGGTTGACTGTGGAGCCAACACTCCTGGTCTCCTGAAAATAGGTGGCGGCTAGGAAAAAGGAGCCTGCATTTTTCCTCCACAATAAATGGCGCCGCTCCATGGGTGGTGCGTACCGCCTTAAGGGATTCTCTGACGGTTAACTTTTGTGCGTGTGTATTCATCTGGTATGTTGACCACAACTGTACATAGAACTGAAGGGTTACAGTTCCGATGCAAGCGCATGGCTTCAGCTTCGTTAGGTGGGGAAAAGACTAAAAAGTCGGATTTTCGATCAATTTTTTTATTGAAAAGGTTTCGAATATCTCAAATACATAGGTTTTTAAAGGCCCATAGCGCATTATTTCATGCTTAAGGATCGATGGGCCAAAAAACTCCCACCAAGGAAAAATGTCCCATTGCGCTGGCGCGAAAGTTCTTCAGATTAGCTGGTATGGACTGACCAGGGTCGTTGATGTTTTAGAATCAGTGCTCCCATACGCCCTCGACGGAATGAGTTTGTGGATGTGTAATTAGGGCCATTTTTAACCCTATTCCCGGAGGGCTGGACGGTATGGCCGATTCCCGGCAGGGGGGCGGATTCGGCTTCCCCCCGAGATCTCGAGAACTACTCGTCCGATTTCATCGCAACAAACGGCAATCGATTTGCCATGACGTGAACTACACTTTAAAAAAGAAGTTTTCAAAATTTTGAAAGGGGTGGATACAGGGGCAAAAATGTCAAAATGGGGAGTATTTTTGGACTTGTTATAACTTCCTTGTTTACCGACCGATTTCAATGAAATTAGCATGAATCGAGAGATTAGGGGCGGGACTTTTATTATTGGTACACACATTTGAAATTCTGCGGAGAATTCATAGGCATTCATAGGGTTTCAAAAATAGGAGGATTAGGTTTTCAACAACTGAATGAATAAAAACGGTAAAAGCGCTCTTTTGGCTTCTGCTAGTCATGCCATGCTAGAAAAATACAAATCGCATTACAATGTTTGTATAATGTTAGCATAGGGGGTGCCAGGGACATGAAAAAGGGGAAGTGTCATGGTCATATGTTTTTCAGATCAACTCATGACATTTGACCTTAAATGACCTCCAGTTACCTTGGAGCCACTTGGAATGATCTCGTGTGCATTTAAGATTATCCAAAGACGTTTTCATTCATTTGAATTCACTATTTCAAAAGTTCCATTTTACGGCTATGGTGATATAGGGTACGCGTACTGACATTTTAGTTCATAGCTCCGTGACCCGACCTGATATCAAGCCGGAACCTGATACACAAATAGAGGACACCCTTCTAAGTCGTACATATTCCGGGTTTAGCAATTAAAAAAGCGCCGAAATTATCAGTATAAAACCAAAGTTTGAATTTTGACCTTGACCTGGCCTTGTAAAGTGACCTCAGACGAACAAAATTGTGTTTGTGCGTTGCCCATGTATTTTTCTATAAATCAATATAAGGTTTTAAGCTCTATCTTAAAAGCACTATTTTTGGCAGCCATTTTTCTTTTACCTTGAACAAGGCCAAAAATGGCACGAGGTGCCTCCCAAAAACGTTGCCTGGCTCCGCCCCTCAGCAAAATAAAATTTCGAAATTTTACCACAGTACGTAGAAAGAATAGCTAGGAAAAGTCGTCAAGTTTTATAAAGCTGCGTTAAAAACTCTGGAATTGGCAAGCAAAAAGCCCAAGGGGGGCGGATTTAGCCCCCCCCCTTGCCGGGAATAGGGTTAACCTGTCGCTTCTAAGTAACGCAGTATAAGGCATGTGTACAACTTGTTTTTAAATTCCCCAAGAAGGCTCGAAACTTATGAAACCTGCCTCAGCTCATTCATCCTCTTTTACAGAAATGGCGAGCCCCTGATGACATTGCCATCCCCGTGCGATATCAGCAAGCTTCATCTCGGCGGAATGTCCAGCCTATGCAAGGCTGCAAGGCTTCATCATGTACCCATGTCTTCATTGAGATCAGCTGAAGTTTTTGGAGATCATAATCCTCTGTCTTGAGCGACATCTTTTCAAGTTATGACACAGATAAGGAGGGAACCGACATCTTCCATCCTGTCTTAGTTCGCTTTTTTCCTCCTCTCTTTTGTTTCTTTCTCTTCCCTTCCTTTGTATGCGGCGGTTGTAATTTTGGTGTTGCCAATGCAGCACCAGTAATTCTACCTCATCATGGGCATTTTTCGCCTTAAATTCTGTATCACAATGATCCATGGTAAAAATTAGTTTGACAACAGCAGTGGTTAGGATTCCCCAGCCTTTCCTGGCCCTCGTGCTGTGACGAGCTCGGCGGTGAGGACGCGTCAGCGGCGGCCAGAGGGGCCGGACCGGATGTGCCGTTCTGTGACGAGCTCGGCGGTGAGGACGCGTCAGCGGCGGCCAGCGGAGCCGGACCGGATGTGCCGTTCTGTGGCGAGCTCGGCGGTGAGGTCACGTCAGCGGCGGCCAGAGGGGCCGGACCGGATGTGCCGTTCTGTGACGAGCTCGGCGGTGAGGACGCGTCAGCGGCGGCCAGCGGAGCCGGACCGGATGTGCCGTTCTGTGGCGAGCTCGGCGGTGAGGTCACGTCAGCGGCGGCCAGAGGGGCCGGACCGGATGTGCCGTTCTGTGACGAGCTCGGCGGTGAGGTCACGTCAGCGGCGGCCAGAGGGGCCGGACCGGATGTGTCCTTCTGTGACGAGCTCGGCGTTGAGGACGCGTCAGCGGCGGCCAGAGGAGCCGGACCGATGTGTCGGCGGCGCCGGCCAGGTGTGGCCGGAGCGGAGCGAGAGTGAGCCGGCACGGCCGCCGCCAGTCAGTGGCCGTCCGTCCGGCCGTCGCGCGGGCACGATGCGGCTGCCGGCCTGCCTGGCGCTGCAGCTGGCGCTCTGGGCGCTGGCCGCCGCCCTGGTGGTGTACGAGAGCACGCCCGAAGACGAGCGCCAGCTGCGCGCCATCATCCACAGCGCCGTGGACGAGGCGCTCCAGCAGCGGCTGCCCAGCCTCAGCTGTTCTGACAACATCCGCAAACGCCAGATCTCGGTGAGCTGCGAAGCACGGTGGCCGTCTGGCGCATTTCGCGTCAGGGTCCGGAATCAGCGATGCAGCTGCGGAAAAGGCCGACTGAAGCGAGGAAAACTCATCTTGCTCCAGTTGAAATTCCGTGAAAGCATGATTGCACGCACGCATGTTGTCTGCGATGCTAGGCTATGACATTCCTTGGGAAAATGAAAGCGTAAAAAGCAAAAACAGTTAGCCAGCTCCTGACCTTAATACGTCTTTTATCGGAAACTCCGAAATGATAAATTCTTATCACATACATTTCGAAAAACGTAACTCCTGCCCTTACAAAAGGATTATTTTTTTCCTTCATTTTCATTAAAATGGTCAGTCTGGCATCAGGTGCCCTTTTTTCACCACATAGGTAAATCAGGCCTTCTTTTCATTTTTGAGCCACGTATGAAGCCTTGGTATGAAACCCAAAGAAGCCTCGGTATGAATTTTTGATGCCAAAACTGTCAACAGGGTAATGTGACCTAAGATGACTTTTGGTGACCTAAATGTTGACCGTATTTGGAAAGCTCTGGCTGTTGTTCTATTTTTGCCAAAGGCTTTCCAACGGTTGTTTTACTTCTTCTGTGTACTTATAATTTCCGAGATTTTGGGGGATTCTCATGACCCCCCTGCCCGGCAAAAGTGGATCCGTAGGCCGGCCCGGCGAGGGTCTACGTGACTTATGTATGCTGACGATGTGCAACTTTGCCATCGGATTCCCTCTCCCGATGATGTCACAGCTCTCCAAAGTGATGTTCGTAACCTTCGTGATAAAAATATGGAAATTGATACACGGCATCCTGAAGTACAAAAGCAGGACTTTCACTTTGCGTAAAACCCCGACTGTGTGCTGTTATTCCATGAACAAGTTTGCCATAGACTTTTAAAATGCGCAATTTAGGTGTAATTATGGAGCATAAATCAACTGCGGCATAGACGGTGTCGCCGGGACAGCGAATCACGCCCCATTTGGCTGGTGTATGAAAGCACTCTCTTCAGACGTCTCGATTGTCATCAGGCCGCAGGTTAAAGCCAGCGCCTCACGTCACTGGCGTTAACCGCATATCATTTCCATCAGGGAGTTTGGCAGCGTGATTCGGGCGGAAGCAGCCAAATCACTTGTTTCCCGTCTTGACAACATCCAGTACAAATTTTGTTTAAGGCCTACTGTAAACCCTGAAACGCATCTGACTCACCTGACCATCATCATCTGCTGTCTCATCTTGGTATTTCACGTGCTGTTTCTAGACTTGTTCAGCATGGTTTGATATTTTTGTACAATGGGTGGCGAGTACAGTTCTCTTGGACAATATGCTCATGCGTAGGGACTATAGTGTGTGTATTGATGGCACACCTGGCTCACCGTTTGCCAAGCACCAATGAACTGCCCCGGAGCACCCGTATCTTACAATAATGCATGGGGAAACGATTCAAATTCAATTCCGCTGTCAAGCAAAATGAGGATGTTCGGGTTCGTCTTTGCAGGAGCCCCACCGCCTGGTATCGCCTAAAATGGATTGGCTTGTAAAGATTCTAAATCATCGTCATGTTGACAACGTTGCCGTTAGGAAAAAGAAGTCATCCGAGTTGTTTTTGCGTGGCGTCGTCGACGTTTCACTGCTCCAAGAAATGGTTCCACTAAACAGCAGTATGATAGACGCCGGAAAACATGATATTTCTGATACTTCAGTTAGTTGCCAGGGCCTGCAGAATTCCTTACCACTGTTTCATTTCCATTTTGACTGGCTGAATTCCGAGATATTTTCAGGACAAAAAATGCTTAGAACACCATTGTTACATGAAGTCATAACTGTGTTCATCTAATGGTGCTTCTACGCTGTACGGGAATATCGAGTGACTACAGGGAGGAATTTCTTCTTTACGACAACACTGCAATTTGTCGAAAGGCCAAGTTTAGAGCTGAGTTGTTGCGTTCTATGACTGTCTCTCGTTTTTTGTTTAATCTATTTTTCTTTGCCAAATACCCAGCAGGAGTGGTTCTTGCGCGACAATGAGTTTTGCCACAACAGGAGTTGGAGACAAATAACGTTGGTGTGACATCTGTCCGTTCCAGAGTTAGATCCGGAGAACGAATAACGTTCGATTTATGTTTGGCTTTGTCGCGATTCGTTATTAAAATTTTATTGGCGTCGATATGTGTTCGGGATCAGAGTTCACACTAAGCCGAGCTTGTTGCGGGTACTCTGGCCCACTTGCCAGGTATTCGAAAACCTGGAACAGTTTTGCTCCACGTGCCGAGCCAAATGATATCGGGCTATGTGCATCCTGCCGTGCAAACCCAGGAGTCCAGGACATTACCTGTCCGTGAACAGCTGGCTCACCCGGTCTCCGCCAAAATCCTGGCTCCTTTTTACTTCGAACCCAGCATCTGACCAACCGCACTGGATGCTTTGCCCACTACGAAGACAACGGCACGGTCGGAAAAGATACATGAGATGGCGGAAATTTAACAATAAAACGTGAACAGCGGACAAAATCTTACAAGTTTTGAGATAAATACTCTTGGGCTTTTTTAGGTCATCTTTTTCGTAAACTCAACTTTATTACATGAACAGCATTACACGTAGTGGCCGTAGTTGGCCCAGTTTCGGCCTGTCATCCCACATAGCTCACAATTCCATGACACAGTCAGCTGCAGTTCAGCATCAGCTTGTATGATATACGGATAACCATAATGCATCGTGTGGTGTGCCGTGTCGTTGTGACATTGTGTCAAGCCCCTTTGTGACATCTCTTGTCTAGAACCCAGAGAGAGATCCTGACGCTCGTGGCTGTCGCATCCATTCCTGACCCTGACTGTAGTGACGCAGAGGCTCCCACTTCTGTGCTAACCTGTCTAGATCGCTATTAATAAATCATATTAATCTTTCGATCCTGCAGTCGGGCATGAGTTTCTTTATGAAATGTTTTTTTTGGCTTATGGCTCCCTTCTGTTAAATGATGAATTTTCCTAATACAATGGCATATTTCCACAGGGCGTTCGTATCATTATCAACTAACTGCACCGCTCTCACTTAAGTGTGTTCGGTTATGCGTGAGGCCATTGTTATTCAGCCAAACTTTAACTTGCGCCCAAAACCGAAAAACTTCCGGGCATTGCCAGAATTTATGTCGAAGTGTTTCCGGTCGCTCCCCGCACCTTTCGCACGAGTTAGATTCTCGCATTCCCATTCCATGGAGCAGCTTATTGGTCGGTGATGTAAACGTAACTATCTTGTAATGTAGTGCTCTGTAATTTGTAGATGCATAGGGGCTCACGGCTTGATAAACTAAGGACCATTCATTGCTACTGAAATGGTTGCTCCACTTCTCTTCCGAATGCTTCCGAGGGTCCACTGGAGACATTAGACGGTGATAGACATGTTTTGTTTCTTTGCTTTTCCTAAACAAATGTTGTATTTTTTCGGCATTTCGCGGAGTTGCGGCTTTACTTACGAATATCTTTTATTCTCTCGGCAAACTTCCGATGAGGACCAGATAGCCTGGGTTTGTCCCTTGTAGTTAGTATACGTGCCTAGCTTCTCTAAAAGACATTATTTACCCCGATTTGTTTCTTAAATCATTAAAGCACATCAGCCTTTCCTTTCCCACGGAGCAATTGTAGAAGTGTTATGTTTTGTATGATAGGAACGCCAGAGTGCTCTACAACCCATATTTTCTGCGTCTGTTACAAACTCCAATACCATCGGACTTTTGGGATAATTGGATGCCTCCCTCCATTGCTCCTATTTTCTAAGCGACTTTCAGGGGCCAAATGCAGCTTGGTGAACGAAAAGGTTATTGTTCGTGTCGGTGACAGACGCAGGTGAGCCTGTCGATTTTCGGCGTGCGCGGCGCCGCGTGTGACTCTGGTCGCTATCTATTTTCAGAGCACCAGTCTGCAGTCGGTGGCGGACGACATCAGCTTGCAGCTGCAGGACACCAAGGACGACGTCATGGAGGAGTTGAAGGCCACCAAGGACCAGATTATGAAGGAGCTGAAGGACACGCGCGTCGCTCTGCAGGAGACCATGACCGAGATGGCGGACGGGGCACGCCAGACGGGCCAGCAGTGCACCTGCGTCAGCCACCTGCAGCGGTTGGAGCTGGCCGTCCAGCAGCAGTACGACACGCTGCTCAAGTCGGTGGTGGACGTGGCCGAGATCTCGATCGGCACGCAGCAGGCCGTGCAGCGCCAGCTGGGCAACGTGTCGGCCGCGCTCGTCGAGCTGGGCCGCAGCTCCGGCCGGTCGCCGGCCGCCGACGTCCCGGACATGCGGCTGGCGCTGCTCACCGACTCGCTGCAGCGGTTCGCCAACAGCTCGCGCCGCCAGCTGGAGCGGATCGCCACCAGCCAGCAACGCAGCGCCGCCCTGCTGCACGTGGTGGCCAACCGGACGCGCGCGCATGTGGCGCCGCTGCCGTGCAGCGGGCCGGCGCGCGACTGCGCCGACCTGCGCCGCCAGGGCTTCACCGAGAGCGGCCTGTACGTGGTGCGGCCGGAGCTGGGTCGCGCCCGGCTCGTCTCCGTCTACTGCGACATGGCGACCGCCGGCGGCGGCTGGACCGTGCTGCAGCGGCGCGCCGACCTGCCGCGTCACGAGGACTTCTTCCGCGGCTGGGACGACTACCGGCGCGGCTTCGGCAACCACAGCGCCGAGTTCTGGCTGGGCAACGAGCTGATCCACCAGCTGACGCGCGACCGGCCGGTCACGCTGCGCTTCGACATGGCCGACCTGGAGGGCGAGCGGCGCTACGCCCAGTACGCCGCCTTCTCGGTGGGCGCCGAGCACGAACAGTACCGGCTCTCGGTCGGCCAGTACACCGGCACGGCCGGCGACGGCCTCAGCCGCGCCAGCGGCGTCGGGTTCACCACGCGCGACGTCGACAACGACCAGTACCCGTCCGGCAACTGCGCCGAGCTGTACAAGGGCGGCTGGTGGTACGACGCCTGCCACAACGCCAACCCGAACGGGCTCTACCTGCGCGGCCAGCACGGCAGCTACGCGGACGGCGTCAACTGGAGGTTCTGGCGCGGCTACCACTACTCGCTGGCCGCCATGGAGATTAAGCTCCGGCCCAGCTCGTTTCGCGTGCCCTAGTGCGGCAGTGAGCTGGTCGAGCTCGTTTCGCGTGCCCTGGTGCGACAGCGAGCTGGTCGCTCATCGCTCGGCCGCGTTTTACCGACGTTGTTTGATGGGCAGCGGCATCAAGTGACAGTGAAAATTATTCAGCTGGTAAGGATTTGCCTGCTCAAGAAGACTGCGCTTTGGAAGTACTTGCTAATTTCGACTTGCCAATGTCCGGAAAACGAACGCAATTCTGATGTGTGTGCTATCAGTAATTAAAATTTTCTTCCGCACAGATGTACGACTAATCTACAGATGCATTCATTTGTATCGGCATTTATTTTTCATCTACTTGTCCCTCGCATTTCTTATTAGGCTAAGTTTCTCACTGTCTCCGCTTGTTTGCTTCGCCACCGTTTTCCGCTCCTCTTGTCCATCCGCGTCTGCAAAACCGTGAACTTCCCCTCAAGGTCCACGTCCTCCACAGACCGCAAGACAAAGACCCGACATAACGGCAACAACAAGACCGCGACTCAGAGGCCGTGTGCTTTCAGCGTACCAGTACGGTCTTATTGTTCCTGAATGAACATCGCAGGACCTCACTCGACCGTTTCTCATTCGTCTTTGTCTGTGGCTCGAACCCGATCTTCGTTAACGATACCACTAAAACTTTTACTTTTTACTCGTGACCTGGATCGGCTGCTGCCGCCCTGTCTGACCTGACATGCATTCCAATGGCATTTGGCAATGAAATACAATCATCACTCAAGAACAAAAAATCGGACCATCGAAGTCCGAACTCATCACTACTTACATGTATTCTGTGCGACGGCAATGACAGCCAATATGCAAGCACTGTAAGCATCTTGATGGAAATGCAGTAAGCGGAGCGCTTTTAATGCAGCAATTGCTTGTTCCACTGGGCCAGCAATTGCTATCACCAGAGGCCCTCAGAGGACCTCATTCAGTCTCCGAGGAGGACGTTGACTGCACCTGCTGGGGCAGCCTGGTTCCTCAGTCCCCCCCCCCCTCCGCACACGCCGGGGAGAACTGGCTACAGCTACTAGAATAACCTGACCCCTGAGTCAGCCGCTGGGGATAACTGGCCGCAGCTGCTGGGACAGCCTGGTCCCCCAGTCAGCCGTCAGGGAGAACTGGCGGTACGCTGGCCGGCCAGGGCTCCGGACTGGGCTGTGCAGTGGTCAGTGGCAGCTGGGCCGATTCCTGGTCGATGTTCTTCAGCAGAGCCAGTTGGCGCTGGTCCGCCGGCAGGACGCACGCGGACGCCGGCTGCAGCGCGCCGTCCGGCTCTCTTTTCCTCCAGACGCTGCTGAACGTAAATACGCCTTGGATTAATGTGCTATTTCGTAAATAAAATCTGAATTATTGATCCAGCACGTGAGTGTTTCCCACGTAACCTGCCCTTACCGAATGAATGTATCCTCATAAATGGAAAGTTAAAGCTAGATGGCGCTGGGCGCCACAGAGTTAAAGTGCTTGCGCAAAAGTATCATGGTGCCGTAATTAAACTATTCGGTAAAACAAGCGTAGCATGCATTACGGAAACATTCATGATCATATACAACTAATATCTGGCAAAAAGATTCAATTTTTACTCATTTTATCGCGAATTCCTAGTGAGCAGTGTTCAAGGCTTACATATAGTCGACGCACCTTCCTGACACTTGAATACCACGAACCAGACAAAATTTAAGTGCAAAAATGCATCAGAATGTACATCCTTACAAAACTTGCTTGTATGTTGTTGCTGAACTGTTCAAATTAGCTGCTCCCGAGAGTCTCCTGATGGTGACAATTTTAGAAGAGCCTGGATTGATTTGATCCAGCAGCCGGTCGCCCCTGCCCAGCAACTGCCTTGCATTTATGTCTAGAGATGAATCAGAATGGTGTTCCTTAAAAAAAACGAAGCTTGTCTGATAAATTAGCTGCTCCCAATAGTTTTTTTTCCTAACCGCGCCAATTTGATGAGGACCTGGTGGCGATTTGTCCCAGTAGCTTATGGCCCGTGCCCAGCAATTGCTTAGTATGCTCCAAACGTACGTACAGTAACGTATTTTGTATAGATATGCAAGTATATTAAATCTTTAAGAATGAAGTAAAAAATAATATCAATAAAAAGTTGAATAGGCATGTAAGATATGTCCCAATACATTCATGGTATTCCGAGGCACGCAGAGGCTTGAATTCTGTTTGAACACCTCAGTATGGTTACCCCATTTGAATCATAATGGGAGAACAATACGTTTTTTGGACTCGCGTTCTCACCAGGTGTCACGATGAGTGGTTGTAAAGAATTCCAGAAAGCGCAAAAGGTTCGTTTTCCTGTTTGGCCTCAGCCGAACTGGCACCGGTTTTTGGGTAGCGCATTTTCATCAAAGTCTTAGCAGAGAAGGCTCAGGGGTTCAAAAATGTGGCAGCTGTGGTGAACGACACCCTGACGTCCTGACCAGATTTCCCGTGTGATTTCACAAAGCGTCTGGAAAGAGTATGCCCCTGGACCAGCCGCTGAATGAGCGTGAATCACGAACATCTCAAGGCCACTGGCAGCATTTCTAATCACGACAGTCACACCTTGAATTGAATTGGGCCGATTAGGAGTGATGTTCACGCTCGTACCTGGACTGCAATGGGACGATTACGGACGGCGCTTGCATGCGTACCTCCGTCTGTGCCAGGCGAGGAAGAGGGCGGGCGTGGTAAAGCACGGCAAGAAGCCGAACCACACAAACACCACGTAAATGATGTCGAAGTACTGCGTGTTGCTGTACGTCTCGTGGATGGATTGTTTGGCGACCCTGTGTGGCCAAACAAAGACCCATGACATGCCACTGTGGGATATCATTCACAGGGGCCAGGCGAGCGCGGAAAACGCACTCCATGTCCACTTCTTCATACCATTGTACGGATTTTGCGGTCTCAGACATGTGCCTTTCAATAGGACCGAAACGGCCTTTGATCATCAGCAATATCTCATCCTCCTGACCGCCTGAGAGAGAGAGAGAGAGAGGCGGCAAACTAGCGACCCTGATCCGCAGTTCGGCTCATCACCAGAGGGGTCCAGGTTCCTACGCCCCAGGTTCCGGTCCGTCCCCACCACCCCCCGCCTAGGTTACTGCGCGGCTCACCTGAGAACCATCAGCGGACACAGGCAGATGGCGTACACCAGCGAGATGGAGATCATGAACTTGTGCGCCTCTGCCTCGCTGCGCAGTGTGCCGGGACTGGGCGGTGGCCGGCACCAGTCGTCGTCCGGGTCGTCCTCGTCTG
This sequence comes from Capitulum mitella, assembly GCA_030062745.1. Classification (NCBI taxonomy): domain Eukaryota; kingdom Metazoa; phylum Arthropoda; class Thecostraca; order Pollicipedomorpha; family Pollicipedidae; genus Capitulum; species Capitulum mitella. The sequence continues at coordinate 36,875,253 of CP099839.1, forward strand.
TCGGCCCGCAGACGACGCCGGCGGACGGCCTGCCGCCAACGGTCGGCGCCAGTGACGAGCATAGACCAGCCGACCACAGGTCAGCAGAGCGATCCGGCCAAACACAGAACGGCCGATCACGGATCAGCAGAGCGATCCGGCCAAACACAGACGGACCGATCACAGATCAGCCGATCACAGACCAGCTGATCGACCCGGCCAGACACAGACCGGCTGATCACAGATCAGCAGAACGAGCGACGGGACTATGCACAGACCGGCCAAGCACAGATCAGCCTAGTGGCCAGACCGGGCACAGACCAGTCGAGAGGCCAGACCGGGCACGGACCAGTCGAGAGGCCAGACCGGGCTCAGACCAGTCGAGAGGCCAGACTAAGTAAAGACCAGCAGAGCGGCCAGACTAAACACAGACCAGCCGAACGAATGGACCGGGCAAGTATTTCACGGTAGTTTGACCTTGTCGAAAGCTGCTTAGAGTATCTTCTTTTTGTGAGAAGTCCTGCTGTTGTGACTTTTCTGCTCATCTAATGGTGAACTGATTTTTCTTAGACATCCTGACCGGGAACAATCGATAACTCCAAAATGTGTGGGACTTCTTGCTCTAGAACCCATAAAAACCGCGTTCAATGATTTGCAAAACTTGTGACATTGCGCTGAAAACCTTTCGATCGCTTGCGTGATTTCGGACTTTTCTTATAAAGTACTATACGCTTATGTCAGAGCGATTAAGTTGCCCACTTCGGCCCTATTGGTACAAAGGAACACGCTGCGGGCTCTCACTGAGCTGAGTACACTCACCAGTCCAGACTGTCACACTCTGCATCTCCATCTTCCTCGGGATGGAAGCGGTCCGAACATGCCCCGGCCAGGCCGCGGGAGATGAGGAAATGGCACACCGCCATCAGCAGCATGGGCAGCACGTACCTGGCAGGACATCCCATCAGCGCGACACTCAGGACGTGATGAGGGTCTTCAGACATTTACGGACAGACGACTAAACGGTTAACTCCAAAACAGCAGGCGGAGCCTCTGTTGTTTTTGTACCAAAAGTTTAGCAGGGTCACACTTGTTGCGTATGAATTGGTTTTTATGGGGGTCTGACGCCCGTAAAGGAACATCTGATGACTGTTAAGCGATAATAATCACGGCAGGCCATGGTAATCATGTCCTGTGCGGACATTCCATTCCCTTGCCCTTGCGTGTGCTAAACAGCACTTATTTCAATAAACGTGGAGCATCGCTTAATGCTGAGTTTCTACCGCCAAGGCAGATGCAATACAACGTGGCTCGACCTGGTAAGTGGCACTCACATAAGAGCAAAGAGCACCTTCGTGAATGGTCCAACGTCGTGGTCGATGTTGACAACGCAGAGGCCTACGTCCTTCATGATTGGTCCAAAATACTCCTGCAATGCCAAAAGGAGACGCCGTAAAGCGTCAGGCTGAATTTTAAATATACATGTGCATGGCTCCTCAAGCACCACTTGTGCTTCTGCTCACGAATGTTTATTTCCCGATTAATGTATGCATGGTTCCGAGCGGTCAGACAGCTAAACGCAGAGTACATACGTCAGCAGTCCTATGTGGTGAGCTTGCCTGCATGTCCAGGTAGCTGGTGTAGATCAGGTAGGGCAGCGCCGTACAGATGGAGATGAGCCAGACGGCCAGCAGGCCGATCAGGGTGCTGGGCGGTAACTTGTCCCTCCTCAGCAGCCGGTGGTGCTGGGTGATCGCCAGCAGCAGCAAAGTCAGGGTCACAACGTTCAGCGGCGTGTCCTGGACAGCAAAATGGCCCCGTCATGGCTGACACGTGCCACGCCATAACGTGCCGACGACCAGGTTTTCGATTCCGGTCCGAAAACCAAACAGCGACGGAGCATTTTGCTGTCATACTGACTGAGGTAGCCTGATGCGCACCCTCTCTCTCTCTCTCTCTCTCTCTTATGCTTGATAGCCACTAGTTATAACTGTCAGAAAACTATAAGGGGTAATACTGCACTGTCAATAGCATTTGCCCAGCCCGCTGCACGGGGGGATCTGGTAGACTGTTGGCCGGAGCCGTGTGGCTGAGCCATCCATCGCAGCCGTCCGACCGCACCTGCATGATGGGCAGCATGGCGCACATGGTGCTGCCCAGCACCCAGTTCTCCAGCAGCAGCACGGTCAGCGTCAGCGGCAGCACCACCGTGCAGTTAGCGAAGCTGGCGGCGAACACGTTGAGCAGCAGCGCCGGCGGCCCCAGCAGCCGCGAGTGGGCGCCGCCGGCTGGTCGGCAGAGGGCGCGCGCCGCCAGCAGACAGGTGGCGCCACCGGCCACGGCCAGCAGGGCGTAGGCGGCCACCACGGCCGGACACGCGCCGGCGAACACTGGCCGCAACCGGGGCCGCCGCAGCTGGTCGCTGCCGCCGCCCAGGTGGCCTCCAGCCTCCAGCTCGAACAGCAGCTGCAGCACGTGCGGCAGCCAGGAGTCGGGCAGCTGGCCGGGCCGGGTCTCCGAGCTGCTGGCGTTACCCGGCGGAGCTCCGGAGGACGCCATCGCCGCGCCGGCGGTCCAGCCGGCGCCGGCTGAAACGGCCACAGCCGACACGTCAGCGCCGTCCCGTGATGACATGAGTTCGACCTCACCCCCTGATGTCGGGTGACGCGTCGCATGTCACCGACTCCTCCAAGGACCAAGGAGCTGACGAAAATAACGCAGCGAAATACGGGGACAGGACCTTAACACCGGCATCAGAGTGGACTCGGTCAAAACGAACTTGCCTCTGAGCCGGACAGATAAGTGGCGGCGTCTCAGGACGGGCCAGTACACTGAGCCAGAGGCTGGCCCCGGAGTCATGTGGCGTCTGCAGTGCGTCGCCGGTAGCTGGAGGACTATTTCTATACAGCGACAGGACGGTGGTAATGATTGTGTATTTATCGAGCCCAACCAAGCAAACATGGTTTTTCTGGGCATTTCGTCATACACAGTGGAACATGGAACGAAAGGCGCAACACTTGAACATGAAGAAAGGAATGGATGTGCTCGTTTTCTACAAGAAGAGAACTGAACCTGTTGTGAAGCTTATCCATCGGGTCGACATGGACTCGTGCACCGCGTCTCATAGCAAATCCCGGTCATAGCTCCAATGAGCTCGAGGTGGACCACCGTCGCCGTGCCGTGAGACTGCAGTGATCTAAATGTAGACCACTTCAGTGGTTTACAACCCAACGACATGTCTCACGGCTTCCCTGTTTCAGTGAATTCTGAGTTAACGACAAAGACATATCGACGCTGAACAACGGCTTCTTCGAAACCAGTTTTAGCCTGAACGATTTCGTTTCTATCTCGAAGTTTCCTGGGTGTTCAGAGGGCGTTATTTATACGAGTTTTTCAAGCCTATTTGTCAAGCGGGCACTGCTTGTTAAGCATTACCTGGATTTGTAACGCTTCGGAGACAGTTGAAGCAGAGTTTCAATGCCAGTGGGTCGGTTTGGTTGCATGCTGTGACCCTGAGAAATGAAGAACATACTTGTGGTCCATCAAGAGGGGTCTCCAATAACAGAACTCCGGAAAGCTGTCGACGGTTGGGGGGCAATGGAGTCACGATGTTATTTCGGTGCGGTTTACCGTTTTCATGCAAGTAGCCTATGGCACGTTTCGCACACTTTTTTGCGTGCAATGCTCTGACAGTGCCTGCTCGTGGTTGTCTGGTGCACAGCGTTCGGAATCGTGATGTTTGTTATGCTCGTTAAAACAAAAAACGATTTAGAAGTCAGCAGAATAATTTCAAGCGCCCCCCCCCCCACAAAAATAGAAAGATGTCAACAGTTGTGGCCGAAATCCTATGCTACGGTCGCAAAATAAAAAACGCGCGATCTAGCTAAAAACTGTTTCTAAAGTGAAGAAACCAAGTTACCATACTTTTGGACGAAATGGTTTTGTTTAACCCTGTTCCCGTACCCCTATTGCTTGAGCACATTCTCGTAGAGGTAGAGGGCTTCTCTGTCCCTTCCCCCCTCCCTGATATCTCGAGAAGTAACCAGTCCGATTTGATCGCAAAAACCGACAGGCCATTCACCATGATGTTCACTACATTTCTAGATAAAGACGTTCTGAAAATCCTGGAAGGGATGGACATGAGGGGCAAAAAAGACAGAAGGGGGGTATTGTTGTTGGCTTGTTATAGTTCCAATGTGTATGTACCGATGTTGATACAACTGACAATAATCGAGAGCTAATCGATGAGACTTTTCCCACAAACCCACCAATTTACAATGCTAAGAAAATTCATGTGTGTGTTCACAAGGCTTGAAAAATAGGAATATATTTTTTGTTTTTGAAAATTGGACTAACATGAAAGTTAAACATATTTGTTTAGCTTTCTCTAATTATTTTTATTTAAAAAGTGCAAATCGTTTTACACTGTTTGCATAATGTTGGCATAAGTGGCGTCAGTGACATAAAAAAGAGGGGAATTGTCATGGTCGCATGGTCATCAACTCAGCTTACGACTTTTGACCTTGAATGACCTGAAATGACCTCACAGTAACACAACAGGAATGGTTTTGAGTTTATTTCATAGTGTTTGAAAATGTTTCCGATCATCTGAATTCATTTATTTCCTAAAGTCCCTTTTATGGCCGTCGTTATACAGGGTAGGCACATGGACATTTCATGTCATAGCTCCGTAACCTGACCCGATATCAAACTGAAACCTACCAAACAGGACGAGGACACTGTGCTGAGTCATATGCGTTCCGGATTCTGCATTTCGAAAACGAATGTCAAACTTCTGACGTTGGTCTGACCTTGTGAAGTGGCCTCAGATCGCCAGAAATATTTTTATGTTTACACAGCCACTTACCTAAACACTTACACAGCCTTCTAGCTTCCATCTTAACAACTCTATTTTGGGCATCTATTTTTTCCTTCATCAGTGCCAAAAATGGCTTTGGTGTCTTCAAGAACTTAGTCTGACTCCGCCCTTGGGCAAACTAACATTATGAAAATCGGAAATGATATATAGAAGGAAGAGGTAGGAAAACTCATCAAGTTTCGTGAAGCTGTTTCAAAAACAGTAGAAGTGGCGCGCAAACCGGATGGAAGGGCTTCTAAAGTCCAACCCCTATATGGGAATAGGGTTAAGCAATGAATCGAAGAAAAAAATGTACGGGAAATAAAAATCCAATTGAACGAATAAATGAAATTCCGTTAAACCACTATAGCATTTTTAATGGACTTGAACAACGACAGGGATCATCAAAATCCTTTTCAAAAAGATCGCAATTCAACCCGCAATGCTCAACAACAAAAGATACGAAATGTAATCTCCAACCTCGCCAAACCGAAAGGGTTGCAATACAATTCGCGATCTACTTTACAGTCCTTTCTTGGACTAGTTAAATTGTGCACTGAAGCAGTCCCATTACTGCCTGTGATGAGGGACGAGTATCAGCTATCATACCAGCTACAGACTTTGAGCCTTCCATGAATTTTCACTTTGATGAGGAGGCATTAAGTAACCAACATTGGCAAGGATATCCTTTCTACGTTTATCCTTATAAATGGACGATTCCTTTAGGCTCGCAAGAAAACATAATCTGTTCTTCATCACGCGGTTACTTACGGACAATTATTACCTTCTTGAATACTGCTATACATACACTGGCAGAAAATATTGGGAGGGACAAACCGACATTGGGGGCCAGAACTAACAATGGGGAACGGCCCTTACAAAAAAACGCAAATCGGCACCCCTGGCTGACGGTGATAATGAGACATGTTCCGCCCTCTCCCCAATGCGAAGTGATCTGCCCACAATATTTCGCGGCGCGATAAGTAGCCTCGAGAGTAATCTGACATTTCCTCCATGTCTGGTCACGACAGGCAGAGATGCCAGGTGGGTATCAGTTGATGAGTGGAGCTGGATGTTACTGTAAATAACATATGAGCCATTTTACACTGTTACTTTTTGTCAATCTTTGTCGACTGAGACGGATACAAGTCGGTCTTTCAATACGTTAATTGGCATTGCGCGTTGCCTTATCTTTTGCAAATACGGTGATTTTCCTTGCTTAAAATAACTTGCATTCAAAGGCAAACCATGGGCATATACTAGTCCGAAGTGGAGGCGAGATACTATGGCACCGCAAGTCCCTCAAAGTACTATCCTGGTGACTAAAATTCGAATTTGCAGTACGAAAAAGTGTTTATTTTTGAACACATTCTCCTTAACATGGTTTTTACCACGTTAAATTTCCCTCTTTGATCATGAGTAAAAACTGCGTGTAGGCCGTTTACAAAAATTGCGTTTTGCTGTCAATGCTAGAAATGCGTGTTACCGAGTGGTTATGAGTAATACCGAACGCCAAATGGAACCTAATCCTTATGTTCTATTTTTTATGGATATGGTAGCGAGGAGCAAGAAGAGAGATCGGGTGTTTACCCAAATGAATCTCTTGTTCTCAAACTAACTATTCCGAAACTCCGCATCAGTTGGCTTTACGGCTCCCACCTTCGGTTTCACAACAGCATGACAGCCAATAAAAACGCTTTCTGCCGCCGTGACGCCCTTCGCCCCGCCTCCATATTCCCGGCCGCCGTTCGGCCGATGTTCGGCGCCGGCCGCAGCCTAAAGGTCTGAGACCTGTTCACGAAATTGTGAATTAGTCCGACTTCCAAACGTTGTTCCAATTTCACTTGTTGAGACGAAATCACATAAACCTTAAAAGAATGGAACATTCGATCCGAATATTCGAATGCGCCCACCCGAATATTCGAATTCAAAAATCTATCCGAATTTTCAGTTTTATCCGAATTCTCAGCTCAGTTCGAATTCTCAGCTCCAGTAGAAACATTCGAGGGTGGTCAGGCGGGGCCGGGATCCATCCAGAGATTGCCAGAATGCTCTAGAAACCGTGTTTCGGTACAAGGCGCGGAGGACGGGGCAGTCAGCTCAGTTGACTTTGGCACAAGGTAGAAGTTCGGTCACAGTATGGATTCCCGATGACGTGATGCGATCCGACGGCGGCCCCTGTACGCTGGTGGGAGATCGACTCGGGGAGAAGCACTCGGCGCCCGCTGAACGGACGGCGGCGCGTGTTCTCTCCTAGCCTTGGACAGTTGTCGATACGCTCTGTTGATTCGCCGATATGACCTGTTATGACACGTACTAGAATGCCAGTTGCGTTCCGAAACAATACTTGTAATAAAGATTCCAGAACCCGAAACGGAACGAATAGTTTTGTGAAAACAGCTCATCGCCATGCAACCCGCACCCATAATGCCAACAGTGCCATATCAGCGTCATATGTGGCACCCCCATAACACGAACAGGACCATATCTAACGTGACCGGTAGCTCAGTTGACAGGCCGTTTGTCTTCCCGTCCTGGCAAGACGGGTTCGAGTCATCTCGGCACTCAGCATTTGGCCCCTGGGTCGGTGGGCAACTGCCAAACGTGAGGTCAAGCTGACTACCACATGGTCATTGCACCTTTAGCAGCACGTTAAACTTTCGCCACAAAATCAGCCGTTAGCTGGAATTGCGCGATCGGGTGTAGGGGTCGAAGTCTATGCAACGAGCGCTCCTTAGGATGGGCTGTAATCCCTTACATTACCTTATCAAACCATTGGCATGAAATTCATAAAAAATCACTGCCATATAAGCCACACGCATAATATGAACCTCGCCTTATCACCGCCATATAACCCACGCCTATGATAGGAACGGTGCCCGACCACCGTCATATTAGCCATGCCTACAATACAAACGGTGTCAAGTCACCGTTATATAAACTATACCCACAATAGAAATGGTGTCAAATCACCGTCCTATATGCTGCACCCATTATGCGAACGGCGCCAAATCAGCGCCAGATGCGCGGCAAAACTCACAAAAAGGGCTGAACTTGGCAAAGCCTTCAGCTTTCCATCTAGAAACTGTTGGAGATTTCAGCCTCCGCTGAGTTACGGGCGTTACACATTTTCTGTAATGTTGGTTGACGTCTGGCCCGCCCCGTGACGAAGGCTCCGACATTTTAAAGTTAATGAACATTTTGTGTAGCCATGCAGCAGTCGTCAAGCACGTGTCTTGGTGCTGAAAGACCGCCGACGCAACCTGCAGCCAAGGCTCGAGTTTTTGCTATTGGGGCCGCCGACCGTCGTAGATTCGATACCATTTGTGAAGTGCGGGATATAACGCTAAAATATTACAAATCTTTAGGCTGTTCAGAGACCATTTTTGCCTTCATGGTAATTATTCAGACACTGGAGTATGAAGTCAAACCCTTTGAGTTTTCCTGTTTTTTTTTTTATTTCTTGTTTGTTTTGTGCTGGATATTCGTCACGTTACATAATGGCATCGTCGCTTGGTTCAGCCTGATTGACGACAGAGCCGCATGGGTGGTTGTTAGGCGGGTAAGCCATCCTCCGGATGTCTCTCTGCATGCGTCGTCTCTGGCGCCAGGTTTTGACTTCCATGCGTTCTCCATTTATTTGAACCTTCGTTCCTCTTTACATGCTTCCAGTTCACAGCATTGCACCATTTATTGATGCCGTTGATTATTAAGTGTATTGGTTAGGGACCATATATGAAATGCACTTTCGATGGAAATATGCAGCGATTTGCAAAAACCGCAGCCGTCAGGTAGAGGATATTAAAAAAATGATTTTGTAAGCTAGTGCTATGATGTCATTGACGCAACAGTAGACAAAAGTTTTTCCCACGGATTTTATTTTTATTGTCGTGCGATGCGAGTTCACGCGCAAACCCACAACTCATCAGCTGGCACTTGCTATACTTTGAAGCGTTTCCATCGCATGAATGCAACGTCTACGGAAGACGACAATGGGAGGAATGCGATGAAAGCTACTAAGCGTTGCTTTCAGGCCAAGGAGAGGTCAGAGAGTCGGAGAATGCGCTCCTCTGACCACATAACGGGACTGGGTTTGAAAACATTGTAGAGGTCAGGGCCCATTTGGCTCCAGTTTCAGAGCCAAACTAATACCGTGAATTATCCTCAGGACCACAAACACTCTTCTTTCCCCTCAGATTGTATTCAGATATAATTCAGATCTGAACATCCTGGACCGACGCAGCTCGGCAAAAATTCACATGCTTGGTTTTTTGGAGTAGCTTTGTATAACGCTCTAGCATAGCAAAATGTAATAAATGATGTTAATGACGATCATCATCCTGAAAAGGACTTTTTGTTCCTTTAAAATGGCCACCTTATACCGATATTTTTACATCAGGCATCAGTAACCTCAGGCTAAAACTGTGTACAGTCAACCCACGTACTGCCGGCTGTCCGGATCGCCCTTCAGGAGTGAGAGGATTTGAGAGTCCCCTATGATTTCGAAAACTGAGAGACCAATGGAAATGGGAGGAACGCTGATGAAAAGTCCAATCTTAGGAAGAATAAACGCACATTTTTTGGCCGTGATTGAGCATTTCAAAGTCAAGAGGCCAAATAAGGTCGCGCCATGCGTGTTAAAATGCGTAGAGAATAAAAGCAAACCAAAGGATTCCATTAACTGATGTTGAGAGTCAAACGTCCTAAAATTGTGAAAGAAATGTTGTTCTTCCATTGACAAAACCATTTTTTCTGCCTCAGGGGCATGTCAGGTCGAGTCAGGTAAACGGCTATTGGAAAACAATAATGACTTATGTCGAAACTAACAACCAAAGGCACTTTAAAAAAATGTATTGGGGGTCACTACCAGTATAATTTTGTAAAATACGGTAGCTTGCCTATAAAGCATATGAATAAGAGTTATCTTAAGGTCATATTAAATCACGTAAAGTGAGGTGTAACATCATGGATATCTCGTGATTGGGTTACGATACAAACGTCAAACTAATGGCATTTGATTCCGAGAATTACTCTTACCCGTTCGTGATTGACATTGGAAATCTGTCTATATGTCAGGTTATGTCAGGTCAAAGACGGACTTCAGACAAAAGACGTCAAAAAAATGGGTCGCTAGCCACGTCCTGAGCTTTTAAAAACGGTTTGCGTGCACTGCACTAAGGTGTCATAACAGGTCAATCATGCTCAAATCATCAGTTGCATATATGTCTCAAACTGCTCGATGTGGCAATATGGGATGGTCTATGGAATATATGTTACACATCTGATCGGATTATATCGCATCTCGAATTGTTCTGAGGCCTTAAGTCGGCGTCAAGTCATGCCAGGTCACGGTACGTCAAATGTGAAAACAATTTACACGAAATCTTGTAACCCTGCTGCATAAGCCCAAACGATGCGATGGATGTACAAGACCTTGTAGCGGATCTGGTCATACGGGAAGCATGTCGAGACAGTCACTCGCCGATGTTTTGAATGTAGGTTCTTGTACACTATCTTTCATACATGGAATGCTGTCAGAGACGTTGATGATGTCTGTGATTTGCTACGTTCGCAAAAGCGAACTACAAAACAGCGCCCCAACGAACAAAGAGCCCTCCAGTCTAATCGCATCAGGCCATTGCCAGGTCAAAAAGGTAATGAGTCTAAACTGGGATATAGAAGTGTCGGGTACTGCTTCAAACTGAATGGCAAGTGCATTTCATGATAACTTTGCTGCCTGTATGATTTTCACCAATTGACATAACCTCAGATCACTGGCCATCGGCAAAGCGTAAAAGTAGCGTTGCTTTAAAAGACCTTTAAAGATTGGAATACAGAAAAAAATGAAAAGCAAATGTGTTATCCTTCAACAATCATAAAAGGTAATCTTTATCCCTCCCTCTCATTTAAAATGCTTTTGAGTTTAGATCTGTTTAGTGTCATGTTTAGAGTGTTTTGTTTAGAACAGCTTCCGGCAGTGATGAAAACAGTATGTCTGTACGGCTGACCTCAGCTGAAGTCAAACGGACTTCCGCACGATTAAGATGCTTTTGGCATGCCTTGTTTTGAGGTCAAATAGGTCAGTGACCTGACCTTATCTGGTTCTTGCTAGTTCTAATCAGATGTAGATAAAAATAATGTAACAACGTCTACCGTAAGCTTCCAGTTTCTACAACTTTCGTTTTTGTGCTGTCTTCAGGAAACCACGGGCGGGTCCTCGAGACCCTAACGCCGGGCGAGGGAAGGTTAACATCTCAATAGCTACGCCATGAAACTGTTGAAATGGAGGTCTCTAAAACATTTAGATAAATCACTAACTGGTTTTAATTAGCCCAAAGTCGCCATCTGAACTCAAAAGGCAAATGGCAAATGTGGTAGTGGGTAACCCGATTGATGTACGTTGTCTGCTGTTACCGAGTCCAAGACCAGCTCACTTACCATCAAAACTTTTGCTCTGGCTCAATTTCATCTCCCTAACTTTTTTGCGCCTGTCGTTTCTGAGCGCGAGAATCCGATCGAGCTACCTCGGCTTTAGTTTGAGGTTATGCAGCTTGAAACTCTGACCGTCCCATCACTGTCTTTTACAGAGCGCCATGTGTAAAGCTGCCTCTGTCCATTCCGACCCCGCACAGCCCTCTCATCTGCATCCCGGTCTGGCCCAGCACAGTCTTTTCACCTGCAATCCAGCCTGACCCAGCTCAACCTTCTCACCTGCAGTCCAGACTGGCGCAGCCCAACCTTCTCACCTCAGTCCAGTCTGACGCAGCTCAGTCCTGTCACCTGCAGTCCAGTATGACTCGGTTCAGTCCTCTGCAGTCTGTTCTGACCCAGTTCAGTCCTCTCACCTGCCGTCTAGTGTGCCCCAGCTCAGTCGTCTCACCCGCTGCCGACTGCCGAGTCCGGTGCTCGGTCGGCCGGCCGCCGGCCGGGGCTGCTGCCTCTCAGTGCCGGTCGCCAGTGCTGGCCGGCCGCGGTAACTCGTGCGCCGGTCGATCGTCGGCGCGGGCCGCTCGTGCCGCGCGGTGCTCGCCGCCCTGCGTGATTGCCGGCCGTCGGCGGCGACGGCGGCGGCTCCCGCGTCACCGGTCCGCTTTATCGGCGAGCTAATGCACCGGCCACGGCGGCAAACGGCCGCCGTACTGGGCCGTCAGCGGACGGCGACCGCCGGCCGACCTCCGTCACCAGACCGGGTCTCCGTCACCAGACCGAGCCCCGTCACCCCAGCGACCCGGGTCGATTAATTTCAGCCCGTGCTGGCGCTGTGTAAGTTCGAGTAAATTACCTCTACGTCAGCCGGCACGGCTGTGATTGCGGCGCCGCGGCACCTGGAACCAATTTCGACTCTGTGGACGGCCCGGTCGCCGCGTCGCTGTGTGCAATCGGGTATATCGCAATGTCAGGCTAACCAGTTCCTCAGGTTGCGTGATCCGCAGGTGGACACGTCAGGTTTGAGACTCAGCCGTGACGTCACTCAGCATGCCGTGGACGTCATGTGGTGTGAACAGAACACCTGGGTCGTCGCATTGGCCGCTCACATATATTCCGGCGTTCCTCGCTCACCTTGGTTCTCAACTTTCCCGGGCACCTGAGCAGTTCCATAGCACGTGGTATGTGCTAGCGGTTCCGCGGAGTTGGGGGATGGCTGGCGTGATTTCCTCAGCTTTGTTCTATGGCGAAGGGTTTCGCAGACAAATCTGGTGTAAATGCATCTCACGCTATGCAGCTGTTTTTTTTTATTCAACTGTAGTCAAAATTAGTGAAGTAAAGTTGTGGAAACTCAACGTTAAATCTGCATTTGAGCTAAGTTAAGTTTAACTGAAGGGAGACTTGACCTCCCCATTGATAACCTGTGGCAGAATGGTTGCTGACAGTCCAGGTAACATACTCGGCTTCCTGAGAATTACATTATGAGAACATCTGGGGACAAACGGCTCTTCATTCACCGGCATTGCTACCGACTGACGTAAAACGGGGAAATATTAAAAAGCCATGGATTATTCGTTATCGATAGCTATATAGAACAGACCAGTCACCAATGTCCCGGGATTTCTATTGTGGTTGATATTCAGCATGTTGCCGAGAAGGAAACACCAAAATATTGGATTCGGACCCGATTCAAAACCGATTTGGAACATTCGCAGTTTCTAACGTTTTTTTTCCTTTTTTAACGCGGATCCGGAGTTTTTCACATTGGCGCATTGCAGTGATGCTTTGTTATTTAGTTCCAATAGTCTGTTACTGCAGTTGCTGCACGTCGTCAGTCAAAATGAGTCGAAAGCTGGAAGAAGGGGGCATTATGGAGGCAAAATGAAAGAAAGACATAAGTGACAGATAATATAAGAGTGTGGAAGACATTTTCGGAAGCAGTATCTCAGATAATGTGCTCGAGAATGTCCATCAAGTCAATGGCCGACAAGAATGCGGACAGCAGTGGCTTGAGGACGACGTTAATTAGGTTGACGACGACTCCCTTCAACAGGTTGACGATCGCTTCACTCAGCGGCTGCAGCAGCCAGTCGAAGATTCCCAGCCCGTCGATGGTGACTTCGATTTTGCCGACATTCTCGATGTCGAAGTTGACCAGCTGGATCTCCAGCGTCTTGGACGACACCTTGGCGGCGAAGAAGACGCTGGTCTCGCTGATGGTGGCCGTGGCCGTCACGTCCGGCCCGATGTGCAGCACCTCTATCTTGCACGAATAGCCGGCGCCGAGCCCGTTGAAGCCGACGTGGCCCGATATCCCGAGCCACTCGCCCTGGTACGCCATGACGGCGTCGCCGGTGCGGTGCACGTTCGCCAGGCCGTCCAGGTGGCCGTCGTGCAGCTTGATGCCGGTGCCGAGCAGCTCCAGCGTCTCGTCCGGCAGCGCGATCGGGTCCAGCGAGTTGTCCAGCACCAGGTGGCGCACGTTCACCAGCACCCGGTCGAAGTACTCGTTGGCGCTGGCGGTGGCGCGCAGGGGCGGCAGCGCAGCCGGCGTCTGCCGTGCCTCCAGCCGAGGCGCGTTCAGCAAGCCGTTGATCAGGTCGATTATCTTGGGGATAAGGTCGCGGCGCGTGTCGTTGACCAGGATGTCGACAAGCAGCGGGCCGAAGTCGTCGGCGAACTCGTCTATGACGGTCGCCAGCGGCTCGCTGTCGAACAGGTTGTGTAGCTGCAGGTCGAGCTGGCCGACCGAGACGTTGAAATCGAGCGCCTCCACCTGGTAGTGGGTGCCGTTACGGCCGAGGTCAGCGCTGATCCGAAGTGGCACGTCGGTCAACCGCAGGCTCAGCGGCCCGCCCCCGTACAGCGGGAACAGCTGCCCGACCACGCCGTCCAACGCGTAGCCACCGGTCAGCGTCAGCGACGGCAGACCCAGAGCCACCTCGGCCTTCAGCAGCATCAGGTTAGTGTCGATCTCGTCGATGGTGAAGCCGGCCAGGTCGGAGAGCACCAGCTGCGAGAGGTTGCCGGAGATGGCCAGGACGTCGTTGCTGATGTCCAGCGGCACGTCGCCGATCACCAACGGGTCCAGCGGCGGCACGCCCCACTGCGGGAAGCCCTGCGACATGTTGGCCCGCAGCGTCTCCAGCGCTCGGCGCAGCAGGTCGTCGATCAGGTTACCGACCGGGTCCGGCTCGGAAGCGGCGACGGTCGGGCCGGCGCCAAGCACCGCCAGCAGGGCGACACACCTGGCGACGCAACCCTGGCAACGGCAGGAACTGGCTCAGCGCGCTTGAGCGGTGCACGAACGCGAAATTTAGTTCTGTCAGGGCAAAAGAAAATCCCACGCTTGTATCTTTGAGATTACTGCATTGCAACCGGGCAGCTTGCATTTGTTATCCTATATCCAATCCGTCGTAAAACCTTCCCTGTTCTCACGCGTGAACGCATAGGTACTCATCCTCATGTACCCGTGCGTAACACAGTGACGAAGGCTAGTTACAAATCCCACTTTGCGGACCACGTTCGCTTATAACTCAGTCACGGGTTGCGGAAAAAGGCTTGAAGGCAAGTTCCCCGCTTATGAAAAAGTCTCCCATTTCCGGTTATCTGGGAGTCGTCTGGAATAACTGTTGCTGTCAGGCTGGCTTCGAAATGACACGCACACCAACATGGGTCTTATCGTTGGCCGTTGGGGTTTTCGAAGAACTGCCATGATCTCGGGAGCTGCTGAAGTAAGAGTTATGGGACTGACACCCACGAAATTCTCGCAAAATTTTAACCCGCGCCCAACTGGAGGTCAGCGCCTATCACGGGGAGGGCAGTTAGCCACCCCTGTTCTAGCTCACGAACGGTTGGACGCTCGATAAAAATAAGCACGCCATTGGAAAGCTCGTATAAAGTAGAGCCCAAAACTGGTCTCATTGTTACTTTTGGATAATATGTAGGCCATTTACGTCCTATATATATTTTCTCATAGCCGACTGCATGAGACGGAGAAACGGCCTGGATCAGGGGTGTCGATTTGTATTCTTTCGAGGGGGCCCTGGCCCACCCAATGTTGATTTGGGCCCCTCCATTGTTGGTTTGGGCCCCTCCAATATTTTCTGCCAGTTTTAAAGAGAATTGGGCAAAAATAACGAAAGAAACGGCCGCAATAGGTAAAAGATAGGCAGAAAGCATCGAATATACATGGGATATACGCAATTTTTTGGTTTAACCCGTTCCCGACTGGAGGGCGGGCAGTTGACCGCCCCCCTGAGGTTTTTCTAAGATTGCGAGAGAACGAACAAACACAGAGTCATCAAACTTTGTGTACGTTTTGCTTCACCATTTTTACATCTCGTGTCAGAATTTTGACCTCAGGTCAGGTCAGGTGCCTGACCTAGGTCAGGTCAAACAGACCTATGTCCAAAAACGTTTAGCGCCCTGTAACTTTTTCGCAAAACAAGATATCTCAATAATACTTTGAGGGATTAGTGATCGTGATAGCAACAAATCTGCTATCTCAGACCACATGAACGTGCCCCATGCTGCCTGCTCTTGCAAATGCATGGTTCTGTAAAATTGGGCTGTCAGTGTCTTTCGATGCGACTCCCATTCAGAGTCCCTCCGATCTCGGGTTGCTTGCTGGATCCAGCTTGCTAGAACCGAGAATGCTTTAAAAACTAAAAGTGGCCATTTTTACGAAGCGGATTTCTACAGATATTGAGCCGTTCGTCGGTCAGTCAGCTTACTTAACGATGAATTTACCCAGAAACTTCAGCCGGTAAGCGACTCTTTTTTTGACACAAATCCACGTTAAGACATACAGGACTTAACAAAAAGATGGATTGTAACCGAGCCATGGTAAAATGCGATCATACTTTGGGTTGATATTGGACGCAAAAGAACGGACTACATGTCGATGTGATTCTAGTCGCAAAACGTCAACGGCCTCTGAAGGTAATTGAAGCAGAATGGATAGGAACTTCGAGAACAAGTGCATGATCCCTTTGATGCTGTGTGGCACCCAAACCGGGGGCCGGATGTGTTTGGCTCTATGTACAAACTAAAGGCGGTAAACTGAGCTGCAGCCTGGTGTTTTTCCACGTCACTACGATCTCTGGATGATCGTAGTGACGACTCACCACACTCAATCCCCGACAACGTTCAGAGACGGGTTTTATACCTTGTCACTGCTTACGTGTTGCACGTGCCACACGCACTGAAACGTGGTGTGCACTGCGTAATTGCCCGTTCAATTTTCATTCTAAGTTGATGCGTTTCGGGCGGATCCGATGCGTGGCTGCCGAGAAAATTCACCGGAACCGAGACGATATCGGACACCGTTCGTGATTCGTTTTACGCGTTATTCCCATGCGAGCTAGAAATCACGCAAGCATCAGATCATTAGCTGAAGATCACTTCACGCGCTTAAAATCACAAGCTTAAAAACTCTTTACGTGCGCAGCACGCGCCAACTACGGATCGTAGCGCGACGAAAATTAACGGATGCATAAGTAGCGTGTGGCATCCTTCGAATGGTGCGTGGCATGCACCAACCCTCCAACCCGTTTGGACACTATATGGCAGAACATATTTCGGGACAGAAGAACAGACATATGAACATGTTCGGAATTTGGAGCTCCTGTTACTGTATCTATGGGTTTCCGTTTTGTTTTATTTTGCGTTGTTTTAATTCGATCTGAATAGTTGCTGGGATGATGTTAGGAATCGGAGCTCATGTTAAGCACAGCTTGTAACACAGACTCCGGCCCCTGAACCCGATCGAGCGATGCCGGGCAACGGCTGACGTTGTGGCGAAAGATAAACGTGCCCCCATGGGCGTGACACGCCCGTGTGGTGACTAGCTTGACCCTCTTTTGGCCAGTTGCCAGCTGCCCTGCGGGCCAAAAACCGAACGCTAGGAAGACTCGAGCCGGTCCTGCCAGTGCGGGGAGACCAGCGCTCTACCAGCTGGGCTACCGACCACGCTAGCTCAGCTGGCAGCAAACACACACTTTATCCAAATAGGGTAAGGTTTATGGCTCGTCGCTTTCTTCGTTTTGCAAAGTTTATGAGCCCCTCTGCACTACTTAACTGGTAATGGTATCAACTTCGGGGCGCTCAGACCTTTGTGTTTAATCGGTGGTTCTAATAAACGAAGGTGTCTCGCTCGTTGCTTTACACTCATGCGTTCGGCAGGCACCATTTGTCATTGTACAAGATTACCCTCAGAATTTCGCTTCTGTTTTATCGAAATTCGACTACAGGTTGACAATTAAAGTCAAAATCGTCGAAAACAATTGCTTTACTCTTGCTCCCTTAACGTGACATCAACATGTACTTAATTGCATGCATGGCGCTAAACGATGCGCTGTTCAGTTCGATTCTCGGGGCAGATATCCATTTTGAGTCGCTCTGTCCCTGAGTTGACGCAACAGGCTGTGGAAAACAAAAGTGCTTCGAGAACGAAATGTGCCCGATTTTCGGCTGAGTAGGTGTTAAACTTTGAGTCGTGCGTACGTAAAGTGGTTCATTTGCCAGCAAATTTGCTCTACAACTGAAGCCGGAAAATAATTCTGTGCAAAATATCCGCGTTAGGACGTGCAGGACTTCACGAAAAGATGGACTGTAACTGAACCACATGCGGGCATTCTTTAGGTTGATATGGGGCACAAAAGGACGAACTACGAGTCGGTATGATTTTCATTACAAAAAGTCAACGGCTTTTACTCAGTCCTGAAGCGGGATCGATAAGGGGTTAGAGAATGAATGTATGATCCGTCTCCCGGTATCGTGGCGCCCTAACCGTGGGCCGGTTCCAGTTAAAAACGAAAGGCGATGCATTGAGCTACACCATGGCATCATTTCCAAGTCTCTGCGATCTCTGTATCAAGCCAGGAAAAAGCTCCGAAACGGCCTTTCGCGTTGCGACTTTACTGGGCCGTAAAAATATGGAACGAACACCCTTTGATTAAATGATTCTAAACGGAATCTATCAGCATGAAAACTGACCAAGGACAAGTCAAAATGCAAGATGGAGTACATCATTGAAATTCACTACTTATCAGCAGGATGTTCGTCGAGAGGCCTGATTTCCTTGTTAGCAGATATAACAAACAAATCAATCTAATGCCTACCATTAAATGAGAATATCTATGAATAATTAACAAGAACGTCTCTTACGAAAAGTAAGTGATCATCTCCGGCAAGTAATTTTCCCCATCAGCGAAGGAAGAGCGTACCTGCATTTTGCGAGGCCTAGCTGACACGAGGAACTGAAGATTCGGCAGCTAACTGCATCACCTGGGCCGCTCCCATGTCCGCTAATGCCCTGCGAACTGTCAGAGGTCGCTCCCACAGAGGCACCGTCTGCGGCCGTCACTCAGATACTACTGATGACAGAATGAAACTGTGTCTTCCAAAGGATGATTGGAAACCTTGGCCACGCCAGTCCTGGTCGACGCATTCTCATCGTGCCGCCCGATTCCTCCAGCACTCTCCAGAGGGAAGCCCCAAGCTGTGGGGAAGCCGGTTCGGAGCGGGGAGGGGAACTGGGTCTGGAGTACGGCCTCCCTGCCTGCCATTGGCAGTGGGCGGGGGACGGCCGAACCGATAAGGTGGGAGAGATGGGTGAGTGAGCAGGTGTTGGCTTTGATAGGAGCGTCTGCTGTTTTGCACGTGTTTTTACCAGCCCCGAGCGGTGAGTGCCAGCTGTTGAAATGTCTCGCCGACGCGACATTAGTGTTCTGAGAGAATTCGCGCACGCCGGATACACTACTGAACGCTGGATCAGACATGCCACGGGAGCATTTCTTCTCCTTTTGGAGTATGTGGATGCACTATCTTCTACAAAACGATAACTGCAGTCGAGGGAAACAGTCTTGATAGGCATACATAGAGCTCCAAGTACCGATTACAAACCATATTATTTTTAGTCCTGGATTTCCTCCATTCTACTTTACACTTATTCATAGTGCTTAAAACGGCAAAGGAGGCTGGCAGTTTACATCAATGGGGGTTTTTACCATGCAACAGATTTTTTGTCTGCGTGATAGTTTCACTAGCGACGGCGTTACTCGTACCAGTGTTTCTCATGAGTTCCACAGTAAGTCACCAGAGCTCACTCACAGTAAGTCACCAGAGTCAGTCACCGTCGCCTGTGTTCCACACACACAATCACCGTTACACCCGCATCACGGAGAGGCCTCCAGCCGACGAATGGGGGGGGAGGGGGCGGAGTGAGTATAGCGACAGGACCGACTCGCCTCATACGCCCCATAAACACGACAAAACATCCCGGCAAGGTGGCGCAGGAATCGCGCTATGCTTACCACCGGAGTGCGACTCTACGTGGTCGTGCGAGGGAACGTAAACGATCCCTGGACAAAGCAGAGCAAGAGGTTCCAGCCTTGCCAACCCAAGCCCTGCCATCCTTAAAAATGCCGAATGGAACTGTCCAAGGGGAATGGTGCTGTGAGTGACTTACGGGAATACCGTTTCATTGCTATTTAACATTGCTATTAAGCAATGTTAAATAGCACAGCAATCACATTGCTTTCAGCGATGAGCTAATGGACTTTTGTAGGTGTCTTTGCAACATTGTACTCGGTCTTGAGGAACTACAGTTCAGGAAGTTCAATTCTAGGTTGGTTTAGGAACTCCTATTCATATAGATTAAGTTATTCGGGAACTGCAGAATTTCGAATCGCAGAATTATCTTTGCATTAAAAAACCAAGAGGCAATGAGGCGCTACTTCATAGATACACAACTCCCTATATCGTGCACACGAAAGTCATTTATGTTTCAGCCTCGCCATTTCCAGGTGTTTTTGTACGTCCCTCCACAGAGTCCCATTCCTGGGAAGCAATCGTGCAAAGGGTTTTTGCCTGTCACCTCGTTGACGGTTGCTTCCCTCGATGTTTAGGCTCAGGCCTGTATACAGACCTCTCCACTGAGGCTTTTGTACGGACATCCAGCTGCACTCAGGCTATCATCTGGCTCAAACGGTGCCCCCAGTGCTTCCTGCCCAACAGCGCGTCTATCTGTCACCCGGCAGGTGATACTCACCGTATCTAGGTACAAAATCACAGTGCGCCTTTGCCTGTCTGCTGAACAAATATGTGTATAAATGGCTCCACTGGGACTCCCAGTGGTGGCTCCACCAGCCATACCACCACTGGGAACGCACTGATGGCCCGGCATTAACCGTTGACCCGCCGTGGCCTCTGGCGGCAGGCAAGTACGGCTCCTATTCGTACTCGGACGGCAGCTCGTACGTGGGCGAATGGAACGACAAGGGCCAGCGCCACGGCGTGGGGCACATGAGCCTGGCGGACGGCGCCGTCTACGACGGCGGCTTCAGCAACGGCTTCTTCAATGGGCTCGGCGTCATTGTGTTCTCGGATGGCGCCAAGTGAGTGGCGGGGGTCGGGAGTTTTAGCTGCGATTTTATCAGCGGCCGGACACTGCGCAGCCTGGGCGTCATGCCTGTCCACGGGGTGCACAGATAGCAAAGACTGTGATTTGTAATAAAAGGACGAGAGATACGGTATGGGAGACGCCTCTCACAATGCTTTTCATTGCTTATTGATCGGCGATGCTTGAATGTGTTTACCATCTGTGGTCCATTTATTTACTTCCCGATGTATTTTTGCACTTGTTCATTGGGTGTTCCTTACATGAATTATACATGATCATTAGTGAGCTAGAAGTATTTTATACGACTAACGAGTAGTACACTTTGTCTTATTTCTTGCAAAATATCCACTGAATCATGGTTTAGCAGAGCTACGAGCTCTGTACACTTTCAATCAAGGCTTGCGTCACTCCGACATCATCGTTATATGGCGTGTACTTGCCGTGTTTACACAATCCTTGTAGAACATTCCGGGTCTTGAGCCTAGCGCCGTTCGCAAAATTCGGTGGCTCAGTTTTGCCCCTCCCGCCACCGCTGTCAAACTCATGAGCTCCAATAAACGACCGCTGTCGGCGCGTTTTCCATCTGTGAGTGATCCCGTGGCAGACCTTCGGTTCAACGTTTACGCATCAAGTCCATTCAAATACCAAAATTGATGAGAAAAATGAATATTTGTCGAAACGGACTAAACGTATCGGATGTATCTTACCACGATCCATTTTACAGCAAAACGAGGACCAGTGACAAGATCATTTTACGTTACGGGGCCTCAGGTCTCTTGTTACCAGATAATCCGTCCACCGTTTGAGCCACCTTGATGACAAGGTTTTCGAGAATTAAAAAAAAACGGCTGTTTTGTGGTTACATTGTTTGCGCTAGAAGTATGCATATCCGCACCCCACGATAGGCTCGGTAATGGTTAAAAAATGACTAGAGTTTTATTGCCCTATGTAAGATCACATACTGCGCGATTCTTACATTTCTAACGTTAAGAAAAAGTACGAAAGGATAGCCCGTGTTTGAAACCAACGGACACATTACGCGAGCAAATATCATACTCAGATGTCAAATACGTGAGATGACCTTTGTAACTTTCTGTTAAAAGACAGAGTTGTAGGCCAGAAGCGGCTGCTACAGAAACGTGCAGTTATCGTCTCGTGCTGATTCAGGCGAATAAATCAATATGGGAATGACTTCAAACAATGCGGTCCATATTTTTCCTTCCGAAAACAAAAAGTGAGGGTCACGCGGCCCCGTGGCAGAGGGCGTGTGGACATTTAATGTGGCCCCGCGCGCGGCTGCAGGTACGAGGGCGAGTTCTCCCAAGGCTGGTTCCACGGACACGGCATCTTCTGGTGCTCGAACGGCATGCGTTTCGAGGGCGAGTTCCGTGGCGGCCGACTCTGGGGCCACGGTGAGCGCCGCTTCACGGTCAGGACAGCCCCGAGGCGGCGTCCCAGACAGTGTCCACCGTCATCCCGCACCGTCGCCCACAACGTTTTCATACCGTTGCAGTTGGAAAGGTGCAGTCCTGACATCGTTTTCTGTGGATTTGAAATTGCATGATGTGGCTATTTGGTTGGTCCTGGAGAGATGTCGCGGTTCGTCGGTTTTTGTTGGCATGCCATTGGTCGGTAACAGCAGCCGTTCATTTTATCGCCCGAGTGGTCTTGGTCCTGTCTGCTTTCAGCGAGTAGTCGCTGCGTTTTAACGTGGCGGTGGTGCCGATTGACAGGGCTGGTGACGTACAGCGATGGATCTCATGGATTCCCAAGGCAGGAAGGATTCTTCCAGGATAGCAAGTTCGTTCAGAAAAAGCGATCGACTAGCGTCATATCACGGGCACAGAAGGTGGCTCTGCTTGCCAGACGGCAGTGTGAGCGAAAGGACTCCTAAAGGCGGGCATACGACACCCTCCAGTTGGAAGCCTGTTACTGTCACCTCATGATTTGACACGTGCAACTCCAAGATCCCTCGGTGTGGAAAAGCGGACAGCATTCATGATATTGGCGATTTCTTGTCCAGGTCCTCTCCTTCTTGCCGCTTTGTTCTGTCGTCAAGAGGCTCTCGTGAGCTTGACATTCTGTTTACCAGAGTCGTCGTCATTGTGTTAAATACATGTTATGCACGGTACCGCAATGTTCACCAAACCGCAAACATGTGATGTTTACGTCCACGAATGACCAGGGAGAAAACAATTTTGGTTTCATGATAAGGCGCCAAATTGAGTTGACCGCGCTCCGCATTGCGAATGACAGACACTGTATTGATGAACAACTGGTCCCAGTACTTCGTAGTGTCGAGTGTGCATTTTAATGCATCAGATGCAAAATAAAGATCTGTTTTGTACGAGCCGTAAAATAAATGGTCAATGACCTCTCTCCCCCTGATGTAAGGGCCATTTTTATTTAGCGCTTTGCAAATAAATACAAGCTGCAAAACCTATACCCCAGCTTGGGGAATTGGCCATATATTTCGTATGTGTGCAATGGGAATGGTAGGGGTGACATGGACCAGATTCTTGCCACGTTTACAAGCTGGAAAATGGCATATCGGCATTTATCTCACGACTCACATACCCAGCACTTCGCCTGTTACATGCACGTTCGTGCATATCCTCATGCGTTTTAAATTACTGTCGTCGTGGAACCCTGGGATCCTTTTTTAACAGTTTCCTCAATGTCGACTGAACGTCCTTGAAACTGCGGGGAAACACCTCAGCTTAAAGGTGTCTTCTATGAGTACGTAACGCGTTTTACTACAATTTATTACCGTTACGCCTCTACAACGCTTTTTATGACGCAGTGCGTATCCCTTAACCACGAGCCAGGGACGTAGCTCCGCAAGAATTATTGAGCGTGCTTGTTTTGAATAATTTCGATGTTTTCGTGGTCATTCTTCCCATGCACCACCATAGACCTAACGTTAAAAATCCGAAATTATTGGGGGCCGTATTGGGAGGGGAGGGAGCAGCTCCCTCGAAAGAACCCAGTTCTACCCATGCCTCCAGCGTAACTCCAGCCACGACCCTCTGCCCGCTCCCGGCGCTTAGATAATTTCTGGAAACCCCGTAGGGAAATGTTCCACCTTTAACATTTACTTTGAGCTGAGGTAACCAAGTTATACGTTGTAGTCTAAGAAGTTGATTTCCATTTTACCTCATGTCACAGAACCCTATCATTACAGTGCCGGAGATCCTGGGGAGTGGGA
Source organism: Capitulum mitella (assembly GCA_030062745.1). NCBI lineage: Eukaryota > Metazoa > Arthropoda > Thecostraca > Pollicipedomorpha > Pollicipedidae > Capitulum > Capitulum mitella. The sequence goes on from CP099839.1 coordinate 36,899,127, forward strand.
GGGCTTAGACTGAACCCCCATCTTTCAGAGACGTTAACATTAGATCTATGGTAATGACTGGAAAGAATCGTTCTAAAACACTAACTCGACTACGAAATCTCTAGCCATGTTTACAGAGGTTCAAAGGTTTCCGCGATTTTCCCGTGCCATTTTCAGCCGTGTTCTATGCGTGACAGCAGGAGTGGGAGCGAAACAATAAATGTTTGCAGAAAGCCCATATTGCGTCATACCAGGGCGAATGACTGCGTGCTATAGTAGTTGCGCCATTACATTTGTATGCCCCCAGGCATTTTTTTACGAGTGCTGAATCAGTCATGTGGTTAAAAATGTAATATTCTACTGATCTCCCTCTATCGCTTGTGGCATCACTTTTCCCAGAACATGCTAAAACTTTTCACCCAGGTTCACGTCTTCCCACATATTCTGTATTGTTTTTCGGTGTCGGGAGGCGCAGCCAAAAACCAAGTTTCTGGGATCCAGTCACAAATTTCGCCGAGAGTTGTGACGGGGACACGACATCGTGACAGGATCAGTCCGGCAATCTAGGCTCTGGGATGGTAACGGGTAGAGCGGCTGGTTGAGGTGCGGGACCTCATAAAGGTGTATATGGCCTTTAATTATGCACTCGGGCCCCCGCGGTGCGCGACATGTTCGTTGCTAGGTCCGAGGTGTCCCGCCGCGTCACTCGCCCTACTGAAGCCGAGCAGTTGGAGCTGCCGAGATGTCGGCTGGCCAACACGCAAATCGGGTTCCGCTACCGCACACCTGTTACATGGAATCATCTTTCTGTTACCATCAGTGAAAGTCCGTCATTGTCATCATTTAAGAGTGCCGTTAGTGATCTAGGTATTCGGAACGAGAAGTGGTATCTTAATCGCTTTCACATTCCGTTTTTGAAGTTGAAATGCCGTAGAAAAGCCGACGAAGGATCTCACCGAAAAATTCTCAAACTGATATGTAAGAAACCAAAACATGGAGACGAAACGACTCAAGATATAAGATACTTAACCTTCGCCCGTAGGTGATAACTGGCCACCTGACAGTATAGGACGATTGACCCGCAAACACTTCTAAACCAGACGTGATGAATCAGAACAAGGGTATAAGTTGGTCTTTTGGCTACTGTGTTATCCAGTTTGACCCTTTCAAGTTACACAGTAACCTTAAAGACGTTCTCAAATGCCACCTTAGCAGATTTTGGCTCCCATTGAATTCTATTTGACTTAACCGATAAGACCAAAAAGAATTTCCTCTGATCGATATAAACCGAAAATATTTTTCCTCTCCAAATTAACATTTCAGATCACCTCATCACTCCTACGTCCAAAAATTGGTAAAAAGAACAATGATTTCCGCTCATGATTTTTACCTCGGATGCCCTTGACCCAAGTCAGGAGCAAGTGCGTATGTCCCTGACACCACGGATGACTTCTACGCATAAGACTGAGGAGGACCGAATGCCGTAAAGCAATTAAAGCGTTTGCTGTGCGATGACGACCTTCGCCCCATCACGATTTCTCCATGACATGTCCTCGAGGAAGAGGTCAAAGTCGTTGATCTGTGAACCTACTGACTTCAAAGTGAGATAATGGTTCCAAACTTATCGATGCATATTTCCACAGCGATCGATTCTGCACATCAACTTGCAAAAAACCTAGGGGGGAGAGGAATGGTACAGAATCCCATGCTCTGGCGATGGTGAACATCACGGTTTCCATAGCGTGCCGAATTAAGTACAGCCAAGTTTAATGTGTATGTAAGTAACAAGAAGTCGTAACACGAATATGGAGTACATTTCAGAACTATCCTTGATTACTCCCTTACGACAAAGCAATGACTTGAAATGCCCCGAGATGTCCTCATCGCCAATTTCTGGGCTGGATATGAGCTCTCGTTCGGACTGTAGCATACATTTGGAGGTTGTTGATGTTTGGATGTTACGGCCGCAGCGCAGTGGAGATCGAGACTAACGGGCCTGGAACTGGTGGCCCCTCACGGGTCATCACAACATAGGTCCCGAATAACCCGGCGTGATTCCTTCATAGGCTCTTATCACATTCATTACACGAAATAACCTTCAGCGCACTTTTTATTTTCATAGGAAGAGCACAAGATACCAATACCTCAATGCAAGCGACGAGCTTTACACGACTGCAAACAACCACCCAAGGAACTTTGTTACATCGACAAACACTGCTGCCAAAACAGAAAGCAGCTCTCAAAGCTTGAAATCCAGTAAGAAATTCCTCCTGAATACTCGAACATCATGGCCTCAGTGATACCCGGGTTCCAACACATCCAAGTGGCTAGAATGTGAATTTAATGGAGAGAGGACAGCACATAAATGTTGGGCGGCCGCCGCTTCCACGCAAGACATCCATCCTCGTCAACCACACCACGCAAGCGGATCAAGTTCACTGCAAAATGACAGGTGATGGTACTGGAACTACCAGCTGAAGCACGTTCAAAGATAGCTCCATGCAATGAACTGAAGACCACATTCTTACGGCCCCTGCAATACTCGTAACACTATATTCGACTAGGGAATAGCTTGCCAAAACCAAAAACGCCAAAATTCGGGCTGCACTGTTCGCACATTCTGTCAAGACATGTTCCGCATTAACAGACGTCCAAGAATTCAGTCAAGCACCCCAACGCCGGCACGATAATCCGAAATCCAAACCGCAACAGTTCGATGCAGAAACAGACACATCATTGTGTGCGTGGCGAAGAATTTTTCCCGTAAAATGGGGCGGCGTCAATAAGAATAACACGAATTATGTGTGGAGAGCGGTAATTCGTAAAACTCGGCCACACAGGAGCGTAGGAGCATCTAGAAAAAGTGCGTGGCCAAAGGCATTTCTTGCCATCGGACTAGTGTTAAATTTCCCAAAAAGTGGAGGTGGAGCATGCCCTCGTTCCTACACCCACGCGACCACAGGGTGCACTGTAATACTCAACAAAAGGTCGATGGAAAAGACCAATCCAGTGCAATGATTTTTATGGAGAATACCAAAACAAGAGAATCACATGCGTTTCAAGAAGTCCACAGTGTTAAAATAGACGAGGAGGTTCCACAAGCCCCGAAATACTAGGCTGTAAATGATAAGACATTACCGAAGGCCCAACACCGCCAACATAATGTATAACGCGGCACATGAACGTGGAAACTCGATCTCACATTATTAGTGTGATAAAGGAACAATACACGACACAGAACTGTCTTTACGCCAACACTATTACGCGTCCACGACAACTGCACTTCTGCATTCAACGGAATATGATTTGGTCTGTGAACAAGTAAACAGAAACACGAGCATAAATTTTTGAAATAATTTCGCCACATGTGCAGAAACACCATGTCGCATGAGCCAACACCAGCTTTCTGTCATTTCAATGTATTGAGATTTGCCTCCTGAACCCGTGAAACGTTGACTCCCGTGAACCCAGCGACCATATGCGCCTTAGGGGCGTATGTGGCAGAGTCTGCTTTTTTTACTCAGCCTACGACCTGCCTCTGTTTCAACGCAACCTGGCACATGCACTTGTAGATAAGTCAATCACCACTTCAACCAAGCCCAAAACAAAAACAAACCGGGCAGCACGCACACCATGGAAACCACTCTGGAACCGTCGAGAATCCCGTCCTCAGATCTACTCTTCCATAGCAAAATCGCACGCAAACTTTCTCACACAATGCGGGAACGCCGCCGCCGCTATGTACGGCGCCATTTTCGCCCACAACGCGAGAGCGCCGCTACCATAGCGTTCAGTCACGCGAGGGCGCAGTCCCGCGTGCCGAGCTCCGAATTGGTCAAATCAGTTTGCTATCCCAGACGGGGTAGCAAACTTCCCGCGACTCCCTCGTCGCGAGAGGTCGCAACCGGTAAGGAAAGAAAGGATTTCATGTCGGTAGCTGAGCAAATTCATTCGCAAGATCTTCGCCGATACATCGAACAACAGGACACCATGTCCGGAGCCGGGCACGTGAATCAGCCAAGACCGTTGCTTGCGTAAGATCCTTCTCCGGTATTTAAAGGAATCAGATCAGTAGACTGTTGACACACTTAACGTTCGATGAAAATACAATGGCCAAATCATGTCTCTATCAAGGTCACAATCAGCCGAAAATAAACTCTCGCTCAGACTCCATTAATCAAAAGAATATTCTGCTGCCTCAGCCGCCGAAGAGGTCGCATAATGTCGATCTGCCACGTTGACGAACGTCACAAAGCCCATGCCCCGTATCACACTCCCGGACGTAACCAAACGCGGGCGCCGATTCAACGGGCCGTCTACTCAAACCGGGCAAACGCTATACCCGCCCGGCCGCCATCCCTGATTCAACAGCCTTGGACAGCCGAGAGAAGGTCAGAGATTACCGTGACGCCAACGATCGGAGAGCCCAACCAACACTGTCATCGGCATGGACATCCAATTCGCCGACACAGGATGTATGGGAAGTCCAGGCAGATGCATGCGGCCACCCAGTCCACTGAGAGACGAGGGCAGTTGGCAATGATGGCAAACTATGTACCGTCACAGCGAGAGGGTTCACCTCGGACGTGTAATAAGAACTCGGATCGGCAAACCTGCAGTCCCTGGTCGTCTCAGCTCCAACCAGTGGCCACCGCACTACGTCAATCAGTGGGAAACCAGCAGGGACGGCAGCGGTCGCCGCCCTGACCTGAATCTGAACACGAACAAAACGGCGCGCGCACCGCTGGCACACCAGCCGCCAGCGATGGCTGTCGACTGTCACGCCGACTGACTGGCTGCCTGGCAAGACTGGTGCTCCAGCAATGCAAAGGACTGGAAGCGTCTCCTCTAAAACGCGCCAATATCGTAGTATGCCCCGCGTACACGTAACTGGCTGTTATGCACCAAACCACTGGCTTCTCCAGGGCAGCAATGCCGTTGCTTCGGCATTACATTAAGTAGTAGAGCTTGCTTTAAATAAAGGCTCAAGGATTTTTTTCGCACCTGACTTTCAAACACAAACAAACCGCCATGGGCAAAGGCCATGTTCATGAAAAGGGAAAATCCTAAGCGGTTGTCCACAAACGTCGCCCCGGCTAGCTGCAGCACGTCACGGCTACGAGTCATCAAAGTACATGCGGCCCGGACCGTGGTTCTTCATGTAGCGCCGGTACTGCTTGTGCTGGGCGCTCTGAGCCAGCTTCAGCTTCATCTCCTCCTCCTGCTCCTTCTTCCAGGCGGCGAAGTTCGGCCACTTCCACAACTCCATGTCCAGATAGTCCTCCCTGGTGGTGTCCTCGATCGCCTGCCGGTGGACGGACAGAGACTGAGACGGCTGGTTCGGCGAACAAACCCCTCGGTGACGCCACTGGATGCCCATCATACGGCGTCACACGGCGCGACGGAGGAAAAGGCATCACTGTCCCGGACAATAAATGAGCCAATCTTCGTCCTGTTCAACCGCACGAGGAAGGCATATGCGCTGCGAATGCAAGTATCCCCCCGCCCCACAAAAGCTTAAATCCTTTCCTGTTCTAAGAAGAGCTATATGGCGTAGCGGAACACGTGAAAAACTTCCACATTATGACAAAACGTCGTCAAACAGAAAACGTTTTCATACATGTTTTTTTATGCCGACTCCGTGACTTGCATTTTCCAGGGCCTTTTAGCACGGCGTACTCACGTCGAACTGCGTGCTGGATACGCCCATGTAGCGCCGGATCAGGTACAACTTCTCCTCGGTACCGTACTCATGGCCGAGCAGAGTGAATTTCCACAGCCAGCGGGCGTACCAGAGAACGTACCGGGCCACCGTGTACGGCAGCAGTACCAGCTGCACCCACAGCACGCTAGTCACTGAAGGCTTGGCGTAACCGCCCCTGTCGGGATCACCACGCGTTAACAGCCTGCAATCGAAACTGCAAGCTCGGTACGTCCCCGGAGCAAGTAGCAATCCTTGCCGGATGAGGGGGGAGGAGATGGTTGCCGCAACCAGGAGGTTTTTCTGAACCCGCCGGCGAAAGGCTCGCGCCAGGAGCCTGAACTTCGCAGTAACACCAAACACACTTTCCGCTGATTCTTTTTTTAAGATTTACCAGATCCTGTCACGTCACCAACGTATGACGCCATTGTTGAGGGCTTGAGTCATTTTTTCTGGATCTGAGCTACGTTTTAGCTTCTTTCTCAAGGGTTTGACGATGTCTGACGTCAATTTTTGACACATGAATGTTTGTCCACGTATGCTTGACAACATATCAGTTTTGAAAGGTCAGTGATCTTTGCAAGGCCGAGTAAGACCAATGGTCGTATATGACCTAAAAGGCCTTTTGACCGGTCTTATGGTACCGTTTTGATGTTGATTTCAGCAATGACATCTATTTTTCTTCTCCTCGATAATAAAAGCTCCGGTCTGTTATGCTAAGGCATATTTTATGCCACTAGCAACGTCATAAAAGATGTTACTGACATTTGCCCTTCCAAAGACCAGACCTTCCCCCGAAGGAACAGTCACTGGCTACAACGAGTGATCACATTTAAAACCAATGCACCACAAAAGCATGGCATGCAGGCGGTTTCGCAGTAAAACACTACGATGACGTCGCGGACGGCACGCGACGTGATGCTCTCTCCGCTGTGATCTACGAGGTCACCAGGTGAACTGGAGGTGCCAAATCGGGCATCAGCCGAATCAGACGGAAACATGCCACACATTCGGTTTTGTTTCGTCGCTCTTTCCCAGTGAGGGGCAAAATGAGCGGAGGTTGACAAACATCCTTCTCGTCCGGCGCCTACGTGAAAATTTTATTTCCGGCGAGGGTTAAGATGGTGCTAAAATCTCACGCAGTCATTAGCCATAAGCGACACGCCGCCGAATTCGAATTTAAATTAACCACCCGAAGTGTCTTATGATTTATGAGACATAACAAGCTCGCATAGATGGCAACTTAGGTTAAGAGCCAGATAGCTGTATCACCAGAAGGAGGACGGCCCGTTTCTTCGTAAGGAGCTGCTGTTTGTGTGTTCTTTTTCTGCAGCTTTAGACGCACCCAGACCGCGCTGTCAAAGAATGCCCTGGGTTCTTCTTTCACGGTGTGTTAAATCCTATCGTCATGAAATGTCGCAGCCACCCGCGTTGACATCGAGGCTAAATGTTATACGCCACCGACCAGGACTACACCACACGGACGAGGATTCAATATGAGAGTTAGCGGTCCCGAAGGAACCTAAACAGCAGGGCCACTTTACAGCGTGCTCGTTCCCCGCCAAATTGAACATCACGACTGACTAGAGCGACCAAAGGCGTCCCAACGGCCTCCCGGCCCAAACGGCCACAACGAAAAACCGCGTCATATGTGCAATTCGTTTCGATGCTTCACCATCGCACCCAGCCATTCCGGTGGTTGGATCTCCAGGCGACTGAACATTACAGCGAGCCAGCAGCCGCGTGTTCTCGCAGACGACAGCCCCTCTCGGCCGATATCTGCCAGCGCGGCCCACGTGGAGGCGCGCCGGCCGGTCTGACAGGAAATCGACCAGCACCCGTCAGCGTGACGTACGACCGACGACAGCTGGCTGGGGCGGCGGCCGCGGCGACTGTCCCCCAGCCGCAGCAGCCGCAGCAGCCGCAGCAGCCACAGCAGCCGCAACCCCGCACCCACCACCATAGCTCGCGCCATTCACGAACAGGGATAATTACCGTCCGTGTGCTTTGGCACACGGGTCACTGATTTTGTCACGGAGTTTCACGCAATGTGACGAATAATAAATGACCTTTTATTCCGTCAGAAGTGACCCTCAAATAAGGCCGATCTGGCGTAAAAGCAATTTCATTGCATTTCAACTCCTGTCATTTTTATGAAGTGCAAAAACTGCATTTGACGGAGCCCAAGAAATGTATATAACAGAGCTGTTCAGGGAGGGTACAAGCTCTTTCGGCGATTTTCGTCTCCTCGCGACACGACGACTTGTGCAATACGGCGCATACTGATTCCGCATGATCAAATACAGGTGTTAATCCGCTGACCATCGTACCTGATATCCATCCTGTCGCGGACGATTTCACGCAGGATTCGCTCCTCCTCCTGCCTGGCGTCGTCTTTGCTCATCTTCTTGTTGCGCTTCAGGTGGCTGAGCAGGTTCTCTTCCTTGGCTATCTGCTGTGCTCGCAGCCGGTACTTGGGCACCGTCACCAGGTACCGGATGGCTGTGTCGTACCTGGCGATATGACGTCAGTGTACACCGGGACAACCCGGAAATTCACGGTCGAAAGAGACAGCCAGGACGCCATGAACGAGCCTCGCGGCGGTTCACGTCGTGTCAGTGCGCGTAAAGGGCGGACAATAAAGTTCCCGCCCTTTACGTGTCATCCGCGTAATTTACGATTATCAATCGTCAGGGTGCTGCAGTGGTATATATAAAACGCCAGCGCACCGTCACGTGTACAAACAGGGCAGCGGGCGCCAAACGATACAGTTGAGCGCTGGTTCCAGAATGTCCGGGAAGGCTTTGGTGTAACGTCGAAAACTACGTGATAGTTCCTCATCATATGCCCTCGCTACCACGCGTCAGCAACTCCCTTTTCTCCAGGAGTTTTTCCTGTCCACTTTCAAACGTCAGAGCACAAGAACTATTTGTAAATAAAAACCTTTTGGGAAATGCGTCACTTTACGCAAATCAAGGGTTCTTTACGTAACATTTTACATGTTACCTGCACCATATGGAACTATCAGGACACGTCTTAAACGCCACAAAATTCAGTTCTTTTCTTGATTAATTTCGTTCGATACACAAAGTTCGTCTTGACTACGCTCTAGAAGAACTGTGCATCACCGTTAATTGGTCAAACCACAATAAAACACATCGTTGATTCAAAAACAGCTCCCCTGGATGGCACCGTATACTTCGGATAGCCGTTTCACGTCCTTTGAAAAGGTATCCCAGGAAAGGCCACCACCAGGCACCGTATCTATGATGTCTGATCACGCGATAACGGCAATATAACTTCATGCAGGCAGCGGACAGCACGGTAACACGGACATGCCATTTCATGGGTGCCTTCAGCCTTCAGTTGCCTGGGCCAGCATATGACATGCATGATATGTATGCATGACATGCATGTGCGTCTGTACGCATGTGATCTGTGCTGCATGCGCCATCCTGTATAAGACCACAATAATGCATAACGGAGGGTCGTAAGCAGCCCACCTTGTCCAGGACGTGAAGTACTGTATGGCCGAGACGACGGTTATGGTGACGGCCATCACGATTCGTATGTCCACCTTCGGAGCCATACGGCGCCGGTAATACCGGTAGTAATGGCTGTAGAACTCATCTGGGTTGTCCAACATGTAATCGTAGTCCGTCCTTGATTCGTCATCTTTCAAGATCTCGTAGCTGGAAACATGCCGACACCAAGCCTTAGTGCACGGTCATGGTATGGAAAGCATCGACATATTTGACTGCAAGCAACTGGAGAGTTTGCATGGCGGTGTGACAAAAAGCCATGGATGGCACCGGAACTGACTGACTCAATTCCGAAATAAGCACTTCTTTACCTATTGTTTCTCCAGCCATATCAGCTACAACACTCCTGCACGATGGCATGTCACTCCTGCATTTCTACGCGATGTTTTCAGTGACCAACGTGTCTGTGTGGGAGCTCAGGGATACATAGCTGAATCAGTTTTTGTGGATTAAAACACTCGTTAGATACAAAGAACTTACGCTGTGGCGATTTCTCGGAATTTCTCAGCAGCAATCTCCTTTTCTTCCGGAGTTTTGAAGAGATCTGGATGTGTTTTGCGCGCCAGCTGTCTGTACTTGGATGCAATTTCCTTTTTTGGTGTGTCTCTTGTCACCCCCAAAACTGAAAAGCAGTGCCAGTTTCAGACGGCGTTGGAAATATGACCGGCACAACAAACGCCACATAATAAAACTAACAAGACCAGCACAGCCGGTCGAAAAGGCATCAGATTATGGCTGGGACTTCCGAATATTATTGGAAGAAGGGGATAAATGTAATTTTAGGACATCTTTTTTCAGTCACTGCCATAGACCTAATGCTAAAATTTTCTCCAAATGGGATCTCGATACTTTCCCTCATCCCCAGCATCAAACTACATTTATAAAACATACACAAAGGCATAAAAGACGGCTAATGATCAGTTAGGCATTTCGAGAATCCCCTCAAAATTTTTGTATCTTAACCACAGAAAACAACTTTAATGCGTGTAACTTCTATTGGATACCGACTGTCATTTCAGTACTCGAAACTGGACAATTAATTCACCACACAAGAGGGCAAAGAAAAAAAACGCTCCCCGTGACTGGGAGACGGCGAAACTCACCAACGAACACAGGTTAATCCGCCACTGACTGTGGTATATGGCGTAATGCGAATGACTAATGGAGCATCTCCTTCACTATAGGACGAATCTAAATAATTTAAATGCGAAACTATAGCACTGGACAGTGCGATCTCGGAACATATAAATCTTAAAATCTCAAAAAGTAATGATGTCACGGGTCACGGCCACGCCGCAACTTCCCTTAATTTAAAATGATGGCAGTAGGAAGGTTGGATACCACAATATTTTACTCGCACCCCATCACACACAATTTGGACACTTCAAGTGCATCATACACATCGACAATCCCGATATCTTTTCAGGATCAGGTCACAGGACAAGGCCAAATAAGGTCAAGGTCTTACGATGTATTCCCGTAGCCATGGGGCCGATCTGACCAATCATTTGATAGTCCTGCCTTTTATGGTTTCCAAAAAACGCAACCACCTCCAAAAAACGTGTCTTTTCACATGATTAAAAAGGGCGGCCCAGGACACATCATGCACATACCATAAAACGATAAATTTGCGAATAAAAATGGTCTGACCTCTGGTGACCAACATGATGTCAACGGTATTATACATTATCCTCTCATAACATGACAAGCATGGCAACATCCAACATCTTGCAGCTCGCTTGTACAGTTAAAGAACATGTGAATTCAAATCAGTTGAGAAAAAACAAACATGGTCAACTTTATGGCATCATTTAGATATGAGTACCAATGGTCTAGAAAGCAATTTCTCACTAAAATGTGAAGATTTCACATACAGAAGGATACTGAAAGTTTCAAGTCAGTGACTTCATTCTTCTGAGTTAATGCAAAAATTAGTCAGGAAACAACATCCACCTCCCCCTTCAGCAAACTGTGGTTTTTAAACAATGATGCGTTTTTCTTTCACCAACTTTGATTTTGGCGCCTAAGATGCAAAATGAAGTAGTGATTGCTCATCACTGACTGCTTCTCCAGTTTACACACAGTGATGTGAAAAACTTACATTTACAAGTAATGATGGGCATATCTTAGTCTTTAGATTATATGTCCTTTATTGAAGTACATATGGCAGGAAATGTTACAATTTATGCACCATTTGATTCATTGATTTCACTGACAACCGAATTATACATAATGCATTACATTTGAACAAGCTCTGTTGTTTCCAGAATAAAGGGAAGATGACATGTCCACTGTGGGGGGGGGGGCGCCAGCCGCGCGGCTGCGCCAGGGTTTCAGGTTTCATGATCCACATTCGGTCCACACAAAATACATTTTTTCTCAACTGCTTTGATTCTGTTACCATTAAGCACACAATGAAATGGTGATTACTCACACAAGACATGATAATAACTGATTACCCACTTTAGGCATTGTGATGTAGAAACTCTCACATTTTACTGGCAAACATGGCCATATTTTAGTTTTGGTATTACTTGGTCCTTATTAATAAGTGAAAACAGAAAATGCAACACACTGTCCATCATTCAATTTCTCATTTTATTAACAGCAAATGCTATGTAATTTGTTATGCTTAAACCAATTTTGTAGTCTTAAGAAAAACACAAGATGACAGAGGGTTGGGTGGCAGTCATGACTGCTCCGATGTGCCCAGCAAACCAACATCATTGGATGTCTTTGGTGTGATTACAACAATTTCAGTGCATGAAGAGCTTTCTACCATCACAGGATGTTAAATTAACTGAGGAGCAGGTACTGAAAGTCTGGTCCACCTAATCTGAGCATTTTGTCCATAACTAGTGAAAGAAACAGATGTGTTTCCCAGGAACCTTCACAATATGGCAGGAATCAAAGGCATGTTCCATCTCCCACAATTTCCATGAAGCATTACCTTAGAAGGAAACTTCACATGCTTTTTATCTGGCCATATCCTATTTCCAGCTGTTGTTTGCAGTCACCAGCAGGAACTTGGAAATAAATGCTCAAGTTCATTGGCCAGCAGAGATCCTTAAGTGTCAGGCCAGTAGGCACAGATCAAGGGTGGGGAGTGGGGGTGAAGGGGGTGGCTACCCCCTAGCATTTCAGCACCCTTATTGGCTGAAGGTGGGTATGAGCACCACTGAGTAAGGGCAATGAAACCATTAATGGATAAATGTTGCCCATGGTTAAAAAGGCACCCTGTCATTCCAGAGCACAGCACAAAAGGCACTACACACACATGTAACCGGATGCAGGTGCCATTATATTAAAAATAACCTCCTGTAACTCAGAGGGAGCAACCATAATATAGCTTGTGTAATCATTTTTAAAAAAAGTGCTGTTGGCATGGACTTATGTGGCACAGACAAGATGCAGAGGGCACAGAGGTGCTCTTGCAATAGTGCATGGGCACTCTGGTCAAAAGTAAGATTCTGACCTAGTACTTACATTGAGGGAAAATGATTGTGAAGTGGTTGTATGATGCCTGGAGCTTGAAATGCAGTACTGTTATGTACTTACAATTTCAGTCAAAAAGTTGGAACACACATTACTACCCCCAGAACCAATCATTGCCAGTGCCATGCCAGCTGCCTTTTATTGGGATCTGTTCATGAATGGGTGCCAATAAGTTTGGTGCCCCCCTGGCAGGATTTTGGCATCCTTTTGATGCAATTCTGGCACCCCTAAAAATCAGCCCTCCCCTAAGCAAAATCCTGGGCCTGTCCCAGCATGCTGGTGCATAACTACAGAAAAGCTTTTAAGTCATTAAATTTACTGATGTTTTTTTTATATTTACCCAGAGGTTTCAAGACATTTTTAAGAAAAATGGTCATGGACATTTTAACTGCAACATTTTTCATACCAACCAAATCTGTTTATGAAAAGCTGGCCAAGATAACACCTTTCCTATAGCTTGATTGCTGAACAGGCAAACAAAATTGACATGCCTAATGCAAGTTAGCTTTTGTAGCCACCAAACATTGATTACTGCTACTATCCCCCCCCCCCATTCCCAGTGACTGTCAGGAGCCAGGCTGGAAGGAGAGAAGTCTGTTCAGGTTAGGTTTAAATGGTATTTGCATGTAAACCTGGCATGGTTATCCTGGATGAAACAAAGTTTGGCACTGTGACAATGCATATACAAGCACACCACAAGTTTTGGCCCAAGATCAGACCTAAGGTACTGACTGTAAGATTTTCAGCACCACTCATTGCTTCACTTTTGGGGCAGAAATCAGCAACAAAACCACTGGGAACTCATATTTTCAGGTTTATAATTAAAGATTTAAGAAGCCTCAGAGGTTATGAAAACTGCATTTACAATTCTTCAATTGAAACAGGACTTAACAAGACCATCAGAATTTGGCATGGATAAAATGGGGTATAGCTTACTATTGGTCAACTGATACCGCACCTTTTCACTGCCTTTTTATTTTTCATCCATGTACTCCCAAGATATTTATCCTTCTGCAAACTTTGCATGGCCAGAAATCCATGAACAGCAATAAAACTGATATACTCCTGGATACATCACACTAGGATAAATGCTTTTAAATGACAGTAAGCAATGATTTCCATTTCAATTTGCTTTACAATATCCGTGAAATCACATCAAATGATTTTTCCCTCAACTAGCAGAGTTCCCTGATCCATATTGTGCTACATACGTCATATTATGCTTTAGGAATCAAAAGGCTTATATCTAGCCTTAACAGAGCACTTACCATCATAGCAGTTGTTCTTGCCACAATAAAGACCATCAATCATGGCTGCTGTTGGCCTAACACTTATATATACAAATACGACCAACAGTCCTAGTCTGGCGATCATTGTAAAATTTTTGTTGAATTCCGAATGAAAAAAAATCAAAAAAATTCTTCAGCTGGGTTCAACAATTCTCTGCACACTCATCTACAACCAACACTGTAATAAAATATCTTTAATCTATAAGTCCTTTCCTAACAGTGCTAGACTGTCGCCATCCAACAACTCGTGCACCGAGTTTGTAATGACCGGTTAGCTTTGAGCAACCCCACCAGTTGCCCATTAGTTCTCGAAAGCCACGGTTTGATGTGGCATGCGCCGCATTCGGTTCGTATGTTTTGGCAGTAGAATATCATACACATTTCCTTCAAAAAAGTTTTTTTTCGTTTTGTTGAAAACCTGGTATAATCAGTTGAGACAAAACCATGCTAATATGGCTACACGAATAAATACATACGGACCAGTTATGTTTATGGCTATTAAATAAATGAAATGACGGCAGATTTCATTATGAATTTATTCCACTGAAAAGTAAGGACAACCTATCCAATTCATAGATCCCCTTTGAAGCGATGACCAATCAAAATTTATGAAAGCTACTTTTTCGGATATTTTTACCCTGTTTTTGATATGGCTGGTGGTTTGAGATGGCACAATAATTCTCTAACGTAGTTTTTGAAAATGCATTTTTTAGGAGCCCTTTACAAAAAACGAAATTGTTTTATTGCATAAATGGCGCAGATGATACGGTACTCGTCGAGCGATCGAAGATACTGCACTCACTGCTGCTCACGACTCTGAATGACGCCGGACGTTAAAGCCTTGACTCAAGACACGGACGTCGAGCCATAGAGGCTGTGAGCCCTAACTCACCATCAGTAAACATACTTCAAAATTCCAACACTGATGGCTTATTCCAGTAAATCGCAGGGATTTCTCCTTGTCTAGTGTGTTCCATCCTCATCTGTCCATGTTTACCCTGACCATTGAGTGCTGGGATGCTGCATAATTCAAGGCGTGGAGCACATCTTCGTGGTGGCAAGCAGTGTGAATCAACTACTGAAGGCGGTCTTGTGATTGACTCCCTTCAGAATGAAGTAAGCTACGATTTATGAGTTTATTCTGTGCAGCCTTCAGAATGGGTGCATTCATTGCCATTTTCAAGGTAATTAAATGATTTTTGGAGGACATTGGTGTGGGTCTGCATATGCCAGTCTTATGCCCATATTCATTATAAATAGTTCAGATATTCATGATTAATTGTTCAGCCTGTAAATTTACTTACTAAGAGGTGCCAGATTGCAAACTTTTTTGGCAAGATCTCTGCGCGAAATGGTCATTACGACCAGTTGGGTTCACGCCCCTGCACCAAGTTGCACTGGTGTTCACTGAAGAGATTTGATGGACTACTAGATTTCTTTGAAAGTTGAGTTGTAGTACTGTATTTCATCATAATGACATGAAGTCTCCATCATGGGGGGTGGCTGTTACTCTGAGTCATGGTGATTGACACATGAAAGATGAAGATGAAATAAGTGATATAAAAGTAACAGGTAGGCGTAAAGCATTCAGGCGGAGAGTGGCTGATGGTCATAGGGTTTTTTGTGGTCACTTAGCTATTTTTTTACTGCTCTAGAAAAACAGCTTGCTATAGCTGTTTGACAAAATGAGAAGTAACTGGTTGAAAAGTAGAGGCAGTAGGCACCCAGCAGTTAAAATGCCACAGACCAACAGTTGTTTGCAAGTGTTGGATCACTGAATTGTTGCCACACCAGGTGCATGTGACTGCAGGTTTTAAAAATTGCATAATGTGTAGCCAGGACCTCTGGCTCACTGCTGCTTGGTATGTTTCCCCAGCACGCTTGGGACATTTTCATGAGGTTTCCAAGGTCCTAGATTTGGCTGCCATGGAGGAATCTGCCACCTGCCCTGCTACTGATTCCCTTGTCCTAGTCTGTTGGGAAGTTTCCTCATTTTTCTGAAAACCTTTGTTCCATAAAGACTTATAAAAGCTGCCTTGATCAAGTCCTAAAGATGCTTTGAGCCCATTCTGCAGGTCCGAAATGCTCCAAGAAAAGTCCTATAATGCGTCATGAAGTTTGTCTTCCTAAGGCTTTAATCAGCAGTCTCAGAGAAACCCTTTGCATTGTCTTTCAGAGGCCCAAGGTTTTTTTTAACCAGCTCTTCAATCAGATCTATACTTTCAGCACCTCGTTTTTGGGTTTCTGGTCCATGGATATGTGCCATTGCCCATTTTACCGATAGCATTTGTTCTAAAGAGACTATTAAGATTGTTTCCTTGTTGATTTTTCAAATGTGACATTTTGAATGATTTTCTGTGAGTCTCAGCCAATCAGGCCTAAGCCTCATAAACTATCATGAAGGAAAGTTGATCAGTCTGAGGCCCTCTCTGGAAGACCTTGGAGGCCCCATTTGGCAACCTTTGGCAGGCCCAGTGCCATATCTTTTGGTGATCATATTCTGTGCAGGACCCAAAATATTTCATCAATCACAACATTGTATCACCCCATTGTGGGAGGTTTGTTTTCCTGGGATGTGTACCATCACTGCTGTATTTTACCAACAGCATTTGTTCATGCACAGCAATAGAGAATAATGATATAAGAGAAAGTCTATTAGTCTGAGGCCCACTTTAGACATCTAAGGGGGCCCTTTTCAGCAGCCTGTGAGAGCCCCAGTGCCATCTTTTGGAGGCCCCAGTTCATAGGAGGTCCCATATATTTAGTCCAAACTTTCAGCAGCATTGTTGGGGCTTGTAACCCAGATATTCTCAGATTCCCAAGTTACTGAAGCCATGCTTTCCAGGATATGTAAAAAACATAATTCCCATAAAATATCAAACCCACATTGCCTAAACAATCCTGTGAGGATTTCCATATGCCTCAAAGTGGGGCCCCACCCCTTCAGGCCAAAGCTTGAAAAAATCATGATGGTAAGTAAATTAGCCCAATGCTGATTTGGGCTACAGATACAGCTACAGAGGCCTGTGAAGGGCCCAGGAGGCCTCTTGGGCCCTTCAGAGGCCTCTGAGCTCCAGTTGGGGAGCAGTGGCCCCAATGGCCCCTCGGCTCCGCACTTTGGTGGAGGCGTCATTTTGCTCAGTGGTATTGTTGCAGAACTCCAGTAACAAGTAACAACTTGCTCTTAAATATCCACCTTAAAAATTTTGGAAACTCAGAATGAGCTTGTCAGACCTTGGTAGTGATGTGATTTTTATGAAAGCAGTAGTGGTCTGTACATTATGACTACCACCAGCAAGCTGAAAGGGGAAGATTTGTCATGTCCACCTCAGCACATGTCTAGAATCAAAGTGCTAAGTTGCACTAGTATTTTGATTTTAAGAACCAGGGTGGAAAATTCTAGCTATGACCCATTTTTGGCAAAGTCATGGTTGTCCCATTACACTCATAGATTGCCAAGTAAATGTGCCACTAGCTTGTCGGACGAGCACCGATGCACAATCATGAGACCTTGGTTCACCCTTGGTGCACAATCCTGAGGCTTTGGCGCGCACTTCCGGTGCGCATCTGCGACAGTTCGCAGTCTGACAGGCATGGATGTAGGACAATACGAGGCAGTTATGATAGTGGTTCCATGAAGTTTAGAAAATATCAGTATCAGCCCCATTGTTTTGTATTAAAATAAGTGGTCTGAGGAGAACCATTTATTTTCCTACCAACTTTAAAAAGTTTGTATGTGCATAGTGATTGGCACTACACCAATAAGATCTTGTTGAAACCTGTCAATGCCTTCAGTCTGGAGAGTGGAGTGTAGCCATAATTGTGAACTACAAAATCATTTTGACATGTAGTATTGCATGTGATGTGGAGAGTGATGTTTTGTGAATCTCAACAGATCAGCATTCTCTCACGAAAGTTGGACAGCAAGGCCGAGGCTCTGGCCATCGTGACCAAGGAGTTGGACCAATGCCGCCTGGACCGGGACCAGTTCCGTGCCATGCTGGAGCAGCTCAAGGGTGCACACAACAATAAGGTGGGCTACTAAGAGGAGGCTTTTGTGACAGAGCCCTCTTTTGCTTTCAGTAGCAAGTTTCAGTCTTAAGTGTGCAACTTTGTACATTGGGATAAATCCGCAAAAAGTGCTTGGATACATGATGCTTCTTGGATGTTCAGGCATCGCGTCAATATTGTTAACCTGTGGTTATTTGGACGTCAGATCTTCTTAGTAAATTGATTAGAAAGAAGCAATGACAGGTATTTGCATAAGGAAGGAAAATGGTGACATTGAGTATGTGGTCTGTACTGACTTTGAACCTAATAGAGGGGCTAAGAAAAATGGAGTAAAACTGAGATTAATAAACAGAGCCCCAGAGTAATTGCTTATCTTCATTCTGTTCATATTCTTGGACCCTTGAGACCCCATTGTGTGGCCGTGGCCGGTTCATGGGCGCATGTGCCGCCGCCAGACGCCGAATTCCTGGAGTCTGGTGACGAACGACGTCGGTCTGCGACATCAGCTGGCGACCTCACGCCAGCAGTGCGCCCAGTTGGAGCAGATGGTCAGCGACCTGACCCAGAAAATGGAGGAAATCTGTGGCGATATGATGGTGAGCGGCCACGCCCGCTGGGCCGTCCGGGCTTTCGGCTTTCGGTTCGGCACTTATGTGGACTGTTTTTTTTTGCGCGCGCGTAGGGTCGCAGGTAAGTCCGTTTGCTTGCGTCCGGGCATTCCTTTAACAGATGGAGAGTGTAATGCTATAAATTGTTCGGCTTTTTAAATTTGCCGACATGAAGCGGAAGTTAGTATTTCTTTTGAGAGACGTGGCAGTATTACACTGAAAACAAAGGTCGCCTGCGCTATTTTGCTCGCGTTGCGAGGTCTGCAAGATTTCAAAGGCAGCGATTTCCGTGTGATCTGCGCGGAGGGTTCGGAGCCGGAACCGGGCAGTGATGGGCGCCAGCTTTGTGTCGGAACTCGAGAGTAGTGGGCGCCAGATGTGTCGGAACTCGGGAATGGTGGGTGCCAGATGTGTCGGAACTCGGGAGTGGTGGGTGCCAGATATGTCGGAACTCGGGAATTGTGGGCGCCAGATGTGTCAGAACTCGGAAATGGTGGGTGCCAGATGTGTCGAGAAGCGTGGAGCCGCCGATTTGATGGGTGTCAGCGGGCCGATCGCCCCTCAGGTGCTGCGCCGGGACGCTGCCCGCGAGAGGTGCGCCTCAGCCCGCGGCGGGGACGCCCAGCCGGAGCTCAGGGACGGCGAAATGCTCTCCAAAATGGAGAGCCTGCAGAATCAGGTCAGGCGGCGTTTTGTCCATACAGTGATGATGACGCGAGGTGGGCGACGTACTTGGAAGGGTGGTTAGTTAGTCTGACATGGATTATCTGCAGCGCTTCACGGCATTCTTCGCTACGTGTTTGGTTCTGGTGTAGTTCATTAGGTATTTTGAATATAAATGACAATAAATTTGTTTATTTCATTTCCATAAAAGCTCCTCGTGTCGCACAGGACCGATCGCATACGTGTGTCCAAGCGTTTTGACGGCGGAGCATGATGTGACATGTGACATGTGGCATGTTCAGCATTCCTCAGAAGGGCTTAAGCCTCCGGCTTGATGATGGCTTTGCCTCACAGTATACTCCAACAATGTAAATATTCCTGCCAAAACGGCCAGCACAGCCAGTTAACTGCCACCTGTACAGCAGAACAGAGTGCGTGCGGCTCTGGTGTGTAATGGCGCCGACTGCAGCGCGTCCCCTGGCTGTGCAGTGCGACCAGCTACGGCGGGATCTGCAGCAGACGATCGACGAGAAGGAGGAGCTGGTGACGCAGCGGGACGCCTACAAGGGCAAGGCCCACCGGCTCAACCACCAGCTGCGGGTGGCGCTGCGTGCCCCGCCCGGCAGCGGTCTGGACGTGGACGCCCTGGTCACAGAGAACAGGTGGGCGAACGCCGCCGGCGCGAATCAGCTGAGCTCCGAGAGATGGACGCCTTGGTCACAGAGAGCAGGTGGGGAAACCTTCCCAGGCGGAACAGCAGGTGTCCAGGGTATGGACGCTCCGGCCACAGAGAACGTGTGTTCCATCTGTCATGTGAAACAGCTGTGATCCGGGACTTGAGGATCCTGGTCACAGAGAACAGGTGGGGTGTGCCACGCCACCCCACGTTTGCTGTGGTTGACACGTAAAGGCCTCGGGCGGGGACCGAGCCATGGCTGGCTCTGTCATTGGGGGCAGAGCTGACGTGGATACCAGCACAGAGCTCCCTGCGTGCCTCAGAAGGACACTGCTTTGGATGCCCGTGTCATCCGTACATGAGGACAGGAGGCCGTTGCTGAAGCACAGAAGACGCTCATCGCCTAGATGTGTGGCTGACGTCGGCTGTTAACATGACTGACAGGCCTGCGAGGAACCCTGGCACCTCCGGCTGTGCGCACCGTCCGGTCGGGCTGACGGGCATTGGTGATCCATGTAGTGGGAACGTCCTAGAGACAGGCTACTGGCGTAGCTGTGCATGTGATGGGAATATCTGGGGTTTGGTCCTTGACAGTGCCACAGTATACTCGTATCAGTTGTACTTTGTACACAGTGAACAGCACCTCGAATCGCGTGGTCGGCCGACGAATGGTTTAGTCATTCTGTCTAGATTCCATCGTAACGGTACACGATTGTCGCCTTTGTTAATGCAGTTTGTTGGTGTGCTAGGCTCCTTCAAGAACGGCTTGAGTCTTCACAAGACGAGGTAGACCGGCTCACCCAAACTTGCGCCAAATACAAGGTATGCGAGCTTATTATGTTCGTGATTGCTGTAGTATTGTTACTGGGATATGTAGGCCCGTTACGTGTTTGTCCTACGTACTTGGTTGTATTTATCACGGAAACTCGCATATCTAGCCATGTAAATCTGTGACATAGATCATGTGACATAGATCAAGTCATTACGAGGGATTTTCTTTCTCAGCAGACTCCCTCGAGGCATTTAGGTTTGAAACGTTTTTGCTGAAGAGTCGTTTGGTGGCTCTTGCATACAGTTTTCATGTGAAAGGAAATGGATACTGTGTTTCGAAATATCCGGCAGTTTGCTACGTAATCGTGCTGATCGCACCACCTGTCTGTTTTCTGATGATGGCTTGGCACATCAGTTGGTGTTGACACATGACCAGATGCCAACAGTTCGGCAATCAGGCTACCATAGTCACTGAAGTTGCCATTAAACCCATCGCTCATTTGCCTTCTTGCGCTCGAAGAGTTCTCTGATTAAGTTCTGAGATCAGAAGAGTGGCGATTAATACCCATCTTGCCCTACAGATCATGACTACACGAATGAAAATGTTTTGAGATCGGAAAATCGGGGTTAACAGGGTGAAGAATTCGCCGAATCAAGGACGGGACTTTTCGAAAATGAATAGGGAGGGCGAAGGAGGTTTTTGGACCCTTTCTTTGCAGTCAACACCCATAGGATCCATGCTAAGTCTCTGCAGCTTGGGGGCTGGACACGTACCACTGCAAAGCGTATTAAAGCAGATTCCATCCCTGCACCCAACTTCAGCTTGATTCATCTTTGCTTGTCAGCCTGCTTAACTGCGGTGACCACGCTTAATGTTCTTCTGCCCAGATGGAGTGGAAGGACAAATGGGAAGATCCTCTCGAAAACCCCCATGTATATGGTAGGCTTGTTAGCAGCCATTTGTGGTGGTTAAGACAGCGCGTGCTCCTGAGGACCCTCCTGTGTGGTCTGGCTGTGGCTGTTTACGTGGACTTGCGGTGTCTTCAGGTTGGAAAGGGCGAGCGCATGGTGATGGGATGTGACCCTCACCCGGCCTGGCTGGGCTTGACTACCTGGCTGGTAGGGCGAGCGCATGGTGATGGGATATAACCCTCACTCGGCCTGGCTGAGTGTGACTACCTGACTGGTAGTCCGACAGAAAAATCCGTTTATCACTTGCTGCGATGGGTGACGGCACTTGACCTTAAAACGTTCCGCGACATTATGAATTCTGCTCTAAGTGACTTGAAATTTACAAGGAAATTTTTCAAATTCTCTTGCAGCGTTCTCTGATATTCCCAAAACTGCCGTATTAATACTTAAACTTAAGTGGTTATAGAGGTTAGTTTTGTGTCCACAGTGATGGTTGGACAACAATAGAATGCCATGTCGTAGGGTAGGCAAGGAATGTTTTTATTGCGTAAAATTCATGAATACTTTACTCTTACCTATTTGCAACCAGCCGCAGACACTGTGCAGGAAATTAATAGATCACAAATTCTGTCTTGAAAAATTTTATTACAATACCTTTGTCATGACAGTTCCACAGTTTTTCCCGGATGATTGAGTCACCTGTTTCGGTGAATTTTACGTATTTAATCTATTTCGGGTAAATCAGTGGATCTTTCTCTTGGGTTTCGGTGAGTCATTTTAATATGTGTAACGTTCAGATGGAACGGTGATGGCAGCTGTTGGTGGGTAAATTCTCACGGACGATTATGGACATGCATGTACATGCGTTTTGTCAGGTTAGCTCTGAATTGGCTCGTGTAGCAAGGCCCGGGCACATCACGGCCAATGCGCGGCGGAGCCGGCGCTGTGCATATGGGTTAGAAGACACCCATCCCGCGCGGGCGGCCCTCGCGGGGGTAGCGCGCCACTTTGGGCCCTCGCAGACTCACTACGGTAGAGTGCTGTGGAAAACACTGACAAGCATAGCAGCTGAGAGAAGTGAATGGTCAGCGTATATTCCCCGCTTCGGCTTCAGCCGCAGAGCCCATGTTGCTGTCAGTAGTGTTGGTGGTGGTGCTGGATGTGGTGCTTGTGGTGCAGGTAGCTTCGGTGGTGGAAGCTCTTCTGCCGCACATTTGGCCAGCTCCGAATCGGGGCCGTATTCCGACGCTTAGGCACCGCTGACCCGCCCCGCCCCGCTCAACAGGCCCTGCTGGAGGTGCGCAAAAAGAAGGGCATCCTTCGGCTGGGCAGCTCCAACTCTTCCGGCATGGTCGTGACCAAACGTCAGGGTAGGTTTGCTATAGTTTCTCCGCTTCTCTGCCGTCCGACGTCTGCCAGATGCACGCTGGGACCCGGTACCCTGAGGACAGTGTTATCTACCGGCGATGATACTCAACAGATGGAAGAATGAAAATGATGGAAATGATGAAAAAAGTGATCGATACTAGTGTAAGAAATTGCCGTCATAATGCTGGCTAGGATTTCCTCGGCTTTTTTTCCTCGTTGTCAGTTTATCGTTATCTTCACGAAGTATTTTCGCATATATGTCAGCAGGAAATACATAGACGTTCTGGGACCAGTCATACGATTTATCTTTTCCGATGAACTCAAGGACATAATCCGCCACAGAACTAAGTAGACAAATAGGAGGACGAAAAGGCCACCGCTGGTGCAGGAGGCAGATGTCGGGCTTTTATCCGAAACAGCTCCTAATGACATGAAGGTGGAGCATGGCTTGGTGTGGCTGTGATGGGCTTAAAAAAAATGTGGCAGACTGGCCCTTGCATGCATCTTGTCCTGGTTTAGTGGCAAAATAGCTGCATGGCCTTTGGTAAGAAGAGATCTTTTTAAGGTCATCGGTGATCCACGACTTTTCTGGTGTCTGGCTGCAGTTGATACGTCTTCAGTATCGGGATATATGGGTATATACGGATGTTTGGCTTCATGGGAGATGTTTTTCAGGCCGAAATGATTCGTTGGGTTTGAGGCGATTTATATTTTTACGAGGCGTGAAAAAATCCTTACGGCATTGGAGATGCTCTGAATGTCGGTGAAGGTCTCTGACGGGAACCCGGCTTCGGGTCTGGTGTTCTAGGTGTTGGACGTCCGTCTGTGTCTGTGTACGGCCGCAGTTGTCGGGAGGTCGCTGTTGCCGGTGTCGGACGGACGCCCGCGGCTGTCGATGTCAGGTCGGGGCGCTGACCGTGATGTGCCCGCAGTCGAGGAGATGCTGCGGACGGCTGGCGGCGCCGAGCTGTCGGACACGCCGGCCACACTGGCTGACCTGCGCTCGCTCTGCGCCGCCCTGCTGGAACAGTTGCGCGACAAGTGCACCGCCCTGACGCACCAGAAGAAGGCCAACAGGTCAGCTCCGGGGGGCCAGCAGGTCGGCTCGAGTGTCGCCGAAACCCGCCGAAAAAAAACGTTTCGGCGTCCGGCAGGCGGGTAATCTGGCCGCCGACACTGGTCACGCCCGATCGTGAAACATTTTTTGTGTGTGTTTGTGGCCATCTGGTCGAATGCCTAGATGCTGAGTTTTTTTGTGTGCCACATGGATTAAGTTTTTGTGTGGTCTAGTTGCTGAGTTGTGCTTGTGCTCTAGTTGCTGAGTTTTGTGTGTGCCAGGTTGTGAGTTTTGCGTGTGCCGCAGGTGTTGAGTTTTGCATGTGTCCCGCAGACTGTTGGCTGAGCGATGTTCGGAGTTGCGACAGTTGGCGGACCGACACGGATTGCCTGTCCAGCCGTCCGCAGGCCTCATGGAAGGTAATGACGCACCGTGCGAACTTGACGAGCTGTGGTCAGCCCGCATTGTGACCAATTGAGTATGCAGCAATGCTCTCTGTTGCGAAAATGGTCAGCAGTTTTTCTGTGGCGCTGTGAGTTATAAGTGGTCTTAAATGTCAGAATGTTCAAAAATATCCACTAGGAATGGCGAAATGTTGCAGAAAAATGTTTGTAGTCAGAAACGGTCTTCACTGTCTTGCCATAGGATACTCGGCAACACACATGGACCGAGAGAGTGAGCAGCTTCTAGATACGCCTGATGACGGCTCGGGTGACGGGGCTGCTGGGCCCCGACCGCCGGCCGGTGACGGCTCGCCGTCATCGCCGGACGAAACAGACCTGCGGCGACAGCGGTTGTCAGACTCTGACGGAGTCAGTGACCATTCAGTGAGAGTTCTCAGTCACCACCGGTGGCCAGAGTCTGACGGAGTCTGTAACAGCCCCGTCAGACCCGTCAGTCATCACCAGAGGTCGGGATCTGACGGAGCCTGTAACAGTCCTGTCAGAGCTGATGTCAGTCATCATCAGAGGTCAGGGTCTGATGGAGCCTTCAGCAGCACTGCGGGAGCTGCCAGTTACCAGCGGCCGTCAGACGGCTCGGACGGAGTCAGTTACAGCCCGGTCAGATCCGTTAGTCGTCAGCCGAG
Source organism: Capitulum mitella (assembly GCA_030062745.1). Lineage (NCBI taxonomy): Eukaryota > Metazoa > Arthropoda > Thecostraca > Pollicipedomorpha > Pollicipedidae > Capitulum > Capitulum mitella. Next base: position 36,924,286 of record CP099839.1, read on the forward strand.
ACCGGACTCAGACGGAGCCGTTAACAGCTGTGCTGGAGCGGGCGGCCGCCAGCCGTTGCCGGAGCCGGCCGGAGTCGACGCCAGCTGGTCGCCGTCGCCGAGCCGGCCGGCGCCCGAGCCGCCCGAGGAAGAGATCGTCTCTATCCAGCAGCTGGGCCGGTACAGCCGCGCCCGGCGCCCGGCGGCCGCCGCCCAGCCGCGCCGCTCCCCTGACGGCCCGCGCCCGCACGACGTCCTGGTGGTGAGCAGCCCCAAGCGGACGGTGGCGCCGGCCCGGCCCGAGCCGGCCCCGCTGCCGGACGAGCTCGACTCCTTGTACCGGCGCGCCCTCGACGAGCTGAGGGCCAGCGAGCAGACCACGTGACCGGCTCTGGCCACCGCTTCAAGTTCCATCGCCGCGCCCTCGAGGAGTTAGGCCGGGGGACAGACCACGTGACGAGCCTCACGGTCATGGAACCATGTGACATTCCGTTGCGGCACCCTCGGCCGGCTATGACCCGACGAACTGGCCACATAACGGCTGTCAAGACCGCCTGACATTTCACCGTCGCGCCGTCGACTAGGCGTGGGCTAGATAGCTGACCACGTGACCAGTCGTTGTGCGTAGGGTTTTCTTATTATGAATGAGTGCAATACTAAACGGTGTTTGCAGTGTTTGAGCGGAACGTGTGGCCGGCCGGTACGGTAAGAAAAGTGGATGTGAACAAGAAGCTTTTGAATATCTCTTCCAGTGTTCTTTTTGTGTTTTTTTTTGCTTGAATAAACGAAAAAAAGGTACGAAATGTTTTCTTTTTACAGTAAAATGGATGTTTTCGTGCGTCTTAAATGGGTGTTTTGACCGATGCATACTGACCTGGATCAGACTGCCATTATTTTTTACCTGTGGCGTAAATAAAACGAAGCACGCATAATAATTTATCTACGCCAACTGAAAATTTATGCAATTTAACTTAACCGGGGATTAATCCAGTGTTGAGTCTCTGGACCAATCAAATGATTTCAGGTTGACGATATCTCGTGTTCTAGCAGTATGAAGGCTGTACTGCGCCAGCGTGTTTTTATTATTATTGCATGCTGTTATTATTTGACGGATGAATCTTGAGCCTGCAGACATGGACAGGACGGAATCGCAGCTTTTCTCCATTTCCCCGTTTTTTCCACTTTCACACTAGCGAATGAGAAAGATTCGCCTCAGAATTTGCCCTTGGTCACAGGCGCAGCCCAGGGGGCTCGCCCCCCCCCCCCCTTAGGCCCGCAGTTTTTGCGAAAAGCATTGCACGTCGTCTTCCCGGCATGCGGTTTTCGTATGATTTCAGTTCACACTGAGCACCGCCCCCCCCCCCCACTTAAGAAAATCCTGGCTGCGCCCCTGCCCGTGGTTCTCCTCCGCCCTCTACCGACGGGTCCGACATCTACGCTTAATTCTGCACTGAGAAATCGTCTTTGTGGTTCAAAAGGCACTTGCATATACATGAGCGGAACCTCGGTTTTGGGAGGCCCGGACCCCCCCCCCCCAATAATGTGGGATTTTTAACATAGGGCCTATGGTGGTGCGTGGAAATAATGGTCTCAAAAACATCAGCATTAGTCGAAATTACCACTTGGCCACTATTAATCATTTGTCCAGAGTGCCGCCCCTGCGCATATGTGATGCTGGTTGCCGCGAAGGCGTGAACCTTTGTACTGTGTTCCGAAGCCAAGCATCAACAATCCCGTTATTTGCCGCAAAGCATATTAAAATACATGAAAAGGATAAAAGTTAAATTGTCTCTATCATTACCAATAAACTTCCGAAGTCCCTGCTATCTGCTTTGATGCATATAAATCTGCTGATGCAATCGCCACGGTTTGCGTTGCTAACGTTTCCCAATTTAGCTACACGTTTCTAGAACTCATCTTTCATGTTTTGTGTTCGGTGCGTTCGGATCACGCTGAATGAGAGTTGATGGGGTGGTGGAAGTGCGGATGGCGGGACGACAAAGTGCGGGGATGGTCTAAGGCCCTTATAAATGGGGTCAGCAGTGGAGAACTGTAGAGTAGTGTCCTTATCATATGATGAGCTCGAGGAACTTGCTGCCAACCTAGGTGGGTTCTGTTCTTGCTGCCGTCATTATCAGGCTCGCTGCTCCCCTTAGGAGGGTCAAAGATATCTAGGCTTCTGCAGGTTCAAAGTAAATGAAAAGGATTGGTTAATGCTCTTTGTAGGCCTGCCTTGTGCAGTCGCTTATGGCTTGAAAGATATGGCCCACTTTTAATGCCATTTGGACTTTGCCAAGTTGTAGCATGTTTGAGAGAGCTAGTTTTAGTAAAAGGTTGCCTCAGAACTCTTACAGAGTTTCAAAAGAGATTTCCCATATTTTCTTCTGTGTTCTGTTGGTGTGTTTGTCATATTGTCAGATGGTATATGGCATGCAAGTTGGTATGGGCCTATGAACTAAAGCAAAATGTTCTTGCTTCATTGTCATCATTAATTGCTGTCAGAATGTATTTCTTTATTGATGATAATCTGCAATGCATCTGTGTTTTTCTGAAAAAAAACATCTGAAAATATTATCATTGGCATTCAGAGCAACTTAATGCCTTCTCAAAAAGTGGCCAGGGTAAAATATTCTCCATTGTGAACTGGTCTGGTGCTTGTGTGCTTTGAGTGTCAACTTGCATCCAAGTTGACACTCATACCATGCAAGTTGCATGCAACTTGCATAGTATGTGTGCTATGGGTGTCAGCTTGCATCCAAAGGCAATGCACACTTTTTGTTTGAAGTTGCAATGATTCTCTGGTCAGTAGAATCATGGACTTTGACTGGTTGACTAGATGAAGACCCTGGTCAGACTCAGCTAGATGAGAAGTCATTTAATATGACAATTTCAGGTCATCCTAAGCCAAAACTGGAAACTGCTCATTTTGAAGAATATGATTGGAACTTTTTGTTATAATTGATTTTGTTTATAATTTTTCCAATTATTTTTACTTTCTATTGCATGCCAATGAAATTCTGCCTTGTCTTATGTACTAGGCTATTGTACTAACCTGTTTTTTCAGAGTGTGAGACTGAAGGGGACAAAGGGTCATCAGATACTTGTAGCAGAGGGATGGAGACACCCAACAACATCAATGGCCAAGATGCCAAGGAGCGCCCACGTAAACAGAAAAGACCAGACATGGCCATATACACCCCTAGAGCACGACTCAAAGACTCAAAAGAGGTACAGCCTGTCACCGGTGCGGAAAGACGTCCGCCTGGTTCAGTCCCGAGCAGTGAGACAAAGCACCACCAGTACAGTGGATCGTCGAGCAGACAGGAGCATGCAACAGACAGTGAGCTGAGCCCCACAGCCAGAGATTCACAGCCAAAGCGACCGCAGACCCAGCGTGAGTCGCGGGCTGCTGCCTCGTCGACCGGTCGTCGGAACGGCAGGCCGTCGGAGGGGACGCCGCCGCCCGGCCTGAAGCGCAGCTTGGTCTTCGAGTCGAGCTCGCGGGCGCGCCGCGAGGACGGTCGGCGCTCGGCCGAGGATCGCCGGCGGCGCGGCGACGGTGAACCGGACGGGCCGGCGTCTGGTGCCAGGACGGACGGCAGGCAGTTGTCGAGTGACGGCCCGCGAACGGACGGGAAGGTGGTGCGCGGCGGCGGCCTGTCAGTGGACGAGAGGGGCTCCTCCGACGATAAGGGCCTCAGGACGGACAAGCCAGTGAGGTCAGGAGGTAGTGATCGGGGGGACAAAAGGGTCACGTCGGAGACCGAGGATCGAGCTGAACAAAAAACGACGTCCGATCGGAGTGCCGCTGTATCGGATCGTCGCCCGGTTCGACCCGGCGTCCAGGCCAGGAACAGCTCACCATCGGCAGCCAGCGGTCAAAAGCCTGCTGCGCAGAAACCCGACGCACAAGACGAGAGGGATACCAAAGAATCGGCTGTTTGGGCTCGATTTAACTCGGCTCGAAATGTGTCGGATGAAGGTGGACACTTCTCGCCTCCCGCACGAAAATCAAGTTCCGAAGAGGGGAAGGATGTGAGGAGAACCTCAGAACATCTCCTCGATATTACAGAAAACGGCAAAAGTAAGTTTTTACATGGGAATCTGTCTAGCACGCATTTGGCTATTCAGCTGTTCTGCGTTTATTTTCCAGTAAAATTCAAATTATCGAACAAATCAGAATCAGCAATACAGGACAGGACATTTTCTGGGATCCTGTAACCAATACTTCCATGCCTAGCTGTTCCCAAAGTAAGCGTCTTCCTCGTCATTATTAGAAGACACATATACTCCTCATCATGTTAGAAGTGATGAGTTGTGTGGTTTTGGCGTGCAGCTGTTGTGTGGCCGCAGGATCTCCTCGTGTGGCGGGCGGCCGACCGCGGGCTGTTGGCGGGCGCCAGGCGCCGCCCTCCCCGCCGGGGACGGCGCCTCGCCGCCGGGCGCCGACAGAGGGCAGCAGAGACCCGCCGGAGAGTCACCGCACCGACCGCGCCGGGTGAGCGCCGCAGCGCGGCATTCGCAGGCCGCCTGGCGGTCGATCCTGGGTAGATCGCAGTGGGGCGGTAGTGACAGTCGGGAACTTTGGAGCACGTATGTGGAGTTTTTAGAGGCTATTTCTATGATGCCACAGATGATCACTACCTCTGTATGAAAATGGTTCTTGATTTGCGTCTTCATCCATGTTGTGTTCGTGAGGGGAGGTTCGTAAGTTTTCCTTGTGTGCGACACCTCAGTGGTCATTGCTCGCCATGCCAGCAGTCGCCGTCCTCGATACCTCTGTCTGCATATAGATGTGCGTTGTCGTTGGACCTTGCAAGGGCCCAGACGCTCTGCATGTGCGACAGGCGGTCTTGTGACCGGGCGGACCGTGCCGAACCGGCGCCGTCTGGCGGCCTGCTGTACGTCGGCGGGGCTCCGTACCTGGCCGCCGAGCCGGCGCCGCCCGCGCCCGCGCCAGCACCGGCCCGCCACCTGTTCGACCCCAGCAACCCTAGCAAACCGCTGCAGGTGGTGCTGAGCCCGGACGCCAGCCTACGGGACAGCTATCCCGGGTCAGTCCAGCGGGGAGGGGTCAGGAGTGCCCAGGAGAGGTTCTGGTCGAGGTGTGAAAGATCAGAGAGATGACAGAGGTGCGGGACAGCTACCCTGGGTCAGACCAGCGGGCGGGAGAGGTCAGGAATGCCCAGGAGAAGGTCTGGGCGAGGTGTGAGAGATCATGCGGTGACAGAGGTGCGGGACAGCTATCCGGGGTCAGTCCAGTGGGCGGGAGAGGTTAGGAGTGCCCTGGAGAAGGTTTGGGCGAGGTGTGAGAGATCAGGCGGTGACAGAGATGCGGGACAGCTACCCTGGGTCAGTCCAGTGGGCGGGAGAGGTCAGGAGTACCCAGGAGAAGGTTTGGGCGAGGTGTGAGAGATCAGGCGGTGACAGAGGTGCGGGACAGCTATCCGGGGTCAGACCAGCGGGGCGGGAGAGGTCAGGAGTGCCCAGGAGAAGGTCTGGGCGAGTTGTGAGGGATCAGAGAAAGGATAGCTGCGGGACAGCTGCCCCGGGTCAGTCCAGCGGGAGGGCTCGGGATATCCGGTCAGGAGTGAGCTCTGGGGATGGTCTCGGTGAAGTGAGAGATATCCGGTATGTACGACAGCTGCTCCAGGTCGGTCTAATGTGCCGTGCTGGGATCGTGGTCTAGACCAGACAAGAGAATGCATTGTAGACAGTGGGCGGTGCGTTGTGTGAATCTTTGAGTAACTAAATAACGAATGTGTAGTCTCCCACGGTGTGTAGTGAAGGTTGGGTCAGGTGCGTTGTTCGGTTGTGCCGCCTGTAACGGTGTGTGCCGAGCTCCTGTCAGCTGCCATCACAGTGGCGGGCTGCCGTCGGTCGGTGTGACCGGGTCATAATTCTGCCGCAGCTCGGGCTGTCCGCCGGGTCCAGAGGGGTACGGCTCGCCGTTCTCGCCCGAGTCGGCCGCCTGGGCCAGCCCCGTCAGGTAACGGTCGCGGCCGTCCGGCCCGGCCTCGGCTGATGTCTCGAGTCTTGTGCCGTCTGCCTTTGCCGTGTGCTTGTCTCCGCAGAGATCCCTGTTTCTCCCAGAGACTGGAACGTCTTCATTGATTGAGGTCTGGACGTATTCATGTAGACGTCCTTGGGGATATGGACGTGCACTGTGGGCGATGCTTTTCTGCTTCATCTGCACAGAGCACCATATTCACGTTGTTTGACGTCCGGAAAGATCGCCGAGACGGTATATCATATGGTGCTTCATTAGTATTCGTTAGCCGCGTCATCGTGGTGTAATTCGCCAGACTGCTCACGCTCGGAGGCCAGAGACAGTCGGCGGATGTGGCGTTGTTCAACGACTGCTGCTCCACGCCGCCTTACTCGCTCTCTGAGATGACTGTCCGCCGACAGCCGCCCGGTGGACGCCACCAACGCGAGCCGCGTGTCGCAGCTGCTGGGCCGCGCCTCAGGCGAGGTGGAGTACATCATCGCCACCGAGCGGCTCCTGCAGACGTGGCCGGTCGTCACCCGCATACGGTCAGTGGACTGCCTCCGTCTCGGGTCCGGCGCGCTCTCCCTCCTGGCTCCCGACCTGTCAGCGTCCGCACAGTGGAAACTCCAGCTGGTTTTACCGGTTGGACATGCCAGTCTGGGCTGCTTGGATTTCCTTTTCACTTTTTTGACGGCATCAGGTGGGCCGGCGAAAAGGTCATTGCCGTCAGCAGGAGAGCCTTTGAATCATTGTAGCCTGATGGTCCATTTTGTTGTTGTTATTTTTTCTAATGACCCAAGATCAGACATCCAAGAGTGCCCCTCCGTCAGCCCAGCGACGCAAGGAACCGTACGTTCACACCAAAGAACATAAAAACCAAGTTGCTGCACTCCCTGCTAAGAAACGGAAAGGAATATAAACAAGCGTGTAAAACAGAACAGTGTTCCTACAAAGTACAAGGAAGGCTGAAAGCAGTCATGGCCAGAGCCTGCTCATGACCGCCCGCTGTACCGTCCCGGCCATGAACATTCTGAATCGGTATTGGTAATCAGTCGGATGGGCTTCGCCTCGCCATTAACATGCGGAGTCGTGCTGGATCTCCCAGGAGTCCACCGAACTAAGCATAGCTTGTTGTTGAGTGGCCTCCAGGAGCCAGTGCCATTGTTTAAGCTGTCATTGGTCGATGATGATTCTCTGAAACCATGGTATGTACGATTTGTATAATGGATTTAAAATCTGCCGGTTATCGCCGACTGGCTGCTTCTGTCGGTTTTCATGGCCTGGCCGACTTCGTGCAGTATTGAATGCTCATCCATTTTCTGGATCTATGTTTCCTTAGTGTCCATATTGCTCCAGTTTGGTGTTAATGATGTTGAAAAAGCCCATAAAACTATGGACTCCTGGGCCAGAAACACTCGGTGACGTGAGCTTTCCTTCATCACTGATCTGTAATGCAACAAAGTTTGCCATCCTGTCTGTTTCAGAGTTGTCTTTGGTTGTTTCTTGTATGATATTGCATTTTTACATCAGACGTTTAGGGCTGAAGTACCGGTCCGAGTCGGCCTGACCGGGCCGACTGTGTGCTGTCAGTGAGCACGTGCAGCTGGAGTGCAGCCGTCTGATCGTCAGCGACCTGCGCACCTGGATGTCGCTGGGCGTGGACCAGACCGTCTGGAAGTCGCTCTACTACGGCGTGATCGAGTCGCTGCGCGCCGCCGAGCTGGACCAGGTCCGGCCGGCGCTCAAGGCCATCACCGAGGACGTGAGTCCAGCGGGCGCCGGCGGCGAGTTTCACCGCCCGGCCGGGTGGCTCGTGATGGTAGCGAAATGCGGGTTTTTTCTCTTGTCGGCACTGTAGAGGTTTGAAGTTTTTGTCCGGAACATGTAGCCAGTCTGCGGTACCGACAGGGTGTGGGGCTACGGTCTGTGTAACTGGTGTGCGGTGTCGGCAGGGCGTGGGATTACGGTCTTTGTAACCGGTGTGTTGTGTCAGCAGGGTGTGGGGTTACTGTCTGTGTAACTGGTGTCTGCGGTGTCGACAGGATGTTGAGTTACTGTCTGTGTAACAGGTCGGCAGGGTGTGAAGTTACGATGTGTGTAACCCGCCTGCGGTGTCGGCAGGGTGTGGAGTTATATGTGTAACAGGTGTCTGCAGTGTCGGCAGGGTGTGTAGTTATTCTATGTGTAACTGGTCGGTGGTGTCGGCAGGGTGTGGAGTTATTCTGTGTAACAGGTGTCTGCGGTGTCGGCAGGGTGTGGAGTTATTCTCTGTGTAACAGGTGTCTGCGGTGTCGGCAGGGTGTGGAGTTATTCTATGTGTAACAGGTGTCTGCGATGTCGGCAGGGTGTGGAGTTATTCTACGTGTAACAGGTGTCTGCGGTGTCGGCAGGGTGTGGAGTTATTCTATGTGTAACAGGTGTCTGCGGTGTCGGCAGGGTGTGGAGTTACGGTCTGTGTAACAGGTGTCTGCGGTGTCGGTAGGGATGTGGAGTTGCGGTCTGTGTAACAGGTGTCTGCGGTGTCGGTGTGGTGTGGAGTTACGGTCTGTGTAACAGGTGTCTGCGGTGTCGGCGTGGTGTGGAGTTGCGGTCTGTGTAACAGGTGTCTGCGGTGTCGGCGTGGTGTGGAGTTACGGTCTGTGTAACAGGCGTCTGCGGTGTCGGTAGGGTGTGGAGTTCTTCTCCAGCCTGCTGCGCCGCCTCCAGTCGGCTTACAGCCTGCCAGTGGAGCAGCTCGGCTCTCTGACGTTCGATCCCGGCCAGCTGGGTGGGCTCCGGTACAGCTCGATGGTGGTGGCGCTCGGCCAGCGGCTGCTGCTCTGCTTGGGCGATCTGGCCCGGTACCAGCACCAGCTCGGCCTGCTGGCCAACTGCAGCCAGGCCAACAGGTCAGGATGCCGGCCGTCCGCGGGGCATAGCTGGAAATGGGACTGAACAGCGCTGATCGAAGAGCACTTATTGTGTGAACATGTGTTTTCTACACATATTCATTCGTTGAAAGTTAATTTTTCGGGCTGCTTGTCGCCCTCAGCCACTGCAAGTGGTTTTGTGTTATGATTTAAGCAAAGTGCCACGTGAAAGCAGGAGAGGTCACGAGCATCCCTTCTTACCCCTTTTGTGCCTCCAGAAAATTGTATGCCTTATGCTGGTAATCGGATGAAGCTGATGTTTTGTTGCAGTTTTTAGACCAGTGCAGTTGCCAGTTGCTGACCTGCAGAGGCCTCAGACTGGTGACCGCCGCCGTCCGACTGTAACGTGAGCCGCCACTCTGTTTCAGCTACTACACGCAGGCGCAGCGGATGAACCCGAAAAACGGTCGTCCGTTTAACCAGCTGGCGATCCTGGCGCTGTACGGGGTGAGGAGCGCTGACCGGTCGGCCGGCAGACGGCGCCGTCCGGCCCTGTCGGCCTTCGTGACGTTTTACGCGTTTACATTCACATGGTGCATTGGCTATGTGGGCGCACGACTGACAGAAAGGTTAAGGTAGTTGATTTTCCCAATATGTCGCATTGTGTGAGTTAATTACGAGCTGTTTCTGCCTTGTGATCGGCAGTCGCCACAGTTGTGTGTTTGTGTTTTTTTTTGCAGCACAAGAGGCTCGACTGTGTGTATTTCTACGCGCGCGCTCTGATGGCCTCAAATCCCTTCCACACAGCCAAAGAATCTCTGTTGTCGTTGTTCCACGAATCAAGCAAAAAGGTGAGTACTTTCTGGCTGCAGCTTTGTATTTGTCCTTTATTGCAGTACCTACGCACGATTTTTGCCGTGAAAGGTGTGTGCGTGTTGCACGTTGCGTAGTTCTGACAACTGGAACTGAACTGGTATGCTTCTTGGGCGTTGGGTAGTGCGTAATGTGGATGTGAATAAAAATATTTTCGTGGTTGGGTACCGGCGATCAGTAAGCACACTCTTGACCGGATGTCTGCTGTACCGGACAGTCCACCCCCGACCGGATGTCTGCTGTACCGGACAGTCCACTCCTGACCGGATGTCTGCTGTACCGGACAGTCCACCCCCGACCGGATGTCTGCTGTACCGGACAGTCCACCTCCTGACCGGAGGTCTGCTGTACCGGACAGTCCACCCCCGACCGGATGTCTGCTGTACCGGACAGTCCACTCCCGACCGGATGTCTGCTGTACCGGACGGTCCAACCCCGACCGTATGTCTGATGTACCGGACAGTCCGTCTCTGACCGGATGTTTGTCGTGTCCGGTCAGTTTGCGGCGCGGAGTGCGCTGCCGGGCCAGGTCCGTCGGCCGGCCGCAGCCAGCGATCGGCGGCCGGACCGTCAGGCGGACCTGCGCACCGAGACCTGGGTCCACCCGGGCCGGGGCGAGCGGCTGCTGCGCACCCTGGCGCCCAGCGAGGAGCTCGCCGACGACGAGGAGGACCCCCTGCTCAGGCAGACGGCAGACGACCAGGTGAGATGGGCCGCGGGAGAGGCAGAGCCCGTCTGTGGGAGACAGGCGGCTCACGGACCTGGTGAAGAGAGGTTATTTGTTGTGTGTGTATTTTTTTGCTTGTTAGCTGTACATGGTCGACTTTGAATCAAAGTGCACAGAAAACGCTTTTGAGGCACTGGCTTTAACATGTGTTAATTGGTCGGCATAAAGTTTATGAAATGTGGTATTTTTGGCTCGTTGCAGCTGATGAAGACTTTCATCACTACTTATCTTCATGTCCAGGGTAAACTGTACACTCGCATCAGGTAAGTTTGCTTCCATCTTGTCACTACTCTATCTTTTTTGTTTATGTCTTCCAGTAAATGCACATGTTTTCTTAGGTCTCCATCCTTATCAGAGTTTATTTCACAATTTGTCAAGCATGGTTTTGAAAGGACACTTGTTCGGAAAACAGCGTTGTCCATTTTTCTGTTTGTAAGCTTGCACTAGAGATGTCATTTTTTGCGAGCGCACGTGTTGCAAAAATCATTCGCGAACGATATGTTCTGAGGAGCTTCGACCTGCAGCGTACCTGCCATATGTGGACGAAGGGCAACGTTCTTAGCTCCGTTTCACGGCGTCTCCTTCGTGCCCCCCCCCCCCCCGCAGCTGCCGACTGACAACTCGCCTGTTGCCGGCAGTCTGGAAAGTTTCCAGGAGGACGCCTGCGTGATGCTGCGTCAGTTCGCCGAGCTGCTCTCTCGGGAGCCAATGCCGCTCAAGACGGCCGACATACTCCACATCCTGGGCATCAACATGTTCAACATCGCCAACACCAAGCTGAAAGGTCGGTACACAGATGAGCCGTAAATTTGTCTTTAAAAAACGTTTGCGTGCTTCGTCATTTCGATGGGATTTTTTATAATTGCACCATATGATTAAAGGAAAATTCTGTTTTTAGCCGGTTTTGTGAAGTTCATTCATGAGGCAGGCAGTTCACCAATGAGATGCTGCAGCAAGCAGATATAGATGTTTTAGTCGGGAATTTATCTTAGTGCGATCTTGCATTGGTATTTATTATGTGTTTTGATGTTGGCATCTTGAGAAGAAAATGAAAGCGTCGAGTTGTCAGCTGGGCTAAGAACTAGTGTGAAGGCCTCGTGGCTAAACCCCGCGATGCTGCCCGTTGTGTTTTCTGCTAACGGCATGATGCTTTCTAGCGTTTCATGCGATCGTGCCCATGACGCCAGTCGTGTTTTGTTCGTTTCCAGATGAAAGGCTCGGCTCAGACCTTCGCTCCACCTATCAGGAGCTGGCTTTGGCTGTTGCCATAGAGATGGCGGGTCACGTGCTGCAGCGAGCCAATCAGCTTCTGGCCGGCCTGGTCAGCAAGGGCCGGGTGTCTGGTCGACTGTTCGAGCCCTACTCCCTGGAGACGTGCATCGTCTTCATCAAGGCACGTGCCCATTGGGTCGGGTGACTCTGAGGGACGATTAGTCGGGCTTGAAGCGGAGTGACTTTGGCAATTTTTGGATCGCTTGGTTAGTTCTGCTTGATGCCATTTCAAGCAGCCCATTGTAGTTGACTCGACTCCGATTGACATGAACACGACTGGGCGGAACTAACGTCGTTGTGGTGTCGTTTCTGATCAGGTGTGGTGCGATTGGCTGCTGTGCTCCGGCAGTATATGGAATCCCCCTCCCTGCACGAGTGACTACAGGGTCAGGTAAGACCAGGCTTACGTAGTGCGGGAGGCACCGGTGTTCACGAGCTCAGGATGACATGGCTAATATGACGTCACTTTTTGTCTCTAGCTGTGAGACCTCAGCCTTATTTACCAGTGTTAAATGGTGCGAGATTTGTTTTGTATTGATTCTTTTTCCCTTCACAATTGTATTTTCAGCTGAACTTGGATATGGCATGAGTGCTACACCATGGTTTTAGAAACGTAAAGAGTCAGATGTTTAAGACCATGACACCTGCTATGTTTTGGGTTTGATTGCCATGTTTTCTCTCTCCTGGTTGCCTTACGATCGCAAAACCTATGTACTCAGGTCTGTGGATGACTGTTGGGCCTCCCTGGCCAAGCTGACCAACCTGCTGCACGCCCTCGACATCCGCTCCATCTCCATGGAGCCGACTTCTGTGACTGGTAGGTGGCGAGCTCGTCACG